>LR812538.1:52148071-52408071 GCA_903798195.1 Danio kyathit | reverse complement strand
TCAGTACCTGGATGGGAGACCACATGGGAAAGCTACACTGTAAAACCCAACAGTCAACTTTATCAAATGAAATGAGTGTAGTTAACTCAAAATTGACTGAAAGTTAATTCTACTCATTTGAAAAGAGTTTTGAACTCAGTGTTGAAGGTAATGGGTTAATTAAATACCTCATTACTTCAACTCAAATGGAGTAAGTTCATCGTACTCATATATATTTATTTTTTAACTCAAATGGAGTAAGTTCACCGTACTCATATACATTTATTTTTTTAACTCTAATGGTTTGTAGCAATCGGTTTCCTCAAACAGTTTGAGTTGCCTTAACTTATTAGGTTTTACAGGACTCGGTTGGTTTGAATTCTCTTCATTTATTGAGTTGTACGTTGCTCATATTGCTTTGTTTACTCAAATTGATTAAGTTCACAGTACTCATTAGGATTAGTTTTTGAACTTAAATGGTTTGCTGCAATCAGTTTCCTCAAAAGGTTTGAGCTTCCTTAACTTTTTGGGTTTTACAGTGTTGCTGCCGGAAGTGGTGTTAGTGAGGCCAGCAGAGAGCTCTCAACCTGTGGTCTGTGTGGGTCCTACCGCCCTAGTATATTAATGGGGACTCTATACTGCTCAGTGAGCTCCGTCTTTCAGATGAGACGTTAAACCGAGGTCCTGACTCTCTGTGGTCGTTAATAATCCCAGGATGTCTATCGAAAAGAGTTGGGGTTTAACCCCAGCATCCTGGCCAAATTTGCACACTGGCCTCTGTCCATCATGGCCTCCTAACCATCCCCATATCATAATTTCTTCATCACTCTGTCTCCTCTCCACCAATCAGTGGTATGACGCAATACGGCTGTCGACACGTCATCCAGCTGGATGCTGCACACTGGATGGGTGAGGAGATTCCCCCCCCAAAAAATGCGTAAAATGATTTGAGTGTTCTGAAAAGCGCTATATAAATGAAAGGAATTATTATTATTATTATTGTTATTGTTAAAAACAAATTAAGTATTTTGAAGAAAGTTTCTATGGTAGGAAAAACCAATACAATGGAAGGCAATGGTTACAGTTTTTTTTTTTTTTTTTAGCTTTCTTCAAAATATCTTCTTTTGTCTTCAGCAGAAGAAAGAAACAAATAAAGGTTTGGAACAAGTAAAAGAAAATGATGAAAAATTAACTTTCATTTTTGGGTGAACTATCCCTTTAAATTGTTTTCTCTTACAGTATTGAGGGTTATTAACTACAATTTCTACAATTATTTTAAAGAGACTTATTGATTCTGTTACACTGAATATCTTCTAACATCCTGCAGGACAAATTGTCCTGATAATGATAATAATAATAAGAAGAAAAAAATATTTTTTAAATTCCAAATGAAATCTAAATCTACAATATTTATTTTGCAAGAATACATTGTTAGTCCTAAAAATTGCTGGATTCCACACGATTCCTTAATGTTGTCCAAACACAAACTGAATAAGTTACCTATACATTTAACTTAAGTGGATTAAACATAAGTTAAGTTGGCTCAAGAATTGTGTTGGTTCAACTCATTAAATAAGTAGTTTGAACAAGCAGATAAAGTCATTTTTTGAGTGAATGACACATTATATTTAAATAAGTAATGCAATATACAGTTGAAGTCAGAATTATTAGCCCTCCTGAATTATGAGCCCTCCTGAATTATTAGCCCTCCTGAATTATTAGCCCTCCTGAATTATAAGCCCTCCTGAATTATAAGCCCTCCTGAATTATAAGCCCTCCTGAATTATTAGCCCTCCTGAATTATTAGCCCTCCTGAATTATAAGCCCTCCTGAATTATAAGCCCTCCTGAATTATAAGCCCTCCTGAATTATTAGCCCTCCTGAATTATTAGCCCTCCTGAATTATTAGTCCCCTGTATAAGTTTAACGGAAAGAAGATTTTTTTCAACACATTTCTAAACACAATAGCTTTAATAACTAATTTCTAATAACAGTACATAGTATTTTACTGGATATTTTTCAACATACCAGTATTCAGCTTAGTGACATTTAATGACTTAACTAGGCAGGTTAGGGTAATTAAGGAAGTCATTGTAACTGGTTTGTTCTAGACAATCGAAAAAATATTGCTGAAGGGGGCTAATAATATTGACCTTAAAATGGTTTAAAAAATAAAAACTGCTTTTATTCTAGCCGAAATAAAACTAATAAGACTTTCTCCAGAAGAAAATATATTCTCAGACATACTGTGAAAATTTCCTTGCTCTGTTAAACATCATTTGGGAAATATTTAAAAAAGAAAAAAAATTCAAAGGGGGTTAAAAATTCTGACTTCAACTGCAGAAATATCCTTACAGACTGACTGTCGTGATATTGCCAGTCTCCAGTGTTTCAGATAACACTGGAAGAAGAAACTGATGAAATGAGACTCATGATAAGCTCTGTCTGCCCTAAAAGACAATATCAGCCAATTAACTGATTTAATTTAATCTTTCCAGAGGTTTCCACACCAGCGATGACCTGCTGATCTCCTTTAATTCATCAATTTCCCCTCAGAGGTCGTGTTTGTCAGCCGATGGCCTATCTGAAATCGATCAGACTTCAGCCGTTATCTCTTTGTTCCACATCCAGGAGAAAAATCACAGCGGCAGAGGAGTTTAAACTGACATTTGAAGACTGCCGACACCTCCAGTCCCATTTTGGATAATGTGATCTGAGGAGGAAGAAACATCCAGCGTGAGCCCGAGGCTGGTGAAACTAAATGAAGAGAGAAGTGAATGTGAGACTGAAGGAATTATGGGTAAAGATCTTTCCAAAATGAACATCGCTGAGGCCACGCAGTCGCTGCCAGTCATGTCTGAAAGAAAAATAGGCAGGACAAATAAGAAAAGGACTGGAGTTCTGATGAAATATAGCAATGTGGTGGACCGTTTGCGGCAGGTAAATGTCATATCTACACATTATTGTTAATAATAATAACATAACTGATTCATCTTTCATGTTTTTTATGCAAAATTGGTAATACTTTTATTTAGCAAGGATGTATTAGATTGATCCAAAGTGCCAATAAATGGAGATTCTATTTAAAGTAGACAACCTTAAAAGTTTTATGGTTTCCACAAATATATTACGCTGTTTTTAAGCTATGATGAAAGCAAATGTTTTTATGCATCAAATCAGTATTTTAGAATGGATCACGTGAGAAATAAAAGTAAATATAAATGATGCTGAAAAATAAGCTTTGAATCACAGGAATAACATACTTTTAAATCATAATCGGCACATTTTTACAATTTGACAGTATTGTTTATTGTATTTAATCAAGTAAACAGCCTTGGTTTTTTCTAAAATGTTTAACACAATTACAAATTTAAATAAAAGTTCATAACAGTTTATAATAACACACTATAAATCATCTATTAAGCATTAGCAAAGAGTTAATTCATTATCTGTTAAGCATTAACTCTACATTAATAGACATTAGTAGGCAGTTTATAAATACAGTTACAAATGCTGTATTCTTGACTTATAAGCACATTTATAATATATGGAGTTATATACCAGAGATGTATAAAGTACTAGAGACCCAGACTTAAGTAAAAGTACAAGTGCTCTATCAAAAAAGTGACTTGAGTAGAAGTTGAAGTGCTCTTTCAGCATCATGCTTAAGTGGAAGTACTAAAGTATTCAATTCAATTTTGTTTATTTTAAATATCTTTTTTGGGGCATGTGATTAAGAATGAAGAAGAACCATGGTTTACGACTTCTTTTTATATATATATATCTATATCTATATACTGTAGATAAATAAATATATATATATATATATATATACTGTAGATATATGTGTGTATATATATATATATATATGTGCGACAGAGCCATCTGCTGCTCTGGCAGTGATAATGTGGGTTTGGAATTATTAAACTCATCGAAAATATGTACTGAAGTAAAAGTAGAAGTAGGAGAAAAAAAAACAATACTCCAATAGAGTACAGATACAGCCTTTTAGTACTTAAGTACAGTAGTGAAGTAGTTCTACTTCATTACTATACATCTCTGATCCAAACACACGTCCTGTCCTTATGCCCATATAGTGATGCAAACGTCTCCAAAACCCGATAGGTAGACAAATCTAAACTAGTTTTTCTTAGGACAAATATAAATATGCATATAATAAATAATACTGCTAATAATAATAACATTATACAAATGCAGATTGTCATGAATTAACTGAAAAAGCCCCCCGAGATGAAGAAGGCATGAAGGTATAGCAGTTTTTATATTTATGTAGAAAATAATCATTCTGTAGGATTTTAGTTCTTTATTTTGTTTCATATGTAAAGATATTTGTGGATTGCTGTACATCCTGTGTGTGTTAAGCAATGTGTAAGCGGTTTGGACCTGCATAGGTGCTTTACACCAGCTTTCAGTTGGTCAGTGGCGCGGTCTATTTCAGTTCTTCAAAATAGCAACGTGCCAACAATGCGCCTTAACACACTTCCTTTTAAGACAGGAACACCTATGAGTCCACAAAGTGGCGCAAATGGATTTCCTATTTAAACAACGTGGGGCAAAACGTGAAAATACTGTTGCACTAATCTGAAAATAGCAACAAATCACGCCATACACGTCTTGCGCCTTAACAACGTCTTAGGCCCTAAATGTTTGACAATATCATCACAAATAATATGTGTATATGACTCTAAATAAATGAAGTACTCAAACCATTTGGTTTCAAAACTTAAATGGTTTGCCGCGACAGTTTGAGTTAATTTAGCTTATCGGGTTTTACAGTGTAGAAATCAGTTATTAAAACTATTATGTTTAAATATTAGTGGAAAACAAATCTTGTCTCTGCTAAACATTGTTTCTCCTTGACATGAACTAATCATTACTGTAAAAAAACTGAGATAATGTATTAAAATGGGCCTATGGATAAATATAGATAGATAGATAGATAGATAGATAGATAGATAGATAGATAGATAGATAGATAGATAGATAGATAGATAGATAGATAGATAGATAGATAGATAGATAGATAGATAGATAGATAGATAGACACTATTAATATTAATAGTAGTAGTTGTTATAAAGTTCAGAGTTTAAATATGCTGTATAACCATATAATAAAACACACACATACACACACACACACAAAGCTGGCCATTCAGCTCAGGCTAAATGAAGATTGAAAGGAGCCCTGCGGCTTGTCCTTGTTATTCAATTACATGAGCACCAGTCTAATACTAATTCAGTCAACAATCTACATCAGTTAGTCTTACAAACGCCAGCAGGAGCGTTCAGACTGAATCACACCGCATGCTCATGTAAACGAATGTGAAGTCGATTTAATTTGATACCCTTTTCGCGTATCATCGTTTGCATTCATTCTTTTGTGCATGTCACCTACGACTCAAAAATGCATGGGCTGCGCAAACCGAACAAGCTTTTGTATCCGTTCTTCAGTGAACGTGAAGACCTCCAGTCGCATTTGTTCATCTGCATGCATATTTTGAAGCCTCCTCTGCTTGCTTCTCTCAAAATAAATGAAACGTGAAGGTCGCGTATAAAGGCTTGTCATCAACCCCTAGCGTCTGATGTGCAAATGAAGCAAACCACACACAGCCCTGAAGTGCAAATGGCGTCAGATCCATTATAACAGCATCTGATCTGCATTAAAACCTTATGCTGCTCTGTGTTTGAGTAACGATAACTTGAAGGAAGCACATTTGTTGGGTCTATAACTTAAATTACTTTACATTTTGTCAATTTAGTGCCTAATTCATATAAAACGTAGGATTTATTTTAATGTAAGCATGGAGGCCTGTCCCTAAACATAACCATCATTGGGCCATCATGAATCGAGTGAACAAAAGCATATATAAGTGAGGTATTTTAAATATATTATATATTGTAAAAAATGGCCATGATTTCAACGGTAAGAAACTGTAAAAACGCTACAGTACAAATCCGTAACCTGGTTAACAGTATGCTTCCTTAATATATACGGCGAATAACCGTAAATTGACTTTCCCAGAATTCCCTGCATGGCACATCACTTTTTATGCTTTTTGTTGACATTACTATGGATCTTTTTAGTTGTTTTCCCCATCAGTAATGTATATTAGTGAGTTATGTTTCATCTAATGTTGATAAACAATGTTTATTTCATGACTTTAATTTTATGCGTGTTACCATACTGTTGTTTAGTAGCTGTGTAAATGACACTGAGCACCTTCTTCACACTGATAAATTTTTCTGATTGTGGGAAAAGTTGTTTGTGATGAGCATTGGTTCGTTGTGTCTGAACTTTCTCATCACCACCTGCATATGGCCGTGTTATCATGTCTATCTGTAACAAAAGATGTGTACTGTAGATGTTGCTAATTTAAAATACAGACATATTACCTCTAAAAATTAATAAAATACGGTAGTTTACTGTAAAAATGAGAATTTACTTTTACGGTTTGTACCGTATTTTTTACGGTTAAATACCGGCAACCACAGCTACCGGTTTTTTACCGTAAATTTTACAGATTTATTTTTTACAGTGTACTCTTATTTCTTATAACTATAACATTCTATGTCTAAAATAGGCTGCGTTTTGACTTATTATTATACTCTACACTGTAAAAAAAAATATATATATGGTTGCCTTACATTTTTAAGATGAATCAAATTCACCTTATGAGTCATTTTGAACATATTATATTAAACTGACTTAAAACAGGCGGTTCATTCCGCTGTGGCGACCTCAGATTAATAAAGGGACTAAGCTGAAAAGAAAATGAATAAATGAATGACTTAAAACAGATTTCGTAACTTATAAAATTAAGTTAGAACATGATTAACTTAGTTTAATAAGTTACAATTGACTAAAATTAACAATTAAGTTGTCATGACTAATCGATCCTATAATTTTTACAGTGTAAATTTAGATTCTTAATAATATTATGTTTTTGTGTGGTTCTTTAAGGTCTTAGATTAGATTAGATTAGATTAGATTAGATTAGATTAGATTAGATTAGATTAGATTCAACTTTATTGTCATTACACATGTACAAGTACAAGGAAACGAAATGCAGTTTAGGTCTAACCAGGAGTGCAATAGCAGCAAGTGCAGGATACAGGTATAAGTTATAAAGTGCAGTTATAGATATACTATGGTGATATTTACAAATGGATGCACTATCAACATTATATACAGGTTGTATTAGCTATGAACAGAGATTTACAATAGATGGATATATGTACAGGTTGCTATTAATAATCAGAAGTGTGCAGATAGATAAACATAATTACAAATGTATATGTACAGTGGGTGTGTACATAATTACAAGTGTACATGTGCAGTGGGTATGTACAGTTCAAATAAATGAATCAGTGCAATGAATATGTGCAATTTTTAAATGTGCAAATGTTAAATAGTGCAGTGATTATGAGGGGTCTGAGTTATGAGGAGAGTGGGGGGTGTATTATGGTGGTAGAAGAGTCAGTGGGGGGCAGAGTTCAAAAGGGAGACAGCTCTGGGGAAAAAGTTGTTCCTTAGTCTACTGGTATTTGTCTGGGGGAGCCTGGGCAGCTTCCATACCAGACTGTGACGCAGTTCGTCAGGATGCTTTCTATTGTGCAGCGGTAGAAGTTCACCAAGACGGCTGATGACAGCTGGTTCTTTTGAAGTTGCCTAAAGAAAAATAGGCGCTGGTGAGCCTTCTTGACCAGGCTGGAGGTGTTGTTGGTCCAGGAAAGGTCCTTTGAGATGTGGGACCCCAGGAACTTGAAGGATGAGACGGGCTCAACAGCCATCCCATTGATGTGGATGGGATCATGTGAGCCTGTTCGTCCCTTCCTGAAATCCACAATGAGCTCCTTGGTCTTGTCTGTGTTAGGGAGCAGATTATTGTTGGTGCACCAAGTGGCCAGATGCTGTATCTCCTCCCTGTAGGCAGTCTCATCATTGTTGCTGATTAGACCAATCACTGTGGTGCGTTTCACTGCGTATCGTACTGTGTATGTGACAAATAAAAATTGAATTTGAATCTGACAAAATTCAGATGAATTGTATTGCAAAATGGAATCATGAGATATAAATATTTGAGATGTAAAATGTGAATAAAAATAAATTAGAAGTGCTAAAATTCACACTCAAATATTCTATTACAATTAAAAATGCAGTATTAGACTTTTACTGATGTATTGAAAACCTGTAACCTCAGGATTCTAGTTTCTTTCTAGCATTTAATCACAAAAAAGGATTTAAAGTCTAAGTTGAGATAAAAAGTAGCAGCATTGTGAGAGAAACTTAATTATATTACATTTTGACAAAATATTGACAAATTCAAGCTGATAGAAAATATATAAATATGTACCTAAAAGGTCTTATTTAATACCTTAAATCTACTTATATTTTACAGTCTATGGTACATATTAGTACCCAGAAATTTTATAAGGTGAATTGTACTTTTTAGCTACAAGTATTTTAATGTATTAATATGAAGCCTTTAGATGCAATCGTGTGATTTAGAAAGGTGTGGAAGGAAATTCATTCTTTTATTGATCGTTTTAAGGGTTTCTTGTGAATGCATTAGAATTTTACTGACATACTGAAAACCTATAACCTCAGGACCTTTTTTTTCTGGCATTTAATCTCAAAATATGTATATAAAGTCTGAATTGAGGGGAAAAAGTTGCAGAATTGTGAGAGATAAACTTAATTATATAACATTTTGACAAAATATTGGCTAATTCAAGTTGACAAGAAAAATATATACCAAAAAGGTCTGATTTAATAGTCAAAATGAACATATTATTATAGAAATTTCAATAGGTATGTATTTGTACTTTTTAGCTTCAAGTATTGTAATATATTAGTATGAAGCCTTTAGATCAGGGATGTCAAACTCAATTCCTGGAGGGCCGCAGCCCTGCACAGTTTAGTTCCAACCCTGTTTCAACACACTTACTGGTAGGTTTCGAACAAGCCTGAAGGACTCAATTAGTTTGATCAGGTGTGTTTAATTAGGGTTGGAACTAAACTGTGCAGGGCTGCTTTAGACGCAAATGTGGCGTCACGGTGGCGCAGTGGGTAGAGCTCTCACCTCACAGCAAGAAGGTCGCTGGTTCGAGCCCCGACTGGGTCAGTTGGCATTTCTGTATGGAGTTTGCATGTTCTCCCCGTGTTCACATGGGTTTCCTCCGGTGCTCCGGTTTCCCCCACAAGTCCAAAGACATGTGGTATAGGTGAATTGAATAATCTAAACTGGCCATAGTGTATGTGTGTGAATGTAAGAATGTATGGGTGTTTCCCTGGAAGGGCATCGCCTGCGTAAAACATATGCTGGATAAGTTGGCGGTTCATTCTGCTGTGGTGACCCCTGATTAATAAAGGGACTAAGCTGAAAAGAAAATGAATGGATGGATGGATGGATGGATGGATACAAATGTGTGCCTTTAGAAAGGTGTGGAAGGAAATTAATGATTTTATTGACTATTTTAAGTTTTTTTTTTTTTACTTTTTGTGCTTAGTGGACAACATGAGGAGGTCGAGCAGTTTCAGGACTGCTGTGGGGCTCAGTCAAACTAGAAATGCTGAAATTAACAAGTAAAAATCTTTGTGAGATGGAAATGCATTACTGTTTTACTTATGTAACCTCAGGATTCTGACCTTTTTCCTGTCATTTAATCTTAAAATTTTACATTTAAATCCTGAATTGAGAGGAAAAGTAGCAGAATTGTCGGACCTAAACATAATTATACTACAGTTTGACGAAATATTGGCTAATTCAAGCTGTGACTGAAACCTTTCAAGATTTGTACCTATTAGGCCTTACACTCTCAGAAATAAAGGTACGCAAGGTGTCACTGGGGTGGTACCTTTTCAAAAGATACACAATTGTACCTACAAGGTCCATTTCAATACCTCAAGGGTACATATTAGTACCTAAAAAGTACAAATATGTTCCTCCTAAAATTTTTAGGTACTAATATATACTTTTGAGGTACCAATATGAACCCTTTAAGTACAAATGTGTACCTTTTTGAAAAGGTACCACCCCAGTGACAGCTTGTGTACCTTTATTTCTGAGAGTGTATGCCTTAAATGTACATATTAGTAGCTAGAAATATCAAAAGGTATATTAGTGTACTTTTTTAGCTATACAAGTATTTTAGTATTAGTATTAATATGAAGCCTTTAGATACAAATGTGTACCTTAATTCTTCTATTGATCTTTTAAATTTCTTTTAGTGGTCAATATTAGTTGATCGAGCAAGGGGTCAAAGTCAAGAAATGCTGAAATTCACACTCAGAATTCTAAGTAAAAATCATTATACATGCATTGGAATTTGGACGTACTAAAAACCTATAACCTCATGACCTTTATTGTGTCAGTGTGCATGCTGGGAAACCATGACTCTCATGAGGAGATGCAGCTTTTACATATTAGCAGTAACTAATTCATATGATTTCATTTGTAAGACTTTTAAAAGGAGCCACGCATCCAAACCTTGTCTCTAAACCCAACCGTTATTAAGGGATGGGCAAATCTTTCAATTATCAAATTGCAAAGACTGTGTTGTAAATATAAATGTTTAAAAGATCTAAGGTATATGATACAGCACTGTGATATTTTGAAATGAGCTGCTCATGATCTGATCACAGTGTTTTCAGTGTCTCGGTTTGCAGTAAAGTGTTGTCAATTTTAGTCGCTTCTAACATAAAAATACAACATGCTCTAATACAAGTTTACAATCTGAATTGTCTATTGATTTGTTTTTTAGTCAACAAAACTGAAGCATTATTTAAAACAGAAGTTTTCTGCCTTATTAGAAGCTTGATGATTTAACATTTGAACAATATATTAACTTGGCATATTAACTATTAACTTCATAAAATTATTATGTATTACAGCTCAGCAGTAGTGATATGTTTAATTTTTATAATTTCATGAGATATGAATATGCATATGAACCAAATACACTACGGTGCCAATATCAGGCCCGTAGCCAGGGGGGGTTCGGGTGGTTCAAAAGACTCACCCCCTACTGAACCGTCCGGAATTTGGCCCCTAAATGAGCTCATTTGTCCCATTTTTGACAGTATACTATCCTAAATTGTGAAGATAACCGATAAAAGAAGGCTTTAAGACAAATTTAAATATTAATTATTATTAAAATGGACAAATCCTGACTGAGAAAACAAGCTGGCTAGTTTACCTATAGGCTACAGTTTTTAATTTAAAGCTAGTTTTAACCGATTCCTAATTGTTTTTTATTTCATGATGGATGATAATAAATCAATAATGTGTTAAAAACAATAAAGTGTTTTTCATATTTCTTTGTTCAAAAAATATAATTTAAAATTATAATCTCATTACATTATTTATAAAAATGTAATAACGCAATGCACATTTGTAAATAAACACAATTTTTTGCAAACATAAAATAGTATGGTAAGCACTTCAACAAAAATGTAGGAAATATTTTTGTTGCATAAAAAGTGTGGTAATGATAAGCATCCGACAAGCTAAATTTGGTGCTTAAAATGTCACTAAAATGCAGTATTTGAATCTCATAATTTAGTAGAAAATGAGGTGAATAACTGTGAAAAGGTCCACTTTTGAGGAAAAAGAACCACCCATTTTAATAGGCTGGCTACGGACATGAATATGTTAGTTTTAAGCCCTGATGATGAGACTCATTTCTAAAAAAATAAATAAATGATGTTACAGAGAGTATGTATAGAAGTGCCGTACAACGTTCGTGCCACTAGGTGGAGCTGTTCCTACCACTTTACAAGCACAAATCTCTCTGAGCACGTGTCTTGTTTTGAGGTTTCTGATTTCAGATCTTTGTTTGTTCCGTAGCCAATCTAAAAATGTATAATAATAATAATTGATAATATTGACCTTAAAAATTATTTGTATACATTAAAAAACTTTATTCCAGCCAAACTAAAAGAAATAAAATAGATTATAGGAAATACTGTGAAAATTTAATTGGTCTGTTAAACAATACTTGCACTGTAAAAAAATTCTGTTAATTAAGTTTCCGTATTTTGTGATTCACAAGTGTTTATTTACGGTTGTGAATTGCATTATGGGATGTTGATCTCTGCTCTGTCGACTTTTGATGTTGAAAATTCAACTCTACAGTTTAACAAAGCGACTTTTATTGACATTTTAGTAGTTTGAATTAATGTAAGAAATAACATATAGATAGAAATAAGTTTGTAAAATAACAGAAAATGTACCGGCAGTTTATTACAAGGGTTTTGTAGCATAATACAACACCAACCCAGACAACATATCACTTTAAACTATTAAAAATGTCATTAAAAATCAACTTTTCTAACTTTTTAATGTGAAAAGTTGTTGAAAGAAAGATCCATAATGCAATTCAAAAGCATAAATAAAAAGGGAAAAATAAAAACATGAAACACAAAATATGTACAACTGCTTATTTATGAATATTTTTACAGTGTGGAAAATATACATATATTTGTTCATTCATTCATTTTCTTTTGGCTTAGTTGCTTTATTCATCAGGGTTTGCCACAGCGGAATGAACCACCAACTATTCCAGCATGTTTTACACAGGGTATGCCCTTCCAGCTGCAACCTAGTACTGGGAAACAACCATACACTTTCATCATTCACACACATACACCACTGCCAATTTAGTTCATCCAATTCACCTACAGCGCATGTGTTTGTGTGGGAAATATTTGAAAAGCAAAATAAATTTCACAGGAGGGCTAATAATTTTGCCTTCAACTGTAAATGTTTTACTGTCATTTTGATATGCTATTTATGCTAAAACTTTACTTAAAGGGCACCTATTTTACTCCTTTAACAAGATGTAAGATAAGCCTTTGGTGTCTCCAGAATGTGTCTGTAAAGTTTCAGCTCAAAACACCCATCAGATTATTTACTATAGCCTCCAGAATCTGCCCATTTTGCTCTCTTGAGTACAGTGTAGCCTTTTTTGTAGCCTGTGGCTTTTAATGCAAATGAACTGCTTCTCCACGCCCACCATTCCCGCATGAGTCCGCTTTTTCTGCGTTATAAACAGCCGTTAGCGATAGAGACAGACACGGATGAAGCTGAAATACAGCTTATTAGTCAAAAATACAGTCGGCGCCAGTGGTGTAGTGGTGTAGTGGTTAGTGCGTCGACAGATGCACTCCGGTACTCACGGCGACCCGAGTTCGATTCCGCCTCGCGGTCCTATGCCGACCCTTACCCTCTCTCTGCTCTCCAGGCTTTCCTGTCAATACTCTCTACTGTCCTATCTAATAAAGGTGAAAACCCCGAAAAAATAATGAAAAAAAAAAAAAAAAAATACCAAGCAAGTTTATTTCATGTACTTGTAGTGGAGTTTATTCAAGCCTTTCTGAAATGATGAGTCACACACAAATGCCGTTTGCAGTACACACACACACACACACATATATATATATATATATGTGCATTTACTGACACCATGCGGCTGTGGTGATTATAGCGGTTAAGAATTACATGGTGATTTTACTCTTGTTATTACAAACATGCTCTGTTTTAAACTTATAAAACTTATAGAAATCACAGAGAGTTGAAACAAATATTTTATTCCCAGTTCATTTGCAAAAATTGTTCTGTGGACATGTGTATGCATGTTATTACGGAGACATTCCACTTGTCAATCAATTCGGTGGGCAGGAAAAACCACACTCCTACGTCACGTTGCGCCTCAAAATCACTGGGATTTGGGTCCTATTTTAATGTCAGGAAATAAAAAAAGAGACTTATTGTGTTTCTATCACTCCAATATGACTGTGGAGACAGTATACCTACACACAGTTCTGTCCAAACAGCTTAAAAATGATGATTTTTATCATAGGTTCTCTTTAAATAAAAAAAATTATTGGAGAAAAAACCCCAGTGTTTAAAAAAATAGTTTCATATCAGGGGTGTGTTTCCGAAAACCATCGTTAGCCAACTAATGTTGCAAGTTGCGTCGTTACAAACATAGTTTGTTGATTTGACATTTCCCAAATCTGTCGTTCCAATGAACATTCGCAAACTCCGTCGAAAACTTGTATGCTTGCAACTACACCTCTGGAGCTGTAGTTAGAGTTCCTGGTTGTGTTCTATTTCCAGTTATTCCCCCTCTATTCCTTTCAAGCCTTCCAACATTTAAACTTGGAATGATTTTTAAAAAAGCATTAAAGTCATCTCTCTAAGGTGTAATTTGCTTTCAAAGTATTTTTTTACAGTTCAGTTTTAACAATTTTCCTGTTGACAAATGTGCTCCCATCAAAGTGCACTTTTTTAAACATTCATGTCATTTTGAACACAGCCGTGGCTCATGACGAAAGCTATAGGTGACCGATTATTTAAAAGCAGAATTTACGTTACTTCTCCAAAGCTTGTGAAAACAAAAATATATAGCATAGGTTAATGCTTTTAATTTAGTAGGTTATTTATAAAAACAAAAATGTATCTGTATTGTGTGACATGGTCCTGTTGGTTAGAACATTTCTGCAGTGGTTTGAATGTGTCAAATTGAAAAAGTAGATTTTTACGATAAATAAAATAAAAAAATAAACAAGACTCTACCTAATAATGATAATAATAGTAATAATAATAATAATTATTATTATTATTAAGTAGGATTTTTCTTAATTTCTTAATAAATAGCCTGCTGTAAAGTACAACCAACGATTTATGTTATTTATATATGAGATTATAACTTGTGTTAGCTAAGTGGTTTTATGTTTTAGAATAGAATATGAAATATTCTTAATAATATTTGTAAAAAAAAACACAGGCCCTATATGTGCCATTTACATATACTGTATTTCAATTATTGAGCAAAACGAGTGCATCTTTTTACCAAAACTAATATTGCATTTTTTTTTAAATGCGTGAGCATGTAAAACGATATAATTTGCACAAAAATTACGGGGTTTTTCTTTAAAGGGCCATTTAGGTGGGAGTGTCGAGTGGCGCAAGAGGGAAGGGTTTGCATAAAAATGGGAGTTTCAGTACATGTACGCGCTGATTTTCACAGTCAAAACAACACACAGACGCAGGGGAGAAAGACAGTGACTATGTTTACATGGACATCAGTAATCGAATTAGTCAAATGATTAATTTGTTGACTGCAGTTTGTCTCCAAATAATTCTTCTTCTTCTTCTTCCACTTGTTTTAAATATGGTTGGCAACACAACATGGCACCTCTCTGAACAATGTAATAATAATGAAGTTGCACCTCATACACAATAGAGTGCGCTGATTGGTATGAACCAAGTCTTTCTCATGAATTATTGCTGAAAGCTCAAAGAAGTCACGTTGCACCGGCCGGTACAGACAGCCAATCTCTACGCTGGATTTTACACAAGGATCTCATGGCTGTGACAGCTTCAAATTTTCCTTTCAAACCAGAAGAACGAATCTGCTCGAAATAACGCAAAAACAACCAATTTTCACTTTTTTTGTGAAATATATGTGTCCTAATAGTGTTTTTAGCAGCGTGGGACACATATATAACCATCAACATCTCAAAAAATGTGTTTCGTGACCCTTTAAAGAAGTTGTTACTCCACCCCGTTTAGAGCGTCATTATGGACGTTTTACGTCAGGGCTATTCAATTGGCGGCCCGCGGGCCGAACCCGGCCCCCGAGGCAATTTGTTCTGGCCCTCCAAATAGTGTGACCAAGACATCAAGAATAAATTGAGTTCAGTCAAAAAACGGCCGCTATAGTTATGAAGTGACGTGCGTCTGTTCAATACAGCAGCCGAATACATTCGAATATGTTTGTAGAAAAGGTCTTTTGTACAATGCACTGATATCGTTATTAGGGATGCAACAAATAACCGATTTCACTATTAACTGCGCTTCAATTCGCCACGGTTAATTAATCGTAAAGGCTTCTCTAAGCCGCATTTCTGCATTTCTGTTCTGCCGCACGAAACGAAACTGCTGAACAAAGTTACGCCAAGTTGACAACTGTGCGCTAGTTTAAAGTTCCGAGCTTGTCCACCGAAGCTAATACGCACGCACACTGTAATAACTAAAGCCGCGGGCCGTTCCCATATCACGTCTTTCCCGCACGCAAGTTTGTTATGTCGTAAGAATATATGCCAATATGTGGGCGCAAGCGGAGCAACGCGCTCGCAGCTTTGGGCGCACGCAGTAGAAAACAACTGCTGTAATGGTGAGAGTTGTGCTTAGCTTTCAGTGCAATGTAAACAAAAGACATGTTTAGACGAACTATTATTAAAATGATTATGTATGTATGAACACAGATGATAACAACAGTTAATCTAAATATTGGCGCCGACCTTCATAACAATTAATATTATATTATTTTCTCCCGTTCCTCTCTATAAACACACACATAATTAAATTGTGTAGCCCTATAAGCACAGAAAAACCTTCAGCATAAAAACTATTACTAATGAAAATGCCTTTTAAAGGTTTTTTAATATTAGTTAGGGATGTCCAGATCTAAATCTAGCTAATATAGGCCTAAAGCTTAAATTTAGATTAGACATGATAACTGTGAAACACTGATTATTCTTCACACTATATAATCGTACAACCAAAATCTATAATAGTTGCATCCATAATTATGCAGTTCAAAACATAACATATGAACATATCTGAATGTAGAAGAAGCCTACTTCAGCAATAGACTGATTTTTTTGTGCTGTGAAATACAACATTTGAATGTTTGTTAAAAAAAACTTATTGTACAATGCAGTGATATTATATAATTTCAAAATACAATATATTAACATTTTAATGTAGACAAATACAACGTGGGTGTCTAAAGGAGCAAAAATAAAACATATTGGCTCTTATATGCAGTTGTGTCATCCTTTATATTGCAAGTCATGTCTCTCCGGCCCTTCGTTTGGGATGCTTTTCATGAACTGGCCCCCGTGACAAACTAATTGAATAGCCCTGTTTTACGTTATAACTAACATGCACTGAAAACCCTAATAAGTTGACTGAACTAAATTAATTGAGTAAACTTGTTGCCTCAATTTAATTGAGTAATGGAGTCTCTCGAAACTTGCATATTTAAGTTTATTTAACTTGCCGGTTTTGTAGACTATACTTAAATTGTTCAGTTCACCAAACTTAGTACTAGTCGTTTGTTTAGCTTAAGGAAAAAGACCATCATCCAACAGCTAAGACATTTTGTTTTGTTTTGAGAGAAGTTTCAAAGATATTGGGGGTTTCTTAACTTTATTTTGGGTACATTATTCTATAATTCAACATTTTCCATCTAAGAAATAATATGTATATATATATATATGCATAGAAAAAAAACAAACTGGTCATTGATTCGGAGTAAAAAAAACATTGAGTGCGTTGAAATATGTTGATCTATTTTTGCGTTGATTTAACGACTTGCAGATAATTGAGGAATGAAACTTCATAATGATCGTATCCAAAACGTCAAATCTTATTCAGACAGCACACCAATACATTTTCCAAACATTCAGGTATCTGGACAATAAGGAAGTCCACGCGAGGTTTCCCAACTAGGACTTCACAATACAAACAGTTTGAAGTAGCTCCAAGGAACCATGCGTTCCCATACCACAACGAAATCTCTTTTTCATTCACCCACTCACCTATTATACATTCCAGGTGTCTGACCAGCGCCCTCTAGTGCCCTCTAGTTCCATTAGAACAGCGCTTTTATTTCCATTATTCCATGGATAACAAAAAAAAAAAAACAAGTGGCAGACATTTCATTCTGTTACAATATGCGTGTGTGTAATAATATACTATGAAAAAATGTTTAAATAAATTTTAAACAAAACATAAGTAGCCCTTTATTCACATTATGATGAATAATTATACCTGAAGCCATTTGCTTTCTGATTTAAAAAAAAAGACCTTGCACTTAAAAGGTTGCACATATTAGAATTTTACAGTCAAGACTACATTTGTGAAAATGACCTATTGTTTTTTAAAGGATTAATTATGATTTTGAGCTCACTTTTTTAAGTGATAGGACCAAACTTTACTTGATTGCATAAGTACAGACAACATTAGGGTTTACAGTGTAGTGTAATATCTAAAGTGATGACAAAACTGGTGATTTTGCTCACATTTTAAGATAACAAGGCCGAACAGCATGAAATGCCATCAGTCTACAGAGATTTTCCAGTATTTCTCTGTCACAATCAGGGGATCACAACAATTAACCTGCAAAAAGCCAAAGCAGTCCAAACACTGCCAGATTACTGTTGTGTTTGCTCTAGGGAAAAACGCTAAACACACAATTCTTCTTTCTTTCTTAATTCTTTCTTTCTTTTCCTTCTTTCTTTCTTTCTTTCTTTCTTTCTTAATTCTTTCTTTCTTTCTTTCTTTCTTTCTTACTTTCTTTCTTTCTTTTTCTTTCTTTCTTTCTTTCTTCTTTCTTTCTTTCTTTCTTTCTTACTTTCTTCTTTCTTTTTCTTTCTTTCTTTCTTTCTTTCTTTCTTTCTTTTTCTTTCTTTCTTTCTTTCTTTCTTTCTTTCTTTCTTTCTTTCTTTCTTTCTTTTTCTTTCTTTCTTTTTCTTTCTTTCTTTCTTTCTTTCTTTCTTTTTCTTTCTTTCTTTTTCTTTCTTTCTTTCTTTCTTTCTTTCTTTCTTTCTTTCTTTCTTTCTTTTCTTTCTTTCTTTCTTTCTTTCTTTCTTTCTTTCTTTCTTCTTTCTTTCTTCTTTCTTTTTCTTTCTTTCTTTTTCTTTCTTTCTTCTTTTTCTTTCTTTCTTTCTTTCTTTCTTTCTTTTTCTTTCTTCTTTCTTTCTCTTTCTTTCTTTCTTTCTTTCTTTTTCTTTCTTACTTTCTTTTCTTTCTTACTTTCTTTTTCTTTCTTTCTTACTTTCTTTTTCTTTCTTTCTTTCTTTCTTTCTTTTCTTCTTTCTTTCTTTCTTTCTTTCTTACTTACTTTCTTTTTCTTTCTTTCTTTCTTTTTTTCTTTCTTTTTCTTTCTTACTTTCTTTCTTTCTTACTTTCTTTTCTTTCTTTCTTTCTTTCTTTCTTTTTCTTTCTTACTTTCTTTCTTTCTTACTTTCTTTTTCTTTCTTTCTTTCTTTCTTTCTTTTCTTTCTTTCTTACTTTCTTTCTTTCTTTCTTTTTCTTTCTTTCTTTCTTTCTTTTTCTTTCTTTCTTACTTTCTTCTTTCTTTCTTTTTCTTTCTTTCTTTCTTTCTTTCTTACTTTCTTTTTCTTTCTTTCTTTCTTTCTTTTTCTTTCTTTCTTTCTTTCTTACTTTCTTTTTCTTTCTTTCTTTCTTTCTTTCTTTTCTTTCTTTCTTACTTTCTTTCTTTCTTTCTTTCTTTTTCTTTCTTTTTTCTTTCTTTCTTTCTTTCTTTCTTTCTTTCTTACTTTCTTTCTTTCTTTCTTTCTTTCTTTCTTTCTTTCTTTCTTTTTCTTTCTTTCTTTCTTCTTTCTTTCTTTCTTTCTTTCTTTTTCTTTCTTTCTTTCTTTCTTTCTTTCTTTCTTCTTTCTTTCTTTCTTTCTTTTTCTTTCTTTCTTTCTTTCTTTCTTTCTTTCTTTCTTTTTCTTTCTTTCTTTCTTTCTTTCTTTCTTTCTTTTTCTTTCTTTCTTACTTTCTTTTTCTTTCTTTCTTTCTTCTTTCTTCTTTCTTTCTTTCTTTCTTTCTTTCTTTCTTTCTTTCTTTCTTTCTTACTTTCTTTCTTTCTTTCTTTCTTTTTCTTTCTTACTTTCTCTTTCTTTCTTTCTTTCTTCCTTTCTTTCTTTCTTACTTTCTTTTTCTTTCTTTCTTTCTTTTTCTTTTTTACTTTATTTTTCTTTCTTACTTTCTTTCTTTCTTTCTTTCTTTCTTTCTTACTTTCTTTTTCTTTC
Organism: Danio kyathit; assembly: GCA_903798195.1. NCBI lineage: Eukaryota > Metazoa > Chordata > Actinopteri > Cypriniformes > Danionidae > Danio > Danio kyathit. The sequence goes on along the minus strand of LR812538.1, from coordinate 52,388,231 downwards.
TTTGTTTCTGTCTTTTTCTTTCTTTGTTTCTGTCTTTTTCTTTCTTTGTTTCTTTCTTTCTTTCTTTCTTTTTATGCATTTTCATGGTACATAAGTTAAATTAACTCATATTTTTAAGTGATAGGACAAAAATGCAAAAATTTAAGATATGTTCTCTCAACTTGACTTAATTGTTTAAGTAAAGACAACATTAGCGTTTACAGTGTGGTTCAAACAATGGATCTGCGACAAAGCAACTACAGTTTTGGGAAACACTCGTCACTACAATTGTTCTTTTACCGAAGCATAGTACTATGATAGCTCAGCCACAAGTTATGTTGTTGTTTGAGAAACTCACCCCAGAACAGCAAAAAAATATGCATATTAAAGTAAAAAGATTTTGTACAAAGTTTCTTTGTTTTGCATGAAAAGGCTTATTTATACACACACACACACACACACACACACACACCCCTTAATCACATTTCCCAGCTTATTGTGAAGCTTTCTGGGAAAATGCGAAGTGTTGAAAGGGCAAAACTCAGCATTATCCCAAAAACCCCACAACCACACAAACATGTTGATCAGCACTCTCACTTCTACTTATTTATTAAAAATACAAGCCAAAAACACACTAATCACCTCATATAAAGCCTTATTATTTATTTGCATCTGGAATTAGCACTGTATCTGAAAGCTGCCCCACACACGCACACACTTTATTCATTGTCTCTCTATTATCGTGCATGGACAAGGACTCAGACAATGATCCACACACACACATACAGGGCCAAATGGTGGGAGTGTGAAAGCAGCGTAAATAGAGAGAAAGAGACTGACTCATTAAATATGTATAATCCTGCAGTCTCATCCATTCAGCTCGGCTAAGTACTGTCTAAATAGAAAGCGTTCAGCAATAGGGCTCAATTCTAAAGCCCAATTGTCTTTAACCTCTCAATGGCTCGAACAGAGAGCAGGAAGAGCCGCCGGTGGCAGCAAACGTCCATCATAAAGGATTCAAGGACGCAGCAGAGCTAATTTATGACTGGAGATATGCTTTATCTCTGCTTGGCATGATTTCAGGTCGCGCTGTTCTGAACTCTATGACTTCGCTGCTGTATTCTGCACAACTTTTTTTTTCCTTTCTTTCTTTCCTGTCTGACCTCTGTTATGCAACGCGGGACTTCCACACTGTGTTTTGTCCTGTTCTGCTGAGGCACGGCAAGCATTATGCAATCATTTCTGCTGAAATAGACAGGCGCTGAAAAATCAATGTCTCCATGCTCATTTCAAAGTGTCATTTAGCATGCTGTGAACAATATTTAATGATCAAAAAGTCATGGCGACGTGTTTTTATGTTGCTTTAACTTATTTGAATATGCTAATCAGGTTTAAGTGGTGGACAGTAAGTGTTTTTACCTCACTGTCTACTGTAATTAAGTACATATTTTAAGTATTTAAAAACCAATGTCTCCATTATCCTCATCTAAAAGTTTCAATTTAGCATGCTGTGAACAATATTTATTGATCAAAAAGTCATGAAGACATGTTTTCATGTTGCTGTAACTTATTTAAATATGTTAATCAGGTTTAAGTGGTGGACAGTAAGTATTTTTACCTCATTGTCTACTGTAATTAGGTACATATTTTAAGTATTTAAAAATCAATGTCTCTTTTATCTTAATTTTAAATGTCAATTTAGCATGTTGTAAATAAAAGTCATGACGACAGGTTTTTGTGATACTTTAACTTATTTGAATATGTTAATCAGGTTTAAATGGTGGACAATAAGTATTTTTACCTCACTGTCTACTGTAATATTTTAAGTATTTAAAAATCAGTGTCTCTGTTATCCTCAACTTAAAGTGTCATTTAGCATGCTGTGAAAAATACTTATTGATCAAAAAATCATGACGACACATTTTTATGTTACTTTAACTTATTTAAATATGTTATTCAGGTTTAAGTGGTGGACAATACTTATTTTTACCTCACTGTCTACTGTAATTAAGTATATTTTAAGTATTTAAAAATCTATTTCTCCGTTATCCTCATCTTAAAGTGTCATTTAGTATGCTGTGAAAAATATTTAATGATCAAAGTCATGGTGACACATTTTTATGTTATTTTAACTAATTTGAATGAGTTGATCAGTTTTAAGTGGTAGACAGTAAGTATTTTTACCTCACTGTCTACTTTAAGTACATATTTTAAGTATTTAAATGTCAATGTCTCCTTTATCCTAATTTTAAAGGGTCAATTTAGCATGATGTGAAAAATATTTAATAATCAAAAGGTCATGACGACACGTTTTTATGTTACTTTAACTTATTTGAATGAGTTGATCAGGTTTAAGTGGAGGACAGTAAGTATTTTTACCTCACTACTGTACTTAAGTACATACTTTAATTAAAAATCTATTTCTCCGTTATCCTCATTTTAAAGGGTCAATTTAGCATGATGTGAAGAATATTTAATGATCAAAAAGTCATGACGACACATTTTTATGTTACTTTAACTTATTTGAATGAGTTAATCAGGTTTAAGTGGTGGACAATAAGTATTTTTATCTCACTGTCTACTGTAAGTATATTTTAAGTATTTAAAAATCTATTTCTGCGTTATCCTCATCTAAAAGTGTCATTTAGTATGCTGTGAAAAATATTTAATGATCAAAGTCATGGCGACATGTTTTTATGTTACTTTAACTAATTTGAATATGTAAATCGGGCTTAAGTGGGGAGCAAGTGTTTTTACCTCACTGTCTGTCTACTGTATCTAAATACATATTTGAAGTATTTAAAAATCAATGTCTCCGCTATCCTCGTTTTAAAGGGTCAATTTAGCATGCTGTGAACAATATTTAATGATCAAAAGGTCATGAAGAGACGTATTTATGTTAATTTAACTTATTTAAATATGTTAATCAGTTTTAAGTGGTGGACAAGTGTTTTTACCTCACAGTCTACTTTAAGTACATATTTTAGGTATTTAAAAATCAGTGTCTCTGTTATTCTCATCTTAAAGTGTCATTTAGCATGCTGTGAACAAAAAGTCATGGAGACACGTTTTTGTGTTACTGTAATTTATTTGAATATGTTAATCAGGTTTAGGTTGTGGACAATAAGTGTTTTTACCTTACTGTGTACTGTAATTATGTACAAATTTTTTAGTATTTAAAAATCAATTTCTGCTTTATCTTTGTTTTAAAAGGTCAATTTAGCAAATAATGATCAAAAATTCATGACAACACGTTTTCATGTTACTTTAACTTATTTGAATATGTTAATCAGTTTTAAGTGGTGGACAGTAAATATTTATACCTCATTACTATACTTAAGTACATATTTTAAGTAATTAAAAATCTATTTCTCATTTATCCTCCTTTTAAAAGGTCCATTTAGCATCCTGTGAAAAATATTTAATGATTAAAAGGTCATAAGACACGTTTTTATGTTACTGTAACTTATTTGAATATGTCAATCAGTTTTAAGTGGAGGACAACAAGTATTTTTACCTCACTTTCTACTTTAAGTACATATTTTAAGTATTTAAATGTCAATGTCTCCTTTATCCTAATTTTAAAGGGTCAATTTAGCATGATGTGAAAAATATTTAATAATCAAAAGGTCATGACGACACGTTTTTATGTTACTTTAACTTATTTGAATGAGTTAATCAGGTTTAAGTGGTGGACAATAAGTATTTTTACCTCACTGTCTACTGTAATTAAGTATATTTTAAGTATTTAAAAATCAATGTCTCCGTTATCCTCATCTTAAAGTGTCATTTAGTATGCTGTGAAAAATATTTAATGATCAAAGTCATGGCGACACATTTTTATGTTACTTTAACTAATTTGAATATGTAAATCGGGTTTAAGTGTTTTTACCTCACTGTCTGTCTACTGTATCTAAATACATATTTGAAGTATTTAAAAATCAATGTCTCCGCTATCCTCATTTTAAAGGGTCAATTTAGCATGCTGTGAACAATATTTAATGATCAAAAGGTCATGAAGAGACGTATTTATGTTAATTTAACTTATTTAAATATGTTAATCAGTTTTAAGTGGTGGACAATAAGTGTTTTTACCTCACAGTCTACTTTAAGTACATATTTTAGGTATTTAAAAATCAGTGTCTCTGTTATTCTCATCTTAAAGTGTCATTTAGCATGCTGTGAACAATATTTAATGATCAAAAAGTCATGAAGACACGTTTTTGTGTTACTGTAATTTATTTGAATATGTTAATCAGGTTGAAGTTGTGGACAATAAGTGTTTTTACCTCACTGTCTACTGTAATTAAGTACAAATTTTAAGTATTTAAAAATCAATGTCTGCTTTATCTTTGTTTTAAAAGGTCAATTTAGCAAATAATGATCAAAAATTCATGACGACACGTTTTCATGTTACTTTAACTTATTTGAATATGTTAATCAGTTTTAAGTGGTGGACAGTAAGTATTTATACCTCATTACTATACTTAAGTACATATTTTAAGTAATTAAAAATCTATTTCTCATTTATCCTCCTTTTAAAAGGTCGATTTAGCATCCTGTGAAAAATATTTAATGATTAAAAGGTCATAAGACACGTTTTTATGTTACTGTAACTTATTTGAATATGTCAATCAGTTTTAAGTGGAGGACAACAAGTATTTTTACCTCACTGTCTACTTTAAGTACATATTTTAAGTATTTAAATGTCAATGTCTCCTTTATCCTAATTTTAAAGGGTCAATTTAGCATGATGTGAAAAATATTTAATAATCAAAAGGTCATGATGACACGTTTTTATGTTACTTTAACTTATTTGAATGAGTTGATCAGGTTTAAGTGGTAGACAGTAAGTATTTTTACCTCACTACTGTACTTAAGTACATACTTTAAATAATTATAAAATCTATTTCTCCGTTATTCTCATTTTAAAGTGTCATTTAGCATGCTGTGAAGAATATTTAATGATCAAAAAGTCATGACGACACATTTTTATGTTACTTTAACTTATTTGAATGAGTTAATCCGGTTTAAGTGGTGGACAGTAAGTATTTTTTTTTTTACCTCACTGTCTACTGTAATTAAGTACATATTTTAAGTATTTAAAAATCATTGTCTCCTTTGTCCTTGTTTTAAATGGTCAATTTAGCATGCTGTGAATCAAAAAGTCATGACGACACGTTTTTGTGCTACTGTAACTTATTTGAATAACTTAATCCGGTTTAAGTGGTGGACAGTATATTTTAACCTCACTGTCTACTGTAATTGAGTACATTTATTAAGTATTTAAATATGTTAATCAGGTTTAAGTGGTTGACAAGGGTTTTTACTTCACAATCTACTGTAATTAAGTACATATTTTAAGTATTTAAAAATCAATATCTGTTATCCTTGTTTTAAAGCATCATTTAGCATGCTGTGAAACATTTAATGATGTAAAAGTCATGAAGACACCTTTTTTTGTGTTACTGTAACTTGTTTTAATATGTTAATGAGTTTAAAGCGGTGGACAATAAGTATTTTACCTCACTGTCCACTTTAAGTACATATTTTAAGTATTTAAATTGCAATGTCTCCGTTATCCTCGTTTTAAAGAGTCAATTTAGCATGATGTGAATCAAAGTCACGATGTTTTTATGTTACTTTAATTTATTTGAACGAGTTATTCAGGTTTAAGTCATGGACTGTAAGTATTTTTACCTCACTGTCCACTTAAGTACATATTTTAATTATTTAAAAACCGATGTCTCCGTTATCCTCATCTAAAAGTGTCAATTTGGCATGCTGTGAAAAAGATTTAGTGATCAGTCACAACGTCATTTGAATATGTTAATCAGTTTTAAGTGGACAATAAGTGTTTTTACCTCACTACTGTACTTAAGTACATATTTTTAGGTATTTAACTACACTGAAAAAATTATTAATTGGATTTACTACATTTTTAAGGTAAGTGGTTGCAAACAATTGATATTGGCTGAATTTAAACAAACAAATTAAGTTGAAGATTACTACATTTTATTTGTTTCTTTAAATTCAGCTCATATAAACTGTTTGCAACCACTTACCTTAAAAATGTAGTAAATCCAATGAATCATTTTTTCAGTGTAGTATTTTTTCATTTAGGAAACTTTTACTCTTGTTTCCCTACATTCTAAAACAAAATATTTACTTTTTACTCCACTACATTAACTGAATGATGAAGTAATGAGAGTAATAAGGGGAGAAACTGTCACTTGCTCTGAGACAAGTTTTAAATTTGCAAACTGTTTGAAATTTAACCTGTTAAATTGGTTTCATAAAATTGCAATGAAGAATTGATATGTGAATTGGATGGATGTCACATACCGCACCATAAAGCTCTCCAGCAACACTTTTTTTTTTTTAATTATAAAGTGCATTTATATATAATAGTGCCCTCCACTAATATTGTACTAAAACTAGGAAAATATGTAATAAATATTTTGCTCACATGCATACATAAGGATTCCAATAACAGTAGTTTTTTTTTTTTTTAAAGTACTTTGTTTGGAATTGTTTATTCTCAATAAGAGATTTGTTAATATTTTGAACAAAAGATCAAAAAGTTAGACAAAGACATTTGCTGCTCAGCGTTCTTCACTCATTTTTTTTTTAAACAAGTGTTTCAATATTGTTGGAGGGCACTGTGTTATCACTTTTTAATTAAAGCATTACTTGACTTGTTGGCATGTATGTGTTGGGCGGAGTTATTCAGAAGATGTTTTTCAAACTGGTGTTCTTGAAAATGCATGTAATATATTACGTTATCAAGTAATAATTATATATTAACAACAACCGCAAATATGTATTTGTTTAAAGTTTCATTATTGCATTTTCCCCACTTATTTTAACACTTAAATTAAATAAAATTAATTTACTCTAATTTGTGTTTCTTTGTTTTAATCTAATTGTATTTATTTTAATACAATTTTCTTTATTAAATCATAAATATTAACAATTATAATCATTATACATTGTTATAGTTGTTATTAGATTGTTATTATATGTTCATGACATGATGTGTCATGCATTATCTTTGGACATTTTCAAGGACACCGGTTAGTTTGAAAAACATCTACCGAAGAATACCACCCAACACACACGTCAGCAAGCCAAATCCGCCCATCACACGTCAATCACTTCCTTCACCAATCATACGCGTTTCTGAAAACGCAGAGAGGCGGGTCGAGTTGTCATGCCCGCCTTTATTTTTATTTCCTACAACAAAGTCACATTCTCAGCGCTATTTTAACCCGCAATTCTGGTTTTAATTGTTTCGAGCAGTTCACGGACGCGCGCAACTGATAGACATAAGCGTTTAACGCTTTATATCTCAATAAAATTCTTTTAAGAAATGGTTTACAGTTAAGGGTGTCGCATTACCGGGGATTGCAGATCCGCGTGCATGTAAACATGGGCACGTCAGCGCGCGATTAACGTTTCCCGGTACTGCTGTAAACAAGGATGGATATTTTTCTTTAAACTCAGGTAAAGCTTATTTTTACCATGTTTTTGTTTAGCGTATATGTACTTAATGCACGCTATACTTTGTATTTCACATTATACATGAGTTACAGGTTTTTGCTCAGCAAAATGTGGTTTCGTCTCAAATATCTAGAAGGCTCACTATCTAGATAGCATTTTCAGAACGTGTACAACGTACAGCAGTGCTGCTTATCTAGGCAGAGTGTTGTGTTTTGAAAACTCTCGGTTACCGGGTGTTGTTGTCTCTGACAGTAACCGGCTGCAGCCGGTTCAGACCGTGTTGATTTCGCTTCCTCCTCCCAAACAGCCGGGTCTTAGCCTATCAAATGTGGTTGAACCGATTCTTATCTCTAGTTGGATCGTGTTCAAATTCAGGAATTTGACTATTTCTCCTTCCCCCTCCTCTCATATAGCGAGAATGTGAAAATAGTGACGTCTCTCTTGATTATTTAGGTCGTTTACAACTTTAAGATAATTTTCTATATTTTTAATGTAACATAAATAGACTCTTAAAGAACCGGGAGGTGATTTTCAAGTGCACAGCAGCTCTGCTGGCAGGTATAGAAACAGAGAAAATCCATATGAGCTGATAATGTTAATGTGGTTTCAGATTTATTCTGCATTAGGAGTCAAATGTGTTTCTTTCTGTCCGTGTTTTAGGTCTCTTCATTCTCATCTGCGTCTGCCTGTGTGTCAGTCATGGACAGCACTAAAGTGACTCTGACAGTGAGAGGGAACACATCACTTGGTAAGAAGAAGAATTTAATAACACTGTACAACTTTTAACAAGTCAGTAACCATAATTATATTATCAGTCAGAAATTAATAACATTTCGTTTAACCCCTTGCTAGTTGGTATTAAGTTAGATATGCTGTAGTATATTACGATTTAGTTTGAAAAAATTATTAATACAAAATTATCCTATTGTTAAATGTTGGAATCTATTGCAGTGTGTTCAGTCAATATCTCCTCTGTAGCAGAGGCTGTAATGTTTTGATAATCATACATCTTGGATTGAACTTGAACTTGGTAACAAACGCTTCTAGACATGAAGAGATATTATATTATGAGATATTATTCTTGTTTGTTTTACATTACAAGAAGTCAAACGAAAAGATTTTTTAGGTTGCATGCATACTTTCTAAAACAATGTTTCAGTGTTTTTTTTTATTCATAAGCCTTTTTTTTAAGTTTTAAAAGCATTATAAAATGTTATATTGTGTTAAGTTTGCATTATACATTGCATTTAAGATGTATTTATGCATCAGATTTATGAACTTCAACTCTGAAAACTGGACTGACGCAGTTTCAATTTACTAGAACTTCCATCTTAAGCTTCTTTGGCACAATCTACATTGTGAAAACGCTACTGAAATAAAGATTAATTGAATTGAATCAGAAACCTTTAATAAAACACATTTAAATAACAGGTTTATGTCTGATTTAACCACAAGTGTTGATACTTAAAGGCATAGTACATCCAAAAAAGAGAAAAGCCTATCATTTACTCACCTTGTACTTGTTTCAAACCTTTATGAGTTTCTTTCTCTTGCTAAACATAAAAGAAGATGTTTCTAAGAAAGCTGAAAACAGTAACCATTGACTTCCACAGTAGTTGCTTTTCCTACTATGGAAGTCTATGGTTACAGGTTTTCAGCTTTCTTCAAAATGTCTTGACTCATAACAAACTAATAAAGGTTTGGAACCACTTGAGGGAGAGTAAATAGTGGGTCAGTTTTCAGTTTTGGGTGAACTATCCCTTTCACTATGACCAGTATTTCTGCAACATCCCCTGGAGGCACATACCTTCGTTTACCACAAAAGAGAGACATAATGAACTTGTTTTATGTTGTTTTCTTCTGTGTCAGGTGAGGTGATCGCAGTGGTTGGCAGTTGTGAAACCCTGGGCAGCTGGTGTCAGCAAAAATCCGTGACCCTGCAGCCAGCAGAGGAGGATGGGTACATGTGCAATGCCATCTTATGTTTGCCTTCAGTTACTCTTGACACACATATTTATATCTTGTGTTTTGCTCGCATGCCTCCTCTCACCTCCCAGCACCTTATGGAGAACTACCATTCACGTTCCTAGAGGGGCTGAAACCAAATATCGCTATTTCAAAGCACTCATTTTGGAGTCTAAGGTGAGATTTTCTTTTCCTAGTAAACACGTGATATTAGACATACGTCATCTTTAAAGGTCTAATGGTGAATTGATTAGCCTTAGCAGGACCTTTAAAGAGCAGTCTCAGCGTTGTGTATTTATAGTTGTTTTCAGTGTTGGGCAAAGTTACTTTTAAAAGTAATATAATACAACTTTAAGCCATCTTAAACATCTTAATCTAAAAAGGAAACCCATTAAAATAGATTATGTTCTAATGGTTATTACTGGGATTAAACAGATTAATTCATGTGATTATTAGTGGTGTCAAAATGAATTGTTTCTTTGGTACACCGCAATGCAGATGGGGACAATTCGATATCGGTTCAGTAATAATCATAACCGGTTATTACGTACTGACATCATTTATCTCCTATGCGCGATGTCGCAGTAGAATCAAGTGTGCCGCACGCCTGCTTTTGAGTGAAGGTCTCGGCTGTTAGATCGCCCCCTGGGGGCTGGCTGCAGTACAAGTCATAAAGCCCGCCTCCTCCGTGTTAATGAAGGAGACATGAGACTAAATAAAAAAAATTTATTACACTTGCAATAAAATGTCCCGAAAGATAGTTCTGGTCAGTTAAGGCACTGGTTATCGTGCTGATATAGGTGCAGATCTTCATTTTTGTAAAGAGTATGTTTTGAGCAGTAATTTAATTTGAGCGTGTCATCATGATTGACAGCTGTGATTGACAGTTTCTCAAAGCAGACGCCGGAGCTTCGGCAGGAGACTGAAGTGTTATTATTCGATTTCTGTGTTATTTTACCATGATAAAATTTGTTGTTCAGCAGTAAACTATAGTTTCTGACATACAGGATGTGGTGAAACACTGTTTATTCAGTAAGGTCAGGGCTTTATCAGTTTTTGGATACACGCCTTACCACCCAGATAGCAAAATACACTCGGGCCAGTTCCGGCTACACTCTCGCCTGCCGAAGACTTACCCCTCGGCCCGAGTCCGTCTGCTGTACCTACTCACGCACATTACTCGCGGGCCGATCCGGCTCGGATGCGGTAGCGTCGGCTCTAGGGGTGTAACGATACACCAAAGGCACGGTTCGGTTCGGTTCACGGTTTTGGAGCCACGGTTCGGTTCGGTTTCTGTTTGCTGTGGGGTTAGGGTTGATGTTATCTTAACAGCAATGCTAAGGAACAATAGCTTCACTTAATAACAAGAACAACTAAACTTTTTCTTTATTAATTTTGCCATCACATTTTTAGTACAGTCAGGATACCAGAGTAAACAACAAAAATGAAATAAATACCTCCAATATAGACTAGTCAGAAAAAACTATTCTCTTTAGTGCAGCCATCTTAAGAAAGTAAACTCAAATTAAATAAATAACTGCAGTGTTGACTATAGTGAAAGATAAACAGGCTTGTCCTTTCTAAGGATATTTGGAATATTCAATTAAGTTTTAAGTTCTTCTTTAAAAACACCATAATGTCCACATTCTCAGGTGAGGGGCTTGATTTCTGTGCAGACACAGACAAAGTGATGCTCATTTTAGTTATCATTTAGATAGGTTTCCGTTTAAATTAATGAAAAAATAATATACATATAATGTGCTTGTAAAGTGTTTTTTACATGACCTATCACCAGTAAAATACATTGCAGTTTGGTCTGAAACTAATGTTAGGGTTGTAGCCGTATATTAGTTGTATTTTTGCCTCTCTCTCTCTCTCTCTCACTCGCTCTCTCGCTCGCTCTCTCCATGCCTGTCATTTCTGTATATCCGCCTTCACGACAGCTAATTGGTCAGGAGACCGATCTATCATTACTGGGCGACTTGGCGCGGGAATATAAAAATGACGTCAGGAGGAGAGCGCATCTTCCTTTGATCTCGTTTTTCGTGTATTTTGCTAACATGATTATGAATTTCGTTGTTTTTGCTTAACTTTCGTTTGGGCAAAAATAATTTGCATTAGTTTTGCCCACTTTGAGAAATTTTGTGATTTTTGTACACTTTTATTTCGATTGATTTGTTTGGAGCTTTTTTGTTCAGCTCTTTCTCGTCATATTGAGCTATACCTCCTCAAGTTCACCCTTTTCTCAGAGTAAGGTGGATAGGGAAGATGTCTTACGACTTCCATTTTGCAAACACGTAGAAAATGTATTGTTAAAGACATCAGGTAAGAGGTGAACGTCATCTTTGCATTTATTTTATTCTACAGTTCAGTATAGGGTCCTAGTGTTTCCTCTAGGATTTTTTCCAGCAGTGGCGGCAGGACTTTTTTTTTACACAGATCTGCCAACTATTTTAAAGACAAATATTACACGCAGTATAACAAGTCGAGATAGCATTCATGTAATACGAGCATGCGAATCTCTTTGCTTGCGCGCCGATTTCCTCCGTTCATGCACAGAACTTCTTGCACGCACTCAAATTTACATGTTCAAGTGCAGATCTTCTCGTGCGCTCTCCAGTAAGCGCTGCTGAAGCGCGATTTAGTGCGTTTTTGTGCGTTTTCCGACATTAACGCGTCCTGAAGTAAAATGAAACAGCTATAAACTCCAGCAAGATTAAGTCATTGTATTCAGAGCCATTGACCTTTATCAATAAAGTATACTTATGGAAACCGTGTTCATCTTAACTGAAAGCTACGCGGTGTTTGCTAGACTCACGCACCTGTCAGTCAGTCTGTCAGAGAGTCAGTCAGCATGTCACCTTGAACAAATAGCGCACAGCACTACTACGGTTACAGAAAAGTTTGCGCTGTTTACCTCTAATATGTTTTGGTGCGATTATAATCCGCTATAAAAAACACGACTAAATGTTTTAAATAAGAAGCTGTAATGTAGCCGTGGCGGGATGAATTTTGGCGTGGCGGCCCGCCACGGATGAATGAATATAGCGGAAACCTTGAATAAGGCGCACGGCGCTGAAAACCTTTTTTTCTTTTCATCAGTTTCTAGCGAGGGTAAGGGGTTAAATCCCTTTTGTTGGCAGTTCTGTTGTCAGTGTCTTTTGCGTACACCCTCACATTGTGAAATTTACCACATTTTTTTAATGTTATTCCTTATTAAGTTTCGTGAAACAGCTAGTTACGACGTGCGCTTTGTCTACGACACAAATTCCATTCCTGTACTCCACTGGAAAACCAAAATGTTCCCAAACAGGAGACTTAAATGTATTTGGGGGATCTGCAATCTCAATATATGCGAAGCAGCCGTCCTGCATATACAGTAGTAATGGAGTGTGATCGCTCACTCAAGTCACATGACATGACATGCACTTGGAAAATACTATTCTAAATTGTAAAACATTAGAATATAATATTTAGAACGAAAGCTCATCATTACTAATACAATTTAATCAAATGTGATAAAATAAAGATGTTTTGGTTCAATTAGAGACAAGTGACTTCAACCTTAACAGTGGGCAGCAGGGGGCGTGACAGTATCGCGGTCCGCCACGAGAGTTTCGCGATACGTATCGTGGTTGGTGTATCGCGATATTTCGGTTCGGTTTGGAGTATCGTTACACCCCTAGTCGGCTCGCTGTCGGCCGCCGCATCTGGCCCGATTGACTCGAGCAGTGAGTCCATAGGCATCCGGTCAGATCCGGCGGCTGTTAGCGAGCCGACGCTGCCGCATCCGAGCCAGATCGGCCCGCGAGTAATGTGCGCTGCGGCCTGGAGCTGGCGCGATTAAATCTTCATTATATAAACCGCACCTTTGTTAACGTTATTACAAGCATTTGTTTTGATAAAACAGCAAACCAGGCTCCTATGTAAATGCAAAGTGTACATTAGCGAGCCTTTGTTATAGTGCAGACACCGGTGATCAAGAGAGAAGTTCGGGGGGCGTGATTGATTTGATGTACAAGCGTTTGGTTGGAAGCTTGATTCCGCAGCTCCTCCTCTGGCTCCATCTGGCAGTTTTTCTGCGCATGCCCAGGCTCCAATTTCAGCAGTCTTTTGCGACAGTTTGTGCCCGTCACGAGGCGTTTTTTCCTTCACAGCGTTTAATGGAAAATGGCGCTGTCGCGTCGTCCATATTTTATACAGTCATTGAGTAGAATACTATGGCGAAGGAGGCGAGGGCGAGTAAATAAACCGCTCCTACTACTTAAAGGGCCATGAAACCCCCTGTCTCAGCAGGGTGTTTTCACACCTCTAGTTTGAAAAAAGTCAGGAAAGTTGGGCGTGTCCAGCTCTGGGAGTGTGGGAGTGTCGGGGGAGGGAAAGAGGGTAGGATTTGCATAAAAGGGAGTTTCCATTTGGCCACGTGCAGATTTCACAGGCAAAACAAACACACAGAGGCTGATTTGATACAGCATGGCGAATGAGAGAAAAAAAATCCTCCGCATTTCTCTGTAACTTATGTACTCTGTAGGTAGCGTCAGAAAGCCGTGTGTGTATAGACTATCCTGTCACAAAATGCGGCGAAAATCCTGCATGACGGGATTAGTTTGTGTTTACATGTTTACACTCGGAGAGCAGCATTTACAGCGGATCTTTCAGTCTATAATATTGGACTGTAATATTGCAGTGATATTAACATACTGTAAACTGAGTAACCAAATCATTTTGACTATGGTATGTCTTTAAAAACTGAAAGAGCTCTGCTAACCACGAACTAACTTTGCAATCTTGGTTAAACAAAGGGCACAGCATTGCAAACACTTACCACATCTGTAGACAGACAATCAAACTGGAGCTGTGTCTTTTTAATAAAAGTAGACGAGCGGCAAATCCGGATTTCACCATTTCCAGATGCGAAAAGCTCTCGGGTAAAAACGTTCCTTACGAACGCGTTTCTGTTGCGTGTCGCGTGCACTGTAATCCACACGCAAGTCCAGCAGCTCTCTCATAGAGGGAAAATGAAAACAAAACCTTCGTTGAAGCACAACAATAAACGCAACACCGACGACCCGTGTCTCCAAATTATTGTTCTTTCACTTGTTTTAGCAACACAGCGTGGCGTCTCTCTGCCGTCTGAACACTGTAACAGGTAAACAGTCTCCGGAGCTATCATGCATATTAATGAAGTTTCGCGTCATACACAATAGAGCGCGCTGATTGGTTTGAAGCACGTCTTTATCATGAATTAATGATCCACACTCACATACGTCAGAAAGTCCGCGAAAAGACAGAGAGCCAGTCTACAGGCTGGATTTACACCTAAGTATCTCATGGCCGTGACGCAGCTTCAAAAATTAGTTTCAAACCGGAAGAACGAATTTGCTCAAAATAACGCAAAAACAACCAATTTTCACTTTTTAATGCAATATATGTGTCCTAATAGTGTTTATAGCAGCATGGGACACATATATGACTGTCAACAGCTCAAAAAATGTGTTTTGGTGTTTCGTGACCCTTTAAAAGGTAGATAATTATGCACAGTTCAACTGCTTGTGAGTTTGCTGGAAAGTCTTTCATTGACACTGAAGATGGCACAGCACACCAGCCGCTATTTCACTACTAGGGAGAAATGCTGTAAAACTCCATCTCTGCCTCTCTCTCTCACTTTGGACATTTGACCAGCTGGCGTGTTCGTGAGGTAACTTTTCCTCTCCTTTTGGCTGTTAAAGCAATACTTGTGAATCCAGACACGAGAGTGCCTGAGGTGCGAGTTTTCTCCACTGTGTCTATTATGGATTACCTGTTATAATCGCATATTATGCACATATAGACTGTAACCGTGGCTTTCTTCCCGCGTCACTCATCGGTAGGCCCACACGGAATCTGCGCGCGCAGATTTTTCACAGATTTTTAGCCCATTATTAATTCTGTTTATTTACTTACAGTTAACTATTTACTGTTAATCTAATTGGATTTGCATTTTAAACATTAAATAAAAGTTAAAAGATATTATTTTTTATTTCACTTTTTAAGGTTTTAGTTATGATACTCCTAAAATAATTCCGCACAAATCCGCAGATTTTACCAAAATTCTCAGCAGAAATAGCAAAAAACGTCCGCAGATTCCGTCTGGCCCTACTCATCGGTGAACAGCGCTTTCATTTCTAAAGCCAATCGCAGCCCTTTCTGTTGAGCAGGTGAAGACCATGACTAATCATAGGGGTATAAGACCTCACTTGACAGCGCTCAAAAAGCAAGCTGGATAATATTTACATTAGTTTATTTGGCTATAACTGCTCATGTTGTCTTCTGTGCATGTATTGGAGTTTTGTTTGATACATTCAAAAAGAGCGTTTTCTTTGAGCAGGCAAAATTAAAGGTACAGTTCTTATATCTGACTGCCTGTATAAAGGACAAAATTGTATTACAAATAATAAATAAATATTATGTGTTGTGAAGAAAAAATCAAATTATGTATGAAAAGCATTGTCAATGCACCGAGATATTGAATTGAGCTGAATCGATGGCATGATAATCGTAACCAAACTGTGAGACCAGTGTAGGTTCACACCTGTGATTTTACAAATTATTCAAATAATTATGCACGAAATTGCTAAATATTCCATAAAATTTTCCACTTTTAACATACCTTTAAAACAGAAAAAAATATCTTTTAATGTATGAATAAAAAAGCTTAAATACAAATATTTGCTGTTGTCATAAAACACTGTAAATATAACTAAAATATAGTTTAACATTTTTTTTAAGGATATGTAGGTTAAACTCCAAAACAATTTGCTTGAAAAAATACAAAACTGTTATATATCTAAATAAATGTATTTCTTTTTTTACAAATAACACATTTGGTCATCATTTAACAACAAAAACAAGATTAGTGTCATCTGCACAACAAAATTGAGGATCAAATAGCAGTTTATTAAGAGGTTAAAACAGGAACAGGTGCATACAAATAATCCCAAGCATACAGGCGGCAAACAATGTAACAAAGCAAAGGGTCAAACATGGCAAGGCAAAGAAACCGCGTCGTAATGCTCATTAAACAGTTTAACAAGACTCAGCAACGATTTGTCTATGTGTACTGAGTTTATAGTCCTTAAAATCAGTCCATAACAATTTTCTGACTGTGTGTGTAATCAATGAGAATGAGGAACCGGTGTGTGCGAGGTGCATGCTGAGAGTTGTATTTTATTAACAGCATGAGTGTAGTTCTCCAGCGATCTGCAGCTGCTAGATCGCCGGTGATTGTAACAGTTAGCATAGCAACATTGTTAGCCACTGATTAATTTTTTTAACAATGACCAGTTTTTCCTTAAACAGTTTTTAAAGTGGGAATAACAGCTATTTAGAGCCATCTATACACTATGCATTACAAAAACTAAACTCAAAATAAAATAAAACATTCAAAAAAAGGGTGTCAAACTCCTGGAGAGCTGCAGCTCTGTGCAGTTTAAATAAAAAAAATAAAAAAATAAATTATATATATAAAAAATAAAATAAAATATATATATAAATGAATAAGAGTAGTAAAACAAAACTTTTTATAGTTTACAGTACACTCATTATATGCAGCCTACAAACAATATGCTATTATTTGCTTTAATTCTCATATGATTACTATCTTCAATAGTACTAAAAACTATTTGACTGAATTTTTGTTTCCCTTTTTTTACAGGAATAATCTGTAATATTAATGTAAAATTGCATGGTACTCTCTGAAAATACAGAAAATGTCCTTTAAAAACAGAAAAATAATGTAATACCAAATTACAAGGAATAACTGTAAATTAAATTTTTTATTATTTTTTATTATAGAAAATATCTGTAAAACAACAGGTATTTCACTGTATAATGAAAAAACTGGAAAATTCTTCAAAACAATACAGACAATTACCTGTAAAATAACGTTTATTTTTTACAGTGTACTTTTAAAAGTAATATATTACTATCTTAAGCCTATTTTAGGCTAAATCCCAATTCTATTTTTGTACCCCTACCCCCTCCCCTTCCTTTTGGCTTTTGAAGCAGAGTGTAAAGGAAAGGGCTTCAAAATGAGTGTAAAACGCGCCTGAGCCCGAAACTGAAAGCGAGACGTGACTTTTAAGGGACTATTTCATATGTGTTTATTAATCATTCATATTGTTCAATGAACGCAAACTGTCATAGTTTATTAAAGACGCAAACCCCTCACTGTACGACAGCTGAACCTTCAGCAAGCCTCCTAATTCCTGCAGCACGAGGACTTTATGATTGTTTATGAGCGTCAAAAGTGACTAATCTGTTCGGCAAAATATTTGACTGCGTGTCACCGCATATCAAACGACTTAAACAATATAACTAAAGAAATCTCTACTGTGATGAGCGAAATCGCTTACTGAACATCGATGACGTAAGCGTGCCCAGGCCCGAATGTAATGTGAGTGCGGGCCGTCGGGGCAGACGGGAGGTGGGACAAGCGTGCTTTGGCCCGGTTCAACGCAACTGTACATAGTGTGAGTACGCCCTAAGAAATGGACAGAGATACAACACCTGCACACGTCATCATATATCATGCGAATCTCTTGCTTCATATGTGATCGACGATCGTGATTGCTGTAGTTATTCCAGTTGCGTTATTTTCTGGTATTTATCTTCAGGAAATCACCGAAGGCAATGATATCATGTTATCATAATGATATAATGAGGCAATAAGATCGTAAATGTACTGTGTATTTACACCGTGACCGTATTCAACTATGTAAACACAAGAAAACAACATTAACATTATGGCTGACACTGTAAAAAGGTCATTCCCAGCCACTAGACTTTTCTGATAGGGTATTCGAGTGACAGATCTGAAAGTATGTTGTGAGACTACTACTATACAAAAGTTACTATCATGGATTATAGATAGCGAAATTTAGAATTTTAAATTTTTATTTTTTTATCTTTTTTTTTTTTTAAAGCATGACGGTAAAACACGAACTCCATTATGAATGTTTTAAAATATATGCTGGTTTGTTAGGGCCAATCCCAATTCTACCCCTTACCCCTCGAAAATTTACCACACTCTCAGAAAAAAAGGTACGCGAACTGTCACTGGGGTGGTTTCAAAAGGTACACATTTGTACTTAAAGGGTCCGTATTGGTACCTCAAAAGTATATATTAGTACCTAAAAATTTTAAGAGGAACACTTTTGTACTTTTTAGGTAGTAATATGTACCATTGAGGTATTAATATGGACTTTTTTTAGTTACAAATTTGTACCATTTCAAAAGGTACCACCCAAGTGACAGCTCGCGTACCTTTATTTCTGAGAGTGTGGCAAATTTTCGTACCCCTCGAGTGTGGTCCTGAAAAATCTCCATTTCAAGGGATATCTAGCTCTTTCCCTTAGCCCTACGCCTTCAAGCTAAAGAGAATTGGGACACCCCTACCCCTTCACGTGAACGCACAAAACGAGGGGTAAGGGGAAGGGCTAAGTGGTAGAATTGGGATTGGCCCTAAATCTAAAAAAGAAACCCTGCAAAAATAAAATAACACTTACATATTATAAATATTTTGTAATAAGATTGTAATACATTACTTTTAAAAGTAACTTTACCCAACACTGATTGTTATTTACAATGTATTTTTATACTAAGTATTTATATATTAAGTATATCTTTATTAAGAATTTTTAAAATACTTTTAAAAATAATGTAGTACAACTTTAAGCTTATCTTGATGTAAAAAAACAGCAAAAATGACATTTACATAAGCATAAATTACAATTAACACTTACTTTCACATTACATTCCTAAAAATATAACAAAGTTTCACATTTAGTTACTTTTTAAGTTACTCAGGATTGCAAGATACTACTTTTTAAAAGTATAACCAACACTGGCTATAATGTCTTTTTATCTCTCCGAAAGTCACATGATTATGTATGCATTATCTAGTAATGTTGTTTAATCATTTGTGATTTTCAAGATTATAATATCCATCTGTTTTGATATACATGTATGACTGTAGTGTCTTTTAACCCTTAAACTTACATTGTACTAACTTTTGTTTGTGGGTTATCATTAATCAAAAAAACACAATGTTTTAAGGTGTGTCAGAAGCATAATTTATCCAAAGAAATTCATCTTTTGTTTTTCTTAGGGTGAAAGTTAAAAGTTTAAGATGTGTTTATGTTTTCAAACATTCCTAGAGGGATTTTTTTTAATCATCTTTAATTCTTTGGGTGCGAATAAAAAAAAAAATAATAATTGTAATTTTACTTAAGAATTTCCAGTGATGTGCATTATCTGATTATGTTGTTGAAGCATTTGCGATTTTCATGATTGTATTATTTATAACTTTATTTTGGAATAGATTCTTTATAACTAGATTTTCTATTAAGAAACTTTTCTGAAGTATGTTGGTCTTTTTAAACATTCCTCAAGGGATTTCTTTTAATCATCTTTAATCATTTGGGTCCAAGATTTTAAGTTGTTTGTGTGGGGTTTCCAGGTCATTCTCCTTGCAGCTGTTAATCTCTTTTAGCTAAACTTGACTCCGGTTCTGGGTAGTTTTTTTCCCCCTTTCTTTCAGAAGAATGAAGTTTGTGAAACAGGTTTCCTGCAGGCCACTCCTAACATATTGTGTCCCGCATACATAATATTTGTACAGCAACAACATAGCTATAAATATTCTTTTAGGTTTTAGAAGCAAAATAATTTTCAGCAAGTTATGAGTTTTATTAGTGAAATCTCATTGGCCATGTTTATTTGTACTCTTTTTTTGGCGGATTGCAGATCTGTTTATGTGTACTCTAAACATTGTAATCTGATTCATATATCTGTTTATACACTGTAAAAAATCCTGGCAAAATTTTTAAGCTGAATCAAATTAACCTTATGAGTCCATTGAACTTATGTTAAACTGACTTAAAACAGCTTGCATAGCTTATAAAATTAAGTTAGAACATGATTAACTTAAGTTACAATGACCTAAAATATATGATGTCAGGTCTAATTGAATATATAATTCTTTACAGTGTATGTGTTTTATATACTTTCTGATTAAAACGTTTTTGTTTAAGACAGATTAGGTTTAAAGTAAATTAAAAAAGTGAATAGGTTTTGCATTTATTTAAGCAGACTGTAATGTCTGAAAATAGAAATATTAGTATTTATTTGGGAAGTCCAATTTGCACACTGGTGTTATTTTTTTAATGCACATTAATAAGAAAATCATATAATAGTCTTAAATGGCCTTTGGAAATGGAATAAAAGTTTAGTTAAGTGAAGTGAAATTACAGTATATTTAAAATGTGTATATATTAAAAAAATGTTTATTTATTAATGAACTTTAATATCTTATGAATATCTTTTCCCCAATTTCTGTTTGACAGAGCGAAGATTTCTTTTCTCTTTGCCATGATGACAGTACGTAATATTTTACTAGATGTTTTTCAAGATACTAGTTTTTAGCTTAAAGCGACATTTAAAGGCTTAACTAGATTAGTTAGGCAAATTAGGGTAATTAGGCACATCATTGTTTAATTGGTTTGTTCTGTACCCAATAAAAAAAAATGTCGTTTAAGGGGGCTAATAATATTGACCTTAAAATGTTTTCAAAAGAATTAAAAACTGCTTTTATTCTAGCTAAAACAAAACAAAAGATATGAAAACAAAAGAAAAAATATGATGGGAAATACTATGAAAAATCTGAGAGAAAGAGAGAGAGGATGTCTATTGTTTGTTTGATCAATATTTCGGATATTTTACCTGTACTGCATTGATTTAATTTTAATTATATTTTGTATAGGGCTAGTTTAAACTTGTATTTAGGTTACAGTGCATTTCTCGAATAGTGAAAGTGCGTCATTAAGCAGCCTAGTAAAAATATTCAGCCAGCACTTTTACATTCTTTATTGTGCATTTATCAAATAAGCAGGCTAATGCATGTTAACAATGCATTATGCATATTGTATTTCCCACCGACTTCCGATTGAGGAAGTAGTCAGATTTGAGTGTTTACATGGTCATTTTTTTGCTGTTTAATCAAAATCAAAAAAGAAATTCTGCTGAACTGTCAATCCCATTACAAACAGATTATTTGGGCGCATGTAAATGTAGCTATTTTTAACTATTGAAGCTAAATGCTAAACATTAGAAGCCAAATGCCATTCATTAACATTTGAAGCTAAATTGCTAAATGCATTACAGACCATTTTGAGGGATGTAAACAAAAACAATGGTCCCAACGTATTTCATTTGTACATTTTATAGCTTACAAGAATCCAAAAAGAGCGATATTGGTGAATAATGTTATGATAGCTGTTTTAACAATAAGTTAGGATTGAATTGCCTCTTGTTACAGTTATGAAATAGTTTGATAAAATGCTGGAAATGTTCATGGGCCAATGACATGACCACAATTTCAGAATGTATAAATACCTTGAGATCTTTAGCTAACCACTGTGAATAATGCAACTGTGTTTTTTCCCTGACTAATTGGACCACTTTTCAGATGTCATCCAACTGGCTAGCTGGCAGCAAATGGTGACTAAATCTCATTTTTTTGGAGGAGTGAAACTTTGGTTTGAATGGCCAAAGCTGCTTTTGTTTTTCCAAAATCTGTCCATAATCTTAACCCCCCGTTTTGAATTACAGAATGCTGGTGGGCCATGCCAAGTCATAGTCAATAGATGGGAGACCCATCAGCTGCCACGTTCATTGAGTCCCTCAGGTATCTGATCCCAGATCAGTGCACACGATTTAGTGTCTAATTGATCCCAGTAAACTAGGGCTGCATAATATTGGAAAAATCTAGCATTGCGATATTTTGTTATTCTACGATATTTATTGCAGTGTTTCCCAACACTGTTCCTGAAGGCACACCAACAGTACACATTTTCAACCTCTTTCTAATCAAACACACCTGAATCAACTCATCAGACATTAGAAGAAACTCCAAAACCTGAGGTTAATAAGTCAGATAAGGGAGACATTCAAAATATGTACTTATGTATAATATGTATGGTGTGCCTTCAGGAACAAGGTTGGGAAACCGTGATATATTGTGATATCAATACAATTTCACAAGATGACTTAAAAATCTCCATTTGGAAAGAATTTATCATTTTAGACAAGGCTTGACATTAACACTCACCAAATGCGGGTAGATTTTAGCTGTGGCTGGTTAGACAGTTACTCCCACTTGCCACTTTGGCTGGTTGAAATTTTTTTAATTGCCAGTGCTGGCTAGTCACTATAAATTAGAATTATTATAGTTTATGACCATTTGTCAATATGCATGCAAATGCGATCTTAGAATGGAGAAGCAGCACGACTAACTGTTAAAATAACTGTTCATGCGAGCAAAGGAAAGCAGGTGAATACCATTCTCTTTGAAATAGACAGGACAAAAAGCAATGCGCGTGCACCCACTGTCCTGCTGCTTTCAAGAGCTCAAGATTTTTTTATAAGCAGCAGCAGTTGCCACTTTCACTTTAACCATTCTTTGAACAGATTATTAATGGGCCTAACGTTAACTGTGATCATGCACGTGATCATACTTTCATTATTTTTGCAAAGCAAATAATTAGTTTGGTAGATCTTTAATGTTGAGCCCAGAAAAGTCACGTGAAATAAGACTAATTGCAATGCGATACTATAAAACCACAATCCATTTTCTCATGCTCATTGAGCAAGGTCACAACAAAAAAGTTAAGTGAACAAGGAGGCATGTGGACATAACACAAAATTTTAGTCAAGTAATTTTATGCATATAAAATATATTTTCCCAACAACAAAAGTGTGGCTAATGAAAATGGCGAGTGGCTAGTAATGTTGGAAAACTACTAGCCACAGTGGCTGGTGTTCAAAAAAGTTAATGTCAAGCCCTGATTTTAGATATGCATAAACAATCTACAACCATAGATAAATACAATAAAGAAAAGTATACAAATTAAATACAAAGTTCAATATAATGTTTTATTGTTTTCAGAGGAGTGTAACAACATTCAGGTAAACAGTAATTAAATAATCAAATGCAAAATATTACTGCAAAGTCTTTGTGTAAATTATTCAATAAAATGTATCGTTATTAAAGTTACAAACTGTACAATTTTAACATTGCATATGCATATTGGGAATAATCACAATGTGATATAGATGCTGAAACGATATATTGTGCAACCCTAGCGTAAACTCCTTCCTTCATTCTTGCTGCATTCAGATCAGTTTTTCCCTTTAACTCACCAAGCATACATTAGCAACACATTAGCAGATGACTTCAGCTTTTTAACGTCAACATGAAACCACTCACTTTTATAATACAGCATAAAGTAATGTGATTTTTATCTTTTAGAACATTATTGGATCCTAAAGTACTCATAATTGCTGCTGTTGGTTGTTATTATTTTTCTTTGCATCAGAGAGTTATGCACAAATGGCCAGCAAATATTTTTTTTAGAATGTAAATATCTCAATTTACTTTCTAAATAGATTTTCCTGGTTTCATTGTGCATTAATTATTAATCATGATTTAAAGAAATAAAATAGTTGTTTTTTTATTTCACGTTGTCTTAGCATTTGATCTGAGTGCTATTTGTCATGGACAGATGTAAGGCCACTTAAGGCAGCTCAATTATTAGAAACCATAAGATTTATTGGGCCATAAATGCTGTAACACCCAACTTAGACTAACAGAGCGAAGCTGTTTCCACTGGTGGATTCCTAGATTTACAAGCAATGCTTTTTTATGCTTTAATTGCTCTCCCCTAATTTTAATTCCTGTTTTACTATTAAAATCAACATGAAAATAGTATTTTAAATCACAAATGCGTTTCATCCTTATTTATTTGTATCCACTACACATTTTAACTTCACTACATTTAACAAACTATATAAAATAATACATTTATTGTATTCTCTATACTATTTTTATTTATTTGTTTATTTAATTGTTTTTATTTAACTGTTTCTGTTTATTCATATATTTATTTATTTATTTATTGCTATGCATCATCCATAAATGTAAACACGTAACTGTTTTGATAAATGTTATGTTCTTTAAAAGTCAACATTGTCAGCGTTTCTTGTGCTTGTTTTGCCATAAAATCTTGCTTGCATGTTAACTTTTGTTGAATCATTTATTATTATTATTATTATTATTATTATTACTATTACTATTATTATTATTATTATTATTATTATTATTATTATCATTATTATTATTATTATTATTATTATTATTGTTATTGAATGTCTGGCAAACAAATAATGTTTTTTTCATAACTATCTCTAGTCTTACTATTATGTTGTATGGTTACGAACATGTAAAACTTCATCCAGTACAGAGCAAACTGAACGTTTATTTTAATCTGGCTATTTTGATTAAGAAACAGATTTAAAAAATGTTGTGCTGCTGTCTGCTTGTTCTGCACTGGTGATTTTAATTTTTACTTTATACTCATTGTAGTAGGAGTGTTTGATCTTTTATGCTAATTTGTGGTTGTTTCCTTCAGGACCGGAGCTTGTGGTTGACGATGGGCATTTTGGAGTTCATGGTGAGTTTGATAATTGAAATGACATGAACATCAGTTTTATTATGTTCTCAATTCCAAAACATCTTTTCATATCGTCCTGTTTTAACATGCAAATGAAATGTGTTTGCAGATGGAATTGAGTGTGTGGACTCTGGCTGGTTGACGTGCCAGACAGAAATTCGTCTCAGGCTTCATTATTCAGTGAAACCTCCAGTATCTATAACTAAGAAAAAATTCAAGACCTCACGCTTCAGGTAACCTCCTTGACACACTTAAGCTTCATTCATTCATTTTTCTTCGGCTAAAGCCCTGCTCACACTGTGAGATTTCTGTCACGATTTTGTCATCTGAGACAAATTTGGGAAATCCTAAAAGATTCTTGAAATCCTCGGCTAAAATCTGTGATCTTTGACTGTTGGTTTGACATGTTCACTGACAGCCACTTAGTGCCAGTTGCGATCAGATTTTTCCTCCGATGAAGTTCTGGCAGTGTCAGAAGATTTCAGATACTTTCCTGCAGCGTGACAACAGCTGCGATGAGAGTCAATCCAAGAACCAATAGGAGCTCTGAATTTGATGACGCAATCCATGCGACAATTCAAATGACTGCAGGGTAATGTCAAAACAGTTTTTTTTTCCTGGTTTTATTATTGAGACACGCCGTGTGCAAGATTGCCGCTACAGATTGTTTACTTTTGCTGTGAAGAATCATTTTAGAACGCGGTATAGTGAAAAGGTCACGGATGGATGACGTCAAAGTTCGTGTGTTTTCTTTCGTGTTTGGCACGTCTTCATTGTCGTTTAGTCTGACTTTATGACAGCTGAGATCGTACAGTGTGACATGGGAGCCATGTTCATGCATTCTGACATGAGACAACCGTTCAGGATCATAAAAAATCACACAATGTGAGCCAACCTTTAGTCTCTATTTCAGAGGTCGCCACAACAGAATGATCCACCAACTATTCCGGCATATGTTTTAGGCAGCAGATGCCCTTTCAGCTGCAACCCAGTACTGGGAAACAACCATACTCATTCACACACATACACTACGGCCAATTTAGGTTATTCAATTCACCTATAGCGTATGTCTTTGGACTTGTGGGGGAAACCAGAGCACCCGGAAGAAACCCACCACAACATGAGGAGGACATCCAAACTCCACACAGAAATGCCAACTGGCCTAGTTGGGACTCAAACCAGCGACCTTCTTGGTGTGAGGCGACAGTGCTAACCACCATGCTTAAGCTTATTTAATCTTATTTTTTTATACTAAAAGTCTTTTAAATGTTCTTGCATTAATATTTCTTTTAAGAACTAATAATCAATATAACAATACACTGAATTTTTTTTGCTTTTAACATCCCAATTTAGTCACATCGCAGGATATGCAATGTCGGGATTGTTGATTATAATCAATGCAGAATTTAATCATAAAAGTAAGGCTGTATTTACACTGCAGATCTTGATGGTCAATTCCGATTTTGTGATTGTATCCGATTTTTTTTGATGACCTGCTTACATCATCTTTTAAAAGTGATTCATATCTGATTGTCTGCATTTACACTGCACACAATTACAGGTGCAATGAGCAGGATAAAAGGAGCGGGTGCTGACTGACAGCTGATAATAAAAGAGTGCCCTATTCTCCGTTTCTGTATTTAATCTGTTTGCAGGGTTTCATTTTAGAAAATTCTTTTTGACCAGTTGTTTTATTATAGTTTATGACAAAAAAGTTCTCATTTAGCTATCTTCTTTTAATCTAGGCTTTTTTAAACCAGTATGCATTTTAATGTCAGGTCCGTGGCGTGATTTATGCTCATGATGTATGCAACAGTTTTAGATTAGTTTATATGGGTTACGTGGCAAATATTGCGCTCTTTCACTCTCGTTAACATGCTTAAATACTTAAAAATAAAAGCATTTTTAGTCATTGTGTATTAGATTTAAGGCTCTGCTGAAGTCTGTTCTGAAATGAAAGCGTCAGAGTTTAACGTCATTCGCTATGGTTTTTAATGATGCGACTCGCATTGACAGGTGAAAAATCCGATCTACCTGCTTACACTGCAGACACGAGGGCACGGGCATTTTCACATATGAACAAGGCCTGAATCTAATTTGAGTAAATCACAATCCATGTGATTTTTGCCTGCTTACACGTACACGGGCCCTATCCAATCAGTGCCACATGACAGAAAAAAATTGGAATTGAGTCGCTTGAACCATGCAGTGTAAATGCAGCCTAAAAGTTTAGCACAGGGGTGTCCAAAGTCGGTCCTGGAGGGCCGGTGTCCTGGTGACTTTAGCTCCAACTTGCTTCAACACACCTGCCTGGAAGTTTCTAGTATACCTAGTTAGAGCTTGATTAGCTGGTTCAGGTGTGTTTGATTAGGGTTGGAGCTAAACTCTCCAGGACACCGGCCCTCCAGGACAGAGTGTGGACACCTCTGGTTAAGCATCTACATGCATTTTTAAAGAGATAGTTCACCTAAAAATTACACTTTACTTACTATTTTCATTTCACCCTTTGCTTGTTTCAAAGGTTTATGAGTTTATTTTTTATGTTGAACACAAAAAGGAGTTATTTTAATAACTCATAAACGTTTGAAGCAAGTGAAGGGTGAGTAAATAGTGAGTAAATTTTCATCTTTGGGTGAACTATCCCTTTAAGGCCTGTGACTGTGTGAACATCTGATTATTTCTGAGTTTAAAACATCTGGCCACAAGAAATTATTATGTTTGTAACTTTAATAAAGATTACATTATGTACATTGAAGACTATGCAGCTATGCAGTGTTGATTTAATTCTGTTAGACTCTCCAGAAAACTACAATTCACTTTTATCTTTGCTATATTGTATTTATCTCTGCTTGTAATTTAGTTGTTGCATATTATTCGAGCTTCAATCCCCTACGAAATCACCCCAATCGATCTAAAATGAAGAATTATTTCCAAATAAAACTGTTTATGTCATCTGGTGAAACTGTATTCACATTGTAATATATATCGCAGAAATACAAAATGTCGCAATGTCAGATTTTCCAATATCGTGCAGCCCTATTCACAATTATTCTAACACGCAGTTCTCCCAATTATTGGCTCTTTAAGATTGAGGCTGATGCTTGAAGGTGTTGAGGAGGAGGAGGAGGAGGAGGAAGAAGAGGAAAGCCCTTCATCATGGCACAAGATGACCCCCACGCTGGAGATCAGTATGATCAGTGATGACGGATACAAGTCTCGTCATTCACAGCCAGAATGTGGATACGCCCTGGAACCCTCACGATGGACAGAATACACCATTCACACAATGGACCCCGATAACCTAGAGCTCACCTTTGAGTTCTTCGAGGTGCGTGAATGATTGTCTTTGTTGCTAAAGTGGGTGCTATTATGCCCTTTTTACAAGATCTAATGTAAGTCTCTTGAATCATCTGCAGGGAGGTCTAAGTAATGCCTACTTAGAGATCATTACAGTAATCTAGACAAGATTATATAAAAATATGTATACCTCTTTCAAAATTTTTGTAAGACAGAAAAGACTTGATCATGGAGACTTGCTTCAGCTGGAAAAAAGTATATTTAAGTACCAAATTAATCTGTTTATCCATTTTAAAATAATTTTACACCCAAATTTGATCATGTCATAATGGCCCCCTTTTTTAAATGAAAGCAAAAAATGCAGTTTTTATGTGTCTCTTTAAATGCAGATGAGCTTCTCAGGGGAATTTTAAAAGGTCTATTATAGACAATAATACTATACATGAATATTTTCAGAAATACTGTAGCATTTCAGCATTTCTTGTGTTGTTTTCCTGTGAAAGTATACACAGATTTACACATCTTAGTTCTTCTTACTTTTTTGGCCCGTTTCCACTGAGTGGTACGTTTCAGTCATAGACTGTAAAAGATATGGACGTAGTGTCCGTGACGTCACCCATAGGTTTCTGAACACTGCAAAAGAAGTCACAAGTAGGCGCGGCCAACCGTCGCCATTTTGTTAGCGCGTCATCGCGCCAAACGCGGCATACCAAATAAGGGCAAAGAGGCGGAGAGTGAGCGGAGCTACAGACATGCTGGATTCTCAGCATTTTGCTTGGACCTGGCTTAAAACAGACTTATTACTTTGGGAGAACGTTTAATACTTCATTACCTGTGACTCGTTTGTGTTCTGACCAACTTGAACGGTTTGTGAGCACAATTAAATCCACACATCATGCCGTATCATCTGATAATTGCAGGAAATAATTCCAAAAGGCAAATGACTGTGTAAAGAAACATTAATCAAAACAAAAACGATGTATATGCAGAGCTCAGCGGCTAATTAGCCAGATTCAGCTGAGGTGACGAGACAGCGACCAGTGAGGGCTAGCTGTCACTCAAGTGGCCACGCCCTTAATTATGCAAACTTAATATAACCTAATAAAAACGAAACGGATGAGTTATAAAAAAATTCACCCCCCTCATAGTTGTCATGAAGGGTAATCATAGCTATATGCACCAAAGCCATCGTTTGTACCAGGCTGTAAACATGTTTTTATCAGCTGTAAAAATGGCCAATTTACCAATGCAGAAAGAAAGCACTTGGACTTCCTGGAGCCAGCCCCCCAAGGCGAGTCGATGAATTGCAGTTTTAGTTACTTCCGTATTGGCTTCCCGAGGGAGAGCGGGAGGTTGCCGCTTGGTTTCAGTACGCTTTTATGGCCGTTTCCACTGTCAAAAGGTACCAATAAGCGAACCGTACTATACCACTATTTGGGTAACCTTTCGAAAGGGTACCTAGCACGAAAAAAGGCTATCAAAAGGCAGAGCTAGACGCCCAGCTGAACACTATTGGTTTACAGAGATACATCACTAGCGCGTGCACCATAGATATCATTAGATGTCACCTACCCTGTTGTTGCCTATTGGAAGGAATGCGTCAATAGAGCCGCCATTTTAGGACAGGGTAGCGCTCCTTTGAAATTAATGCGGGACCAAGATGCAATAGAGGACTGTGGCTATCCAGAGCCAGAGATATGCGCTTATATACATATATCTATGATCGGGAGTTTTCCCCGGTGGTCAGTATGCAAATATTTTTTTGAAATTACGAAAATTATAATTTAACATCACTTTCCTACATCGATGGATAAGTGACCGCACGGGCATTGTCGACAAAGAGTGTGTGTTTGTGTGCATGAAAATGTATTATCTTCCTCCCTGTTTTATTTGATCAGTGTCCTGAAACACACCCCCTCTCCTGCCTTCACTTCCCATTCTAACGGAGGGAGCGATTTGTTTGTGAATGAATCTCCGTTATGAACGACTCATTCACAAGTAATTAGCCGACAATAATACATGTTTCTGGCACCGCAGTATCTTGTTGTCATATATCTTTTTTATTGTTTGCTTATTTTATTCAACAAAACTAGCATAAGCCTGGTATTTAGTGCAAGTCGGTGTTACTTTGCCTTATGGTGAATGCAGTAAGTGATTGTATTATCATCAGTAATGTTACTTGTTTAGTACAAAAGTTTTTAACATACAAAAATGAACTCAGAATGACGGAATTACTTTTTTAACAAGAGGTTACATGTGCTGGTGAAGATAAAATATACAGATGAGAGGTTTGCACTGACTGTAGGCTATATGTTGTGTGTTGTTTTTGAACCCAAATAAGGACTAAATGTATGCTGTCTGTAGTTTTTCTGTAATTGGTAACACATCGGAGACTATAAGGGTCTGTATCTGTTCTTGTTGCATGTATTTATTTATTTTATGTAATCGCAGACGTTACAGTAGGCTATTTCACACTGTCATTGATCTGCAGTTATAATCCCATCATGTTCATAGAAAAGTTAGTAATGAACATTTATACACAAGTACTTATGTGTATAAAGCATCTGTTTTGTGAGGAGTGCTTCTCGTATGATATGTGAACGACCCGTACAGCTTTACTTTCACATTTCCTCGAGCGAGAATGAAGTCGACTAAAACTTTCTGTTATACACCACCCCCACCATTGGTACCCTGTTGGCAGTGGAAATGCAAGCTTGATAAAGGTCACCCGTACCGACCAGTACTGTACCGTAGTTTACCAGTCAGTGGAAACGGGCCGTTTTTGACCTCAGGAAGCATTGGTCTCTGTAATTTATATGAAGAGAACCTTGAGAGAAACAAAGAGGGACATATTTGATGCATGAATGACTTGAAATGATAAATTATAAAATCTCTTCAACAATAGCATCCGAAAGATCATGCTAAAGTTTCAAATTGTAGCCATCAATACAACAAATAGCCTTGTTCAAAAAGGCTTTGACTGCATGTGCACTGCGATAATGTCACATTATCCTGGCCTCTGCTCTCTGTCCTCTTTCCAGAAAAGAACAGGGCTTTTACAGCTTGTGCCTCTGATACTCCTCTAGCCACAACAAAAATATTTTTTAAAGGCCAAGTTATCATCAGCAATGTTGAAATGAATTTAGAAACAGCGTTTACTGATATAGACATGCCTTTGATATTAATATTTTGACCACAAAAGGTTTTTTTTTTTTTTAATTGATTGACATTCGATTTTCATGTACCTTCTTGGTGACTCAATATGATTATAATATAATTTCTTTGTGATTTAGGAGGACCTGAGTGAGACCGTGGTTCAGGGTGATGCCCATCCAGGACACGTGGGCACAGCATGTCTTTTATCGTCCTCTTTTGTGGAAAGCGGGAAAGATTTAGGTGTGGTCACACTGCCCATTATGAGCCGAAACTACAGGCAGACTCTTGGGAAAGTCCGAGGTATGTTCAACACTACAATGCACTGGCGTTGAGAGTCTAAAGTTTGTTTTTACACCATTAAACCAATACAGTTGAAGTCAGAATTATTAGCCCCACTGTATATTTTATTCCCCCAATTTCTGTTTAACGGAGAGAAGATTTTTAACACATTTCTAAACATAATAGTTTTAATAACTCATTTCTAATAACTGATTTATTTTATCTTTGCCATAATGACAGTAAATAATATTTTACTAGACATTTTTAAAGATACTAGTATTCAGCTTAAAGTGACATTTAAAGGCTTAACTAGGTTAATTAGGCAAGTCAGGGTAATTAGGCAAGTTATTGTATAACAATGGTTTGTTCTGTAGACAATCGAAAATAAATATTGCTTAAGGGGGCTAATAATATTGACCTTAAAATGTTTAAAAAAAAAATTAAAAACTGCCTTTATTCTAGCTGAAGTAAAACCAATCAGACTTTCTCCAGAAGAAAAAACATTATACAGGGCTCGAAATTGTGACCGTTTTGGTTGCATATGCGCCCGAAATTGTATCTATGCGACCTCAAAATATATTTGGGAGCATTTGTGCGAGTGCATAAAATTGTTACCTTGCGACCGGTTTTTACTGCAAAATGTTCACCACATGTGCAAATTTAGGAGACATTTACGCAGAATGCATCTTTGACCTAAAAACGTGAAGCGATGCACTCTGGAATAGTTTGAAACAGTCGTCATGTCAACTTTCTACAGTAAACAAATCCTGCATTGCTTGCCCCGCCTTCAAGCTCTTCTGATTGGCGCACTGCTCTAGAACTAAATGCCAATGGTTTGGTTAATATCAGCTGTCAATCATCCAGTCAATGCTTTCTGCCTTCTGGTGACCGGGAGCTACAGCAGCGAAAATGTAAATCTCTGAAGATGATTGAATGAAAAGCACACTGACAGATTTTGTTTTAGAAACCACCTCAAGTTACAAATAATGGCACATCTGATTAGTGATACACTTTTCGAAGAGTGGATAAGACTCCTAAAGCCATTCACTGTAAAGTCTGTGAGACGGAGTTTTCAGGTAACAGAGTTTGCCACTAAATCTACATATTTTTAGCACAAGATGATCTATTTAATGCTTCATTTAATCATTAGGGTGATTTCAAATGCAATACATCTGCACCAATATATTCTTGGTGGGTGCGACTAAATTTTGGCTGGTGCATTTTTAAAGTTAGGAGCACCAGTGCTTCCAAGCAAAAAGTTAATTTGATTATAGGAAATACTGGGAAAAATACCTTGCTCTGTTAAACATCATTTGGGAAATATTTGAAAAAGAAACTAAATTCAGGCGTCACGGTGGCACAGTGGGTAGCACAATCGCCTCACAGCAAGAAGATCGCTGGTTCAAGCCTCCGCTGGGTCACTTGCCATTTCTGTGTGGAGTTTACATGTTCTCACGGGTGCTCCGGTTTCCCCCCACAAGTCAAAGACATGCGCTATAGGTGAATTGGGTAAGCTAAAATTGTCGGTAGTGTGTGAATGAGTGTGTATGGATGTTTCCCAGTGATGGGTTGCAGCTGGAAGGGCATCCGCTGCATAAAACATATGCTGGATAAGTTGGAGGTTCATTCCGCTGTGGCAACCCCAGATTAATAAAGGGACTAAGCCGAAAAGAAAATGAATAAATGAACAAAATTCACAGGAGGGCTAATAATTCTGATATCAACTGTATACGTTCCTGCTGTCCACACAGGTGTGCATTCTTCTGCTGCGTTTACACAACATTTGCCTCTGCAAACATGACACAGACTGGCTGTGTAAATAAAGGGAAATGTTATTATTCGCGTTAGGAAAATCAACCTCGCTTACACTGTTGCTTAGTAGCTGGATAATGTGATTATAATGCCATTGGTTTTATTGATGTGCTGATTTTAATTGAGATAATTTGACTGAAATTAAATTATGCTTTTGTTTCTGATGGGATTTCAGTGGATTACTTGGTGACGCGTCCCATCCAAGGCCTTCAGTGTGACATGAGTCGGTCTTTCACCAAGTACTGGAGGAAGAGGAGCGCTTTGGATGTTGGACATCGAGGAG
This sequence comes from Danio kyathit, assembly GCA_903798195.1. NCBI lineage: Eukaryota > Metazoa > Chordata > Actinopteri > Cypriniformes > Danionidae > Danio > Danio kyathit. The sequence goes on along the minus strand of LR812538.1, from coordinate 52,354,412 downwards.
CAGGAAGCACACACGCTGCCAAGTGAGTCGCAGACATGTGGCGCCATTGTGTGCTACATGAGGAGTCCTGAGCCTGTTCACTTGGATTTAGGGTGTACTCTCACTAGGCACGGTTGCCTTGAACCGCACAGAAGCGCGGTTGTTCCCCCTCCCCTCTCCCCCTACGACCCGCACTCACACTGCATGTTTACCTTCTGAACCTGAGCGCACTTACGTCATCAATGATGCGACTGTTCAGTTTAACAGGAAGAAAAGCGCTCTCGCTCAGCACAGTGGACATTGCTTTAGTTATATCATTTTAGTAGTTCGGGATGCAGTGACGCAGTCAAATATTTTGCCAAACAGATCCAGAACTTTTGACGCTCATAAATGATCATAAAAGTCCTCATGCTGCATGTATTAGGAGGTTTGCTGAAGGTGCAGCAAAGGGGTTTGCGTCTTTAATAAACTATTACAGTTTGCGTTCATTAAACAGTAAGAATGATTAATAAATCCATATGAAACAGTCCCTTAAAAGTGATGTCGCGTCTTCAGTTTCGGGCTCAGGCGTGCTTTGCACTCACACTACAAGCGTACCACGCCAAAGCCCAACCAAACCGCACTCTGGCACACCTCTTCCAACCGGGCCAGGGCCGGCCAACTGAACCACGCCTGGGCCCGATTTGGAGCACTCACACTTGTCAAACGAACCGGGAAACGCGCCAGATAGCATAGTGGGAGTGCACACTTACTGTTTGTCTTTATGTGTAGACTAGATCTGAGGCATATTACACCATTCATTAATTATTCATTTATTAAAACACCCAACTTTTATCGTGTCATAAAGGCAGCATTTTTTGGTGAAAGCAAAAATGCATTTTTTTGCATGTCTCTTTAAATGCAAATGAGCTTCTCAGGGTTCCTGCGAGTCCTGGAATTCCTGGACTATCATGGAATATTTAAAGGTCCAGACATCAACACTATACATTAATAATTCCAGAAATACAGCATTTCAGCATGTCTTGTGTTGTTTTTCTGTGAAAATATACACAGATTTACAAATCTTAGCCATTATAATACACCATAGAAAAGTGACATTTTCACTTAATTTAGTTTTTAGGTTTCTTAAGATTTTGCTTTATTACTGGTATGGAAATTTTTAATTAGCATCATTTTGAAAATCATCAGAATCTTAGAATTTTTTGGATTGATTAGGAATAGGTTTAATAGGTTCATAGTCAATTTTTAATTTTTGTCTTTTTTATTGATTTATTTTAAATTTCTGATAAAATTTTCCACATTTCAAATAAAGATATTGTCACACAACTTTTTTTTTTTTTATGTTAATTTGTTGTGATTATTCCACCAAATTGTGATTTTCCTAGCTCTTCAGACTCTTTTAAAACATTGTTTTTAGTTTCCTAAGATTGAATATAAACATGTTGCACCTTTTTGTTACTTTATCCCAACAAACAATGCATAAAACATTTTTATTTTAAATGTGGAAAAAATGACATCAGTAGTTTACAGAATAAAAAAAAAATACATTTCCTCATAAATCCAAGGAAATATAAATTCAGTAACCTCTACAGGTCTGCCATATTGTTTGGTTAAAATGTTAAGTTGATAAATGTATTGTGCAACTGAAATTTTAGTGAAATGTTTACTATTACATTTATTATATTATAATGATAATTATTATTAGCTTTACAGTTGGCTATACGCACTATGAAAAGAAGTTTTATTGTCATAAACATATATATATATATAAATGTGTTAAAAAAATTGCAGACTGTTTTTATGAAGTGTGATTATAAACATTTTAATACATTTTTATCATTAGCAGCTGGTTATATTCACAGACTGTTGCCACCAACACGGGCTCATTCTGAAAGCTCTATATACTTTTCTGGAGATCCCGAATTATGTAGCCAGAGCTACGGGGCCGTATGACGCCGTTTCTTTTTTCGCTTACCAGCTGACCGCTTTCCTGCATGTGTGACGGCTTTTCCGCTGTTATCAGTTTGTCCGGTAGCAATCAGTGCTTTTAAAATACTATTGATTGGGTTTAGGGAAAGGTAGGGTGGGGGGATTGGTCAGTAAGTCAGTCAACAGCGTATTTCCTCTAGTGGATTTACGCAAGAACAGCAGGCACGAATGGCACTTGCAAATTTTAGATCTCAAAAAGCATACACAACGGCCTCTGGCAGATTTACGAAAATAAAAAGGCAAAAAGTAGCTCCTGGGACATATTTGGCACTCTACAGAAATGTATATAGGTATATATGAGCCTGGGTTGGTTGCCACATAAGAGAAAAAAGGGACTTTTGCATAATACATCCCCTTTAATAAACAAAGCATAAAAGAGGAGTACATGTACAACAATGCATGTGTCTATTTTTGTCTAAAATTGTTTCTGTGTTCTCCTATTTCAGGCATCACAAGATCAGGGAAAACACAATTGCCTCATTTCTAAGTGCTGCCAACCATGTAAGTGTAAATGAAGAACGCAGCTCCAGCAAAATGCATAAAGCTTGATTACAGTAAAACCGATATCTGTCTTTTAATCACAGGGAGCCGCTTACGTAGAGTTTGATGTTCATCTGTCTAAAGATTTAGTTCCAGTCGTCTACCACGATCTTACCTGCTGTATTTCTACTAAAAAGGTAACACATTTTTTGCTGCAGTCAGTGTTAATCATGGGAAAGACTCAAACTGTGTCCTTCAGTCCAGATTTAGTTTTGACTGAAGACTTAAACCTTTTGATTTCAGATTTCATAAACACTGATTAAAAACTGTAAAACAAAAGAGAGAGGGATAACATCTGCCTTCCAGGGATTAAATTTGTCCTTCGCTACACTCAGGGAGTGAATTATACATTGATGATTGGGGGTCAGGATGAACAAATAATAATTATTATTATTATTAAAAGACACAACATTGGGGTTTACATTGTTTCAGATTCATTCATGAATCATGGTCTGGTTTTGTGGTGGCTGTAATTTAAAATTAAATGAATATAATCTTAATTGAAGTGATGAAAGATTTTGAAATTTTAACAGTAAACAGAGCTACTGTAAGGTCACTCCTGCTTGGTATAAATGCTTGAAAATGATTTAGTTGAAAATATCCATTAGAAATTTAAAAATAATCAGATGTAATCAGTTACTTTTATAAAGTAATTGAAAAGGCACACTACTTACATTTTAAATAGGGTAGTTTGTAATCTGTAATCTGTTACACTTCCAAAGTAACCTCTCTAACACTGGCTGTATATATAGTGCTAAAACACTGCTTTATTTATTTATTTATTTTTGTACTTTCATTTTAGTTGTCTTTTATTTCTTTAGTTTTAATTTCCAAAATGAATCCTCATTGCACTTTTTACAAGTTTACAATGATAATAAAGTTTGTTAACACGTTTTTAATGATTTTTGAAGAAATTATAATGCTTTGTTTCGTTATTTCATCTTCATGTGCAAGTAGCAGGGTATTTACAGCTACTGTATATTTCTGTTCATTCACCCTTGCGGCATTGTCGCAAACTGCTGTTACACCTAAAAACATTTTAGGTAGTGGTCATATTGAACTGTCACTCACTGTACCTCAATTGAGCCCACTGACCTCAAAAATGTACTTACACCAGGGGGAAAAAAGCTCTTAAACTGGGTGTGTGAGATGGGTTTGGCTGAGGAAAAAATTCTGTCAATTTTCTTTTGTTGCTTTAACACCTGTTTCTGGTCTTGTTTGCTTTCCTAGAAAAATGACAAGACTTCGATGTTGTTGTTCGAAGTTCCTGTTAAAGATCTTACATTTGATCAACTTCAGCTTTTAAAAGTAAGCCTTGTTTCAAATTCCTTGATTTGATTTCATCAATGAAATGATAATAATCAATGTGTTTGTCTTTCTCAGCTGGCCCATACCACTGCTTTGGACACTCATGACCACAAAGGTAGAATTTCCCCTTAATTTATGTCTCAAAAGTCCTAAATGGAATCAGATGCATGTGTTTTAAAGTGGTTAAAGGTATTAGTTAACTTAAGGAAAGTTCAAGTGCAACATTCTGTGTTTAGTGTATTCAAAGAGTGGACAACAGTCAAGTTCTATAAGTAAAAATATCCATAAGGATTTTTTTTGTGATAATCTTTTATATGAAGTGTTATTGAACCATTTTTCTGCATGTTTCAGCTTTTTGAATATGATGTGATTGCTTATAAAAGAGAATATAGGTGTTTATGGATAGGAAATAACTTAAGATAAAAGTATCTTTGTGATACTTTATAAGCTAATCTTTCACTTAAGGAAGTTCAGTTTGCTGTAAAACACTTGTGTGATTCATCTAAGCTGGTTAGTTTGGTTTAATGCCTAGAACACAAACCTCTGCAAAACTGGATTGAGCTAAATAAACAGTACGTTGTTAATAATACTTTACTTTGTCTAGACTTGCAGGATGAAGAGGAATATATAGATGAGCACCAGCCTTTCCCTTCACTTCCTCAGGTAGGATTGCTTTATATTTTACATTTAGTCATTTAGCAGATGCTTTTGTCTGCTGTTTTTTTTAGCGACGTTCTTGCTGTGAGGCAACAGCACTACCTACTGCGCTACTGCGTTGCCCTAATTTAATCTTGGAATTATTAAATTATATGTATATGAAAATTCGGGTGAAATAGTATTCCAATGTCATTTGTTTTGACAGATATATTTATGTAATAACAATGAAGCAACTATCATACTAACATCATACTAAATTTAGCTATGTTTTACTTTCTGGCAAATAGGAAAAACCTAGTGAATTGAAGGATAAAGGCAAAGTATAAAGATTTAAAATAACAATCTTAAGCATCTTGCAAGGTTATTTTAGTAAACGAAAACTAAGACAAAATCTATCGGTAAACAAAAAATCACCATAAATGAAAAACTAAAATGATCTGAAACTAACAATAGTCACTGAAAAACCAACTGAAATAAAATAATAATCGTTTTCAGAATAAACAAGCACTCATTCTGTGGTGGTCTGTTTAATTTTTTTCAATTGCCAAAAACTATTCATTCATTCATTCATTTTCTTGTCGGCTTTGTCCCTTGCGGGGTCGCCACAGCGGAATGAACCGCCAACTTATCCAGCACGATTTTACGCAGCGGATGCCCTTCCAGCCGCAACCCATCTCTGGGAACTTCCACACACACATTCACACTCATACACTATGGACAATTTAGCTTACCCAATTCACCTGTACTGCATGTCTTTGGACTGTGGGGGAAACCGGAGCACCCGGAGGAAACCCACGCGAACCCAGGGAGAACATGCAAACTCCACACAGAAACGCCAACTGACCCAGCCCCAGCCGAGGTTCGAACCTGCGACCCAGCGACGTTCTTGCTGTGAGGCAACAGCACTACCTATGCCAAAAACTATGCAATTCATAATTATTCCGTAGTCCTTCATATTTTATTGCTTTTTTTAAGTTGCATTTGTGTGGTTTTGGGTTCATTGTTGCTTCAAACCATTATTTTACCTTATTATTATTATTATTTATCCTTATTATTAAGAGATTTACAATTACATAAGAGTTATTCAGACCCCCTAGTTTTTCACGATTTTTTTTTTGTGATTTATATAGATATATCTTATTTACCACATTAGGTAGTTTATGATGTGCAATCTGACACAATGACAATGACACAAATCATAAAAATAAAGTTTTTTTATTTTAGTTTCTTGTCAAGACTAGACTTACTTTCTCTCAGATTTCACTCCCGGAGCATTTGACATGTGTTCAGGACAAATCCTCACTCAGGGCTTCCCCTACCGTAATACACCTAAAACAAGGATTGCCGGAATCGTTTTTTCCCGTTAACTGCAGGGAAAGAGTAAGAAATAATGTATCGGATTGACGCACATTATAATACCAGCCATACATGTAAACCACAAATAATGTCCTTCAATTCGGTCATGTCCAGCGGCCGTCGTCTGTGAACCAATCTCCATCTGTTTGTTCCATTGTTCCGTTTTTTAGATGTTTGCTCACTTTCTTTTGCAGTCCTAAGCATACCAAACGCACAAAGCACCCAATTTGAACCACAGGATGTCTAATCCTATCTTTGTTTTGCGTTCACATGTAAATCACTGGTGCTTCATACGCGTCTGCTTACTGCACAGGCTGAAAACTCCCCCTCGCCCGGCCCCCCTATTCCATGCAATGTAATTATTGTGAGGGCGCAGGTAAAATGTCATTTTTCGAGAGACACTCAAATACATCATGTGCGCTGCGTATGCAGCGTCTATAAGTCATGTAAAACAATTAATTGCAAACTGAAATAAATGTAATTTGATTATATGGTTTTGGAATTGGTTGTTTTATGAGATCATTTACGTTTTTTTTTTTGTGATTATTTTGCGTTTAAATTAAGAATTTTGCAGGATCGCAAAAATTTTTCGACTTTTTGTTAATTTTGTGTTGGCTTCAGCGATTGCGAAAAACTGGGGGATCTGCTTAATGTAAGCTGTGTAAACACTGAAATTTGCTCAAGTCGACACTGGACGTGTTTTGCTAACTCTGTTAAATTATTAATCCTAAAATTTAAACTAAATATAATAAAATTCACAAAACTAAAACTAACAAAGCCATTAATGATACAAACTAAAACTAGACCAAAGTTTACAGCAACTTTAAAAATAGTCTGAAAATAAAAGCTAATTTAAAAATGCTAAACTATAATAAACTTGGTATCTTGGTGCTGCACTTTGGTACTTAAATAGTATTTTAATGTTTCATCAAATGACTCTTGCTCTAAATGTGCCTAACAAGATTGTTTGTATATAAGCTGTTGTCACACTGAATGACATTTCAGTGTGTGTCTTCTGTAAATCATGGTGAAAGACATTTGTTTTTTATGCATTTCCCTATGTTTTTCCGCCCTTTTATTTTTTTTTTAACAAATTTGTACATTTATTAAATTATTCATAATTTAATTATTTATTAATTATTCATGATTATATGTATAAAATATTATAATATAAAAATAATGTGTATTAATGTGTGTATGTGTATACATATATACAATATTACATAGTGTATATTAATTTATTTTTCATGTTATGTTTATTGTGAATGTTCATGTGAGTACTATCATATATTTCAAGTTACATTTTAGTCCTCAGTATTCAACCTTAAATGATCTTACAATATTAAATTATACTCAAGTTTTGCTAAAATATGTTTAAAATATAAATTTAAAGAAAAATTAAAAGAATAAAAGGGCAACTAATTACAGTTGAAGTCAGAATTATTAGCCCCCCTTTGAATTTTTTTTCTTCTCTTAAATATTTCCCAAATGATGTTTAACAGAGCAAGGAATTTTTCACTGTATGTCTGATAATATTTTTCCCTCTGGAGAAAGTCTTATTTGTTTTATTTCAGCTAGAATTAAAAGCAGTTTTTAATTTTTTAAAAACCGTTTTAAGGTCAAAATTATTAGCCCCTTTAAGCTATGTATTTTTTCGATAGTCTACAGAACAAACCATCATTATACAATAACTTGCCTAATTACCCTAACCTGCCTAGTTAACCTAATTAACCTAGTTAAGCCTTTAAATGTCACTTTAAGCTGTATGGAAGTGTCTAGTAAAATATTATTTACTGTCATCATAACAAAGATAAAATAAATCAGTTATTAGAAATGAGTTATTAAAACTATTATGTTTAGAAATGTGTTGAAAAAACTTCTCTCTGTTAAACAGAAATTGGGGAAAAAAATAAACAGGGGGGCTAATAATTCTGACTTCAACTGTACATCCAGGGTGTGTGTCCTTTGTAATAATGGTTTTAATGTAATTTTTGTAATAAATTCAAAGCATCTCTGTTTCAGATATTCCAGTCTGTTCCAGATCATGTGGGATTCAACATTGAACTAAAATGGATCTCTCAGTTTAAGGTTTGTGTTGCCTCGAGCGATATGTGGGTTGGTTTGATCTCAGTGTTAGCAGTGGGAAAACAAACTTGCTTATTGTCTGTGTTCCTACAAACAGGATGGCTCCTGGGATGCAAACCTCTCCACCTACTTCAACATGAATCAGTTCTTGGACATCATCCTCTCTTGTGTGCTGCAGAACGCTGGCAACAGGAGGATCATCTTCTCATGCTTTGATCCTGATGTTTGCACAATGTAAGACATAAAGTTCTCATGCATCTTCTAATAATGCACTAATGCTTGGCATTAAAAGGGGACCTATTATGCAAAACCCACTTTTATAATGGGTTTAAACACAGTTGTGTGGCAACAGATTCCCTGAATATAACCAGCCTCTAATGGTAAACATTAAACTATTCTATTTTTTAAACTTAAACTTTATAGTCTGCAGAAACACTTTGATTGACGTTCTCCATTTTCTAAGTGTCATCATAGGAGGAAAGCCCCACCCATTAGTGATGATCTCTCCCTCATTAGCATAGGACATTAGTCTTGTTTTTGAATCTGCCACTATGCTGACCAAGCGGCAACCTCCCGCTCTCCCTCGGGAAGCCAATACGGAAGTAACTAAAACTGCAATTCATCGACTCGCCTGGGGGGCTGGCTCCAGGAAGTCCAAGGGCTTTCTTTCTGCATTGGTAAATTGGCCATTTTTACAGCTGATAAAAACATGTTTACAGCCTGGTACAAACGATGGCTTTGGTGCATATAGCTATGATTACCCTTCATGACAACTCTGAGGGGGGTGAATTTTTTTATAACTCATCCGTTTCGTTTTTATTAAGTTATATTAAGTTTGCATAATTAAGGGCGTGGCCACTTGAGTGACAGCTAGGTCTCGCTGGTCGCTGTCTCGTCACCTCAGCTGATTCTGGCTAATTAGCCGCTGAGCTCGGCATATACATCGTGTTTTTGTTTTGTTTAATGTTTCTTTACACCGTCATTTGCCTTTTGGAATTATTTCCTGCAATTATCAGATGATATGGCATGCTGTGTGGATTTAATTGTGCTTACAAACCGTTCAAGTTGCCTCCATTTCACAGGTGAGGGAATTTGTATGCTTATATACCATCTCTATAAATGTATTTGTTTTATTTAAGATCATTTATCATTTATAATGTTCTTTAGACCAGTATTGCACTCCAGAATCTGGCAGATTGATTAGCTGTAGGCTATAAAACCTTCATCTGAAGCGTTGTCATACAGTGTTCATCCGCTCACTCTCCGCCTCTTTGCCCTTATTTGGTATGCCACGTTTGGTGCGATGACGCGCAGACAAAATGGCGACGGTTGGCCGCGCCTACTTGTGGCTTCTTTTGCAGTGTTCAGAAACCTATGGGTGACGTCACGGATACTACGTCCATATCTTTTACAGTCTATGATGCTGACACATAGGCATTTGTAGCTCCGCCCTCTTTTGAAAAGAGCATAATCTTATTTGAATTTAAAGCGACAGTCACCAAAATGACACAATTAGGCCCCGTTTACACTAATACGTTTTAGTTTTAAAACGCATAAGTTTTGCTGCGTCAAATCCACACTACGCTGAGTTTTCGAGCCCTGAAAACGGAGCGTTTTGAAAATGCTGAAGAGGTCGTTTTCATTCTAAAACGCTGCTGCTCCATCTCAGTGTGGATGGGGTAAAACGGAAACATCTGAAAACGGAGGCGGGGCTGCAGACATTCGCCTCTCTGATTGGGGCTTTTCCCTCAATATTAAGTAGCCTACACACAGTTCAGTCCTGCATCCTCTCCTTGTAAGTTCAGACTTGGCAAATTGATAAGGAAAACAAACTCCCGAGTGTGTACTTTATAAAGTCATTCACATCACCCTGGCTACGCTGTTACACTTTGCTGTTTCACTATCTTAACAATAAAATGAAAACATGATGTGAGGAACTGCCTATTTTCATTTTGATATTATTAACAACTGAACAGACATCAAAAATGTTGAGGCGTCAGGTGGCTGCATAATACAACCATCATCTTCATGCATATTTATAACAAAACGGAGCCTATAACATTAATGCTTTTTTTTTCATTTTCATTGAAAATTCGAAACATACCCTCTCTTACATTGAATATCAGTTTTAATAATTAATTATGACCATTATAAAAGTATAACGCACAATAAGTTTATACAAAATAAAGGCAAACAATCAGTCAGATGTGCTGAATCGGTGTCCGACCTGAGCACAAGTAATAGATTTAAAAGACCAAAGTTGGGGAATATGTAGTTAGATATAGACAACAAGATGAGTTAAATATCACGTTTAACAATAATAGTAAGATTAGATCCAGCGGGAGATCCTTGATGAACTGTCCGACGAGCACAGCTCTCATATGGGTATGCGCTCAAAGCACGCCGCAGTGCATGCCAGAGTGTGTGTGTGTGGTCACGTGATGTGCGTTTTCACCGTTTTAGTGTAGACTGAGAGCTGTTCAGAAACGCTGGGTGAAATGCTAGTGTGAACGCGGATCGTTTTCATTCTAAAACACCATTTTAAAACTAAAACGTACTAATGTAAACTGGGTCTTAGGATCAAAGCTTAAAATGGTCAGTTTCAAAGAGTTATAAAAGATTATTTGTGTAGTATTTTAAGCTAAAACTTCACACACTCTAGGAACATCAGAGACTTATTTTACGTCTTGTAAAAAGAAGCATAATAGGTTTCCTTTAAATATAGTTTTAATGCCTTCTTTAAGAATAAAGGTTAAATGCCCATTCACACAAATTTCATTTTTACATGCGCTGCTTTTGCTTTTTTTTTATTTTTTATATATAAACATGCATTATATATATCTTGACCATTAAACTCGTATCTTTTAAAATGCACGAGCACCATGTTTTTAAGATGCTGTGTCAAGAGAAAATAATATTAACTGTTACACTGCACCATTTACTAATGTCAGTTCCAAAACAATGGACCAATCAGAAGAACTTGGAGTCGGGCCAAGCGTTGCAAGTTTATGTTTTCCTTTACTGGTGTTAATGAGGCAGAGGATGTTTTTGCATTTTTTTTTGGACACAGAGATGTTCAATGTAAATGGCTCCTAGTGCTGGTTTTATATGATATTTTATATATTGGTAAAATATCACAAAGGTAGTGATTAACTCTTGTGTGCTGTTGGCGATGCTTTCATCCACTCTGTAGCACAATCGCCTCACAGCAAGAAGGTTGCTGGTTCGATGTGGAGTTTGCATGTTCTCCCCGTGTTTGCTTGGGTTTCCTCCGGGTACTCCGGTTTCGCCCACAAGTCCAAAGACATGCGCTATAGGTGAATTGGGTAAAACTAAATTGTCCGTAGTGTGTGTGTGAATGGTAGTGTATAGGTGTTTCCCAGTGATGGGTTGCAGCTGGAAGGGCATCTGCTGCGTAAAAACATGTGCTGGATAAGTTGGTGGTTTATTCCGCTGTGGCGACCCCAGATTAATAAAGGGACTAAGCCAACAAGGAAATGAATGAATGAATGAATTTTATATATTGGTAAAATATCACAAAGGTAGTGATTAACTCTTGTGTGCTGTTGGCGATGTTTTCATCCACTCTGGGGTGATTTTAAGTCTTAATTTGGCCACAGCTTTCTCTGTGTTTCAGCAAATGGAATGATTTTTGGTCATAAATCTTATTTTCACACACATTTTGGGAAAATGGGCAGCCAGGTGGTGCAGTGGGTAGCACAATCGCCTCACAGCAAGAAGGTCGCTGGTTCAAGTCCTGGCTGGGTCAGTTAGCATTTCTGTGTGGAGTTTGCATGTTCTCCCCCTGTTTGCGTGGGTTTCCTCCGGGTGCTCCGGTTTCCCCCACAAGTCCAAAGACATGCGCTATAGGTGAATTGGGTAAGACTAAATTGTCCCGTAGTGTATGTATGTGAATGAGTGTGTATGGATGTTTCCCAGTGATGGGTTGCAGCTGGAAAGGCATTCGCTGCGTAGAACATATGCTGGATAAGTTGGTAGTTCGTTCCGCTGTGGCGACCCCAGATTAATAAAGGGACTAAGCCGAAAAGAAAATAAATGAATGAATTTTGGGAAAATGAAATTTTTCAAAAACTTTACAATAATCTCTGGGCAAATTTACTACCTTTTTGTTATGTTGGTGGCTGTTTTTGCCCTAGTGACTTGACATTGATTACATTGAAATGTCATTTTTTTGATTGCAAAGCCATAATGCCAAATAATCATGCATTCTTGATTGTTGGTGTTTTTTGTTGGGAAGAGGTGCAATTTGCAATCTGTTCTTTTTAGCCACTAACATAACAAAAGGGTAGTAAATTTGAACAATACACAAGGGTTAATTCAAAGTCAGAATCAAAGATTATTTTTGTTTCCCCTTTCACTAACGAGTTCTTAAAATATCTTTTTTTAATCTTAGTATGAAGTCAATTTTAATATTCTAAATAACAAAGATTTCTCTGAAATGTATGTGCACAATAATTCTAGAGGCAAAAATGTAAATACAGTTCATTTTGGCTGCATTTACACTGCAGATCTTGATGGTCAATTCCGATTTTGTCACTATATATGATTTCTTTTTGAAGACCCGCTTACATCATCTTTTAAAAGTGACTCGTATCCGATTGTCTGTATTTACACAGGACACAGAAAAGGTGCAATGACCAGGAAAAAAAGTGCGGGCGTGGACTGACAGCTGAAAATAAAAGAGTGCCCTTTTCTCCGTTCCTGTATTTAATCTGTGTGCAGGGTTTCATTTTTAATTCTTTTTGACACGTTGATTTACTATAGTTTATGGCAGAAAAGCTCTCATTTGGCCATCTTCTTTTAATCTAGGGCTTTTTAAACCAGTATGCATCTTAATTTAATGTCCATGGTGTGATTTATGCTCAGGATGTATGCAACAGTTTTATATTAGTTTATATTGGTTATATAGCGGGTATTGCGCTCTCTCTCTCTCTCTCTCTCTCTCTCTCTCTCTCTCTCTCTCTCTCTCTCTCTTGCTAACATGCTTAAATACTTGTGCTTCGTGGCAATATAAAAGCTTTTTTAGTCCTCATGTATGAGATTTAAGGTTTGCGAGTCTGCTGAAGTCTGTTCTGAAATGAAAGCATCAGACTTGACGTCATTCACTATGGTTTTTAATGACGCGCGACTTGCATTGACAGGTGAAAATCCGATCTACTTGCTTACACTGCAGACACGAGGGCACGGATCCAATTCATATCAGATACATTCCATATATGAACATTGGCCATATCCGATCAGTGCCACATAGGAGACAAAATCGGAATTGAGCCTCTTGAACTGTGCAGTGTAAATGCAGCCTTTGATTGCATGTTGCAAAACATTTGTGTTTTCTACAGGGTGAGGCAAAAACAGAACAAATATCCGATCCTGTTTCTGACCCAAGGAGTGACAGAGCTCTATCCTGAGCTCATGGACATCCGCTGTCAGAGTACTAAGATCGCCATGAGCTTTGCTCAGAGTGAGAACATACTGGTAAGAGTCACATGCTGACAGATGGTGTAAAACCGCAGGTGTTTGTTGATACAGCTGAGAACACTGTTGTGAAATAGCACAGAGAGACGCCCAGCTTGACACTTTATTGAAATTCAGTGTAATCACAAACTTTGCAAATCTATGAAGTGAATGACATCTAATAATGAGCTACTTTTTTGTGAATGCAGCTTCTTTAAAATCAAATTGATTTCAAATTTCATTGGGACTAAAATTAATCTGCTGATTAAACACTGTTCTGAAATGGCATAGAGATGCCCAGTTTGCCACTGAAATAAAACTCTGTAATCACAAACTTTGCAAATCTTATGTGCTTTTTTTTTTAAAAAAAATTAAATATCTAATTGGTTTCAAATTATATGAGACTAAATAACCCATGTGTGCGTTTACAGGGGATCAGTGCTCACACAGATGAGCTGCTGAAGAACATGGAGTTCATCGGAGAGGCTCAGTCCAAAGGCCTGGTGGTTTTCTGCTGGGGCGATTATAACAATGACCACGAGAACAGGAGGAAGCTGAGGGAACACGGCATTGACGGCCTCATATATGACAGGTGGGCTTTCATTCGTCTTTGTCTACAAGGGAAGCTTCAGTTTTTAAAAGCAGATTTGATTTTAGTCACATATTAATTTACCCATGTCATGACAGACCTAAACCAGCCAAACTACCAGAATAGAAACAAGCTCGAAAAAAATATTGTTCATTCTCGAAAAAAAAATTAAATAAAAATCAACTGCATACAAAATTAAAATGAATTTCATAGGCCAAACAATTCTGTTGGACACAAGAGATGTTTTGAAGAATGTTGGAAGTCAGTAACCATTGACTTCCGTAGTGTTTGTTTTTTCTACTGTGGAAGTTAATGGTTACAGATTTCCAACATTCTTCAAAATATCTTCTTAATTGTAAATACATGCACAAATGCTGACATTTTTTTTTTTGTAAATCATTCTTCTTTTGAACACAAAAGAAGACGTTTTGAAGAATGTTTGGAACTGGTAACTATTGACTTCCATAGTATTTTTTTTCTTACTATGGAAGTCAATGGTTACAGGTTTCCAACATTCTTCAAAATATCTTCATCATTGTGTGTACATGCACAAATGCTGACCTTTTTTGTAAATCTTCTTTGAACACAAAAGAAGACATTTTGAAAAAGGTTTGGAACTGGTAACCATTGACTTCCATAGTATTTTTTTCCTACTATGGAAGTCAATGGTTACAGGTTTCCAACATTCTTCAAAATATCTTCATCATTCTTCATTCTCGAAAAAAAAAATTAAATAAAAATCAACTCTGCATACAAAAATAAAATGAATTTCATAGGCCAAAAAAAATCTGTTGGACACAAAAGATGTTTTGAAGAATGTTGGAAGCCAGTAACCGTTGACTTCCGTAGTGTTTGTTTTTTCTACTATGGAAGTCAATGGTTACAGATTTACAACATTCTTCAAAATATCTTCTTCATACATGCACAAATGCTGACATTTTTTATGTAAAAATCTTTTTTTTTTTTTTACACAAAAGAAGACATTTTGAAGAATGTTTGGAACTGGTAACCATTGACTTCCATAGTATTTTTTTTCTTACTATGAAAGTCAATGGTTACAGGTTTCCAACATTCTTCAAAATATCTTCATCATTCTTCATTCTCGAAAAAATAAAATAAAAAGCAACCAGCATAATAATAAAATAAATTTCATAGGCCATAAAAATGTATAGATTTAAATAATAATAATAATAATAAATTTTTGTTCAATCATACAAGTTTAATGACTTCATTTAATCAAAAGTAATTTTTGACTGCTTACATTTGTAATTTAACCATTGTCTAAAAAAATTATATAAAAAATAAAAAAATTAAGAAGATGAAATAAAAAAAGATTGATTTTAGGAAAATGTATTTATTACACCCTCATAGGCCAGAAAAATGTATAGATTTAAAAAAAAATACAAATTAATAACTGTTTGTTCAATCATACAAGTGATTGATTTTGGGAAAATGCATTTAATAGCCCCTAAAAATGCATTTATTGTTAAATATTTGATACATTGTTAAATATCTTTTATGATTTCAGTTAATTAGAGATGCTTTTTGATGGCAACTTTTTTATTAACTAATAAAACCAGCATTGCAATAAAAAATAAATTAAAATATTTAAGGAAAATAGTTAGAAATTAATGGGGTCTTAATAATGAATATCATAAAGCAGAAAGAGT
This sequence comes from Danio kyathit, assembly GCA_903798195.1. Lineage (NCBI taxonomy): Eukaryota > Metazoa > Chordata > Actinopteri > Cypriniformes > Danionidae > Danio > Danio kyathit. Next base: position 52,338,764 of record LR812538.1, on the reverse strand, counting down.
AGAAAAGTGGTCTTGTTGTTTTTTCAAGAAACATTTATAGGACTTCAGGGGTAAATAATAAAATAACACAGATGTGTGTAATGTGGGAAAGAGTAATCATCAACTACAAGTATAATGGATTATTCAGCAAGAGTCGATGTTGTCATAGTTGTTTTGACTGTCATGTTGACTCTTTCAACATTATTAATAACCATGACAGCCTGAACACGCATTTCCGTCTAAATGATACTGGGGTTTATTGCTGTTTGCTGATGGTCAGGGCATATCAGCACATGTTTGAGAGCAGCTGGGTAAAGGTTAAACTAATCAATGAGGTTTTGTGTTTATGTAATACAGCACATTATGCCCTGTGTGCAGTTTTCACATAATCACAATCTGACAGAACATCCACGGCTGTTGTGAAAACATCCTTGTGTATATTGTACACAAATGCTGACGTTTTTTTTTTTGTAAATCTTTCTTTTTTTGAACACAAAAGATGTTTTGAAGAATGTTTGGAACTGGTAACCATTGACTTCCATAGTATTTGTTTTTCCTACTATGGAAGTCAATGGTTACAGGCTTCCAACATTCTTCAAAATATCGTCATCATTGTGTATACATACACGAATGCTGACCTTTTTTGTAGATTTTTTTTGTTAAACACAAAAGAAGATATTTTGAAGAATGTTGGAAACCGGTAAACATTGACTTCCTTAGTATTTGTTTTTCCTACTATAGAAGTCAACGGTTACAGATTTCCAACATTCTTCAAAATATCTTCATCATTTTGTAAACATGCATAAATGCTGACCTTTTGCTTTTTTTTAGATCTTCTGTTGAACACAAAAGAAGATATTTTGAAGAATGTTGGAAACGGGTAACCATTGACTTCCATAGTATTTGTTTTTCTCCTATGGAAGTCAATGGTTACAAGTTTCCAACATTCTTCAAAATATCTTCATTATTGTGTATACATGCACATATGCTGACCCTTTTTTTAGGTCTTCTGTTGAACACAAAATAAGATATTTTGAAGAATGTTGGAAATGGGTAACCATTGAATTCCATAGTATTGGTTTTTCTTACTATTGAAGTCAATGGTTACAGGATTCCAACATTCTTCAAAATATCTTCATTATTGTGTATACACAAACGCTGACCATTTTTGGTAAATCTTTCTTCTGTTAAACACAAAAGAAGATATTTTGAAAAATGTTGGAAACCGGTAACCATTGACTTCCATAGTATTTCTTCCTACTATGGAAGTCAGTGTTTAAAAATTTCCAACATTCATAAAATATCTTTATCATTGTGTAAGCATGCACAAAGGCTGACCTTTTTTTTTTTCTTTTAGATTTTCTTCTGTTGAACACAAACAAAGATGTTTTGAAGAATGTTGGAAACTGGTAACCATTGACTTAAATAGTATTTGTTGTTCCAACTATGGAAGTCAATGGTTACAGGTTTTCAACATTCTTCAAAATATCTTCATCATTGTGTATACATCCACAAACGCTTACCTTTTTTATTTTATTATTATTGTTATTTTAGATATTTTTTCTGTCAAACATAAAAGACGATGTTTTGAAAAATGTTGGAAACAAGTAACCATTCACTTACATAGTATTTGTTTTTCTTACTATGGAAGTCAGTGGTTACAGGTTTCCAACATTCTTCAAAAAATATTCATCATTGTGTGTACATGCACAAACACTGCCTTTTTTTGTAGATCTTTCTTCTGTTGAGCACAGAAAAAAATATTTTGAAGAATGTTGGAAACCAGTAGTCATTGACTTCAATAGTAGGAAAAACAAATACTATGGAAGTCAATGGTTACAGGTTTCCAATATTCTTTAAAATATCTTCATTATTGTGTATACATGCACATATGCTGACCCTTCTTTTTAGGTCTTCTGTTGAACACAAAATAAGATATTTTGAAGAATGTTGGAAATGGGTAACCATTGAATTCCATAGTATTGGTTTTTCCTACTATTGAAGTCAATGGTTACAGGATTCCAACATTCTTCAAAATATCTTCATCATTGTGTATACACAAACGCTGACCTTTTTTTGTAAATCTTTCTTCTGTTGAACACAAAAGAAGATATTTTGAAAAAGGTTGGAAACCGGTAACCCTTGACTTCCATAGTATTTTTTCCTACTATGGAAGTCAGTGGTTAAAAATTTCCAACATTCTTCAAAATATCTTTATCATTGTGTAAGCATGCACAAAGGCTGACCTTTTTTTTTTTTTTTTTTTTTTTTTTTTTAGATTTTCTTCTGTTGAACACAAACAAAGATGTTTTGAAGAATGTTGGAAACCGGTAACCATTGACTTAAATAGTATTTGTTGTTCCAACTATGGAAGTCAATGGTTACAGGTTTTCAACATTCTTCAAAATATCTTCATCATTGTGTATACATCCACAAACGCTTACCTTTTTTAAATTTTATTATTATTGTTATTTTAGATATTTTTTCTGTCAAACATAAAAGACGATGTTTTGAAAAATGTTGGAAACAAGTAACCATTCACTTCCATAGTATTCGTTTTTCTTACTATGGAAGTCAGTGGTTACAGGTTTCCAACATTCTTCAAAAAATATTCATCATTGTGTGTACATGCACAAACACTGCCTTTTTTGTAGATCTTACTTCTGTTGAGCACAGAAAAAAATATTTTGAAGAATGTTGGAAACCGGTAACCATTGACTTCAATAGTAGGAAAAACAAATACTATTGAAGTCAATGGTTACAGGTTTCCAATATTCTTCAAAATATCTTCATTATTGTGTATACATGCACATATGCTGACCCTTTTTTTAGGTCTTCTGTTGAACACAAAATAAGATATTTTGAAGAATGTTGGAAATGGGTTACCATTGAATTCCATAGTATTGGTTTTTCTTACTATTGAAGTCAATGGTTACAGGATTCCAACATTCTTCAAAATATCTTCATTATTGTGTATACACAAACGCTGACCCTTTTTTGTAAATCTTTCTTCTGTTAAACACAAAAGAAGATATTTTGAAAAATGTTGGAAACCGGTAACCATTGACTTCCATAGTATTTTTTCCTACTATGGAAGTCAGTGTTTAAAAATTTCCAACATTCATAAAATATCTTTATCATTGTGTAAGCATGCACAAAGGCTGACCTTTTTTTTTTTTTTTTTTTTTTTTTTTTTTTTTATAGATTTTCTTCTGTTGAACACAAACAAAGATGTTTTGAAGAATGTTGGAAACTGGTAACCATTGACTTAAATAGTATTTGTTGTTCCAACTATGGAAGTCAATGGTTACAGGTTTTCAACATTCTTCAAAATATCTTCATCATTGTGTATACATCCACAAACGCTTACCTTTTTTATTTTATTATTATTGTTATTTTAGATATTTTTTCTGTCAAACATAAAAGACGATGTTTTGAAAAATGTTGGAAACAAGTAACCATTCACTTCCATAGTATTCGTTTTTCTTACTATGGAAGTCAGTGGTTACAGGTTTCCAACATTCTTCAAAAAATATTCTTCATTGTGTGTACATGCACAAACACTGCCTTTTTTGTAGATCTTTCTTCTGTTGAGCACAGAAAAAAATATTTTGAAGAATGTTGGAAACCAGTAGTCATTGACTTTAATAGTTGGAAAAACAAACACTATGGAAGTCAATGGTTACAGGTTTCCAATATTCTTTAAAATATCTTCATTATTGTGTATACATGCACATATGCTGACCCTTCTTTTTAGGTCTTCTGTTAAACACAAAATAAGATATTTTGAAGAATGTTGGAAATGGGTAACCATTGAATTCCATAGTATTGGTTTTTCCTACTATTGAAGTCAATGGTTACAGGATTCCAACATTCTTCAAAATATCTTCATCATTGTGTATACACAAACGCTGACCCTTTTTTGTAAATCTTTCTTCTGTTGAACACAAAAGAAGATATTTTGAAAAAGGTTGGAAACCATTGACTTCCATTGTATTGTTTTTTCCTATTTTGGAAGTCAATGGTTACAGATTTACAACATTCTTCAAAATATCTTCTTTTTTGTTCAACAGAAGAAAGAAAGTATCATAAAGTGAATAAACCAAACCTTTATGATTTTAGTTTAAATTCTGATTTGATTTGTTATTTTCAGCAGAAATTCAAATAGATTTATTTAATTCATTCAAATGTCAAATTTAAATTCACTACAATTTTTTTCTTCTCCCATCATCATTTGATGGTCATTTGCCTCTTTTTCCAGAATACATGAATGCTTGGTGCCTTCAACTTCCTCTGATGCCAGTAATGTCTTCTGTTTCCTGGTTGTGTGTGTGATTTGTATTAAGCCATTGGCTGCTGCCTGACAGATCCTGCTCACTGACTATAGCATTAAAAGAACTGTAGTGTTTTACAGCAATGATGTGAGGCACTGCAACTTCTGAGTGAACTTGAGTGGCTTTTATTCAAATTATTTGAAAGTTCAGCTGCCTGTTACACCATTGCGAACATTACAGACTTCCTCTTTATTTGGATGACCTAGTTTTTCTCCCAGAACTCAGAGTTACAATGCAGATGTGCATATGTTTTATGGATTTTTACATACTTGTCATGTTAACAGTGCATGAATCCCTTTTGTGGGCCTCAATGACTTGAACATTGAAGAAGAAATGAATGAATGAATGGATGGATGTTTGGCTTCTGCTCTCAAACCAGCATGATTGATTGAGTAGGGCTGCACAATATATTATATAATTATCATTATTTTAATATTAGTAAATGCAATATATGTATCGCAGACATTTATTTGATGCATTGGTTGTTTAACTAAATTAGACTAATTAGAAGGGGCCGTGCTATCTTTAGCCCTGCCTCCCCAGTAGTTGCTGTTCTGCTGTTGGCTTAAGGTGAACCCAGAGCTAAAAATATACACTAATGGCAGGAAATAACAACAGCCGATCAGAGTCAGAATATCTGCTGAGGTTTTCACTCTTTCATAGTGATTTAAAGGCTAAATGTTTGCATCTTGAAATAGTTTTTTTAGTCTGAATTAAATCTGAAAAATTTTGTTTTTAATATTTTTTTAATATTGTAAAATAAATAAAAGATTTAAAAACAGAGCTAATAAAAAATAGCATTTTTTTTCTAGGGAAATGTTATATCGAAAAAATATTGTTATCGCAATACTCAACAACAGTATTGCATATTTTTCCAGTATCGTGCAGCCCTATGATAAAAACGCATGGCAGAAAAATCTTTATTTATCTACGTATATATGAATGAACATAATGCTTTTTTATTGCTGAAACTGCAGAATCTGCTCATAAAGATGGCAATTTAATGTATAACATGGATTTTTACTTAGTTTTAGATGTACACAATCATGTAGGAATCATACACATAATCATATTCAAAATCTACATGCACATGAACACATGGTGCCCTATTATACACCCGGTGCAATAAGATGTGTTTGGCACGATGTGTTGCTATTTTCAGACCAGCGCAACCTTAATTTACTCGTTTTGCACCACGTTGTTTAAATAGCAAATCTATTTGCACCACTTTGTGGACTTATGGGTGTGCTGGTCTATAAAGGAGGTGTGTTACGGCGCATTGTTGGGGAGTTGCTATTTTGAGGAACTGAAATACACCACGCCATTGACTAACTAAAAGCAGTTCTAAAGTCCAGCGCAGAGCACTTTAGTTGTGCGCCTTAAGCGCTTACACATTGCTTAATACACACAGGATGTACAGCGATACACAAATATCTTTACATATGAAAAAAACTAAAGGATTAAAATGTAAATATAAATATAAAAACCACTGCCTCCATGCCTCCTTCATCTCGGAGGGCTTTTTTTAGTTTATTCATGACAATTTGCATTTTTATAATTTTATTATTATCATCAGTATTATTTATTATATTCATATTTATATTGGTTTTATTAAAAACAAAATTCGGGTTTTGGACCATGTGGGGCATAGGTTTGATATAACTCAGTCTTTTGACCACACGTTATTATCGTTCATTTATTAGTTTGCTGGAAATTAGAACTGAATTTAGAAATAGTTCTGAAACAAATCTTTGCGCTTAACCAGTGTTGGGGAGAATACTTTGTAAATGTATTTAGTTACAGAATACAGAATACCTGCTTTAAAATGTATTTTGTAACGTATTCCGTTACTTTGCTTAATCCTGGTACTGTATTCTAAATACTTGGAATACTTCCCCTTGAAAACAGTCTATTAAATGTCACACTATGCGTTGTTAGCAATTTCTGCAGGAAAACAGAAGGCCTCTAATGCTAAACATTATTGACTGACAGGCAAAAATAAATAAAACAATATAATTATGTTTATTAAATAATGTTTATTTATCAAAGTGTCAACAAATTCAATTTCTATAATAAAGATAAAAAGTGCTTGAACATAGACAGCATCTGTCTGTAATATACAGTATATGTATATAATATGCATTTTGCTTACCCTTTGTATTTCACAGTCTGCACAGAAAAATATCAGGTAAACAAGAAAAGAAAAACTTCAAAATAGTTTATGTAAAACCAAGGTAATGTAACAGGTTCTATCCAACATTTTAATTTCTATTATGAAAACTTCTCATCTAAGAACAATATTGCAAATATTAGAAGAATGCAAAATGTGTTTGCTTTACAAAAATGTAAACATCAAAATGAATAAGTTTTGTTTTATGTCAAACATATTAGACAGTAGCCACCTATCTACAGTACCTTGAACTACCTTGCTTGAACTTCCAAGACGTGAATGCATTTTTTCCTTTACTGCTGCTAGAAAGTTGCTTCGGTTGTGGCTCCAACCCCTCGAGCTCCTGGTCTGAATCCTCCGTATTTGTACACTCAAGTTAACCAGGGGTGCCAACTTTGGCTAAGGTGCCCATAAGTCCCACCCACATTTGTGTCAGAAAAGCGAACGTAAATTAAAGAAGCGTAAATGAAACCTCTGAAAGCGCAAACAAAACATCAAGCAGCGAATTCACGAACAATGACGGCAAAAAAGCAGTTTATTTGAAAATCATGGTTGTTGTCCGGTTGTTCGGTGTTTGCGTTCGTCCTTTTTGCTGCGTGAGAAAATGGAGGTGTGGCGTGAGAACAGGGTCATTTGCGTGAGTCTCACTGAGTTAACGCTGGTGATAGCAGTCGGGAGTGTAGCTTCTGTTTCTATGGTTTCGGCGGCAATTTAGTAATATTATTATGGGCCAGACACGCATCGCCCGAAGTATTCCAATGGTATTAGGAAAGTAACTGTATTCTAAATACCCTGTCTAAAAATAGTAACTGTAACGGAATACAGTTACTCATGAATAGTATTCTAAATACGTACCGCCGGTACATGTATTCCGTTACTCCCCAACACTGCGCTTAACAAACGAAATTAAATATGTAGGCTAATGGATGTCTTCAGTGGAGTGTGTACAGCACCGTTTCCTTACTCCACAAAGGTAAAGAGTAAAAGTGAAGAGAAAGAGAAAGTAAAGAGGCTGAATGGAGAAGGCTCGTTCTTTATCCTTGCACTGCAGATGGTCTGTTTAACTGTCATTTTACCTTTTTATTTGAGAAAAGTTATCATCATATCATGTACAAAGCATGTATAAATTACATGTATAATTAAATATATGAAATAACAAATAAGGCTAAAAGCAAGAATCACAGTTTTTTTTTATTATGTTTAAATTTTAACTGGAGTAAAACTACTACAAATTAAACTAAAAGTTGTGCAAATAGTCAAGGTCACCACAGCAGAATGAACCGCCAACTTATCCAGCATATGTTTTACACAGCGGATGCCCTTCCAGCTGCAACCCAGTACTGGGAAACACCTATACACACTCATTCACACACATACACTACGGTCAATTTAGTTTATTCAATTCACCCATTGTCTTTGGACTGTGGGAGAAACCGGAGCACCCGGAGGAAACCCACGTCAACACGGGGAGAACATGCAAACTCCACACAGAAACGCCAACTGGCCCAGCCGGGACTCGAACCAGTGACCTTCTTGCTGTAAGGCGACAGTGCTAACCACTGAGCTGCAGTGTTGTGATTTCTAAACATAATAGTTTTAAAAACTCCTTGCTAATAACTGATTTCTTTTATCTTTGTCATGATGACAGTAAATAATATTTGACTAGATATTTTTCAGGATACTAGTATTTAGCTTATTTCGGCTTAATTAGGTTAATTATGCAAGTCAGTGTATAACGATGGTTTGTTCTGTAGACAATTGAAAAATAAATACTGCTTAAGGAGGCTAATATTAACCTTAAAATGTTTTTTTAAAAAAATAAAAAGCTGCTTTTATTCTAGCCGAAATAAAACAAATTAGACTTTCTCCAGAACAAACAATATTATAGAAAATACTGTGAAAAATTCCTTGCTCTGTAAAACATTGTTTGGGAAATATTTAAAAAAGAAAAAAAAATTCACTGGTGGGTGAATAATTCTGACTTCAACTGTATATATCACACATGCCTTCTACTTTTTTGTATGATCGCAGATGGAAACTTCTAGCTTTTTTTCTTAAAAAGTACTCCACGTATAAAATACAGTTTCCTTTGTTTATTTCCGCCCCAGAATCTGCGAAGACGAGCTCGAGCAGTCGAACATCTTCAAAATGGAGGAGCAGGGAGGAAGCCTTAAGGAGGTCATCCAGACGTGTGCCTGCTCCACCTACAGCATCCCCTGCTCCTCATTTCCCTGCCCCGGAAGACCCAACGAGACCAACGGAGAGTCCGACTCAGGCCTCAGCTCCTCCTGAGAGCCACACACTCAGCGTCTGTAAACTTCCCACAATGCATCACAAGTAACGCACAAATACACTCTGTCATTAAGCCAAATGTCATTTGAGTTGCAGAATATAATCATGCCAGATGAATGTTGTAGAGGACAAGCATAAAACGTTATCCTAAAGGGATAGTTCATCCAAAAAAAATGAGCATTTACTCACGTTTACTCTCCGTCAAGTGTTTCTAAACCTTTATAAGATTCTTTATTCTGTTGAACACAAAAGGAGATATTTTAAGAATGTTTGAAACCTGTACCCATTGACTTACATAGTATGAAAATAATATAGAAGTCAGTGGTTACAGGTTTTCAGCATTCTTCAAAGTATCTTCTTTCTTGTGTGTTGTAGAGGATGAGAATAAAACGCTATCTTAAAGGGATAGTTCACCCAAAAAATGAGCGTTTACTCACTTTTTACTCTCCCTCAAGTGGTTCCAAACCTTCAGTAGTTTCTTTATTCTGTTTAACACAAAAGAAGATATTTTAAAGAATGTTAGAAACATGTAACTATTGACTTGCATAGTAGGAAATACAAATACTATGGAAGTCAATGGTTACAGGTTTTCAGCATTCTTCAAAATATTTTCTTTTGTGTTCATCTGAAGAAAGAAAGTCAGATTTGGAACTAGTAAATGATGACAGAATTTTTATTTTTGAGTGAACAATCTTTTTTAAATGTATTTAAAACAATATATAGCAAACACAAAACATATATTTTGAAGAATGTTTGAAACCGGTAACCATTGACTTTCATAGTTGGAAATACAAATACTATGGAAGTCAATGGTTACAGGTTTTCAGCATTCTTCAAAGTATCTTCTTGTGTGTTGTAAAGGATAAAATGCTATCTTTAGGGGATAGTTTACCCAAAAAATGAGCATTTACTCTCTTTTTACTCTCCCTCAAGTGGTTCTAAACCTTTATGAGTTTCTTTCTTCTGAAGAATACAAAAGAAGATATTTTGAAGAATGTTAGAAACCAGTAACCATTGACTTCCATAGTACTTGTATTTCCAACTACAGAAGTCAATGGTTACAGGTTTCCACCATTCTTCAAAATATCATCTTGGGTGTCGTAGAGGACATGAATAAAATGCTATCTTAAAGGGATAGTTCACCCCCAAATAAACCAAACATTTACTCACAATTTACTCTCTCTCTCAAGTGGTTCTAAACCTTTATGAGTTTCTTTCTTAAGTTGAACACAAAAATATATAGTTGAAGAATGTTCCGGTAACCATTGACTTTCATAGTAGGAAATACAAATACTATGGAAGTCAATGGTTACATGTTTTCAGCATTCTTCAAAATATCTTCAACAGAAGAAAGAAGATTTGTAACAAGTAAATTGTGAGTAAATGATGGCAGAATTGTCATTTTTGAGTGAACTATCCCTTTAAACATATTCAAAACAATATTTTTGTTTTGTGTAGACAATTTGCTGTATATCTGAATGCAGAAATGGTGTATAGAATGTGTATTTTGCTTGTATACAAAAAAGGTATAATTCTTAATATTCAAGAGTGTATTGGGAACAAGTTTTGAACATTTATGCAATTTAGTATTCAAAATGTCACGAACAACAGAAATGCAGGACTTCACTGAATTGATTTAAAAGCTATTTTAAGAGCTAATGCTTAATATGTCTGAATATACAGTCTCTTAAAAACTGATTTTTCTTAAACGACACTCATGGAGATGTATATTATTATATTGTCACTACTATATAAAACCACAAATTCATTTTTAAAAGGATAGTTGACCAAAAATGATTCATTTCAGTTTATTTACTCGCTCTCAGACCATCAAACATAAATATATTTAGCTGAAATCCTTCATAAAATGCAACATTGAGAGTCTACAAAACGAAATGAATATCCATGGCTTCAGTTTCACTTCATAATACCTCGATGCATTATCAGGAGCATCTTGTATTAATTTCATTAGGCCTGAATGTTTTTTGGACTCTCAAGGTGCCATTAGCTGTTGACTTGTATTGCGTGATGAGTTAAATCTTCTTTAATGTTCTGTTAAACATATAAGCTCATCATCTTGTATGGCCTGAGAGTACGTAAACGAACACAAATTTGTATTTTTGAGTGAACTGCCCCTTTAAATGAAACACTGGTGGTCTCAGCAGAACAAAATGTTATTTTTTTTTATCCAGCTGTGCAATTGACTGAACTGTTTGTGTAAATGCGTGTATATTCGGATGGATGTGCTGCTGGTTTCAGTGTGTGTGATTCATCTCGTTTGCTTTCGCATGTTTGCTGTTCAGAGAGTTGGAGTATGAATACACACACACACACACACACACACACACACACACACACACACACACACACACACACACACACACACAAGAACAATGCTCTAAGAGCCTGAATAAACTAATTTAATACCAATCGCAGATTGTGTTCTTCTCTTCAGGACGAGCACTACGAAATCATTGCAACACATTGTTGCACACTTTTAAATGAGATGCATTATGGGTAGAAGGTTGCAGTGTTATTTTACTATCATGGATTCCAGATTTTGAATTAGATTCTTCTATATTTCTATAAAATATGTTTGTGTAAGGGTATCCTGAATAAAAATATGTGTAGATGTTGTCAAAGCCAATCAAAGATACTGAGTTATGACATTGTGCACTGAATTTATACAGGTTTTATTTACAACTTATCAGTTTTATTTTAGTTAAGGTTTAGTTTTTGTAACTATAATCTAAATATAAATATAATATTTAGTTTAATTATAATCTAAATATAAATATAATAGCAATTAATTCAATAGATTTTTCAAAACTCCTTTCACTGTACACAAAAATCCAAATATATAAAACAAAAAAATAATAATAAAAAGGTCAATTGATTTGGATTAAATACTATTATAAGCACACAATTATGATTACATTTGCAGACGAGGTCATGTTGGCACAAATAGTCACATTAAAGGTGCCGTAGGTGATCTGCCAAAATGCTAACTGGTTAGCATAATATCTTTGAAACACATTCTCTCCCCTGCCTGAAAATCACCTGAAAATCCTGAAATCTCGAGCGTGCGCACCGCGACATGACAGCAGACAACCCACTAGTTCATGTCATTCCAGTGTTGCCAACTTAGCAACTTTGTTGCTAGATTTAGCGACTTTTCAGACCCCCCTAGCGACAAATTTTCAAAAAAGTGACTAGCGACAAATCTAGCGACTTTTTTGTGTGTTACTGGAGATTTTTATAGACTGTCATTTGTCCATTACTGTACCGTCCCTACACTTCTCCTCAACGAGCTGTAGGTGATGCCGGCGACCCCTCCCCCGCCTGAAAGCACTGACAGGCAGCCCAGTCCTCGTACAGCAGTCTCTCCCACCTGTAGCCTGACAGGAGATCACCTCTCTGCGTACCGACGGCAAATGATTTAGCACTGGCAGTGTGAAGGTATTTCCCTTGTACAGTAAAACCGATCTGCTTCTCCTTTATTTTAACAATTTAATTTGACCATTTATTCTTTTCTTGTTCACAATCACAGATATTTTAAGTGAGAGTTTCAGAACTTGTCTGAGTTTATTACGTCTGAGAGATTACTGCAAATTCACTACACATCTATAATTATATACTGTGTTCAAACAGCAATACATTTAGTTAAATTGACATGCTTGCATAAAGCGTAGTGCAAATATAAATAGCCCTTTATTAACCATAGGCTGTTAAACAAACAGAAATGGTAGAGCGTGATGACGTAATATGCAAATTAACGTATGACGTAATCTATCGACTTTTCGGGCAGAGTTTATCGACATTTCGTTGAAAATAGTTGGCAACAGTGTGTCATTCACCAGTTAGAAATGTAGTTAGTTGTTGGCCGGTGACGTGCAGGAATTACACTCATTACTAAGCCATACTTGCATGCTATTTCTAAGCGAATATTCAGAGTAGCGGTAAACAATATAGGGAGATCGTCACAGGTTGTCATTGTTTAAAAATGAACCAATGAGAATAAAAAAACAAATGCACCTCAGTAAATCAGGCTAGGCGGAATAGCGTTATTTACTGATGTTTTGTTGTTAAACTAAATAAAATCTACATTATCCATGCTGTAAGAGGTCCCTTATGAAACTGAAAATAGTCACATCAATCTTTCGCTGGGAGATTTCAGTGACTGAACAACACTTCTATGCATATAACCCGTTCGTAACACAACACAATCTACATCAGCTCTGCGTGACTAAAATACTTTTAAAACGGAACATAACCTGTCTAAAAGAAATACTTCAGCCATGATGTCGTCCTTCCTCCAGAGTTCAAAAGTAACTCCAATATTGATTCAGGATTTTAAAAAGTTTTGATTCAGCATTTGATTTTACTGCGACTGTGATTGGCTGTTTCTCAATATGTGTTCTTCAGCGGTCTTGCGTCCTCGTGTTCTCGTGTAACGTCATCATCAGCTGCCAAAGTTCAGAGGACGCGTGAAACTTCCCGGATGTGTTCTTGATATCGAGGACGCATCGACGCAGACTTGAGCACCGATCTCGCTCTAGAAGTCCCAGAAGTCATTGCGACTGGAGGTGGGAAGCGCAGCATTTTATATAGATTTATTATTAAAGTTCAGAGATATAACTTATTTATCTCAGGAGTTTCCCTAAATGGAACGGTGAATGTAAACATTACCATGGACATCTTAATAAAGGAATAAACACATTAAGATTGTTTGTTTGCTGAAATTCGTATTAAAATTTGTTTTATTTATATTGTGCAACGTATATTTGTAAAGTTTTTATGCAGAGTATATATTGTGAAAAGGGGAAAAACAATAAATCATTGTATGAATGCTGTAATATTTCAATAATTTTTCATTTAAAACGCGTGAAGGTCACGTGAACATCAGAAAGAACAATCCATCTCATTCCTCACAGGACGCATTCTCTGTTCTCGTGGTCTCTCGGGTTCGTTCTTCCGAGGACACCTGGCAAGACTGGTCTGTGCAAGAACGCAAGTCCGTTCTCTGCGTTCTTGGAATTGAAAAACAGCGATTGTCTCGTGTGCACATGAACGCATAGCGCGCATGCAGGCGTGCACGCGCAAATGGCGGATCTGAGCGAACAGAGATGCGCAGATGCACAAATCTACATTTGTTGACACAGTTTGGGCAACTTATCACAATTATTGGAATTGTCAGCTTGACAAATTTTAATTGGACAAACATTTTTTAGTCTTATGCCTTACCTAGAATATAAAAATACAAATAAACACATTTAGATCATTTACTTTAATCAGTACTATTGGAATGTGAAGAGATTTTCAACCAGCACAACAAAAAATGTTTCTGAAGACAATCACCTACTGCACTTTTAATCATTTTCATTTTAGTTTAAAATATTAATCAAAAAAGGCCACACAATGAAGTAAGGTGGGTTACATTTAAAAAAAAAAAACTTAAAGAGCACCTATTTTACCCCTTTTACAAGATTTAAGAGATGCCTTTTGTGTCTCCAGAATGTGTCTGTAAAGTTTCACCCTAAAACACCCGTCAGATTATTTATTAGACCTTTCAGAATGTTGTATTTTCTGCTCTGAACACCATGTAGCTGTGTTTGTTGCCTGTGTCTTTAATGCTAGTTCTCCCTGCCCACCGTTCCCCTTGCCTGTCAGAGTGTGCCTCAATTTTTTGGCTGCGTCAGATTAACAGCACAGACGTGAAGGAAGCAGATCTCATGTAACGTTTGAGAAATACTACAGTAAGAACTTTCCCAATGATTATTTGATGTATTTGTTGTGTAGTTAATTCAAACCTTTTGATGAGTCCGGGATTGAAGCATCTTCTTTTATAATTGTACTGACATATAAAGACAGTAAAAATGTTTTAAACTCACTCTTGATCACATTTGATGATGATTGATGATCACAGAGCGCTGAACAGAGCTTTTAATCCCAGTTGCTTTGCGCACGTCCTGTCTTGTTGATATGATTAAACGCGCTACTACGGAGACATGTTAAAATGCGGCTGTCAATCAATTCGGTGGGCAGGGAAACCGCACTCCTACATCACGTTGTGGTGGACCTCAAAATGGGAGGGATTTAGATCCTATTTTAACGTCAGGAAGTTAAAAAAAAAAATGAGACTTAATGTGCTTATATCACCCCAATATGAGTGTGGACACACTATACTACAAACAGTTCTGTCCAAACAGCTTACAAAAGATGATATTCATCATAGATGCCCTCTAAATAATATTTTTTAACCCAACAGCTGGGTTTGTCCCAATTAATAATTAACCCAACATTTTATTTGAGTATGCTAAATGTAATAATCATTTCTATCAAATGAATATTTCAAATGTTTGATTGACTGTGTTGGCGTGGGTTTCCTCCGGGTGCTCCGGTTCCCCCCACAGGCCAAAGACATGCGGTACAGGTGAATTGAATAAACTAAATTGGCTGTAGTATATGTGTGTGAATGCAAGAGTGTATGGGTGTTTCCCAGTGCTGAGTTGCAGCTGGAAGGGCATCCGCTGTGTAAAAAATATGCTGGATAAGTTGGCGGTTCATTCCGCTGTAACGACCCCTGATAAATAAAGGGACTAAGCTGAAGGAAAATGAATTAATTAATGATTGACGGTGATTATGTGTGTCTGGGTTAGTGTTAGTGTGTGTGTGTGTGAGAGGGAGAGAGAGAGAGTGTGAGTGAGTGAGTTTGTGTCTGTCTGCATGTATGTGTATGAGTGAGGAAGTGTGTTTGTGTGTGAATGAGGGTGTGTGTGTGTGTGAGAGAGAGTGTGAGATAGTGAGATATGTGCATGTATCTGTGTGTTACAGAGAGAGTGAGTGAGTGAGTGAGTGTGTGTGTGTGTGCATTTGTGTGTAAAGGAATGTAAATTTATATATTTGTCTATGGCGGCGCAGTAGGTAGTGCTGTCGCCTCACAGCAAGAAGGTCGCTGGTTCGAGCCTCGGCTGGGTCAGTTGGCATTTCTGTCTGGAGTTTACATATTCTCCCCGTGTTCTTGTGGGTTTCCTCCGGGTGCTTCAGTTTCCTCCACAAGTCCGAAGACATGCGGTACAGGTGAATTGGGTAAGCTAAAATTATCCGTAGTGTATGTGTGTGAATGAGTGTGTATGGATGTTTCCCAGTGATGGGTTGCAGCTGGAAGGGCATCAGCTGCGTAAAACATATGCTGGATAAGTTGGTGGTTCATTCCGCTGTGGCGACCCCAGATTAATAAAGGGACTAAGCTGAAAAGAAAATGAATGAATGAATATTTGTCTATGACCACACACCCAAAAGCATGATGGGGTCAGTATTAAATATTATTATGAGCACACAGTTATGCTTACATTAGCAGACTAGGTAAGTGAATAAATGAAAACAACAACAGTCTGCATGCCATTTTTTGTTAAATTGTTAAAGCTATCAAACTCTGATAGAGGATGCTAAACGTTGGAGTAAGTAAACTTCATTCAAGTGCCCTTTAAATGTGTGATGTTGAAGTGCTCTTTTATCTTTCACAGGTGAGCTGCTGATAGATGTGCAGTGTGATTGTGTTTGACTGCATTAATATTTGAACACTGTGCTCTGGCTTTTCCTGTTTGTTTTTCCACCTCAAATATAAAAGCAGCAAAGGAAAAGCACCAGCAGATCTGCTCACATTCACTCTAAAGGCTGTGTCTCAAATCACCAACAGCCAGCAACATTTTCAGGTCTCTTCTAACTTCTGTTGGTTACTGTAAACTTTATTGTGATGGGGTCGGATTTCTGTCTTAAAATCCATCCCAGAAAAGATCAACCTTTATCCTTTTTCTCATTACTTTATATGAGTATTTGAATCAGTATTTAATTTTTGAAATGATTTTGACTAATGAAAGTTGATAACAATTGTCCCTTTGTGGGGCGATTTGTTTTGCAGCATAATAGATTTACAGTATGTATCACGCCACACACGTAAGATAAACATCACAAAACATTAATAGTACTAAATACAGCAGCTTCCCATTCAAATTCAGCAAATCTAGTGTTGTGTGGTGTACTTATTTGTTTTAAAATTGTGACCTGTAATTGTTTTCCACATATAAAACAAGCGTGGAAAGAAAGGAAACGACTCTCCTTTTTCCTGAAATGAAGTTCATGTAAATAGAGGAAAGGTGTGACGCTTTATTTTCGGCATGTTACACTTTAAAACTTATTTTCATTGTTTATTTATTTTTTATTTTTCCCTTTGTTCACAATGTCTTTGGATTTTCACACTTGGTTATGTACACTCACTGGCCACTTTATTAGGTACACCTTGCTAGTACCGGGTTTGACCGCCTTTTGCCTTCAGAACTGCCTTAATCCTTTATGGCATAGATTCAACAAGGTGTATTCCTCAGAGATTTTGGTCCATACTGACATGATGGCATCACGCAGTTGCTGCAGATTTGTCAGCTGCACATCCATGATGTGTTCCTGTTCCACCACATCCCAAAGGTGCTCTATTGGATTGAGCTCTGGTGACTGTGGAGGCCATTTGAGTACAGTGAACTCATTGTCATGTTCAAGAAACCAGTCTGAGATTATTCACGCTTTATGATATGGCGCGTTATCCTGCTGGAAGTAGCCATCAGAAGATGGGTACACTGTGGTCATAATGGGATGGACACGGTCAGCAACAATACTTAGGTAGGCTGTGGCGTTGACACAATGCGCAATTGGTACTAATGAGCCAAAAGTGTGCCACGAAAATATCCCCCACACCATTACACCACCACCACCAGCCTGAACCTTTGATTCAGTGCAGGATGGATCCATGCTTTCATGTTGTTGATGACAAATTCTGACCCTATCATCCGAATGTTGCAGCAGAAATCGAGACTCATCAGACCAGGCAACGTTTTTCCAATCTTCTATTGTCCAATTTTGGTGAGCCTGTACAAATTGTAGCCTCAGTTTCCTGTTCTTAGCTGACAGAAGTGGCACCCGGTGTGGTCTTCTGCTGCTGTAGCCCATCTTCTTCAAAGTTGGACGTGTTGTGTGTTTCTATCAGCTCAAACCAGTCTGGCCATTCTCCTCTGACCTCTAGCATCAACAAGGCATTTGCACCCACAGATGATGCCACAGTTGATACAAGGCAGGATGAAAGCAGAAATCGAGACTCATCAGACCAGGCAACGTTTTTCCAATCTTCTACTGTCCAATTTTGGTGAGCCTGTGTGAACTGTAGCCTCAGTGACCTGTTCTAAGCTGACAGGAGTGGCACCCGGTGTGGTCTTCTGCTGCTGTAGCCCATCTGCCTCAAGGTTGGACGTGTTGTGCATTCAGATATGCTCTTCTGTATTTCTCGGTTGTAGCGAGTGGTTATTTGAGTTACTGCTGCATTTCTATCAGCTCCAACCAGTCTGGCCATTCTCCTCTGACCTCTGTCATCAACAAGGCATTTGCGCCCACAGAACTGCCGCTCACTGGATATTTTCTATTTTTTGGACCATTCTCTATAAACCCTAGACATGGTTGTGCATGAAAATCCCAGTAGATCAGCAGTTTCTGAAATACTCAGACCAGCCCGTCTGGCACCGACAACCATGCCACATTCAAAGTCACTTAAATCACCATTCTGATGCTCGGTTTGAACTGCAGCAGATCGTCTTGACCATGTCTACATGCCTAAAAACATTGAATTGCTGCCATGTGATTGGCTGATTAAAAATTTGCATTAACGAACAGTTAGACAGGTGTACCTAATAAAGTGGCCGGTGAGTTTATAATCCAGTGCTAATGTTTATGTTCTTGAATACTGTAGTGAACTAGATCTTTAATGCCATCTACTGCTCAGTAAAAAATGGTCATTTTATTATTCCTCATAATATTGTTCATATTATTATTAATCTCAGTAACCAATACTGTGGTCAAAGCATATTCTTAATAGGTATATATGTGTAAAGTTTACCATGTTTCCTTCCATACATTAACCTATAGGGGTGTCCCGGTGGTGCAGTGGGTAGCACGATCGCCTCACAGCGAGAAGGTTTCATTCCACTGTGGCGACCCCTGATTAATGAAGGGACTAAGCCGAAAAGAAAATGAATGAACGAATGAACATTAACCTAAACCACAAATACATGAACCTAAAAAAATCATACACTAAAGACTAAAATGACTACAAAGTGTGTTAAAGGCATAGTTCACCCCTCCAAAAAAATACCAATTCTGTAATTTACTCCTTTCCTCATCTCAAACCTCTTTGAATATATTTATTGACTTTTTTAAACCATGAAAGAAAATATTTTGAAAAGTGTTGTAAACCTGTAAATACTGACTTCCATTGTAGGAAAAACAAATACTATGGGAGTCAATGCACAGGACAAATTCCAGTGTTAAATATACAGTGTGATTTTTTGGGTGTTCAGTGTTAAAACTGGAATACATTTTAATCCACCAGTGTGAAAGAGCGTATATTTAAGAGTTTTTCTTTCAGTGTTAAACTTTTAACCCAATATGCAGTGTATTTCCCACTAGTGATGGGAAGTCCAGTTTTTTTACTTGAACCGGTTCTTTCGGACAAACAGTAATCAAACCATTATGTTTTACTTAAGTTTAAAACATGTCTTGTTGCATTTTAAAATGCAAAGAGTTGAATGCATTGGAATTATTTCAGATATTATGAACATATGAAATATTTAGATTAATGAACATTTAATAAATTAAAATGATTTTCAACGTATTTGATCACTTGTTACACACACACACCAATTGATAATATAGGAAAAAAAGGTAATATATTAACACTTTGAAGGGTAACACACACTCCAGTTCGATGAAAGAATAAACTCTTACTGTGTTAAAATGAACTCTGTGAGTAATGTACAAATTTTATTTTAACTCCAAAATGGAGATAGTCATATGTACACCCAAGGAGTGTTAGGTTAAACTCAAATTGAGTTAAATGTACACTGATTTTGTTTTTGCTGTGTGGATATATTTTATGAAGAATTTTAAAATGAACCTCTTTTGTTTTATTGGGAATGCAGTACTTATGAGGTAATAGCCAGGTTTTTTTTTCCAGTCTATTAGGTCAATGAAGGAAAATGGCCATTAAAATTTGCCCCTAGGAACATTATACTTTTTATTTTGGAAAATTTGTTGAATATATTTATTATTACATTTTTTTGTCAAATAGACTAATTCTATTTAAGATCAGCTCTGGTTCTTTAATAAGATTTTCATTAAAAATTAAATGAGATTTTATAAGTTAAATAAATTATAAGTTAATATAAATTAGGCCTAAAGGAATTGCTTTTTGCACAGCATTAAATTCTTTAAAAGGTAAAGGAAAATTATAATTAGTCATAAATTGTTCATAAGACAAGAAGTTGCCAGACTTATCAAAAATTGAGAGAATCCCAATTATATTTCTGTTATGTGGATAGAAAGATAGATTTAATATAGTCTATAGTCTATATATATATATATATATATATATATATATATATATATATATATATATATATATATATATATATAAGATATTATAGATATTATATTTATAATTTATATAATTTTTGTCAAATAGACTAATTCTATGTAAGATCAGCTCTGGTTTAGGAAAAAAGGTAATATATTAACACTTTGAAGGGTAACACACACTCCAGTTCGATGAAAGAATAAACTCTTACTGTGTTAAAATGAACTCTGTGAGTAATGTACAAATAATACAAATATTATAATTGGGATTCTCTCAATTTTAGGCCTAATTCAACTTATAAAATCTCATTTAATTTTTAATGAAAATGTTATTAAAGAACCAGAGCTGATCTTAAATAGAATTAGTCTATTTGACAAAATTATATAAATTATATATATATATAATATCTTAGATCTAATATCAGAGTTGTTCCATTAAATGCATTTATGAGTTGAAAAATTGTGTGAATAACACAATTTCCAGGAAAGAAGAACCTGCTGGTTTTGACAGTGCAATTGGCAATTTATTAGGTAGATAATTACATTGTAAAATAAAAGGAAGACCTCCAGTTTTTGTAAAAATATAATTTGAAATAAAAAAGCCATATAGAGTTGTGTCTTTTAAGCATCTTTTAATCCAATTTATTCTAAAAGTGTTTACTATGTCCTCAAAGTCTAACACTTCAAGTCCACCCTCTTTTCGACTATTTGCTAGAACTGTTTTAATTAAGTAGATATTAGTCAATTTAACGATTGCGATATTACGCAACGCGCTTTTCAGTATGTGCGTGGGAGTTGTAGTTTATAAATCAACTCAATCCTTCATTTCAGGCTGGTCGCAGGACTACAAATCCCATAATGCCTCGCTCGAGCGTCCCGTACGCCCACGGTTAATAAACGCAACGACAGTAATCCCCCGCTGCCATAGTGACAGAACGAGAGAAGCGAGCGGAGAAACCATAATATAATTTACCATTTACCTATTCATTTATCCACAGAAACAATGGACAACTCCTGCAAAGAAAAGGAGGCTATTCAGCTCATGGCTGAAGCCGACAAGAAAGTGAAGTCTTCCGGCTCTTTTTTAGGAGGAATGTTTGGGTAAGATTAAATGGATGCTTCCGTTCTTGTTTATCCGATCAGTATCCGCTAGCCTGTAACGATATTGTTAATATAATCGTGTTGTCGAGCTTTGGCTTTAGGTTTACCAGTTAATACTGATTATATAACATCATAAAAGCTACAAATATATTGTAATTATATTGTACAGGAGACCAAAGCTGTGACAGGCCGCTTTGCGCATCAATCGATAGAAAACAGGCTTGTTTATTATAATAAATAGCAGATTTTGTAAAGATTTATGTTTTGCATGATTGTAGTGATGTAAGTTTGCCTGTTGTTTCATGTGGTTTGATGATTTGCCTAGTAAATGAAGTGTTTTGTGTTTTGCGCATTAGTGGCGCAGTGCCTGCAGTATTTACAATCATTTCTTGCTGTTTTATATCAGTATAAAAATAGGGAGAAAATAGGAAATTAATATATAATCATGCTCGCACACAGTATCATGGTACTGCCATCATGTTCAGTAATAATCTGACATTGCATTCGAGTCATACAAATATTCATTATATTTAGATAATAATACGTATGAAAACCAGCACCAACTAATTAAAACATTGTATATCTTCATGATTTGTCACTGTCTTTCAAACCACATGTAACACGTTTTTATTCTTATATAATAAAATGCAGTATGACTTATTATTTGATGGAGTTTAAATTGAGGTAAAGTTGATTTTATATTCGCAGACTTTCTCCTTAATAATACTCATTCATTCATTCTCTTTTTGGCGTAGTCCACAGCGGAATGAACCGCCAACTTATATAATTTCTGAAAAGTATTATTTGCAAATTCTAAATAAGGAAATAATATTAGCAGCCAATGACTATCAAAGTAAAACATTGTTTACAGTCAATTAAATAGTGCTAATGTTGTTTTGAAGTCATACTTAAAGGAGATTTCAGACCCAATATCCAAATTAGTGTGGTAAATAACATAGGGAGCGCAAGGGCGGACTTACTGATTTGGAGGCCCTAAGTAAGGCCAGACAGAATCTGCGGACACTTTTTTGCTATTTCTGCTGAGAATTTTGTAATAAAGCTGCAGATTTATGATTTTAGTAGGGTATCATAACTAAAAACTTAATATATTAAATAAAAAAATAAAACATTTAAACTTTTATTTAATGTTTACAATGCAAATCCAATTAGATCCACTTTTTTGGTAAACAAAGCAAGTCTCTCATATAATAGATCTACTAAAAGACAGAAGATATTACTTTACAGACTGTAAATAAATCATATGATTATTTTAATATTACTATTGTTATATCTCAAAATATACTGCCACCATGTTCAGTAAATGATTTGACATTGCTTTCGACTCATACAAATATTCATTATATTTAGATAATCATATTAATACATATTAAAACCAGCACTAATTAAAAATAGTGTTTCTTCATGATTTGTCACTGTCCTATAAACCACATTTACCACGTTTTTAATCTTGCAGTATGATCACTTATTATTTGATGTAGTTTAAATTGAGGCAAAGTTGATTTTATATTTGCACATTCAGACTTTCTCCTTAATAACATTCATTCATTCATTCATTCATTCATTTTCTTTTCGGCTTAGTCCAGTGTCGCCACAGCGGAATGAACCGCCAACTTATCATTTCTGAAAAGTATTTTTTGCAAATTCTTAATAGGGAAACATATTAGCAGCCAATGACTATCAAAGTACAACATTGTTCACAGTCAATTAAATAGTGCTAATGTTGTTTTGAAGTCATACTTAAAGGAGATTTCAGACCCAATATTTAAATTAGTGTGGTAAACAATATAGGGAGCACAGGGGTGGACTTAGTGATTTGGGGGCCCTAAGTAGGGCCAGACAGAATATTTTTTGCTATTTCTGTGGAGAATTTTGTAAAAAAAATCTGCGGATTTATGATTTTAGGAGTATCATAACTAAAAACTTAATATATTAAATAAAAAAATAAAACCTTTTTATTCATTCATTCATTTTCTTTTCGGCTTAGTCCCTTTATTAATCTGGGGTCGCCACAGCGGAATGAACCATCAACTTATCCAGCATATGTTTTACACAGCGGATGCCATTCCAGCTGCAACCCATCACTGGGAAACACCCATACACACTCATTCACACACATACGCTACGGACAATTTTAGCTTACCCAATTCACCTATGGCGCATGTGTTTGGACTGTGGGGGAAACCGGAGCACTCAGAGGAAACCCACGCGAACACAGGGAGAACATGCAAACTCCACACAGAAATGCCAACTGACCCAGCCGAGGCTCGAACCAGCAACCTTCTTACTGTGAGGCGACAGCGCTACCCACTGCGCCATCGCGTCGCCCTAATACCTTTTTAACTTTTATTTAATGTCTACAATGCAAATCCAAATAGACCCATTTATTTGGTAAACAAAGCAAGTCTCTCACATAATAGATCTACTAAAAGACAGAAAATATTACTTTACAAACTGTACTGTAAATAAATGATATGAATATTTTAATATTACTATTGTTATATCTCAAAATATTAGTGAAATTAATTTAAAAACTGAATAAATATAGATTTACACACATTTACACAAGTAAATACATGGATGCACTATACACACAGTCATGGACTAATAATCTGCGGATTTCTGCACGCACAGATTCCGTGTGGGCCTAGCCCTAAGCAATTCTAGTTATGGGGCCCTAGCATTAAAACTCAAAACACTCTCTTTTTCTTGTGGATGTTTTTTCTCTCTCTGGATTCGGGTTTTTTTTTTGTAAATAAACTGCATGTTAAAAATACCCTGGTTAAAATCCTAATGTTATAGACAGATACAACATATGATAGAAAAAATTTAGATAGAAAAATTGATTAATATAGTCCTCTTGGCATTGGCCGGGGCCCCCTATTTCCTTGGGGCCTTAAGCGGTTGCTTACCTCGCTTATTGGTTAAGTCCGCGCCTGAGGGAGCGTTAAAAGGAACTAATGTGCAAATATAAATCCAACTTCACCTAATAGGTTCACAAGCATCACAGTGGACACTTTACTTGAATTTATCAGCAGTTTATGTAGTAAATGTCGTGTTTTACTCACACTTTTAAGAGTCCAGTGACGCTTTAAACATTTGAGGACATGTTTAGTTATTTTTAGTAAATAAGCTCTGACCTAGTATGTTGTGAAATAGATTTAATTCAAATGGGTTTGATTAATATGATATGAACTGACCCAATTGAAAATTCCCACCAGAACAAAAGTTTTCTAGGCCTTTCTGTTTATTACCAGCCATGCATTTCTGACTCTCCCAATCAATAAATAGTAACATGTATATTTGTAAGGCTTGTAGTTTTTAGCATTAAAGTAATAATATCGAGAAAATTCAAAGCTGAATATTTTTACTTCTTTCAGAGGAAATCACAAAGTGGAGGAGGCTTGTGAGATGTACGCCAGAGCTGCCAACATGTTCAAAATGGCCA
Source organism: Danio kyathit (assembly GCA_903798195.1). Taxonomy (NCBI): domain Eukaryota; kingdom Metazoa; phylum Chordata; class Actinopteri; order Cypriniformes; family Danionidae; genus Danio; species Danio kyathit. The sequence goes on along the minus strand of LR812538.1, from coordinate 52,313,971 downwards.
AAAACTGGAGTGGTATGTGCCTTTTTTTACACATTAGCATGCATTGTATTATATAATGCTTAAAGGGGCAGTTCACCAAATATGGAAATTTGCTGTTAATTTACACCCCCTCAAGCCATCCGAGATGTAAGTGATGTTTTTTTTTTCAGTAAGACATTGAAGAAGATTTTTAGAACCTTTTAAAGGTTATTGGTAATTCATTCATTATTTTTATTAGCAGCAGCAAAATTTAAAGCAAATTTTCATATGTGACCCTGGACCACAAAAGCCACGAGGGTATTTAAAATAAATAAAGAAAATTTAGATTTATACATCATCTGAGAGCTGAATAATTTATCTTTCCATTGGTGATGAAAACATTTTTAGCTAAGAAACAGCTATTTTAAAATCTGGAATCTGAGGGTTCCGAAAAATCTAAATATTAGATGTTTGTAACCACTGACTTCCATAGTATTTGCATTTTCTACTATGAAAGTCAAGGTTTTACAGGTTTTCAGCTTTCCTCAAAATATCTTCTTGAGCATTTAACAAAAGAAAGAAAGGCAAACAATTTTGTAACCACTTGAGGGACAGAAAATAATGGGCCCTTTCATACACCCGGCGCAATAAGACGCAAGATGTGTTTGGTGCGATGTGTTGCTATTTTCAGACCAGCGCAACTGTATTTTTCACGTTTTGTGTCACGTTGTTTAAATTGCAAATTGATTTACGCTACTGTCTGGACTCATGGGTTTGCCCGTCTAAAGAGGAGGTGTGTTAAGGCGGATTTTTGGTGTGTTGCTATTTTGAGGAACTGAAATAGCAGGGCTCGAAATTGCGACCGTTTTGGTCGCATATGCGCCCGAAATTTAATCTATGCGACCTCATAATATATTTGGGAGCATTTGTGCGACTGCATATAATGGTTGTAGTGCGACTTGTTTTGATTTTTTTGAAAAACGTGCCGAATCGGACTTCCCTGCCGCTATATTGGTTCATATTAGCTGTCAATCACTCAAAGCTTTCCGCTGTCAGATAACAGGGAGCATATAAGCGCCAGCCGAGATCAATCGAGAGTTTTCGGAGAAGGTGCCCGAATCTCGATGCGTTGCATTCACTGCGTGTTCAGCGCAAAAGTCCGCTAAATGTTACACTGTACACATCATCGCCAAAGAAGCTCGCTTTTACTAAGTTTAAACTGAATCTGCGGCTCATAACAAAGAACGGTATTTGCACCGGTGGTCATCACGAGAATCCTGTTCTGCCCCGCTCATATATTGGGTTGGCTAACGCCTGCTTTTTTTCCACAAACACAGAAAAATGAAAATCAGCACATAACGAGACCGAGCATTTAAAATGACACAAACCGAAACCAAAACTTTTAAAGAGTGGTAGAAGTGAGACTTTTCTTACTTTCTTTGGTCCATTCTTTCTTGAGATGTATATTATTTTTCTATTTACTGATGACTGCTTTGCAGCTTTCAGCATAGGATTGAATGATTTATTCTAATAATCTTACGTTTGTTTTGTAGCAGAAATATTATTTATTAAATTGACATGCATATAAAAACAATAGTGCAAAATAAATATTTCTTACTGCAATGCTTCATTTTTGTTTGATGCAAACCATAAATTTATTTTTCATAAAATAACAGCTGGACCTTTTACAGTACATGACTCACATTCAAGCACATTCAAGGAATGTAATTCATTGTTAGAAATGTAATTCATTGTTAGAATTATTGTTATAATCGTCATCATTAATATTTTATAATTATTAGACATTCATTTTGGAATTATTGCACAGATATCAATAAGTCATCACAGCATTAGTTAGTTGTTTCTGGTTATTGTTAGTCCTGATTGATGTTGTTTTCAAATACAATAAGTCCCTTAATATACAATTTGCAGTGGTGCTTATTTTTGGTGGTGCTCAATCATTTTTGGTGGGTGCTCCTACATTTTTTCTGGTGCTCCTAAATTTTTGAAGTTGGGAGCACCGGTGCTACAAAGTAAAAAAGTTAATTTCGAGCCCTGAATAGACTGCGCCATTGACCAAATAAAAGCTGGTCTAAAGTCCAGTGCAGAGCACGTTGGTTATGCACCATTGCAGTCCAAAGCGCTTAAACATTGCTTAATACACACAGGATGTACAGCAATAGACAATTATCTTTACATATGAAAAAAAATTAAAGGATTAAAATGTTACAAAAATTAATTTTCTACATAGATATAAAAACCACTGCCTCCATGCCTTCATCTCGGAAGGCTTTTTTCAGTTTATTCATGATAATTTGCTTTTGTATAATGTTATTATTATTGTGAGTATTATTTATCATACGCATATTTATAATTGTTTTATTAAAACAGGTTTAGATTTGTCCACCTGTCGGGTTTTGGGGGCGTATGCATCACCATATGGACATAAGAACAGGACATATGTTTGGATATAACTCAGTTTTTTGACCACACTTCATTATTAATGTTAATCTATTCGTTTGCTGGACATTAGAACTGAATTTAGAAATAGTTTTGAAACAAATCTTTGCGCTTAACAAACAAAATTAAATATGTAGGCTAATGGATGTCTTCCACCATTTCCTTACTCCCTGAAAGTAAAGAGTAAAAGTAAAGTAAAGAGAAAGTAAAGAGGCCTAATGGAGGAGGTTTGTTCATTATCCTCGCACTGCAGATGCTCCGTTTAACTGTTTTCTCGCTAGTAAATCATTCAGTTCCTTAAAATAGCAAAAGTGGATTCGGATCTGCCTTTAACGCTTTTGCGCCATGCGCTTTAGACTTTGCGCTTTGATCCTTAAAATACAATCACATTTTCACCTTTGAGTGAACTATCCCTTTAAGACTAGTTTTGTGATCTAGGGCAGTGTTTTTCAACCTCTTCCTAATCAAACACACCTGAATCAACCCATTAGAACCTAAGAAGATACTCCAAAACATGAAGTTAATGGGTCAGATAAGGGAGACCTCCAAAATATGTACTGTTGGCGTGCCTCCAGGAACAGGGTTGGGAAACAGTGGTCTAGGGTCACATTTTTGTGTGTACTGTCCCTTCTAAATTAGGTCAGTAGTACCCAACATACATTCAGTAGACTAAATGGCCTCCATTAGAATCATTAATGCAAGTATTTTTTTTTGTCTTGAATAAAAACCAGCTTTATTTGACAGGATGTATTATGATGTGTGTTTAAAACTGAGGATGTTTGTGTGTTGTTTCCCAGCTGCAGGCAATGCTTTCTGTCAGGCGGCCAGACTTCATATGCAGCTTCAAAATAAACACGATTCTGCTACCAGCTACGTCGATGCTGGAAACGCCTTCAAGAAAGCAGATCCACAAGGTGAAGACTAAGATTATTACTCTCAGCTTCGTTAATGTATCACAAAGCTGATTTATTCTGAAAGAGCAGATAATGATGATGAATATATATGATGCCTGACTGCATTGCATAATCATAAATAATTGTTTAGCAAAATTTAATTTCATATATATTTTTATATGTAGATTTTTTTATATTTAAATGTTGTAATTTAAATTAATATTTTTAATTATTTCTTATTTTATTAAAAAAATTATTTTATTTGATATCCTCTTTATTTTAGCCAATATTTTATGTTGTTATTATTAGTATGATTTTAGTATAATTATAATTGTTTTTTACAAATCAATTTTTATATTATATATTTATTTTATATGTATATTTATATTAAATTATTCATAATTAAATAAATAAATTATAATTTAAATCTATATTTTAAATCTTTTTTTATTTATATTTTTATTTGATATCCTCTTTATATTAGCCAATGTTTTATGTTATTATTAGTATTATTTAAGTATGATCATAATTTATTTTAGCAAATATATTTTCTTATTATATTTCATATTATATATTTATTTTATATGTATATTTATATAAAAATTTTATATTTAAATAAATGTTACAATTTAAATTTATATTTTAAATAATTTACTTTTTATTTAATATTTTTATTTGATATCTTCTTTATTTTAGCCAATATTTTATGTAGTTATTATTAGTATTATTGTAGTATGATCATAAATATTTTTTTTTGCAAATCTGTTCTTATTATATTCCATATTATATATGCATTTTATATATGCATATTTATATTTATTTTTTATATTTAAATTAATGTTACAATATAAATTGTCTTTTTTATATTATATTATATTTATTTGATATCCTCTTCATTTTAGCCAATATTTTATGTTATTATATTTAATTATATTTATATTTAATTTTTATATTTAAATAAATGTATTTATATTTTAATGTATATATTTTAAATAATTTCTTTTTTTCTTTTATTTAGTATTTTTATTTGATATCTTCTTTATTTTAGCCAATATTTTATGTTGTTATTATTAGTATTATTATAATATGATCATAATTTTTTTTTGCAAATCTATTTTCTTATTATATTTCATTTTATATATGCATTTTATATGTATATTTATTTTTTTAAATTTAATTAAATGTTACAATTTAAATGTATATTTTAAATTATTTCTTTTTATACATTTTATTTAACATTTTTATTTGATATCATCTTTATTTTAGCCAATATTTTATGTTATTATAAATAATATTATAGTATGATCATAAATAATCTTTTTAGCAAATCTATTTTCATATTATATTTCATATTATATATTTATTTTAAATGTATATTTTAAATTATTTCTTTTTTATATAATTTTTTTTATTTTTGTTTGATGTCCTCTTTATTTTAGCCAATGTTTTATGTTTTTATAAGTATTATTTTAGGATGATCATAATAATGTTTTAGCAAATCTATTTTCATATTATATATTTATTTTATATGTATATTTATATAAATTTTTTATAATTAAATAAATTACCATTTAAATTTTATTTTAAATTATTTCTTTATATTTTATTTTATATTTTTTTTGATATCCCCTTTATTTTACCCAATATTTTGTTATTATTAGAATTTTTTTATATGACAGTTTTATAATATGTTTTTTCATAGTTTTCATTTTTCATTAAGAACAATAACTTTAACTATACAGTTAATAACTGTTTACAGCTTAACAAGCATTAATGTGTTATATAATACTTAAAGGGACAGTTCACCAAAAATGTAAATTTGCTGTTATTTTTTTATTTTTATTTTATGATGTTTTCTTTTATTTTATGATATTTTGCTGTAATTTGCTGTTTATTCATTTTTATATGACAATTTTTATAATATATATTTTTAATAGTTTCATCTTTCATTAACAAGAGCAATAACTGGAACTAATGTCATTTTGACTCTATTTGGCATAAGAATAAATGCTGCATTGCAAAAAATATATATATATAATAATAATAATAATAATAAAGTATAATAATATAAATAATATTAGTGGCATTTTCAGACAGCGAAGGTGTCAAAATTATGCCATTAGCCACTTACAAATATGTTATGCAAAAACAGTTATGCAAGCAGTTGATTTTAATTTAATTCTAATACGATTATTTAATCATCTTTTCTTATGAACTGATCCCAAACCTTTGGGTTGTTAGAAGTCTATTATTATTATTATTATTATTGACCGTTAGAATCCACTCAATTGTTTAATTTCAGTTTTATTTATCTGACTGTCTAACTCTTCCTCCTCCTTCTCTTTAATGCTTGCGATCAATTAGAGGCTATCAAGTGCTTAAACGCAGCAATTGATATTTACACAGACATGGTAAGATGTTTTTGTAGCTGTCAAAATCATATAATGTTGACCCAGGCTATTCCATTCCTGTACAGTGTTTGATCTGTGAACATTTTAAACAGCTATACACCAGCTAAACTCCCCTAGTAACTGTAGTAGGACAGTAAATTATTTAGTCCCTATTCCAAAATCTGGGAGAAATATCAGAAACGTCTCTAGATGAGGCCCAGAATCTGTGTCCATCTTGGGACCAACAAAGCTTGGAGATGTTAAAGGGGACCTATCATTCAGAACTCGCTTTAATAAGGGGTTTAAACACAGTTGTGTGGCAACAGTCTACGAATATAAACAGCTTTTAATAGTAAAAATGTATTAATTTGGATAAAAACAGTCTGCAGAAACACTTTGATTGACATTCTCCCTTTGTGTGTGTCATCAGAGGGGGAAAGCCCCGCCCATTAGTGATCATCTCTCCCTCATTAGCATAAGATGTTAGTCTTGTTTTTGAATCTGCCACCATGCTGACACAGAGGCATTTGTAGCTCCGCCCTCTTTTGAAAAGAGCACAATCTCATTTAAATTTAAAGAGACAGCCACCAAAATGGCACAATTAGAATCAAAACCTAAAAGAGGCAGCTTCAAAGTGTTATAAAACATTATTTAGGGCTTACTTTGAGATAAATCTTCACATACACACACTAGGAACATCAGAGACTTATTTTAAATCTTGTAAAATGGGGCATAATAGGTTTCCCTTAACACAGTAGAAAAGCTTAATAGATGCTGAATGAAATATTTCATTGATGTTCAGTTTTGTCTCCTCTATTCTGTCTTCAGGGAAGATTCACCATCGCAGCAAAGCATCACATCACAATCGCTGAGGTTTACGAGTCAGAGCTGGTGGACATCGAGAAGGTACCTAAAATCCTTTATGACTCATTTCCACTGAGTGGTGTTCAGTACAGTATTTATTTATTTCCATTTCCACTGTCAGTGGTACCAAAAAAGTGAAGCATTTTTTTTTTTGTATCCACTTTTTTGTATCCTTTTCTAATGCTGTGTTCACACCAGACGTGGAACGCGCGGCTAAATCGCGCTACTCGCATGTAAATAAACGCGTGAACATTTGAGTTTACTCGCTTCATTCGCGCGTCACACTCCGCTTCATTCGCGCGTCACACTCCGCTTCATTCGCGCGTCACACTCCGCTTCATTCGCGCGTCACACTCCGCTTCATTCGCGCGTCACACTCCGCTTCATTCGCGCGTCACACTCCGCTTCATTCGCGCGTCAAATTCACTTCAGAACAGACGCGGATTTGCGTCATGGGCTGGGCTTCTGTCTGCCCGATGACTGTAGCTTCGTTGCTAAATAACTGTGTTTATGTGCTTTTATGAAGGCTGAAAAACAGCGTCGATACGTTTAGAGCAGTGTCTGAGTCCACTACATACTTTCAGAGGTGCACCCAGCTCTGTGAGCTCATAAACTCCTCCAGAAACTTAACCTGGATGATGGAGGCTTTCAGCGGTGCTTCAGACTGAGTCAAGCCTAGTTTGATGAACTGTTATCGGTGTCGGCTGGAGGATTTCCCCCGGGACACCAACGGCAGGTGCTACGTCACAATCATGCCCCCACAAGAGCAAGCTCATAATTGGTTAACGCGGCGCGAATGTCCGCAGAAGTTCAGATTTTTGAACTTGAGCGATTCCTGCGCTTTTCGCGTTAAGCGCATCAAATGCGCAAAACGCTCATATCGCGCCCCCGCCATTCGCTCGTATCGCGCCATCTGCGCAATTCGCGTGTATCGCGCTGCGCCATTCGCGTGTATCGCGCCGCAGGATGCCTATTCGCGCGTTTGCATTGACTTAACATGTAAATTACTCGCGCTTGACGCTTCTTCCGCGTCTGGTGTGAACGCAGCATAAGGGTATTTAGCACAACAGTACAGTACCAAAGGGCTGGAGCTAGACTCACTGCTGAATGCTATTGGTTTACAGAAAATTGTCACTTGTGCGTGCAATAAGACAAGAGAATGATAACACAGGACGCATTGATTTTAAACAGCCAAAACACGACACGAAACTCTTTTCTTAATATATATATATATATATTTATTTATATATTTATTTATTTAATTATTAAATATACTGTATATATTTTTTTTTATATATTATTATTATTATTATTATTATTAAATATTATATTATTATTTATTTATATATTTACATTTAATTAGTTTGTGAGTACTACCAATAATATTACTGTTGTTAATAATTAGTAATAAATGATTGTTATTAATAATAATACATTATAACTACTTTCACAATAATAAATACATAATGCATTTTTTTTTATCGCATGATGCTCCTTTTACATAGTTGGCACTCAATGTTAAACAGAACTGTAATCTGTCTCCATTTAAGATGAATTCATTCATTCATTCATTCATTCATTCATTCATTTTGCTTCAGATTAGTCCCTTTATTCATCAGGGATTGCCACAGCGGAATGAACCGCCAACTTATCCAGCATATGTTTTACACAGCAGATGCCCTTCCAGCTAGACTGATTTTTTTTTTGTTCCACTCCTGCCAGGTTTTTATTCTGCACCCGACCGCTCCCGCTGTATAATCAGTCTTTATTCACCCGCCGCTCGCTTAGAATAATTTTTCACCCGACCATTCCCACTAAATTTAGATCTGGTTTCCAAAATCTCTTGTTTAATTGGGTACTACCAAACAAGAGACATAACAAATAAAACTGTAGGCTGTGCAAGGATTGTAGGCTAAATGTCAGTTTTGTTTGCTCCTTTGTGATGAAACATGAGTGCCGCCTTAAACCTGAGGTTCTGGTCTTCTGAAGCTGGTTGCACACCGGATGTTCCTCGGTGCGCATATAACACATATGTGGACGTAACATTCGCCAGATGCGCACATTCACATGTATTTTAAAATGAAATTATTCGGATGGCGCTCTGTGGCGCGGCAGAAATATAAACTGTGTCCTGAGGATTGTTGCTGCGGACAGCTGTCGACTTGCAGTGCCGGTGTGCGAACCCTGATAGAAATCTATGTTTAGAATTGAAAAATGCATGGCGCTGCGTGGCACATCCGATGTGTGACCCCCTTGACTGCTAAAGGGTAAACTGCTTAACTGACTTTTTTCTAATGCAAGCTGAACATCCTTCTAGGACAGCGCATCTTCAGTTTGCTCTGCCATGGTAAAGGCCAATAAGAATGAGGAAATCACAGATAAGCTGTTCTGAAATGATGTCAGCACTTGGGAGCGCTATTTGTTGGACTGCCCGTTTCTGTTCAAATTGCAGTTACCGACCATTACCGAGTTTTCTTCTAAATTTATGCATGAAATGAATGCAGACCTCTACTTCCAGCTGCAACCCAGTACTGTGAAACATCCATGCACACTCATTCACACACATACACTACGGCCAATTTAGTTTACTCAATTCATCTATAGCGCATGTCTTTGGACTATGGGGGAAACTCGAGAACTCAAATAACCCAATAATCAGTGCTACCAATAATATTGCTGTTGTTAATAATTAGTAATAAATGATTGTTATTAATAATAATACATTGTAACTACTTTCACAATAATACATAATGCATTTTTTTTAAATCGCATGATGCTCCTTTTATAGTCTTTTACGTAGTCGTCACCATAGACTGTAAAAGATATGGATGTAGTATCTGTGACGTCACCCATAGGTTTCTGAACACTGCAAAAAAAGCTACAAGTAGGCGCGGCCAGCCATCCCCATTTTGTTCGCGCGTCATCGCACCAATCGCGGGATACCAAACAAGGGGAAAGAAGCGGAGAGTGAGCGGAGCTACAGACGCATGCTGGATTCTCAGCATTTTGCTTAGACCTGGCTTAGACAGACGTTTTACTTTGGGAGAAACGCTTAATACTTCATTACCTGTGATTCGGTTGTGTTCTGACCACATGAGCTTGGTTGTACACTATATCAGTAAAGTGTTTAGACTTTTAAAAACACTGTTGTAACACATTGAGCCACTAAACTTTGTTCTTATGATGATTTTCTACAGGAGGAAAACGCAAATTACTTCTGAACACTTCAGATATAGTCTGTGTTAGTAAATGCAAGGCTGTTTATAAAATCCAGGCATAACGCTGTATGACAACGCTTCAGATGAACGTTTTATAGCCTACAGTTAATCAATCTGTCAAATTGTGGAGTGCAATACTGGTCTAAAGAACATTATAAATGATAAATGATCTTAAATAAAACAAATACATTCATAGAGATGGTATATAAGTATATAATTTCACTCACCTGGGAAATGGAGGCAACTTGAATGGCTTGTGAGCACAATTAGGTCCACACAGCATGCCATATCATCTTATAATTGCAGGAAATAATTCCAAAAGGCAAATGACGGTGTAAAGAAACATTAACCAAAACAAAAATATGATGTTTATACCGAGATCAGCGGCTAATTATCCAGAATCAGCTGAGGTGATGAGACAGCGAGCAGCTAGACCTAGCTGTCACTCAAGTGGCCACGCCCTTAATTATGCAGACGTAATATAACTTAATAAAAACGAAACGGATGAGTTATAAAAAAATTCACCCCCCTCACAGTTGTCATGAAGGGTAATCATAGCTATATGCACCAAAGCCATCTTTTGTACCAGGCTGTAAACATGTTTTTATCAGCTGTAAAAATGGCCAATTTACCAATGCAGTCAGAAAGCACTTGGATTTCCTGGAACCAGCCCCCCAAGGCAAGTCGATGAATTGCAGTTTTAGTTACTTTCGTATTGGCTTCCCGAGGGAGACCGGGAGGTTGCCGCTTGGTCGTCACTCAATGTTAAACACATAATATCTGACAAATATCTTTTTCTCCTTGTCCAAAGGCGATTGCACATTATGAACAAGCCGCTGACTATTATAAAGGAGAGGAATCAAACAGGTAATCCTGCATTACAGAAGACAATATAATAATAATATAATTTTACTCCATGTATAACCACTTTGTCTCTAAGGTCAATTGTGGCATTTTGAATGTTAGTTTAAGCCTTGATGTGGTGTGTTTGCTTCATTCACAGCTCTGCAAACAAGTGTCTGCTGAAGGTGGCTTCATACAGCGCTCAGTTAGAGCAGTACCAGAAAGCAATAGAGATTTATGAGCAGGTAAAACATCTGTGGCAGATTCTTCCAGAGTTACTCGCTCTCCTGCGGTTGCTAGCATTGTTGTTTTGACATCACAGTCTACAGTCAAACAAATATAAACATAAATGCACGCATAGAAAAAGTTATGCTACATTTACACTAAATTGGAGTTACTGGAACATAAAAATATGTAGTTTAATTTTGGTTTGTAAATTCAGTTATTCAATAATTAAATACACTTCTTAAATAAACAAACCAATTTTGTTATAAACAACATACAGTTGAAGTCAGTATTATTAACCCCCGGTTTATTTTTTCCTGTTTAACGCAGAGAAGATTTTCTCAACACATTTCTAATCATAATAGTTTTAATAACTCATTTCTTATAACTGATTTATTTTGTCTTTGCCATGATGACAGTAAATAATATTTGACTAGATATTTTTCAAGACACTTCTATACAGCTTAAAGTGACATTTAAAGGCTTAACTAGGTAAATTAGATTAACTAGGCAGGTTAGGGTAATTAGGCAAGTTATTGTAAAATGATGGTTTGTTCTGCATTCTATCAGAAAAAAATATATATATATATAAATATATAGCTTAAAGGGCGAATAATTTTGACCTTAAAATGTTTTTAAAAAAAATTAAAAACTGCTTTTATTCTAGCCAAAATAATACAAATAAGACTTTCTTCAGAAGATAAAATATTATCAGATATACTGTGAAAATTTCCTTGCTCTGTTAAACATAATTTGGGAAATATTTAAAAAAGAAAAAAAAAAGGGGGGCTAATAATTCTGACTTCAGCTGTATGTCTGGTACAAAATTACATTGAGAAAAAAAGGTGCATAATATTTTAGCAATCAAATGTTATTTAGGTCAACATTTAGTTGCTAAAATATTAAATATTATAAATTTATTTTATTCTTTACTTCCATTGCCATTTCATACTAGATGTACAGATAAAATTGTTAGCCCTCCTATGAAATTTTGCCAAATATTTCCTAAGTGCTGTTTAAGCGAGAGAGGTTATTTTCCAACAAAATATTAAACAATAGCTTTAATAAATAATTTATAACAACAAATTACTTTAATGCCATGACACAGACAGGACGTAATATTTTACTTGTTATTTTATGAGATACTAGTGTTTTACGTAAACTACATTAACTAGGCAAGTTAGGCAGGTCATTGGACTGTTTTTTTTTTTTTTTTCTTCAAAAATTTGTAGCTAATAATATTGACCTTAGCAATTTCAAAAATATATTTAATCATTATTATTATTTTTATTATTATATAAAAAAAAACTATATATATATATATATATATATATATATATATATATATATATATATATATATATATATATATATATATATATATATATATATATATATACATACACACACACACACAGTTGAAGTCAGAATTATTAGCCCCTTTTTAATTTTTTTTTCTTTTTTAAATATTTCCCAAATTATGTTTAACAGAGCAAGTAAATTTTCAAAGTATGTCTGATAATATTTTTTCTTCTGGAGAAAGTCTTATTTGTTTTATTTCGGCTAAAATAAAAGCAGCTTTTAATTTTTTAAAAACCATTTTATGGTCAAAATTATTAGCCCCTCAAAGCTAATTTTTTTTCGATAGTCTACAGAACAAACCATCATTATACAATAACTTGCCTAATTACCCTAACCTGCCTAGTTAACCTAATTAACCTAGTTAAGCCTTTAAATGTCACTTTAAGCTGTATAGAAGTGTCTAGAAAAATATCTAGTCAAATATTATTTACTGTCATCATGGCAAAGATAAAATAAATCAGTTATTAGAAATGAGTTATTAAAACTATTATAATTAGAAATGTGTTAAAAAAAATCTTCTCTCTGTTAAACAGAAATTAGAGGAAAAAATAAACAGGGGACTAATAATTCAGAGGGGCTAATAATTCTGACTGCAACTATATATATGTAACCTTCTTCGTTGGTGTGCCCTATATATATATATATAATAAATTACAGCACAGACAAAATAGAAATAGAACAAAGACTAAAAATAAATAAACAGCGCTTTATGGTTTTCGGTGGAGTCAGAAACTCAATAATCAAATGTAAAGTAACACTATAGTCTTCATTGTAAATATAAACACAATTGTTAAAGTGGCAAACTTTATCATTTCTTGTTTCCAAATGATTAAAATTCACTTGAACTTCACGTTCTGTAATGTGACTATTGCAGATTCACACATTGCAATATCGATGCTTAAACGGAAATGCCAGTTTGGATGATGATTGTTTATATTTGACTGTTTCTGACAACTTTGTGTTAAGACAAAAAAGCGCATTAGTGTAAACATGACCTATATCACTCAGCGGTGTCTGTCTGTGTGCGTGAACAGGTTGGAAGCAACACCATGGACAATCCCCTTTTGAAATACAGCGCCAAAGAGTATTTCTTCAAAGCCTCCTTGTGTCACTTCATCGTAGATGAGTTGAACGCTAAGGTTAGTTCACAATCTCCTCATCAGGACGCAAAGAATAACATGGAGAACAAATATAGATGATTCATGGGATTTCTCTGTTGCAGCTTGCTATTGGAAAGTACGAGGAGATGTTTCCAGCCTTCTCAGACTCAAGAGAATGCAAACTGCTGAAGGTTTGTGATAGTCGAGTTTGTGCTGTATACAAGATTCAACCAAAAATAGAACACTCTTTATGTATTTTGGCTATTCATGTGTATGACAACTGTGTATTTTGAGGCTATGGATTTTTGAAAGTGTATTTTAACTAAGTTTTTCTGAACAGAACATGAATAATCATGTAACCTGAAAACCACACATTTTTTCACTAGTTGTGATTTTGAAATTTGCTAATGACTAATTGTCTAAGGAATCATTTTTATTATGCAATTAATTGCCTGTTTTGTGGCCCATGCAGAAGTGTAATATGTGCCAAATATGAACATATACTGCATATAAAATAATAGTTAATATATTTGAACATATATGTGTACTGTATGTTTGTAATTCTAATGATAAAAATGAATTTTACGTTGAATATATTACATGTATGACATATTAGTTTTAAGTCTGTGAAATTCAAACATGAACTTGTATGCTATATATGTGATTTAGCATATTTTCAAATATCTGATTTCTATATGGTGGCTTTGACATGCTTTTTAGTTATAAAAGAATTGGTACAAATGATCGAGATTAATTGACTCTTTTGTAAGTTGTCATACTAATGAAGATAGAACTAAACCAGGCCTTAATACACTGCAAAAATGTTTGTCTTACTTTAAGTTTTTGTCTTGTTTCTAGTCCAAATATCTAAAAATCCTTAAGTCAAGAAGCATTTGTTGTTTTGTTTTCAAACATAATAATATGTCCAAATGAAGTGTTTAATTGTTAAAACCCGCTAAATAATCTGCCAGTAGGATGAGCAAAAAAATTATTGAAATATGTATATATACAGTTGAAGTCAGAATTATTAGCCCCCCTGAATTATTAGCCCCCCCTGTTTTTTTCTAAACATAATAGTTTTAATAACTCATTTCTAATAACTGATATATTTTGTCTTTGTCATGATGACAGTAAATAATATTTGACTAAACACTTCTATAGAGCTTAAAGTGACATTTAAAGGCTTAACTAGGTTAATTAGGTTAACTAGGCAGGTTAGGGTAATTAGGCAAGTTATTGTAAAATGATGGTTTGTTCTGTAGACTATCTAGAAAAAAATATGGCTTAAATGGGCTAATAATTTTGTCCTTAAAATGGTTTTTAAAAAATTAAAAACTGCTTTTAAAAACTGACTTTTCCCTGAAGATAAAATATTATCAGACATACTGTGAAAATTTCCTTGGCCTGTTAAACATCATTTGGGAAATATTTAAAAAAGAAAAAAATTCAAAGGGGGGCTAATAATTCTGACTTCAACTATATATATATATATATATATATAATTATACATTTTTTTTTACCCCACTGGCAGATAATTTTAACTGTTTTAAGAAAAACTCACTTCATTAAAAAAAAAAAAAATGTATTTCTGAAAACAAAACAATATTTTTTTTTACTAGTCTAGAGAATCCTTTTTGATTCAAGACTTTTTTAGACATTTGAAGTAGAAACAATCTTATGCAAGGATTATTTTTTTGTAGTGTATGTTGGTTTATGTCACTAGCATTAACTGCTGCATTCATTCATTCATGTTAAGTGGTGTGTATTTCTAAGAGTTTTTGTCCTTACAGAAACTCCTGGAGGCTCATGAGGAGCAAAATGCAGAGGCTTTCACAGAAGCGGTAAGATTTGTCACCCTCTTTCCATTGTTTGCTTAAGGTCAGCATGAAATGGAAGTTGTTATTATTAGCCCCCTGTATACTTTTTCCCCAATTTCTGTTTAGCAGAAAGAATTTTTTTTTCAACACATTTCTAAACATAATAGTTTTAATAACTCATTTTTGATAACTGATTTATTTTATCTTTGCCATGATGACAGCACATATACATTGTATCATTATACAATGATTTGCCCAATAACCCTAACTTGCCTAATTAACCTAGTTAAGCCTTTAAATGTCACTTTAAGTTGTATAAAAGTGTCTTGAAAGATATCTAGTAAAATATTATGTACAGTCATCATGGCAAAGACAAAAGAAATCATTAGTTATTAAAACTATCATGTTTAAAACAAAAAAATCTTCTCTTTGTTGAATAGAAAGTGGGGAAAATATATATACAGGGGGGCTAATAATTCAGTATACTCTATATAATTGATCATTCAGGTGAAGGAGTTTGACTCCATCTCCCGCTTGGATCAGTGGCTCACCACCATGCTTCTCCGGATCAAGAAGACCATTCAGGGCGACGAGGGTGACCTAAAATGATCTGGACGGTGGGGAAACCCACTGCATGGCGCCCTCCTTCCCCACTTCCATTTCACATCTCTTCTGTGCAATGGCCAAGTCCAGGTTTCCCAAAAACAGTATGTCAAAAACGCATTGCTGCAACATTTCTAGACAATATACTTCTAAGCCTGTACTGTTACATTGATATCCAGTTATATAATATAGCACATATCAAACATTTAGCACTCCAGTTCAAAAAGATCTGCTCCGGTTTCTCTGGGTATTTCTGGAAACGCGGGTTCAAGGGAAACTCAATGGGGATTTGAGATGTTCCTCGTGTTTCTTTTGCAACCGCCGCTGAATTGCGATGTGCTAGAGCTGCATGAATTGTACAGATGTAATTATAAGTCAGTGCAGCAGGATTTTCTTTGTGTGTTGTTATTATTATTAGCATTTAGACATTCGTCAATTTAATTTTAAGTTTTTGTAGTCTGCTTTGTCTATACGGCATGCAGGCCTCAAAATGCAGATGTCATCCATGTTTAATTTAATCGGTGTAGAAGTTCTTATTTAAGCTTTCCACTGTTAGTTTTGAAAGTAGGATTTAAATCCATCCAAACATGTCCTAATTGTGTCAAACGCCATGGAAATAATGCATTTTTTCTTTAATGACGTTTTAATTTTGGGCTGTAATTGATTTCATTTAATAATAAGTCATTATATCGTGAATTATTATTTTTATGATTTGTCAAGAAAATATTATTAGTCTAATAATAGTATCATTTAAAATACAAATATATTATTAGTCTATTAATAATATATTAGTCAGAAAATTAATTGATATATTTTTTTCAAATTGTCTTAAAGGGACAGGTCACCCCAAAATGAAGACAGTTGTTTATTTACCCTCAGGTCACAGATGTTAGTGACGTTTTTTTCTTCAGTACAACAGAGGGATGTTGGCTGAAACTGGTCCTTGGTGATGCATAAAAAACAATTCAGCTGCTATTGGCACTTGAATGCTATGTTGACACCAGACGCGGCATATGCACGAATAAATAGACACGTGAACATTTTGAGTTTACTTGCTTCATTCTCGCATTAAATTCGCTTCATTCATGCATGAAATTCACTTCACCATAGACTCGAATTCACGCCATGGGCAGGGTTTCTATCTGCCTGGTGACTCTAGCTCCATTGCTAAATGGCTAACATGGATTTTATTGAGAATAGCTGTGGTTTACGTGCTTTAGGAAGGCTGATAAACAGCATAGATTCATTCGGCACCATGTCTGAGTCCACTAGATCTTTTCAGAAGTGCACTCAGCTCCTCCAGAAACTATACCTGGATGATGGAAGCTTTCAGCTGTGCTTCTGACTAAGCCGAACCCAGTTTGATGAGCTGTTGTACGGTGTCAATAGGAGGATTTCCCCTTGGGACACCAACAACAGGCGCTACATCATAATTACGCCCATACTAGAGCAAAGTAATGAGTAGAGTAACGCATTACTTAAAAAAAAAAAAAGTAATAATATTTTAGTTACTTTTTTGAAAATGTGATGCGAGTAACTTTTTAGTTTAGTTAATTTGCCTTTAAAAAATAAATGACTGAATTCAAATGAAAGTAGTCACAATGAATCATGCAGTCAATGAGAGAATGTTCATTATTTTGAACGCATAGAAGAAAAGCGGAGTGTCTCAATGGACAGTGATTTTAAGACAAATAGTACAAAAGAAGCACTGCTTTAAACTTTCAATAATCTGTATACGGCATGTACAGCTCTGGGGTCAGGAAGTTCTCAGATAACATTATCCTAAAATATTTTTTGATGTGTTTTTTAAAGGTAGTTCATACGGTGCGTTGCATGTGCTTTAGAAAGGCTGATAAACGGCATAGATTCATTCGGCGTCATGTCTGAGTCCACTAGATCCTTTCAGAGATGCACTCAGCTCTGTGAGCTCATAAACTCCTCCAGAAACTGTACCTGGATGATGGAGGCTTTCAGCTGTGCTTCTGACTGAGTCGAGCCCAGTTTGATGATCTGTTGTCTGGTCTCAACAGGAGGATTTCTCCTCGGGACACCAACAACAGGTGCTACGTCATAATTGCGCTCACTAGAGCAAGCTCCTGATTGGTTAAAGTGACGCGAATCTCCGCTGAAGTTCAGATTTTCCAACTCGAGCGTGTCAAAAGCTCAATTGCACCGCTTCATTCGCACGAGTCGCGTGATTTGCTCCACCTTGTTTGGCCGCAGGATGTCTATTCACATCTTTGCATTGACTTAACATGTAAATCATTTGCGCTTGATGCTTCATCTGCGTCTGGAGTGAGTCTTTATAAGACCAACAGGTGTTCATTTAGTTTTTATTTATAGATTTTTAAATCTCAAAAGTGCTGATAGCCATTGACTTTCATTATATGAATCACCAAACACCATCTTTAATGTCCTAACATCTTCTTTAATGCTCCACTGAATAGTCACCAGCATATTGTATTGCCTGAGGGTTAGTAAGGGGCCGTTCACACATCGGAAGCCAGTATATTATTTCCAATGGAGGCATGCGGCTTGCTTGTGTAAATTTGGAGCAACATGCTTCTCCAGGTGCAATTAATTGAAGACATCTCAACTTTTGAGAATGTCAAATGTGAGTCATGTGGCTAGAGCTAACAAATCAGCATCATATTTGTATGGAATATACACATTTCAGTAATAACATTAGACAATATCAGACAAATGGCCAAAAACTTTAGTGCTTTTGTCATCCTCTGAGAGAATGGTGGATGGTTTTCTAGCAATGACAGGCGCCACGGGAGCATGAGTGCAAAAGTGATGATAATTGATTAAAATGATGATTTGTGAACGGCCCCTCATTTTTATTTTTGATTGAACTGTCCCTTTAAATTGAACCACCACCACCTTCATCAGCACTGAAATGGATGCGTTTGTAACCCCTCCCCCCTCCCCCGCATATAACCTTTATTAACATGCTCTCTGTGTGTGTCGTGTTGTGAAAGCATAGCTCATGTACACTTCTCCACCTTCCGTGGTCTTTAGAAGCGCATGTCATTCTGTTTTACGTGTCGTGATGTCTCTATTTTACCATATTCTAGAGTTTTTAAGAAGCCATGAAAATGTACCAAACGATGTACTTTATCACAGAGCAACTGATGTCTTTGCTGAATGTCTGTGAGAATGTACAGAAATAAAAACCCAATATTGAAATGGCTACATTATTCTGCCTCTTCAAAGTCTCTCAGATTGATTTCCAATTCATGTTTAAAATCATCTAAGTGCTGAGGTAAAGTAAAATATTGGTTTTTGCTCCAATATATGCACTTCGTATACAAATAATGTATCTAATATGTAACATTAACATGACGGTAATTAGAACATACAGTAGCCTTTATTGAACCCATAAATTAAAATGGGTGAAGAGGTTGAGACTATGGACCCTTTTCACATTTCTGGGTTTGTCAGTAGCAGAAGTCGTCATAGCTGGTTAACTTAGAGCGCAGTGAATGGGAGAGTACAACTAATTATTTTTTACAATCCCATTTGCTGAAATAATAAAAGCAAAAAACTCCACGATGGTGTTATCAAGACGTTCAGAAAAAAGGAAAAAATAGTGTGAGACCGATAACAGCAACCAGAAGAGAGAACAACGTCAAATTTATTGTCCTGCATGAGGAGATTGTAAATAAAGGATGTAAAGATATCGCCAGAGTGGCTTTTTGGTTTCTTTTCTTGTGCATCCCCGCCACTAATACCACATCTGAAAGATTTTTTAGCATAGGGGTTAATGTAGTCATTCAGCTTCACAATTTGTAATGTTGCAGTATGTATTTAAATAATGATGGCTAGTTCCTTTACTTGAAAGATCAGATGTGATTATTACAGTTTGTGTTGTTGACAGTGTTTGAGGTTTTTGTTTTTGACTATTAAACCTATTTGCCTTAGTAATGTTGGTAAATTAAAAAAAAATGGTTAAATAACTACAAAAAATCCTAATATTCCTAAATGTACTGTTAAAAAATATTCAATAATTATCGATATCTAATGATATAAAACATGATATTGTGATAATTGTTTTTGTAATATTGCCCAGCCCTAAGTTCTACACACCAAAACCCTTTTTTTGTACCAGGCTGTAAAAATGTTTTACTGTCATAAAGTTGGGCTATGAAATTGACTGCCTTTAGAAGCCAACCTCTAGTGGCCAATTAAGGAATTACATTTTTAGCCACTTCCATGTTGGCTTCACAAGGTTACTGCTTGGTTAAAGCTTAACAACTAGTATTTGTAGCGTTGAAAAGCAGCAGTAGTATCTATCTGACAAAAAAATGTAAATTCAATATTTTGATATTGTCCATATACAAATAAAAGAAAAACAACAGCTGAATTCAACAGACACTTTATTAAACGATTTTAAGTAATGCACATAATAGGATTAAAAAAGGATGCATTTAGTTAGTCGTAGTGTTGCGCATAATAAATATCAGTGAAAAGCAATACTGACAACAAAAACAATTCTGTGGAAAAGAAAAATACGCTCCATTGAAATCAAAGACGTAAATATAAACAAACAATTAAACACTGTGATCTGATAAATTACACACATTATAGACATTCTGCACAGGAAATCACATTTTAGACATTCTCCGCAAAGCAAAGACGTAGTTACAGCCGATCCATCGATGCAGTACTTGATAAACAAAAGTGAAGTTATTCCGCGGTCTCTCCGACAGAGATCTCCATGTTGTTTGATTCATCTGCAGTGTGTGTGTTTTGGTCATTCTCCTGTTGTGTTTCTGCACAGTCCGTTTCCTCCACTGTAACAGCCTGAACCGTCACACACTCTTCAACTGCGGTCGATGTCAGGACGTTCTCTGCTTCAGATGTTTCTGCATTCGACGATGACTCCAATATGGCGTCAGAAACATGTCCGGCGACGCTGATGGGCACAGAACCGGACACTATGGAATGAGCGACTGAAATCGGGATGGAAAATGGGACTGGCATCCCGATGGCTGAAGCGTCCAGAGAGATAACGCTGGTGCCGTCACTGGTGACTAGCGGCTGCAGCGTCCCAGAAGGCACTTCTGTCTGGATGACTGTGAGGCCTGAGACCAGAGCGATGGTTCCAGATCCAGCCCAGTCTCCAGAAATGGTTACGGGCTCTCCGATTGTGGCCACGACTTCTTGAGTCTTCCCCACGACGCTCTGAAGAGGCTGAGCTTCAGAAACGGTGGCCGCTGCCTTCTCCTTCTTCTGGGAAGAGCCTTTGGGCTTCTTGGCTCGGTCTTCAACATTTCCCTGCAGGACCACCAGGTAGTTCTTCCAGGGGGTTTGTTTGTCATGGGTCTGCATAAGAACCGTTTTTGTTATATCAAAAGGAAGACACTAGAGGCAAAAGGATGCACTGGTCTGGTTTGAGATTTTTATGGGCTATTTACAGTTGAAGTCTGTGTTATTAGCCCCCTTGTATATTTTTTCCCCAGTTTCTGTTTAACAGAGAGATTTTTTTTAACACATTTCTAAACATAATAGTTTTAATAACTGATTTCTTTTATCTTTGCCATGATGACAGCACATCATATTTGACTAGATATTTTTCAAGATACTAGTTTTCAGCTTGAAGTGACATTTAAAGGCTTAACTAGTGTAATTAGGCAAGTTAAGGTAATTAGCCAAATCGTATAATGACGATTTGTTCTGTAGACAATCGAAAAAAATATATTGCTCAATGCCGAGTTCAGACTGCCTGATTTTAGCCCCGGTTTTGAGTCGCCGAAAGGTTTTGAGAAATCGTTGACAAAAATCACAGGCAAATCGGAGCTCGTTCATGTGAGTAACAATCACACATGCGATCTGAGAGACTTGCAGATGAGTCGCCGACACCCGTGAGATATTTAGCATGCTAAATCATCAAAATCATGCCGTGTGAAATGTGTTCTGATTGAAAATAACATCGGCGACCACCTACAGCCAATGAGAGAGCAGCATGCACTAGTATGGGCAGGGTTCATACGGTCATGGAAAACCTGAAAAAGTTTTGACATGGCATTTTCCAGGCCTGGAAAAGTTTTGGAAAATCTAAAAAACTCACAAAGTTTTGGAAAAGTCATGGAAAACTGATATCTGTATGCTTGGATATAGGTTATTTATTTCTTTTCTGTCCTTGGCCAATCACATACTCTCACATTATTAGTGCGGTGTGAGCATGATCTAAATCAATTTTACATAGATATAAATATAAATTGAAACTAAATAGGTTGTTGCGTGTTTTACGATATGCTGTAATAAATTTAAACATGCATTGTTTTTCTTTTACCACGCATATTTAGGCATTGCATGAAACATTAGGTCATGAAAATTTACTTGAAAGTCTTGGAAAAATCATGGAGAAGTCATAGAATTTTAGTAGTAAAAATGTGCATGTATCTGCAGGCCAGCGGGAGGTTGGGGGAAGAAGTTAAAAGGGCTTCTTTTCGGTCTATTTGGACCCAAAAAATGGAGGAAAAACTAGTGTAAATTTGGCAGGAGCACCCTCTGTTTGACTTGTCATTTGAGCAATATCACTAACGGGTCAAAAAAGAAAAAAAATTGAAGAGAAATTGCTAATTTCCTTCAAACCCAGGTGAGCAAAATATGTACATGTTCTACCCCACTAAAGGCTTCTTTCTCATCGTGTAGTTAATAACAAAAGATAATACTATGTGACCTCACGTTGTTTCCATGCACTTCTCGCGTGTGTTTGGTTGTGAGACGTAGTTTGTGGACCAAGACAAAGTTGTCGGCGAGTCTCCTATTGTGAAGTCATGCAGTGTGAAACCCCATGCCGTCGATCCATCATGCAGTGTAAACACATCAGCGACGGAATGCTAGCCCAGATAGTCATGCAGTGTGAAAACATCTGACTACTTTGAAAATCATGCAGTCTGAACTCGGCATAAGAGAGCTAATGATATTGACCTTAAACTGATTATTTTATTATTATTTTTTTAAATAAAAACTGCTTTTATTCTAGCTGAAATAAAACAAATTAAGACTTTCTCCAGAAGGAAAAATATTATCAGACATACTGTGAAAAATTCCTTGCCCTGTTAAACATCATTTGGGAAATATTCAGAAAAAAAAACTATAATTCACAGGAGGGCTAATAATTTTGACTTCAACTGTATATAAACTTGATTGTTTTATTTCTCTTCATTTTTTAAAGGGATTGTTCACCTAAAGCTGAAAATCATTTACTCATCCTTCACTTGTCCCAAACCTGTTTGAGTTTCTTTCTTCTGTTGAACACAAAAGAAGATATTTTGAAGAATGTTGGAAACCACTGACTTCCGTAGTATTTGTTTTTCCTACTATGGATGTCAATGGTTATCGTTTTTTAGCTTTCTTCGAAATATCTTCTTTTGTGTTCAACATGAAGCAAATAAAGGTTTGGAACCACTTGAGGGAGAGTGAATATTGATAAATGTTCATGTTTGGGTGAACTATCCCTTTAAGGTTTTTACTAAGTGATTTGTTCATATATGAATTACAAAAAACATGGTAAAATTGGTGAAAATTACTTTCTAATGCCATAAGTAATAAAACAAATCCTCTATATAAAACCTTTGACTGCTCAAAATACAATACAATATTCAGAATATATAATATGTGACTCTGGACCACAAACCCATCATAAGTATCAATTTTTGTAAACTTTTGTATTTTTATACATCATCTGAAAGCTGAATAAATAAGCTTTCCATTAATGCTTTGTTTGTTGGGAAAGAACAATATTTGAAATGAAAATCGGGGTCTGTTCTTCGTACGTGGATTACTCAATTAGCTGAATTTGGTTATTGGCGATTTGACATGATCCAGGACCGTTTCGTTCTTCAAAACTCATCCAAAAGTTGTTGTCAACTGTTCTGGCAGCTCAAACCTGCTCGGGAGCAGGCTTATTTCATATAAACAGGATTAGGTTTTACAAGCAAAGGTAATACTGAAAGTATGTACCGAATGCTGATTTTTCTTAGAGTACTAGTTGTAGACACTTGAGAAAATAGTAAATAGTTAAAAAATATATATATATAAATAAATGTATGCAATCTGCACTATGAAATAAAAGTACAAAGACTGACACAGGGTGGTTCTCCTTAAGGGGTTCAAAGAGAACATGTATCAATATGAAGTTTTTATATACAAACGCATACTATTTAAGGTACCAGCTTTAGTACAATTTGTCTATGATAATAGACATGCACATAGCCTATTCGACTGTTTTATTAAAGGAATAATAATTTATGCAGTTAACATACATGTTTTGACAGCTAATATGACGGTGATTTGATGCTTCGCAAAAGTTGCAGACTCCTACCGATATCAAAATGCATTTTTGACGCAGAATGAATTTAAACAGCCAGTTATTCCTTACACCGATTGCGAAACTTAAACAGGCCTAGGCTACTATAATAAAGAAAATCTGCTCTAAATGTAAAACTAAATAAATTGCTAAATACTCTTGACACATGAAAGTGTAAAGCCTGCAGCCCACAACAAAGGTGGAAAGTTATTGCGTATCATATTTAACAAACCGTTTACTACAAATTTTATGTCATTTTGCTCACGTGGAGAATTGAATATTAATCAGATGATGTCATTACGCTGTTGTACCATCAGCCAATCGTTGCATCACTGACCATGATTTCAAGGATTGATAGAGCTGTCCCTCACAACACACACGATCTCAGATCAGTTTATCCAGACATTTTAGGCAGATTAGGGAACTTGTTTAAAGAACCAAATTAGCCAGAGATCAGTTATCAAGATTAAAAGATCCAGAATCAGCCAAATCATCTTACATCATTTAAGCGAGGTACGAAGAACGGACCCTTGAAATCAGCTTTAAATTTGAGCATATTTAGTTCTAAGCAATTTAAGGTTTTATATTAATCAAAAATTAAGATTTGATATAATTACAGTAGTAAATGTACAAAATCTCTTCATGGATGATCTTTACTTAATATTGTAATAATTTTTGGCATAAAAGAAAAAACGGTCATTTTGACCATACGATGTATTGTCAAAAATATACCTTAACCCTTTAACTACCCCACCAAGAAAAAAATGTTTGGATTGCATTTCTTAACTCCTAATGTCGTTAGTTAACACACTCAATGCCTTTTTTTTCCCAACACATCCCAGAATTTTTTAAATATCAACCTCTACCAAATGGTTGATATGTCTGTTATGGTAAAGGTACCGGACTTAATACATATACTATGAAAAATTTGAAAATATGAAGTGTAAAACCAATTTATTAAAAAATATATATTATATATATAAATATATATACAGTACTAAATTACCTTTTTTTTGAAGTAGGCTTAACATGTTTTCTTGTTGTTGTTTTTTATTTTACAATAAAACCAAAATCAAGTGTAGTAGTGCAGCAGGATGTTTGTTTGATTTTTTTTTTTTTGTAAACTAACAATGCTGTGTGTGCAAGTCATTCTTTAAAAGTCATTCATTAACAGTCATTATTTAAAACAGTAAAAATATGGTCAACCTTTTGGTAGAGCGGCAGTCAAAGGGTTAAGGCTGCTTTTTTTGGTCCAGGGTCACATATATAAACTGGGGAAGTGTGGTGATATCTATTAATTAAACATTACTCCCCTTGTCCTAAATCTAAATTACGTTTACAACACTAAACTATCCTAACTTATTGATTAAGCTATAAGAAGTGGTTCTCTCGCTAGTGTGGAGTTTCCCCCTCAGGCTTGTAAGCATGACAAATAATATGCATTATTTGTAATATCTAATTAATGTGAGTTTGATTACTACAGATAGGTACAACTGGCCTTTTGGCACGGTGGCTCAGTGGTTAGCACTGTCGCCACACAACAAGAAGGGTGCTAGTTCAAGTCCCAGCTGGGCCAGCTGGCATATTTGTTTGGAGTTTGCATGTTCTCCGGATGCTCTGGTTTCTACCACAGTCCAAAGACGTGCGCTATACAGTAGGTGAATTGGATGAACAAAAATGGCTGTAATGTATCAATGTGAGAGTGTATGGGTGTTTCCCAGTACTGGGTTGCAGCTGGAAGGGCATCCGCTGCGCAAAACATATGCTGGAATAGTTGGTGGTTCATTGCGCTGTGGCGACACCTGATAAATAAGGGACTAAGCCGAAGGAAAATGAATGAACTGGCATTTTATATGTATATTGAATATGTTCATGAACAGGTTCCAGTATGCATTATGGTATTTGTTGATGTGGTAATGTTTGTTGTCTGTAAAAGTTTTAGAATACATTGAATATTAGGAAAGTTGATGTTTTTGAAATACATCAAATTAAAAAATGCTTATTATTATTATAGTTTTTGGCATTTATTAGACCAAATCTACAGTTAAAAACATACAAATATTATATTAAATATTATTATAATTCAAAATGTGCTTTTTTTGTGCTTTCTTTTTAACGAAAGTACATTTATTTGACGTTTAAATCTTGTCTTTCTTTAAATCTTTTACCGAATAAAAACTTCTTTCAAATGTCACGAAACTTCAAGAACAAGTCTAGTTGGGATTTTTCATATGCCTTCTGCTCCCTATAAAAACATTTACAGCCCTTTCTGGACTTTTCACTGTATTTATAGTGAAATATATCCTGATTTAATGTTGTAATGCCGTGCACTGAAAGCCCATGGGTGTGAATATATACTTTTATAGACACTATAAACTCAATCATAAAAGCGTGCAGTGTGAAGTCACAGATATTCACCAGAGTGTGCCGGCGTACGGTGGATTTGTCTGTGAATGTTCTTCCACACATGCTGCACATGTACGGTTTCTCTCCCGTGTGGATTCTCTGGTGTCTCTGCAGGGCGTTGAGTTGAGTGAACTGCTTATCACAGTCCTTACAATGATACGGCCTTTCACCTGTGCAGGAAACAGCGTTAGTGGCTCTGCTTTTAAAATGTAAAATTGCATAATAAACTTTGTGTTATAAACTTTGTATGATGTGTGACATACGGTGTGAAATCTAAATTTACTATGTTTATTATGCTAGCACACATTGTTATTCTTTAGGTCAGGGGTCACCAATCTTGTTCCTGGAGGTCCGGTGCCTTGCAGGGTTTAGCTCCAACTTGCCTCAACACACCTGCCTAGGTGTTTCAAGTATACCTAGTAAGCATAGATATATACACTAGATATCGCATAGGGACCTTGAAGATGCGTCAATAGCGCCGCCACATTGGTACAGTGCTCCTAGGACAAACGTCATTCAACCGCACTAGTCAAGACAGTGTGCCAATGTGAAGATGCTGGACTTTAGCGCTGTGTACGGGTGTAGAAACTAGCAAACAAAGAAAACAAAGCACAAAGGCAGAACATTTCATAGGTAAGATTTCGTTTTTTATGTTTTTGTATGTTATGAACTTTTGTGCTTAACAAGTAACGTTATTGATGATAATACAGTCTCTTACTGCGGTGACCATAAGGCAAAGTAGCACCAAACTCGCGCTAAATTCTAAGCTTATGGTAGTTTTGTTGAATTTGTTGAATTTGTTTCAGGACATGGATTAGATCAAATTAAACAGGGAAGGAGGATAATGCATTTCCATGCACACAAACACTCACTCTTTGTCACGTCTTTTGTGCGGTCACAGCCATCAATGTAGAAAAGTGATGTAAAATTATAATATTTCGTTATTTAAAAAAATATTTGCATACGGACCACCAGGGAAAACTCCCGATCATAGATATATGTGTATATATGTATTTCTCTGGCTTTGGATGGCCACAGTCCTCCACTTCACCTTGGTCCTGCATTCATTTCAAAGGAGCGCTACCCTGTACTAAAATGGCGGCTCTATTGACGCGTTCCTTCTAATAGACTAAAATCTGCAGGACACTGGACCTCCAGAAACAAGTTTGGTGATCCCTGCTTTAGGTGAACAATTAATCCATGTTATTCCACTGGAAAAAAAAGATTGTTTTGATCATTTCGGTCAAAGTGTTTGCTTCTGCGTTTCGAGTGGCGGTCATTCTCTAATGATGTCAGTTTGATGGCTTCAGCCACAATATTTTTAAACACACCCCTCCTACAGTTAGCTTGCTATGAGCAGAAAATTTGATTGACTACGTTTACATGGACGCCAGTGATCTAATTATTTGCCTTAATCTGAATAAGACAATAATAAGATAAAGATGTTTACTTGAGTTGCTCTTTGAATGTTCCTTTCATGATCCTGTTTTACATGTTAAAGCACATAGTTCGATTAATGTCATTACGTCACCATTCAAACAGTAGTTTTCTCCAGCGTTTCACGTATAGTTTGTGTTCAGCATGGCAACATATGTGATTTTGGCCATTTCATTTTTAATTTTGTGACAAGTTCAACTGCAGTTCATTTCTCACACTATGGGCCCTATCATACTCCCGTCGCAATAAGGCGCAAGACGTGTTTGGCGCGATTTGTTGCTATTTTCAGACCAGCGCAACCATAATTTTCCCATTTTTCGCCAGGTTGTTTAAATAGTAAATCCATTCGTGCCACTTTGTGGATTCATGAGTGTGCTGGTCTAAAAATGAGGTGTGTTAAGGCGCATTGTTGGCGCGTTGCTTTTTAGAGGAACTAAAATAGACTGCGCCACTGACCAACTGAATGCTGGTCTTAAGTCCAGCGCAGAGCACGTTAGTTATGCGCCTATACGGTCCAAACTCTTACACATTGCTTAATACACACAGGATGTACAGCAAAGCACAAATATCTTTACATATAAGACAAAATAAAGGATTAAATTCTTACAAAAAATTTTATTTTCTACATAAAAATAAAAACCACTACCCCCATGTCTTCATGTCAGGGGGCTTCTTTCAGTTCATTCAGTTTGCATTTGCATAATATTATTATTAGCAGTATTATTTTTTATATGCATATTTATTATTGTTTTATTAAAAACAAGTTTAGATTTGTCCTCCTGTCGGGTTTTTGAGACGTCTGCATTACTATATGGTGCGTAAGAAAAGGACGTGTGTTTGATATAACTCAGTTGTTTGACCACACTTCATTATTATTGTTCATTTATTCGTTTGCTGGAAATTAAAACTGAATTTAGAAATAATTTTGAAACAAATCTTTGCGCTTTAACATACAAAATTAAATATGTAGGCTAATAGATGTCTTCAGTTGAGAGCGTACAACACGGAAAGTAAAGAGGCAGAATGGAGGAGGCTCGTTCTTTATCCTCGCACTGCAGATGGTCTGTTTAACTGTTTTCTCTCTAGTGAAGCGTTCAGTTTCACCACTTACAAATTCCGCCATGTAAATAGCAAATCGCCATGGCGCAACACAACTGACTTTTAAAGGGAATGGGAGACGAGACTCTGGTTGGTTTAATGCACGCTATGCTCCAAACACACCCATAACTGATTAAGAGAATAAGCACAACCCTGTTAGACCATGCACCGGGGCGCAGAGCGTATTTTTCATCCTTAAAATAGCAAAAGTGGATTCGGACATGCCCTTAATGCTAGATCATTAAAATAGAGCCCTATTAGTGTAAACAGAAGACGATGAATATAAATTCTCAAGCAACAGCCACCTCTGCCATTTTATTTACTAACTTTTCATTCATGCCCCCCAAAGTCACTTCAAATTCAAGGCACTTTATAATGTCCATTTCTTCCAGAATTCTCAGCATAATCATCGTTTCTCGCTCGCGCTAAAAATGTGCTCTCCTTCATGCATCATTTTCATGCGAAAATTACTACGGATAAAACGAAAATAGTTTGATTGTGGTGTTTACATGTCTGTACTGCACTTCATTAATGCCACTAAAATAGGAACACTCCACTTTTCTTAATTCCATTTCTGTTTAGTTCAATTATGACTTAAGATAATTAAAAATCTGTTTACATGGTAGACTCTTAATCTAAGTATTGTCTTAATCGTATTAAATCGGAGTATTGGTGTCCACGTAAACATACTCCAGTGTTATGACTAATCAGATCAATGCTGAAACTATTGGTTAATATTTTCTTATATATGCAAATTGACAGATTGTATGGCTTGTTTCATATGCAAGTATCTGCATCTGAAAAGGTGTGGCCTACAGGAACTCAAGAGTTGTGAACCAGCTAAACCATTTGTGTAATCTTGAAATTCTTTTGTTATAAAGTAGTGTCTCACAGACAGTACTTTGGTTACTTGAAGAGGCTGAAAAACTGCACTATTCATTGTCTTCAATAAAGTCGTCTCCCCATAAGAACTTTGGTCTTCTAATACATTGGTGAGCCACCCAAGAACGGTTGAGCCAAATACAGCAAAATCTAACAAAGTGTTGTGGTGAATAATCAGTAAGAGTAACATGAGAGGAAGTGACTGATTTCTGATCTTCGAATAGCTTTATGTTATCCATATCCTTTAGTAATTGTGATGTAAAATACCATGCTTGCACTTACTGAGGGAAATGCACAGCAGTGTTGATTTCGAAGTAAAGTATACCTGTGTGTATTTTGACGTGCTGGTGGAGCGAGTTCCTCTGTGCAAATGCTCTTCCGCAGGTCTCACATTTGTAGGGTCTGGAGCCCGAATGGATTCTGTTGTGATGTTTCAGATATTCTTTGGATGCGAAGCTCTTCCCACAGTTCTCACACATGAATGGCTTTTCTCCTAGAGAAAGAGAGAGAGAGAGAACAGGAAGTCATTACCTTTCCTCATCATTATTTCTTTTAAAGTCACAGGAATGGGTTTCCCTCACCTGTGTGGCATCTCCTGTGGTACGCCAGCATGTGGTTCTGGGTAAATCTGGCATCACAGAGGTCACAGGCGAAAGGTTTCTCTCCAGTGTGGATTCTGAATTAAAATGAAAGGTATTATTATTATTTTTTTTTTTTTTAAGGAAAATATAAGTGGTGTCACTATTTCAGTATGTGTAATATTTCGTTTTTTTTAGGCATTCATATAATACATTTTAGTATGTTACAAAATTATTTTGTGCACTATAATTTAAAATGTATTTATATTTGGTGGTTAAAAATAGGTAAATATCAGCCATTATATTATACTCAGTGCTGGAAAGAGTACTGAAAAATCATACTTAAGTAAAAGTACCATTACTTGCCTAAAATGTAGTGCGAGGTAGAGTAAAAGTATCTGTTGTAAATATTACTCAAAGTATGAGTAAAAAGTAGCCCTTTCAAAAGTACTCAAGAGTAGTGAGTATTGCGCTGTAAAAAGCTGATGCATTTACATGTAATTTGTGGATGTGTGTAAACGTAATATTCTGTAGTGCGTTTAGTTATTGCCCAGCAGGCACACAACGTCATAAGACATTAATATTAAGTTAGTTTTAGGTCGTGACGTTAGGTGACCAAAATTCAATGTCTAGCCAGCATCTAAAGACAAAGTTATTTTGATGTCCAATAACAACATCAAATGATGTTGATTTTAGGTTGTGTTGGAAAGTGACCAAAATCCAACATTGAGCCAACATCTTACACCAACGTCATATTGACGTCAAATACTCAGTTAGAATTTGGCCATTTAAATAAAAAAAATAAGCAAATAAATAAACACTAATAATGTAGAGCTTCACAATTTTTCTAGATTTTTCTCTTGTAAAAAAGTTCAATCAAAGTTCAGTCTGATTAGTATTCAAATAACTTTAATAAGGGCCACCTTTGGTGCTTCACACCTATTTATTGATCATTTTTTGTTTCATAAATAAGGTCCAAGATTTAGAATAAAAGTTACCTGTAAAAATGTTTTCTCTATTTAACAACAATACAGAAGGTATAATTTTCACATTTTATGATGGAATAGCAGTCAAAATAGGACAAATAAGCTTATGTATAGGACAAATTCTGGACCTTTGTCAGTGGGGGGGGGGGGGGGTCTTTCAAATCACCCAAATTTTACTGTCATCATGGCAAAGATAAAATAAATCAATTATTAGAAGTAAGTTATTAAAACTATTATGTTTAGAAATGTGTAAATCTTCTCTCTGTTAAACAGAAATTGGGGAATAAAATACAGTGAGGGAAATAAGTATTTAATCACACTGTGATTTTTCAAGATCTCCTACTTAGAAATCATGGAGGGGTCTAGAATTTTCAGTATACATTAGGTGCAATTCCACTGTGAGAGACAGAATCTAAAAATAAATGCTGACTTTTTAACAATTTATTTGTAAATTACTGTGTGAAATAAGTATTTGATCACTTGAGCATTTTAAATATTTAATACAGAAGCCTTTGTTAACAATTACAGAGGTCAAAGTGTTCCTGTAGTTCTTCACCAGGTTTGCACACACTGAAGGAGGGATTTTGCCCACTGATCTTCTCTAGATCTGTCAGGATTCAGGGCTGTCGCTGAGCAACATGGAGTTTCAGCTCCCTCCAAAGATTTTCTATTGGATTTAGATCTGGAGACTGGCTAGACCACTCCAAAACCTTGTTATGCTTCTTACGAAGCCACTCCTTGGTTTTCCTGGCTGTGTGCTTTGGGTCATTGTCATGTTGGAAGACCCAGCCACGACCCATCTTTAATGCTCTGACTGAGGGAAGGAGGTTTTTGCCCAATATCTCACAATACATGGCCACGTTCATCCTCTCCTTAATACAGTGCAGTCATTCTGTCCCCGGTGCAGAAAAACACCCCAGAGCATGATGCTTCCAGCCCCATGCTTCACTGTAGGTATGGTATTATTGGGATGATACACATCATTCTTCTTCCTCCAAATTCGGTGAATAAAGTTAAGACCAAAAAGTTTTACTTTGGTCTCATCTGACCACAGGACTTTCTCCCATGAATACTCTGGACCATCCAGATGGTCCCTGGCAAACTTCAGATGGGCCTTGACATGGGCTAACTTAAGCAGGGGAACCTTCCGTGCGATGCATGGTTTTAAAACATGACATCTTACTGTATTACTGATAGTACCCTTGAAAACGGTGGTCCTAGCTCTCTTTACGGCATTGATCAGCTCCTCCCGCATAATTTTTGGCATTATTAAAACCCCACGAGGAGAGATCTTCCGTGGGGCCCCAGTCTGAAGGACATTGACAGTCATCATTAGCCTCTTCCATTTTCTGACAATTGCTCCAACAGTTGCTCTTTCTTGGCAATTGCCCCGTAGCAGTTTCAGCTTTATGAAAGTCTACAATTTCATCTCTTGTGTTTTTTGACAGCTCTTTGGTTTTGGCCATGTTGCTGCTAGGCATGGGACGATAACCGTTTTCAAGGTATACCGCGGTTTGGAAAAGTCAAGGTTTTATAACCGGGAAAATTTTCTGCAATACCGTTCCTAAGGTATGAGTAAAAATATTTTATAACCATTTTTTTTTGTTTTTTAGGACAACAGTATGTCCAGCATAAAAAAAATATCCAAAGATGCCATTTTAAATTGTAAAGAAATCTGTGTTTTTGAAACTAATGAAGACAGCAGACGTCAATGATTCATTGTAATTATTTAGCCTGACATGTTTATTGCTCCAAAATATTATAAATCTTTCAAAAAATAAAATATATTGTGTTCAAAGGGTAAAAAGGTTTTAGTTTTTTACCCAGAAATTTAAAAAGAATATATTTAACAGCAGTGAACACAATACCGTGATACAGTGAAACGGTGATATTTTTATCCAAGGTTATCATACCGTCAGAATCTTATACCGGCCCATGCCTAGTTGCTACTTAGACTTTTGACTGATTGTGGGGTGCACAGGTGTCTTTATGACAGCTAGTGACCTCAAACAAGTGCTACTAAATTAGAATCATGAGCAGAGTGTAGCTGGACTGTTTTAAAGCAAAATAACAGCTCTTTGAGGGTCAGAAATTTGGCTGAAAAGCAAGTGATCAAATACTTATTTCACACAGTAATTTACAAATAAATTGTTAAAAAGTCATACAATGTGATTTCTGCATTTTTATTTTTAGATTCTGTCTCTCACAGTGGAATTGCACCTATACTGAAAATTCTAGACCCCTCCATGATTTCTAAGTAGGAAATCTTGAAAAATCACAGTGTGATTAAATACTTATTTCCCTCACTGTATACAAGGGGGGCTAATAATTCTGACCTCCATGTAATAATCCATGTACCTCTTATGCGTCTTAAGCGCTGAACTCTGGGAGAATCTGGAGCCGCACTCATCACATTTGTAGGGCTTGAGTCCTGAGTGTGTCCTCTCATGCAGAGTCAGGGCAGTTTTGGAGCTCAGAGATTTGCCACAGACATGGCAGTAGTGTCTGTCCGTGCCACCCTCGTGGACGTGACGACGGTGGCGTGTCACGTCCTTCTTGCGCTTGAAGGTTTTGTTGCAGACGTCGCAGGGGAAAAGGCGCTCGTCGCTGTGCACGTGCCGCTGGTGGATCTTTAGGTTGCAGCGGTTGGCAAACGTCTGCTGGCAGATATCACAGCGAAGCGTAGTGTCTGTCTGAACCCCGTGACTGACCTTCAAGTAAACATATATGGCGATATTCAATATTTCAATATATATCGTGATAATGAGATGTAGGCCTGTCACGATAAGTCATTTTTGTTGCGCGATATATAGTCAGAAATTATTGCAATAAGTATTATTGTCATTCATTCATTTATTTTCCTTTGGCTTAGTCCCTTATTCATCACGGGTTGCCACAGAGGAATGAACCACCAACTGTTCCGGCATATGTTTTACGCAGCGGATGCCCTTCCAGCCACAACCCAGTACTGGGAAACACCCATACACTCTCACATTCACACACACTCATACACTATGGCTAATTTAGTTCATCTAATCCACCTATAGCGCATGTCTTTGTACTGTGGGGGAAAACAAAGCAGTGCCAACTGGCCCAGATAGGACTCAAACCAGCAACCTTCTTGCTGTGAGGCAACAGTGCTAACCACTGATCCACCATGTTATTATTGTCATTTTAGGACCAATTTATGTCTATGTGTATATAATGATTATACTACAGCATATATATATATATATATATATATATATATATATATATATATATATATATATATATATATTAGGGGTGTAACGATACTCCAAACCGAACCGAAATATCGCGATACACCAACCACGATACGTATCGCGAAACTCTCGTGGCGGACCGCGATACTGTCACGCCCCCTGCTGCCCACTGTTAAGGTTGACGTCACTTGTCTCTAATTGAACCAAAACATCTTTATTTTATCACATTTGATTAAATTGTATTAGTAATGATGAGCTTTTGTTCTAAATATTATATTCTAATGTTTTAGAATTTAGAATAGTATTTTCCAAGTGCATGTCATGTCATGTGACTTGAGTGAGCGATCACACTCCATTACTACTGTATATGCAGGACGGCTGCTTCGCATATATTGAGATTGCAGATCCCTTAAATACATTTAAGTCTCCTGTTTGGGAACATTTTGGTTTTCCAGTGGAGTACAGGAATGGAATTCGTGTCGTAGACAAAGCGCACACTATCTGTCGTAACTAACTGTTTCACGAAACTTAATAAGGAATATAACATTTAAAAAATGTGGTAAATTTCACAATGTGAGGGTGTACGCAAAAGACACTGACAACAGAACTGCCAACAAAAGGGATTTAACACCTTACCTCGCTAGAAACTGATGAAAAGAAAAAAAGGTTTTCAGCGCCGTGCGCCTTATTCTTCCCTATACTGAACTGTAGAATAAAATATATACAAAGATGACGTTCACCTCTTACCTGATGTCTTTAACAATACATTTTCTACGTGTTTGCAAAATGGAAGTCGTAAGACATCTTCCCTATCCACCTTACTCTGAGAAAAGAGTGAACTTGAGGAGGTAAAGCTCAATATGACGAGAAAGAGCTGAACAAAAAAGCACCAAACAAATCAATCGAAATAAGTGTACAAAAATCACAAAATTTCTCAAAGTGGGCAAAACTAATGCAAAATAATTTTGCCCAAACGAAAGTTAAGCAAAAACAACGAAATTCATAATCATGTTAGCAAAATACACGAAAAACGAGATCAAAGGAAAATGCGCTCTCCTCCGCTTTTCCTGACATCATTTTTATATTCCCGCGCCAAGTCGCCCAGTAATGATAGATCGGTCTCCTGACCAATCAGCTGTCGTGAAGGCGGATATACAGAAATGACAGGCACGGAGAGAAGCGAGCGAGAGAGCAGAGAGAGGAGAGGAAGAGAGAGAGAGATGAGAGAGAGAGAGATGAGAGAGAAGAGAGAGGCAAAAATACAACTAATATACGGCTACAACCCTAACATTAGTTTCAGACAAAACTGCAATGTATTTTACTGGTGAATAGGTCATGTAAAAAACACTTTACAAGCACATTATATGTATATTATTTTTTCATTAATTTAAACAGAAACCTATCTATCTAAATGATAACTAAAATGAGCATCACTTTGTCTGTGTCTGCACAGAAATCAAGCCCCTCACCTGAGAATGTGGACATTATGGTGTTTTTAAAGAAGAACTTAAAACTTAATTGAATATTCCAAATGTCCTTAGAGAGGACAAGCCTGTTTATCTTTCACTATAGTCAACACTGCAGTTATTTATTTAATTTGAGTTTACTTTCTTAAGATGGCTGCACTAAAGAGAATAGTTTTTCTGACTACTCTATATTGGATGTATTTATTTCATTTTTGTTGTTTACTCTGGTATCCTGACTGTACTAAAATGTGATGGCAAAGTTAATAAAGAAAAAGTTTAGTTGTTCTTGGTATTAGGTGAATCTATTCCTTAGCATTGCTGTTAAGATGACATCAACCCTAACCCCACAGCAAACAGAAACCGAACCGAACCGAACCGTGGCTCCAAAACCGTGAAACGAACCGAACCATGCCTTTGGTGTATCGTTACACCCCTAATATATATATATATATATATATATATATATATATATATATATATATATATATATATATATATATATATATATATATATATATATATATATATATATATATATATATATATATATATATATACACACACACACACACACACACACAGTTGAAGTCAGAATTATTAGCCCCTCCTGTTAATTTTTTCCCCCAATTTCTGTTTAACGGAGAGCAGATTTTTCCAACACATTTCTAAACAAAATAGTTTTAATAACTCATTTCTAATAACTGATTTATTTTATCTTTGCCATGATGACAGTAAATAATATTTTACTAGATATTTTTCAAGACACTTCTATACAGCTTAAAGTGACATTTAAAGGCTTAACTAGGTTAACTAGGCAGGATAGGGTAATTAGGCAAGTTATTGTATAACGATGGTTTGTTCTGTAGACTTTAGAGAAAAGAAAATATATAGCTTAAAGGAGCTAATAATTTTGACCTTAAAATGGTTTTTAAATAATTTTAAATTGCTTTTATTGTAGCCGAAATAAAACAAATAAGACTTTCTCCAGAAGAAAAAATATTATCAGACATACTGTGAAAATGTCCTTGCTCTGTTAAACATCATTTGGGAAAAATAAAAAATAATTCAAAGGGGGCTAATAATTCTGACTTCAACTGTATATGTATATGTGTATATGTATATATAATGTGCTTCTAAAGTGGCTTTAACGTTACTCCTGAATCGTTCCTTTTCTGAAAGTGGACCGCAGATTCGGAACCATTTAGACACAGTCTTCTAAACCTGTCAGTAGTTGTCAGGAAAAAAATGTTAGTCTTCACCTGTGAGTAAGCATTGTTTGTAAAAGAGTTGAACCCTTAACCAGCTCAAGCCTCCAATGGAGATTAGATGAGATGACAGAAGTGGCGCAATCAGCTTAAATATCATTTCAAATGTCAAAAAGGCATTTCAGTTTTATGTAAATACGATGGACGACATATATTGTGTCACCAAAGATGACTGAAAAGTCATGTCCATGCATTGCACGATAAGTCGATATATTGATTATTGTGACAGGCCTATTAGGGCTGCACAATATTGGAAAAATCTGACATTGCGATATTTTGTATTGCTGCGATATATATTGCGATTTGTATATAATTCGACAAGATGATTTGAATCTATTTGGAAATGTTTCATTAATTTAAATCGACTAGGGTGATCAAGTTTTTTTCTGTGCAGTGCATCTGCATAAAATTACAAGCAAAAATAAAAGTTAAACAAACTGCGCTTTATAAATTTCTCGGGAGTCTAACAGTATTTAAATATAGAAACCAAACAATTAAATGTAAAATAACCTGGTCATCATTGTTTAAATAATTTGGTACAATTATATAAAAATAATATTTAATAATATAATTTAATATCTTTAATAAATAAGCTAATCCTGTGACGTGTCTATTGTGGATACACACACTGCGATATCAACGTTCAAATGATATATTGTTCAGCCCTACTAAGTATTTTTGGTTACTATACCACCTGGTAATCTTTTAGGTCAATGTCGTGATAAATACCATATATCATGATAAAAAGCATGAGCAATTAATCGCAACAGGAAAATTTGATTACCCTTAAGTGTTTCAGGTAGCTCTTCTCGTAGTAGAAGGAGCGGCTGCAGTCCTCACATGTGTATTTGGCGATTTCTTTCTTGACTTTCTTCTCAGCTTCATCTGCCTCCATTTCCTCATCAGGTAGAAAGTCCGATTCGTCAGGGTCGTCCTGAGGTGCATAGGCAGGAGATTCAGACCCAGAGTCATCAATAGTGTCATCCAACGCATCCTTTGATGATTCTGCTTCAGGATATTCAGCTATTTGTCGCTCTTCTTCTTCTGCATTGTCAGGTTCATCAAGGATTTCTGTTTGCGTCTTTGATTTTTTTAGAGGAAACTCTACATTAACTCTACGACCTGCTAACCTTCCACTTCTCCTGCCGAGCACATCAGATTCACTCACGTATTCAGCTGATTTTACTCTCTTTTTTCTTTTTATAGCTTTTTTGACATGCTTGCTTTTGATTTCGGTATCCAAGCCATCTTTCTCTACGCATTCCTCTGAAGCAACATTAGCAATTTCCACCTTACAGACATTCACCAGGTCTTGGCATTTCAAGAGTTTGGCCATTTGTAATATGTTAGCAATCCCACTTTTCTCCACCTCCATTGTCCCTGAATATGCGTACTCTAGAAATTTAGAGAAGGAGTGCGGTGAAACGTCACAGAGGAACATCTTGTTCACTGGGTCTTCTGTTAGGAGGTGGGTTTTGAAGTAAGCGCTGGATGCGGCCAGGACCACCTGATGGGCTTCAAACTCCTCCAACTCTCCCTGAAAGTCCACCTGGATAGTGATGTCGCAGAGGTTTCCTGTGGTCCTCAGCTTCCACATGGCGCCGAGCAGGTTTTTGAGGTGACAGCTGGACTGCAGTTGGATAAATCTGTCACTCATTTTCTCTGGTTTCTGCAGCTGCCAGGAGAATCGAAATGAGGTATTTTATTTAACATTTATATCTAAATGCATCTACTAGGGTTGCACGATGTTAGAAAAGTATGCGATATTGTTGTTTAGTATCGCGATAACGATATATCTTACAAAAATAAAATTTCCCTAGAAAAATGCTATTTTTATTAGCTATGCTTTTAAATTAGTGCTGGCCAAAGATTAATCTATTAATCACATCCAAAATAAAAGTTTGTTTTGAAAATATGTGACACACAAAAACAAAACTGTACAAAACAAATTCGTTACATAGACATTTAAATTTATATATACTTTATATCATGTATATATATACACACACACACAGTTGAAATCAGAATTATTAGCCCCCTTGTTTACTTTTCCCCCAATTTCTGTTTAACAGAGAGATGTTTTCAACACATTTCTAAACATAATAGTTTTAATAACTCATTTCTAATAACTGATTTATTTTATCTTTGCCATGATGACAGTAAATAATATTTTACTAGATATTTTTCAAGACACTTTTATACAGCCTAAAGTGAGATTTAAAGGTTTAACTAGGTTAATTAGGTTTACTAGGCAGGTTAGGATAATTAGGCAAGATATTGTATAACGATGGTTTGTTCTGTAGACTATCGGAAAAATATATAGCTGAAAGGGGCTAATAATATTGACCTTAAAATGTTTTTTAAAAATTAAAAACTACTTTTATTCTAGCCGAAATAAAACAAATAAAACTTTCACCAGAAGAAAAAATATTATCAGACATACTGTGAAAATTTCCTTGCTCTGTTTAACATTATTCGGGAAATATTTAAAAAAGAAAAAAAACAATCAAAGGGGGGCTAATAATTCTGACTTCAACTGTATATATAATCATTTTTTCCAAATATATTCATGCATGTGTGTATTTATACAAACATAATAAATATACACAGTATACACATATATATTATGTCAAAACAAACTTTTATTTTGAATGCGATTCATCGCGATTAATTTATGCCCTTGTACTATTTTAAATATTTATTTAATGATACACTCTCAGAAATAAAGGTATGCGATCTGTCACTGGGGTGGTACCTTTTCAAAAGGTACAAATTTGCACCTACAAGGTCCTTATTAATACCTCAAGGGTACATATTAGTACCTAAAAAGCACAAAAATGTACCTATTAAATTTTTTAGGTATTAATATATACTTTTGAGGTACAAATATGGACCCTTTAAGTACAAATTTGTATCTTTTGAAAAGGTACCACCCCAGTGACAGCTTGTGTACCTTTATTTCTGAGAGTGTATTAAAACAAACAGGTAAAAAAAAACTAATTCATTCTAATTAAGATTTAAAAAACTGTCAAAGTGCAAACATTTAGTTGTCAAAACACTATGAGTGATCGAACCTCAGCAGATATTTTGACTTTGATTGGATGTTGTCATTTCCCACCATAAGTATTTATTTTCAGCTCTGGGTTTACCCTTTGGGCTTCTCCAGGCAATAGCAGAACAGTAACTACTGGGGAGGTGGAGATCAAGATAGTAAGGCCCGATCTGATTGGCTAAATACATTTAATGTATTAGACGTTTGCGATAAGTATATTGGATATACTATTATCGCGATAATGATAATTTTATGATATATTGTGAAGCCTTAGCATCTATCGTGACAAAATTCTATTTTTGACAAAATTTTATGCTGATTTTTTGTTATTATGCTAAAAATCTACTTTTTAAACACCTCATAAACCACTTTGTGTTGGCTGGGATTCATTATTAATAAAATAAATATATGAAGAGATCAGATGCATAAACCTCTAAGCGTTTTCTGAAATAATCTGTGT
Organism: Danio kyathit; assembly: GCA_903798195.1. Classification (NCBI taxonomy): domain Eukaryota; kingdom Metazoa; phylum Chordata; class Actinopteri; order Cypriniformes; family Danionidae; genus Danio; species Danio kyathit. The sequence continues at coordinate 52,273,061 of LR812538.1, read as the reverse complement.
GTAGATCCAGTAGTTTCACTTTTATGGTACACTGAAAAAAAATATTTCTGCAAAACAATGTATGTGTTGAATTAAAAAATTAAATAAAATTAGTGATGTTCAACTTAATTTGTTTGTTTAATTTAATGTATAAATAATTTTTTTACAGCCACTTAACATTTTTAGTAAAATTTGAGTAAATCCAAGGCATCATCTTTGAATAATTATTTTCAGTGTCTTTGAAGTGAAATAACTGAACTTAAACATAGGAGGCTGAGAAAAATACTAATTTATAAGATCATTTGTGGGTCAAAGATAAAACGTTTTAAAATTATATTTAAAATGTGCCATTTTGTTTTTTTTCTGTTCAAAATATTTTTTTTGTACTTTGTACATTTTCACCATGATTTACATTAGAATCCCACTAAAATGGTGTTCGGTAAGATTTATATACAAAATAATCTTATCAAATGTAAAGCTAGAATAATTTGATGAAGCAAGACTCAATTTTAGTAAAAAGTACTAACTAACTGTTATTTTAAATCTTTATACTTTGCCACTATTCTTCAATCCACTAGCAAGGTGTTTTTAATCATTTCAAATATAAAATGTAATGCAAGAATAAGGTCTGAATATGTTGTTCATTTTTTTTTACAAACTGTGCTTAAAATGAATTGTAAAAGTAAAATGAATGTCTGAGTAAAATGTATTTTATGTTTAATTAAATGTGTTTATTGGGAGAAAACGTATTTTAAAAAGTATGCTATTTTTTATTCTGTAATCTACTGATGACATTTCTTCTTAATATAAAAAAAAATTGTCAGAGTATTTTGTTTTTGCATATAATAACAAAAAAAAAAATATGTTCGGACAACCAGTGTTTGTATCAAACTTTTAAAGAGTCAAGAAATAAATATTTGGTGTGAAAATTCATGCTTTTCAATCTCAACATATGAAAACATTTGCAGTTCTTACCAAATGTCATTTAGATAATCCTCTAAATGCAATATTGTTTATTATTATTATTATTTGGAAGTAAAATGATCAGATCTTTATCAAACAAAAATTACTAGTTAAAGTTTTTTATTTGTCTCTTAATTAATTTCCATAGCTATTTAACTTACATTTTCTGTTACACATTTTCAGAACAGTTTAAATCCCTTTAAAATAGGTTCGTAAATTAATAAAACGTATTAAATCCACTCTATTTATGCAGTAAAGCGTTTATTATACGCGATTGCTAAGCCAGAGTAGGTACATTAATGTACCAACGCTAAATTAAACTTCAGCCTGGTATGTCACCCCTAAATACACAAACCAATACTTCACAGTGTCCTTCAAATTTCTTATGTACATAATTACTCATCTATTTGTTAGTATAAAAACTGACACGAGAACACGGAGAGAAATGTAAAACATGCTAAACCAGTTAGCATCATTAGCTTCGTATTCGGATATTTGTTATCTTTTTTGCTAATGTACTTTAAGAGACAGGCAAACGTGCACATCTCGTATGTTTAATGTCTATCTGTGACATGCCGTGAAAGGAGGGTTTGCAAAGCAGGCTGGAAATTTCTTACCGTAAGGCCAGTAAAACAGCAGCCCTGTACAAATCAAATCCACGGGCACAACAGGAGTATTTCCGGTAGAACGCGCGCACCCGCAGAATACTTAATCCGAGGTATTATGGGAAATTGAGTTTTTCTTTTATCGATCGATTGTAAGCACTTTCTATTTTTTACAGTCTATGACTATTCTATATAATAACATTCGTAACAACAATAACACACTTAAAAGAAATAAATCCCTTTAAAATATTTAAAATATATATTTTACTTTTGTCAGTTTTCAGAGGTTGTATTTTAAAAGGTCATAGATCTTTATCGTTTCTTACATTTAGCTAGCCTATTTATAAAAGGGAAACATGTTACCTTTTTTTAAGATAATGCTTTCATAATGATTTAAAAAAAACCTACATTTCAGTAAAACAGAGAAAATACACTGGTATAAACTAACATTCTAAAGCTGAACAAGCCTTAGTTATATTTATATTATTGTGATGAAATGTGGTGGACAAACATAAACTGAACGCGGGTCCAACTCAATATGAGATAAGTAATTAAAACTGAAATGACTGTCTTGAAAAAAATATTTGGTCAGCTCTATTTCGGACAAATATGACATTGTTTATTTCTAATTTAGCCTGATGTTCCAAAGGTGAAGAAAAAAAAAGATTTTTGCTGCTTGTTCAAACTACTTCTCTAAAATGAGCTGAAACAACACAATTCTTGAGATTTTTTTGGGCCAGCTTAATTTTTTTTATGTTCAATCCAGTTAAATTAGTTAAGGTAACTTAATTGATTTGTGTTTGAATGACATGAGTAAATTTTGTGGAACCCTGCATTTGTTTTTTTCAGTTAACAAAAAAATAGCAATAAATCTTAAAGGGGCTGTATGTAAGTTTTTGACTCTTCTAAATCATAAAAATAGCATAATATGTTTGCAGATATTTAAGAAATGTCCTAAGTGAACATTCTGTTTATCTGAAAAACAATGCTGAAGTCAGATATTCCGCTTTGAAAATGTGTTTTCCGTGCCAGAACACCTGTCTTTGTTTTGGTCATTTTAACCTGCCCAATGCCAGTTTAGCCAATTAATATTCAGCACCCGGGTTGCCTTGGTGGAAAACAGCATATTTCATTCATTCAAATGCGACCTCCGGTGGACAGTAGTAGACTCCGAAATGAGACAGGTTCAGTTCCACATGAGGTTATTAATTAGCAAATGATATAAATATTATGAGCGTAAACGTTAGGTGAGCTGGTTACATTGTATGTAATGATATACAATGATATAAATCATTTTCTAATTAATTAATAAAATAGTTCTTTAACTTAATTTGTCTGTTGCCTCACAGCAAGAACGTCGCTGGGTCGCAGGTTCGAACCTCGGCTGGGCTGGGTCAGTTGGCGTTTCTGTGTGGAGTTTGCATGTTCTCCCTGCGTTCGCGTGGGTTTCCTCCGGGTGCTCCGGTTTCCCCCACAGTCCAAAGACATGCAGTACAGGTGAATTGGGTAAGTTAAATTGTCCGTAGTGTATGAGTGTGAATGTGTGTGTGTGGAAATTCCCAGAGATGGGTTGCGGCTGGAAGGGCATCCGCTGCGTAAAATCGTGCTGGATAAGTTGGTGGTTCATTCCACTGTGGCGACCCCGCAAGGGACAAAGCCGACAAGAAAATGAATGAATGAATGAACTTAATTTGTTAAGAAACCTTTAGGGTGTCAGGATGAATGATGATAATTATTTTATTTCAAGCCTGTAAGACTTATTTGAGTTATTATTTAGGTTATTTACTAAAACATATCATTTAAATCGTTTATGGAGCTGAATGCAGTAAATAGTCTGTATAAAAAAGGCAGAAAAAACCTATGCAAACAATCTAGCATTTATAAACAAATTATTTAACAAAAGATGATACTGCAGTAAAATATTTGTAGTCTTTTAATAAACATGATATATGTGCGTATGAAAAGTTAATTGTTGGTTTTGAAATTTGTGAATCGGAAGTTGTCCAATAATAAACCCGAAACGCACGTGGTTGTTGTCATGCATTGAACTCGACCAATCGTGTAATATTGGTGTCATCATCGCAGCTCCAGCAGTTCAGAAGCTGCACCGGCTGAATCAATCATCTGATCTCGGAGCAATGTCGCTGTACTTTGATACCACATGTGACAGTCACGTGGCGTCCGCGCAGCGTCAATCCGGACAACATTTTTAACCGGCATGCACTGCTTTAAGACAGATTTTGATCGGTCTGTGCAGTACTGCATGAAGCCGAACGCACCTAGAGAGAAGCAACATGAGTGAGAGGACCAGAATTCAGCCGTACATGAGCGACCCGGACACAGACCAAGCAGAGACTACTGTTGAGGAATCAATATTTCTAATGTGCCAGAATCTGTCAGAGTGGTAGTTAGGAAATCATTTGTGTCTTTGTATTGTTTTACCGCCGCTATGTAACGATGCATGTGTCATCCGTATAGGGATGCAATGATTAACCGGTTTTACTATTAACATCGCTTTAATTTGTCACGGTTAATTAATCGTAAAGGCGTCTCAACACCGTGTTTCTGCACGGAACGCAACTGCGGCAACTAAACAAAGTCATGCCAACTGTGTGCTAGTTTAAAGTTCCGAGCTTGTACACTGAGACTAATAACCACCACACTGGATTAACTTTGACTGAGGCTATAACTAAGGCAAGTTCGTTATTCAATATCCAATATTCGTATATCCAATGGAGGGACGCGCACATGAGGCAACGTGCTCACACTTTACAGCCGCACCTAGTTGAGATGACAGGGAGCTTCTGTGACCGTGGGAAATGCAAACGGCTGAAGCAAATGGAAAATACACAGGTGTGCAAACCCACCTAAATTCACAAACAATGGCGCCGATGAGAGCGATCATGTGGTGAATGTTGATCCGCCAGCTGAGATCAATTGAGTGTTTTCAGAGAGACTCGGTGGATCAGCTGTTTAATGGCGAATCTCGATACTTTGCATTCACTGCGTGTTCAGCGCAAATTTTCGCAGGAAGAAGATGAAGGCTCTTGTGTTGAGCCCAATGAGCTTCACATCCAAAAATAGAGCAGGGGTGTTCCTTTGGTGACATCATTTTGACTCACACGCTGAAAATGGCGGACGTGAAACAACAAACTGAGGATATGGTAATGCGCGCCTGTCAATCAATATTGGGGGGCGGGGGGACCGTTCTCCTACGTCAGGGATGTCAAACTCAATTCCTGGAGGGCCGCAGCCCTGCACAGTTTAGTTCCAACCCTATTTAAACACACCTGATCAAACTAATTGTGTCCTTCAGGCTTGTTTGATACCTACCAGGAAAGCTGCGGTCACACTAGAGTTTGTGCGTGCGAAATTCTGTCGTACGGCTCTGCGAAAAGGGGCGGGATTAAACAAGAGGATTAGACATTTAAAAAAAGCGAGCCATTGCTCCATGTTTTACATTTCTGTCCAGAAAGGTCATGTTTTGATCTTCGATTGGTCTCACGCAGTCAAGTGATATGATTTCGCAGGTCAGAGTTCACCAAGCTTGAACTTTGCACTGCAGCGACTTGCGAAACTTGACGCATGACCTTACGATTCCGGTCTGACGCATTCACGTGCATATGAATGGAAGTCTATGGCAGTGGTGTAGTCCTAAAAAAAGGTGGTGTACTATTACACCCAACCCAAATTTTAAATGAAAGTAGGCAAAGAAACGACGAAAGTCAATGTTTCTTTGATTCATTAGCTATATATATATATATTTTTTTTTTTTTTTACATCAGTTACCTGTAACCATTAACTTCCACAAAAGGAAAAACGAATACTATGTCATGTACAGTAAGTTAATAGTTACAGGTTTCCAGCTTTCTTCAAAATATCTTCTTTGGTGTTTGGAACAAGTAAAGGTTGAGTAAATGATGACAATTTAAATTTTTTGCGTAAACTACCATTTAAAAAGAAAGAAATTCAAACAAGTTCGTTTTAAAGGGAGATGCTAATAGTCTAATCCTATTTAATGATTTATGTTTAGCTAATAGTGCTCCCCTCCAGCAGACTCGGAGATTGGCTGTATTTATACAGTATGTAGCTTATTTAATCATTTTAATATTAAAAAAAAAAAGTCAATCAAGATAGTTACAACAATTTAGTTGGCATGGAAAGACAGCTTTTACTTACTTTCTTTACTGGCTTATTACTTTACATTTAATAGGTTCCTTTAAAAATGAATCAGCCATTATTTTTGATTGTCACATTCGTGCATGCTTGTTTTAAACCCAACTATTAGGAGTCTGTCTTCTGTTGTCGCTATTATATACTAGTAGTTACCCTTTTAAATCGCATATTGTTACGTGATTTATGAGTAGTCTTTGCCTCATCGTTTTTAGTGTTTTACATACAGTATAGTGTCGTTCACTGTAGCGGTAGGCACGATTAAGACATGTGAAATACTGTTTTACAGGGTCCAATTTTGGATTTTTCTCGCCCTGAACAGATGTGGTTTGCTGATTAAATGAAAAACGAGCTGAAACGGAGCAGCGAAAGTCTGCCACTGTTTTCATATCAAAATTAAAGGGGACTGAGGCGATCATTTAGCAGTGTACAGTTCATGAGCTAATCGCAAAACCTTTAAGGGTGCTGAATAGAAATATAGGAGGGCTAAAGCGACACCCATGCTGTTTCATAAATTTACCTGAACGTTTCACCAAGACATCATTCAGATGACTTGTCGTGGTCTTCGAAAAACTCTCAGGAAATTTTCTCACAGCTGCTGCGGTCGTCAGGGGCAGGGAATAGCGCAAGTTAAACAAAAATGCACCAGTTGCAACAAATTAACATGCGAGTTAAAAAAACTTTGGTATACAGTTAAAGGGGACGCAAATACACATAAATTAGGGAAGTTTAATCAGAAAAACAAGGAAGTATACCGAGAGTATACGCAATTATTGATCCTTATCGTACGTTCACACCGAAAGCGGCGAGAGCGTCAAAGGTCGCTCTGGCCGCCCTGGTGACAACGCTGTCTGCCTTCACAGCTCCGCAGCGAGAGCGTCAAAGTTCGCTACACTGTATATAAAAACATCTTGTATTTAAAGGGGCCGTTCCTGCATTTCAGCAAATCGCTTGCATTCCCACAATAAACATGCTTTCTAGCGGGAAAATGTTGCATATAAATAATATCGTGCGCATTTTTATCAAATACATTTCACTATGGAAGATCAAGTTGTTGCGTGTTGTGTGGCTTTGCTCTACCTGCGGAGGAGAAGACGCCGGAGATCGGTGTGGGTGCATGAAATTCTCCAAGCCCGTCATCAGCTTGGGGAATTTCACCGGCTGGTAATACCCAAACAGCTAATGGAAAACAGTAAGCATACTGAGTATACGTGCGTATAGCAAGGACTACACCACTGGTCTATGGGGAGAAAAGTGCAGTGTGACTGCAGCTTAAGTGTGTTGAAGCAGGGTTGGAACTAAACTGTCCTCCAGGAATTGAGTTTGACATCCCTGTCCTACGTCAAGTTGCGGTCGGTCTTAAAACTGCTCCAATTGGTCCACCGTTTTTATGTTGTTAAATTGAAATAAAAGGACTGGTTGTGTTTATATCACCCCAATATGATGGTCTATGCACTCTACCAGGGGTCATCAACTATATTTGTCAGAGGGCCAGAGTTTTACTTGACAGTCTCCTTGGGGGCCAGACTCCCAAGAAGAAAATCAAATAAAAATCTCATTTTGGCTTAACATTATGTTTAATGTTTATACTTTTTCAATTTCATTACAAAACTGAAGGCATTTGATTCAGGCTCCCATCTCCTATACCACAGTCAACCACTAGGAGTGATAGATATTTTGCCTCAACTCAATTAGGCTAAGTCAACAAGGGGAAATGTAACTTTAGCCATTGATTAAGCACTGTGAGTAGCCCGTTTCAGCATTGTGATTTGAATTCAAGCCCACTTAACGTTTCATTTGATGTGCGAACATTATTTTGTGACCTGTTTTGTTCTGGTACCAGGTTATTTATTTACCATGCTATTTTAAGTTGTGCCAGATTATTTTTCCTCCTTTTTTTAGTCCTGAGGCAGACATCCCAAGTCTCCCGGAAGTTCAGTGAGTCTCCCGCAAATGCATAGAGACTCCCGAATGCCCGCAAATGAATGATAATCTCCCGGAAATCACGCGTCTTCCTCCCGCTCCTCAAATACGTCGCGCACCCCTCTCCAACGCATCTCTCCTAGCTCTTCATCACACACACGTCGCGCGCACTCCGCCTACACCCCACCCGGTCTTCACTTACACTAAAACCTGTTTGAAACAGTAAATGCTTAACGCCGCATGGTCTGTCTGAGTCTGTCCTCATTTCGAAGTGTAGCCTTATAGTCATAAATGGTGGTTATTCTGACAAGAAACTCAGTTGTTATTTTTAGTTGCTTTAATAGTGTGGACCACTATTTTGTTTTTGATTCTTACAATTTTGGAATCCAGTCGAAGGCCGAATTGAACGACTCAGCGGGCCGGATTTGGCCCGCGGGCCGCCAGTTGATGATCAGTGCACTATACCTACACATATGTCTGTCCAAACAGCTTGAAAAGTAGATTTTTTACAATAGGTGCCTTTTAAGGTCCCATAATGCAATTCAAAAGAATTAAAAAAAAAACAGGCGAAATATAAATAAATAAAAACATGAATCACAAAATACAGAAAACTGCTAATTTATGGATATTTTTTTTACAGAAGAGAAGATATCTAAAGACATGTGAGTGGTGGAAATCATTGCTCTCACTGTACATACACTGTAGACACCTGCCAACACTCTTCCTTGTGACCTTTGCCAAACAAGATATTGCTCTTAAAATACTAAAGGGCAGTTGAGTTCATGGACAAACTGCAATCCTATAGTGCTATTTTTGCATGCGAAAGTATTCGAGAAGGTCTGCAGCTAATCTGCATGAATTTCGATGGGAAAGAAAAAGCCGTCAGCAGTTTTTTCCCCCCAGTGTTTCTCATACTGTACTAAGAGCAGGTGTATTGAGATTCATGCAGCCTTCAAATTCAATCTGAAACAGGAGCAGCCTCCAGACTTGTACTGTGTGCTCGCAGATGGCCAGAGATAAATATAGATGAAGCCTAACAAGTTTAGTTTTAGGCTTTATTACAGTGCTTCTGACAGTAAATCTTCTGTAGTAAATGAACGGCCTCTGAATTGGAAATTGCATTGGAGCATGTAGTCACTGTTTCTGGTGTTATTTATAGCCTCTAAATAGTCAGTGCTTTTAAGCCTAAAAAGTCTGCATTAAATCCAAATCAACACTGCTTATATTTACACTACCTGACAAAAGTCTTGTCGTCGATCCCAGTTGTAAAAGCAACAACTTCACTTCTAGTTGATTATTTGGAAAAGTGGCAGAAGGTCGATATTTTTTGATGAATCATCTGTTGAACTGCATCACAATCATCACAAATACTGCAGAAGGTCTATTGGAACCCGCATGGGCCCAGGATTCTCGAAGAAATCAGTCAAGTTTGGTGAAGGAAAAATCATGGTTTGGGGTTACATTCAGTATGGGGGCGTGCGAGAGATCTGCAGAGTGGATGGCAACATCAACAGCCTGAGGTATCAAGACATTTGTGCTGCCCATTACATTACAAACCACAGGAGAGGGCAAATTCTTCAGCAGGATAGTGCTCCTTCTCATACTTCAGCCTCTACATCAAAGTTCCTGAAAGCAAAGAAGGTCAAGGTACTCCAGAATTGGCCAGCCCAGTCATCAGACATGACCATTATTGAGCATGTCCAGGGTAAGATGAAGGAGGAGGCAATGAAGATGAATCCAAAGAATCTTGATGAACTCTGGGAGTCCTGCAAGAACGCTTTCTTTGTCATTCCAGATGACTTTAAATAAGTTATTTGAGTCATTGCAGAGATGTATGGATGCAGTCCTCCAAGCTCAAAACTTTTGTCAGGTAGTTTATAGCGCACATTGTTAGTCTTAAGGTGCAATTATTGTTAATCACAGTTTCTTTCGGTAATCTTTGATCAAATTCTGACCATTTACCTCCGCTTTGGATTGGCTATTTTTTTCTGATGATGTCAGTTTGACGGATTGGGTGAGATATGCTTAGCCATGGCCCTCCAACAGTTAGTTTGCTCAAATAACACCCTGCCCCCTGCTTAATATCAGAAATGCATCCTCATACTGAAATAAGTCTACTGCAACTTCTGGTTCATGCAGAAGTTAAAGCTATTACTAACGTAATTAAATAAAATTCCTCTAGTGTGATTGAAAATTTTCTGTGTAAAATATGTGAGCTTCTTTTGTATAAACAATTAGCATAAAATGTTAATAATAATAATAATAATAATGCATATGCATCCACAGTGCAATTGACTTGAACAATCATTATATATATATTTCCTTTCATTTAGAAATTTCATTTATATATAGTATGTGTTTTTAATATCTTTACTTACTTCTGTTATATATTTCTTGTTAGAAATTATATTGTGTGTGTATTTTATATACAATCTAGGCATGGGCCGGTATAAGATTCTGACGGTATGATAACCTTATAATATCACGGTTTCACGGTATTGTGTTCACTGCTCTAAAATATATTCTTTTTAAATGTCTGTGTAAAAAACTAAAAGTTTTTCCCCTTTGAACACAATATATTTTATTTTGAGAAACATTTATAATATTTTGGAGCAGTAAACGTGCCAGGCCAAATAATGAAAATGAATCATTGACGTCTGCTGTCTTCATTAGTTTCAAAAACACAGATTTATTTACAATTTAAAATGGCACCATTGGATATCTTTTCTGCTGGAGATGCTGTTGTTAAAAAAAATGTAAATAAAAAAAATCTTACACATACCTTGTAGGAACGGTATTAGAGAAAATTTTGGCGGTATGAAAACCTTGACTTTTCCAAACCGCGGTATACCCTGAAAACGGTTATTGTCCCATGCCTAATACAATCTAGAGTGATATTTATATTTTTTCATATGTAAATATGCAAAATACCATAATAAAATATCACTATAATTTGTAGATTAGTGTATAAAATATACACAGAAGTTACAAACAAAATATTTAAAAGAAGTAAGTAAAGATAAATGAACAACAAGATGAAGCTAACATTAAAAATATAATTTAGGCTATAAACAATTTATATATCATTGTTCCTTGAACAAATATGTCAAATGCAATTATCAATTAGCTTTCTATTATTTTGGTAAAGATATATTGGATTCTTTTAAGTACATATTTTACAAATGGTAATTTTTTAGAATGACATTTTAAATATAGCTATAGTATATGTGATCACTCTTATCTTGCATGAGTATATTTTTGGCTTTAACCAAAAATACATGGTAAAAGTCAAAATTACAGATCGTTTTTCTTTTATGCCAAAAAAGTTTAAGATATTAGGTAAAGATCGAATATTTTGTTAATTTGCTACTGTAAATACTTAACTTTATTTTTGATTAGTACTATGCATAGCTAAGAGCTTGATTTGAACAACTTTAAAGGTGATTTTTCGCAATATTTAGATTTGTTTAACCCTCAGATCCCAGATTTTTATGCATCTCAGCTAGATATTGTCTTGACAAAAATACATCAATGTAAATATTATTTATTCAGCTTCAGATCATGTAAGAATCACAATTTCAAAACTTGATGCTAATGACTTTTCATCATGTATTTTAGTCAAGATCTTAGTGTCAATTTTCCACAGGATGGCGCTGTTGCACACAGATTGGTTTAAAATCAGATGGCAGCCGGAATTGGTCGAGTTTGTATTCATGTCCGCTCTTTTTTTTGCACAGTACGTTTGATCCTATGCATTCATGTGATTCTGCACAAAACACTCCAGCTTACATCGAAAACTAAATCCACACGTGTACAGTACAGTAATAAGTCTAACACATCGGAAAAAAACACGAAAGCACGTCATGATCAAGCTGATTTAAAGAGACAGTTTATCCAAAAATGACAATTTACTCACTATTTACTCACCATCAACATGTTACAAACCTTTATGAACACAGAGGAAGATTTTTTGAGGACAGCTAAAAAAATCTGTAACTGACTTCCATAGTAGGAAAAACAAAATCTACGGAAGTCAACGTTTTTCAGCTTTCTTCAAAATATTTTACTTTGTGTTCAACTCATAAAGGTTTATAACATGTTGAGGGTGAGTAAAATAGTGAGTAATTATTATTTTTATTGGTGAACTGTCCCTTTAAAGTTCACATGACCTGGAAGCTGTGACCACTTTTTTTTTTTAAATATTGTGACTAGAGGTGGGCATAGATTAATTTTTTTAATCTAGATTAATTTCAAAATTAATCTAGATTAATCTAGATTAAAATGGCTCATTTGAATTCTGTCGAAGGTATTCAGAATATGTGTGTTACCCAAATAATAAGTCTTTGAGAACGGGTTTCTCAAGCCGGGTGTCGCATTAGACCACTGTCTCATCTCCAAAATGTTTCCAAAATGAATCACAAACTGCTTGAGAAACTGTTCTACTATGATAATTGGTGATGAAAATAAATGATGTTCAATAAGATGTGTTTACTTACTTGTGTTTACTAACTGTTTATTCAGTTAAACATGAATGTTGAACTGTAGGCCTACATAAGCTCCAAACATTGAATTCTGATGAGCTTTATCAGACTAAAGTCAGCACTGAACTAAACAGAAATGGAATTAAGACGTGGAGTATGCAGATTTTAGTGGCATTATTGAAGTAAACACCGCGGTCTTTAGGACCTTTCGCCATATTTTCCGACAAGGTCCACACGAGGCTGTCAGAAAGGACTGCACACACACATACACAAACACACACACACACACACACACACATCGCGAAATGCGGAAGTTTTTTTTTTTTCTTACCATTTGGCATGCGTCATTAAATTCCATAACTCTCTCACCTGTCCTTACTCCGTATTTGCGTCTATATTACCCCAGTTTGTCACGAAGGAATAAATGAAAAGTGAAACTGCAGTTAGAGTCAGGCATCCTGCTGATTTGATTCAATAGAGCAGACGGCTCACCGGTCAGGTATACATCCGCGGTAATATATCAAGGTGAAAGTCATCATAGCTTGCGTAGAATAGACCCAGCTCCCAACCCAACTTTGAGAATAGATTAACGGCGATATTTTTTTTATCGCGCGATAAGAGTCTCGCGTTAACGCAGCACGTTAACGCCGTTAACGGCCCAGCACTAATTGTGACGCATGCTGCATCCAAATTCACATATTTATTCTACACCCTAAACGTATGTACTTTTTTGTAAAGGAATAGTACTTTTGAGTAACAGAAGAGCATGCAAGCTTTGGGACATGTACTTCCTCGTTAACACCTCGTTTTGTTGCTTATGTCAGCTGTCAATCATCTCGACACATCGTACACATTTCTTTCATATTTAATTACCTACCTTATTGGAGAAGCAGCAGCAGGTTAATCTGCCATTCCAGAGTCTTTCATTCAGAGAAATCTCTTCAGCTCTTCGTTTAATTCTGCATTCAGAAGTTAATGTCCAAACATATCTTGATATAAGTTCACATTGTTGTTGCAGATGAAATATAACATGGAAAATGTGGTTTAAATATGTTCCAGTTGGCTAGATAGATTAACAGTCATTCAAACATCTTTGCCGAAGCCTCTCTGCTTGACGGTTGGTCTCGCGTGTCCGCCATGTTTGTAGTTTGATTACACCTTTTACCTGAGTTTTAAAGTTTTAATCAAATTCACGTCCAACGTGCAATATTTAAATATTAATATAAATATTATTCTGGGCAATATTAGCGGTTAGAGCATGGGTGACCAACCCTGTTCCTGGAGATCGACCTTCCTGCTGATTTCAGCTCCAACCCTGATCAAACACACCTGAACCAATTAATTAGAACCTGAGGAGCACTTGATAATTACAGGCAGGTGTGTTTGATATGGGCTGCAACTGAAAACTGCAGGAAGGTCGATCTCCAGGAATAGGGTTGAGCACCCCTGGGTTAGAGTATGGACGCTTCTACACAGAGTCTGCGTCCGAAATCGCATGCTTCCTATATAGTACGCTAAAAACAGTATGCGAGCTGGGTAGTATATCCAAATTCATAGAATTCTAAAAACATTATGCGAGAAGTACACGGATGGCTTACTACTTCCGGCGAGATTCTGAAGTGTGAATTCGATACACGCTGCATTATCCCACGATGCACCATGAGAGAATTTATGAATGGGACTGAAGCGACGTAATTCACGCAGGTAGGTTACTTGATCTTGTCAAAATGGTTGATGTAGTACGTCCGAGTTCTATTCATACTGCTTAGCTTCATACTGTATAGAACATACTTTTCTAACAACCGAGTAGTACATTTAAATTCCAATGCAGTACCTACTGAGTAGTAGGCGGTTTCGGACACAGCCTTAGAGTTTTTACCGGAAATAGTAAGCCATCCGGGAACCTTTGGCATACTCTGTTCAACATACTATGGTTTGGGACACACTCATTTTATTTTCAAAAACTATTTAGGATGGATAGTATGCAATTTGGGACGCAGCAGCAGTTCCTAGAGAAATGGAATATTAAATGAGTAAACAGTTGGCGTGGCTTGTTTTTTCTACTGTGAGCTGATTGGATGCAGTAGCCATTTCTTTCAGAAAGATCAGGAAAAGTGTTTTGGGGGTGAAGTCCATAGATATATACACTAGATATCGCATAGGGACCCTGAGCATGCGTCAATAGCGCCGCCACATTGGTACAGTGCTCCTGGGACAAAAGTCATTCAACCGCATTAGTCAAGACAGTGTGCCAATGTGAAGATGCTGGACTTTAGCGCTGTGTACGGATGTAGTAACGAGCAAACAAAGAAAACAAAGCACAAAGGCAGAACATTTCATAGGTAAGATTTTGTTTTTTTATGTTTTTGTATGTTATGAACTTTTGTGCTTAAAAAGTAACATTATTGATGATAATACAGTCTCTTGCTGCATTCACCATAAGGCAAAGTAGCACCAACTCGCACTAAATTCTAGACTTATGCTAGTTTTGTTGAATAAAATAAGCAAACAATGTTATGAAATATGACAACAAGATGCTGCACTGCTAGAAACATGTATTATTGTCGGCTAAGTGAACGAGTCGTTCATAACGGAGATTCATTCACAAACGAATCGCTCCCTCCGTCAGAATGAGAAGTGAAAGCAGGAGAGGGGGTGTGTTTCAGGACATGGATTAGATCAAATTAAACAGGGATGGAGGATAATGCATTTCCATGCACACAAACACACGCTCTTTGTCGGCAATGCCAGTGCGGTCACATCCATCAATGTAGAAAAGTGATCTAAAATTATAATATTTCGTAATTGTAAAAAATATTTGCATACTGACCACCGGGTAAACTCCCGATCATAGATATATGTGTATATGTGTATTTCTCTGGCTTTGGATGGGCACAGTCCTCCACTGCACCTTGGTCCCGCATTCATTTCAAAGGAGCGCTACCCTGTACTAAAATGGCGGCTCTATTGACCCATTCGTTCTAATAGACAACAGCAGGGTAGGCGACATCTAATGTATATATCTATGGGTGAAGTCTAGATAGGATATGCGGCGGGCCAGAAGTGCGATATGCACATCAATATAGCAGCATTTTTTTGACACTGTATATTAATAATTAATATTTTTACAGCACTGTGACGGTTGAGTTTAGGGTTAGGGTAGGGTTAGATGTTAATTAATACAATTTAATAGATAACATAAATAATACTCGGTACAACTACTGTTTTTCTGTTACTGTGATGGTTGGGTTTAGGGCTGGGGTGGGCGTAGACATTAATAAAATACAATAAATGGAAAATTTAATAAATAATATTAATCATTTTTGTTAACTTTCGGCCGCAACCATATCTGATCTAGCAACAACTTGTTTTGGGAGAGTTATTACAACCTAACAGACACCTCCTCCTCACCATTTCTCTCTGCTGTCATAAGGCTGTGAAAACGGACAGTTGGAGGGGCGTGGTTAAGTATGTTAGCCACGCCCAATCAGACAGACGTAATCTGAGAATTTACCTGAAAACAAACAAATTTCAATTTTGGATTACAAGGGCAAACTGTATTTACCTTAATGACATGGACAGATGATTTGTTTACCACAAAACTAGCAATGCGAGCTAACAAAATCAGTATGGTTAGTTCTGATTTCATGTGCACTACTTTAAATCAGCTTGAACCTGACGTTATTTCCGAAAGAAAATCAGACAGGTTTGGAACAAGTGAAGGGTGAGTAGGCCTAAATGATGACAGAGTTTTCATTTCTGAGTGAACTAACCCCTTTAAAGTGACAAAGGCAATTCTGCAACCAAGAAGTTTCCCCTCATCGTCGCCATGCACCGTGAGTTTTCAAAGCTGTTATTACTGATTTGTGGAGCGAAAACTGGCTCTTTAATTATTCACTCGACTCATGTTCCGTCAGTTTTTAGCCGTTTTCTGTGTGCGAGTGCTCCAGGATTCGCCAGGCCTGCCAAGCGCTCTTTATTGACAGAGGAAATCCATATGCCTCGCGTTTCCCTTAATGAGTCCTGCGAGCGCGCGGCTCTTCCGGTGACTCATGCTGCACCGCCGCGGACCGGAGACTCTGCGGTTTTCCGTTTTACCGCTGGAGCTCCGCCACGGCGTCTGCGCTGCTGTAACCCGGCCCGAGCCCTCCCTCTGCCCGCAACAGACACTGGAGCCTCGGCTGCTGAATCACGGTGGTGCAGCTCTCTGCTTGAGGTAAAGTTGGCTTTATATTCGCACATTCAGATTTTCTCCCTTATAATATAATTTCAGAAATGTATTTGCAAAATATAAATTGTGAATTCGTATAAGCAGCTAATAACTATCAAAGTACAGTCAAAACAAATAGTGCTAATGTTTTTAAGTCATACTTGCATGTGATTTCAGACTGAATATTCAAAGTAGCCTACCATGGTAATCAATGTTAGGGAGCGTGTCACAAGTTGTCACTGAACGGATGTGCGAATATAAAATCAACTTTACTTCTGGAGTCTTGTTGAGTGTCAGAGAAAGGAAGCTGTGAGAAGGAGAAATCACACTTTCATGCTTTTAAAGAGTTGAACTCAGTAATCCCAGAATAATGGTCTAAACGGAAGAAGTGGTGCAGTGAAACTGAAAGGCTCTTGTAGTTGGTAACTTTTACACAATAATGGCACTCAGCAGTTTTTCTTTCTCCCTAAGGCCTGTTAATGTAAGACTACTGTGCATTTTTTTTCTGTTAAACATTTATAAAAAAAAAAAGAAAATACTGGTTCTTGAATCTGTTTGGCTGATAGCCGTGCAATATTCTTCAATAACAGCACTCCTACAGCCTCCTCATCCTTCTGTATTACCATAGAGTGACAGCAGATCAATAAACTCACTACAGTTTGACAAATATTGCAGCTGTTGGACAACAGAGATTGCAACAGAGAAATACTGGGAAATGTCTCTAGACTGATGGCATTTCATGCCTTTCAGCCTCATAATTTTAAAATGTCAGCAAAATCACCTGTTTTGTCATCACTTTAGACATTAAGCTAGAGAATCATTCAAATACTAGCTCTAAAGTGACGTTGGTAAATGAGCAATGGAAAAGGATTTTGACACTCTCCGTGTTTGATTTTCTTTTTTATATACACAATTATGCAGTCAAACTGATGTATAAACGCAATATCACACGAGTAGCAGTGCGATATGGCTGTATATCATCACTGGTGAGACACTAAGGCACTCGGCTGCACGCCTCCCACCATTGTCGATATATATCGCACTACTACTCGTGTGATATTGCTCATATATACAATGTAAAGCTTTGTGTATGTGTGTGTATGTGTAAATGTATATATATCAACACAATCTCGCAGCAATTTGTAACTTTTTGATTTAGTGGCTAATTTGTACAATCTCATTCGTACAGTTTATTTTGGATTTGCTTATCCAGGATGGTTGGGTTTAGGGGCGGAGTTTTAAAATCCTTTTTAAAATCATTTGTTTTTGTACGACTGAATTTGTACGAATTAACCACTAAACTCACAAAACGCAAAATACTTACATTTCTTTGTGAGATTTATTCATATAAAGCTTATTTGAAAAAAATGAGCAGAAACAATAATCATTTAATTTCAAGTATAAAAAACAGTTGATTCTCCACAATATGAGGGGAAAATTATATAAATCATGCTATTAATGGTGTATGATTTTACCCTATTATGTAGAATCAATCATGTTTTATGTTTATAGATGGAAAAATTTTTGTATTTTTTTTTTTGCACAGATCTTTACTTTCAACATTTAAAAACATTAACAGGAAACAACATGCATTAAAAATACAAAAGTTGAAAAAAAGAAATTTGTAAAAATGTGTAAAGAATTAATAAATTAATAGTAGAATGGCATTTTATGTTTATATTTCACTTTTGTTTAATATATGTGATGGAAATTTTATTGACATAATTTACTATTACTTACTTTTTTTACTACCATCATTTACATAAGTTATATACACACAGTGGCCACTTTATTAGGTACACCTTACTAGTACCGAGTTGGACCCACTTTTGCTTTCAGAACTGCCTTAATCCTTTATGGCATAGATTCAACAAGGTACTGGAAATATTCCTCAGAGATTTTGGTCCATATTGACATGATAGCATCATGCAGTTGCTCATCAGACCAGGCAGCATTTTTCCAATCTTCTATTGTCCAATTTTGGTGAGCCTGTGCGAATTGTAGCCTCAGTTTTCGCTGTTGTAGCCCATCTGCCTCATGGTTGGACGTGTTGTGCATTCAGAGATGCTCTTCTGTATACCTCGGTTGTAACGAGTGGTTATCTGAGTTACTGTTGCCTTTCTTTCAGCTGGAACCAGTCTGGCCATTCTCTTCTGACCTCTGGCATCAACAAGGCATTTGTGCCCACAGAACTGCCGCTCACTGGATATTTTCTCTTTTTCAGACCATTCTCTGTAAACCCTAGAGATGGTTGTGCTTGAAGTAGTCACAGCAGTTTGTGAAATACTCATGCCAGCAGTCTGGCACCAACAACCATGCCACGTTCACTTAAAAAAGCTTTCTTCCCGGTTCTGATATTCGGTTTGAACTGCAGCAGATCGTCTTGACCATGTCTACATGCCTAAATGCATTGAATTGCTGCATTGAGTGATTGGCTAGAAATTTGCATTAATGAGCAATTTGACAGGTGTTCCTAATAAAGTGGCTGGTGAGTGTATATATAATATGGTAGCTCTTTTAAAATTAATATTTAAATTTTTGTGTCTAAATTGACTTTTACAAATAAGCCTACTGAGATATATTCACTGGCGTAAACAACTGACCTCAGTAAGCAGCAAATATTTAACCATTATTGGCTTCAGGACTTTTTTTATTCTCTTGATATATCAACAAAGTATGAAAATATTACAGATGCTATAATAAAATGCAAATATGGAGACAGATATTTCCCCAAATTTTGTAGTGGGCAGAAAAACCCCAAAACAAACCCGAGCTCTGAAAATATCTGCTGTATTTATATTGGAGGTTTTCACAGATGCCACCGAAGCGACCAAAACAAGCAGTTTAGTGTTTATGAGCTTTCAGTCAGAGCCTTTTCCTCTTGTATTTCTGGATTGGGGATGTGTGTTGTCCTCGACTGACCCGCCGTGGATCTGAATTCAATCCCCTTTGCTGGAAACCAACTGTATGTTGGATCGCAGTGACTTTTTAATATGAAATAACTGAGCAAATCTCGGCCTGGTTTTAGATTCAACCACATTGTTAATGGTCTTCCAGTCAAACATACTTGCTGTGGTTTTCAGTTTCTTCCATCTCCATTCAAAATAAATGTTATCATGCGCAATACCGCGCTTGAAACTCGATATATGTGCCTACAGCAGTGTTTTAGCAAATACAATGTGAGCGTGTAATGATGAACTCTTTAACTTTTCGAGCCTTTCTGCCCATTTGCATTAACATGACCATTATGAAGCTCAATGTCAATGTGCTTGAACAAATATATGGAGGTTTCTAACTTGTTTTTGGACCTTTTTTTGTTGCTTTTGTTGTATAATTCAATTTTTTTTTATTTGATCTACACTCAAAAAATGAGTTATTAGAAATGAGTTATTAAAACTTGTTTAGAAATGTGTTTAAAAAATATCTCTGTTAAACAGAAATCAGGGAAAAAAATAAACAGGGGGGCTAATAATTCAGGGGGTCTAATTATTCGGACTTCAACTGTATATGCATATTTAAAAAAAACTAAATAAAAACAAGCAAATATAAATACTAACATACGACTAGCTGAAATTAAAGTGATAACAGAAAAAAAAGTTTGTTTTAATTTTACATCACTGTTACAAAATCAGTGCTGTATATGGAGACACGGATGGGATGTGATGGTGAGGGAAAAAACAGGTGGAAAAAAAAACAGTGGGAGAAAAAAAACAGAGTGATAAGAAAATAAGTTTTTTAAAAAGTTTTTGCGTTCCCTCGCAAAGATGTTTTGCGTTCCCTCACAAAACTGTTGTTCGACAAACACTTCTGGTTTACTTCATACATGTCAACCCTCCCGTTCTTGCCAGAATTCTTTTGTATTTTACCATTCTCTCCCGCTATCATCCTATCATTAAGTATTTTCCCATATTTTTATTCTTAGAAGCATGGGAGAACCCCGGCAAAAACAGGAAGGTTGTATGAAGTGAACAAAAAGTGTTTGTGGAACAACAGTTTTGGGAGGGAATCCAAAACAACTTTGAGTTGAGTTTTTAAACACAAAAACTTTAAAAAATAAACATTTTTCCATTACTGTTTTTTTTTTTTTTCACCCAGTTTTTTTGCATTCTTCCACCCATTTTTTGCCCCACCATCACATCCTTTCCGGGTCTCTGTAGCTTTTCTGATTCAAAACTAACTTTGAATACATTAACTAAAACTAAATAAAATAAAAAAACATTTTAAAATAAAAAAGTAACAAAAAATTTAAGTGAAAACTTATAAATATAAAAAATAAAATATCAATGAATCTCTATCAATAATACTGAATTAACAGTCTGGATGTCATGCCTCCAATGGCTGTGTGTTGTACGTTTCCTTTTCAAGCTCCTTAAATTAAATCAACCAATAAAAATCCTCCAAACTAGCACTTTAGGTTGAAGTGGCATACCTGATTATAAAATCATTTTAAATGCATTCATTTTTTTTTACTGCAGTGATTAAATTACACACTTAAAAAGGCACAAAGAACTGACCTCTGCAAGACAGCCTTTCTTTGTTGGAGTTAAATTTGGCTTTTGTGTTGCATAAATTGAATGTATTATTCCACATAGCCCACATTTTCTGCAACGGGATCCAAGGCTCTTTTTTTTTTCTAGTGTGATGAACAGAAATGTAGATAATCTCAGTCGCTGCTGTTCTAGCATTCACACTGTCACGACTCTTATTGAAATAAGATATTTCAGATGAGCTGGTAGTGTTGAACACTCGTCTCATTGACGAAGCTTTGAGAGATAACGGAGTGATTTAGTAAACTCATGATTCACGGTTTCCAGAGTTTCTCCTTCAACCGTCCTTGTGTTTCATCCAGAGTGTAACAGAAAACGGCTCTTAACACACTCTCAACCTGAACTCAAGGACGACCGCAGGCTAAGAATAGAGCGTTTGTGTGAAGATTGGTCATCGATTTTACCCTGTTATTGTATTGGCCAAATTAGAAAGATTATTTTTATTCTGTATGTTGCGTTGAGTGAAATACACTGAAAAGAAACTGGCCTTTAATGATTTTCAATCAGAAATTGCTAATATAATTGGATTACATTTTAGATTACTTTTACATTACTATTGACTTAATTGTTTATGTCTAATTGATTTTTTTTGTACTAACTACAAATGGTAAATGGTAGTTATTAATATAATCTAAAGTGAAATATGCAGAATATACTGAAAGGAAACTGGCTTTTTAATGATTTTCAAGCAGAAATTGCTTATATAATCGGATTACATTTTAGATTACGTTTAGATTACTTTTGACTTGTTTATTATGTCTATTTGATAATTTTGTACTGATTACAACATAATGTGAAATACGCTTAATATGCTGAAAAGACACTGGTCTTTAATGATTTTCAAACAGAAATTACTATTATTATCGGATTACATTTTAGATTACTTTTAGATTACTTTTACATTACTTTTGACTTAATTGTTTATGTCTAATTGATTTTTTTTGTACTAATTACAAATGGTAAATGGTAGTTATTAATATAATCTAAAGTGAAATATGCAGAATATACTGAAAGGAAACTGGCTTTTTAATGATTTCAAGCAGAAATTGCTATAATCGGATTACATTTTAGATTACTTTTAGATTACTTTTGACTTGTTTATTATGTCTATTTAATAATTTTGTACTGATTGCAACATAATGTGAAATACGCTTAATATGCTGAAAAGACACTGGCCTTTAATGATTTTCAAACAGAAATTGCTATTATTATCGGATTACATTTTAGATTACTTTTGACTTGTTTGTTATGTATATTTGATCATTTTGTACTATTTACAAATGGTAAATGGTAGTTAGTAACATAATCTAAAGTTAATTATGCTTAATACACTGAAAAGAAGCTGTCTTTTAATGATTTTTAATCAGAAATAGCTAATATTACCGCATTACATTTTAGATTACTTTAAGATTGCTTTTGACTTAACGTGTTCCTTATGTCTATTTTGTACTGATTACAAATAGCAAATGATAGTAACAATCTAGAGTAAAATATGCTTAATACACTGTAAAGAATCTGCTAAAAAATTGCTATTATTATCGGATTACATTTTAGATTACTTTTAGGTTACTTTTGACTTGTTTATTATGTCTGTTTGATTTTTTTTTTGTACTGATTACAAATGGTAAATGATAGTAACATAATCTAGAGTGAAATATACAGAATACACTAAAAAGAAACTGGCTTTTAATAATTTTTGATCAGAAATTACTAGTATAATCTGATTACATTTTAGATTACTTTTGACTTAACTTGTTCCTTATGTCTATTTTATTTTTTTGTACCAATTACAAATGGTAAATGGTAGTTATTAACATAATCTAGAAGGAAATACACAGAATAGACTGAAAATAATCTGTCTTTAATGATTTTCATTCAAAAATTGCTCATATAATCAGATTACATTTTTGACTTTTGGCTTAACTTGTTTGTTATATCTATTTGATTATTTTGTACTGACTACAAATGGTAAATGATAATAACATGATTTAAAGTAAAATACACAGAATACACTGAAAATAATCTGCCTTTCTAATATATTCGGATTACATTTCAGATTACTTTTAGATTACTTTTGACTTAACTTGTTTGTTATGTCTATTTGATTTTTTTTTGTACCAATTACAAATGGTAAATGGTAGTTATTAACATACTCTAGAAGGAAATACACAAAATACACTGAAAATAATCTGTCTTTATTCATTCATTCATTCATTTTCTTTTCGGCTTAGTCCCTTTATTAACCTGGGGTCGCCACAGCGGAATGAACCGCCAACTTATCCAGCACGATTTTACGCAGCGGATGCCCTTCCAGCCGCAACCCATCTCTGGGAAACATCCACACACAATCATTCACACTCATACACTACGGACAATTTTAGCCTACCCTGTTCACCTATACCACATGTCTTTGGACTGTGGGGGAAACCGGAGCACCTGGAGGAAACCCACGCAAACACAGGGAGAACATGCAAACTCCACACAGAAACCCAAACTGATCCAGCCGAGGCTCGAACCAGCGACCTTCTTGCTGTGAGGCAACAGCACTACCTGCTGCGCCACTGCCTTGCCCCAATCTGTCTTTAATGATTTATTATTATGATTATGATTTATTTATTATTTATTAGATTATGATTTTCAATCAGAAATTGATAATATAATCGAATTACATTTTAGATTACTTTTACTTTTGACTTGTTCGTTTTGTCTATTTGGTTATTTTATGCTGATTACAAATGGTAAATGATATTAACATAATCCGTAAAATACACAGAATCCGTTGAAAAGAAACTGGTCTTTAATGATTTTCAAACAGAAATTGCTAATATAATTGGTTTACATTTTAATTATTTTTCATTTCCTTTTGACCCAACTTGTTTGTTAGGTCTATTTGATTATTTTGTACTGATCACAAATGGTAAATGATAGTTAGTGACATAATCTAGAGTGAAATACACAGAATACACTGAAAAGAAACTGGTCTTTAATCATTTTCAAACAGAAATTCCTAATATAATCAGATTAGATTTTTGATTACTTTTAGATTACTTTTAAGCTAACATCACATTAATTTCATAATTTTGTACTGATTACAAGTTGCATAACAAAGCCTGTGGTTAGTAACAATCGAGAATTCACATTTTAGGTTACATAATCTAACTATGTTTTTTAATACGACTCTAAAAACATTCTCAACAACAGCTGGCTAATATAATCTAGAATACACATTTTCTCCATTGTAATCTGACTACATTTTTCATTACTTTTAGGTTACTTTTGACCTAACTTGTCCTTCCTATCAATTTGATTATTTGGTACTAATTCTCAATTACATAATAGAAATTGTAGTTAATTACATAATCTAGATTACACAATTTAGGTAATGTAATCCGACTACATTTTAGATTACTTTTAGATTACTTCTGACTTTACTTGTTTGTTAGGTCTGTTTTTTGTCACTTTTTTTCACCTCATGATGAGTTTGCACCCCTGGCCTACACTGTATGGTATACATTGCAAAATTAACAGTGAATTCTTTAATGAAGCTGCATTATTTCTAATTGAAACGTATTTA
The DNA here is from genome assembly GCA_903798195.1 of Danio kyathit. Lineage (NCBI taxonomy): Eukaryota > Metazoa > Chordata > Actinopteri > Cypriniformes > Danionidae > Danio > Danio kyathit. The sequence goes on along the minus strand of LR812538.1, from coordinate 52,248,606 downwards.
AAAAATATCCTTATGATTTTAATAGGGCTGTACGATATGGCAAAAATTTATATCACGATATATTTTTTTTTTTATGGTCGATACGATATAATTCCGATATCGATATGGACAATATTAAAAAGAAAGGAAAAACTGCCAAGAACGCACACAATGGATGTCTGTACCTACAAATGTCTGCAAAGTGAATTTGCAAAGTCGATAATACCTCCAGACTCTTATAACTTTTTTAAAAATAAAAACGGTACAAAAAAATTTGTTCACTTTTTATTTGCATTTAGCCTATACAAACAAGAAATGTGAAATAAACTATCAAATGAATAAAACTCTCAGACTCAGCTTATAATATATAGACAGTTTGTGGGGGTTAGCTTGACCAACGTGATGAACAGAAACTTTTATCAGTGTTTTTTTTTTGTATATGCTGAATATTTAACAATCAAAATAATACCAAAATCTTACAATTATGACATCCACATCGTAAAAAAACAATATATAATTATAATAATAAAAAATCATAAAGAGTAAAGGCTACATTAATATTTGCAATAGAAGAGTTGTTTGAGTATATTCATAATTCTAATTGCTTTTCATCTTGAACGTCCTTTAAGGGTTTTATCTGTATTTATATTTGTGTATGTAATTACCTCATTAAATTGAAAGGTTTAACATAAATATCTCTTATATATTTTAAATAGTCTATTTATATAGACTAATATTTTATATAACACGTTTTCATTATTTAACAGATTTAATAGCTCTATTGATCACATTCTTTCTACTTCATCAGCTTTGCAATAACCTGATTCCTGATAAATATGTTTGTGAGTTTTATTTTGTAAGTGCGCGAGTGCTATATGCCAGCATGCAGCGAGTTTGTGTATGTGAGTGTTAATTTTGGTGTTTATGCAAGGATCGAGTTTGTGCGTGTGTTAATGTGGGAGTATATGCAAGGATCGGCGAGTTTATATGCATATGTGGGTGTATGCATGCATCAAGTTTTTTATGTACTGTATATGCACAAATTTCATACATGTTTTGAACATTCAATAGTATAGGTGTATATGCGAGTGATTTATAGGTGTATATGCACGTGTTGATAAGCGAAGTGAGGCCACAGGTTGGCTTAAACTTTTATGTTGCCTCATCTTCTGACTCTCAGTATGTTTTATCGGGTGGAACTGCTTCATGGTGAAACAGATTTGATGTGTTGCCGCCGCTAGTCAGCTACACTCTCTGGCACACTTTGCAGAGCACCGAAAGTAAGTTTATCGGAACTTAAAAAGCCGAACCACTTCCACACCACTGCATTAGTCTTTCCTTTCTTATCAACTATTTCATCTGGAATCTTACTTGTGGAAGCTTGTTCATTCGCATCTGTATTCAGAGCACTCATTTTGTAGCTAAAACTTTCTGCGGCGCAGCTTAACCAACTGCTGTGCTGAGCGCTGGCAGCGTGTCTGTGTTGTTCGTCATCACGTAAGTGACATCAGATCACGCTCTTTCTGACGGCTGAGCACTGAATGTCATTCAGTGACAAGTGATACATGTATAAGATCTTATATAAATAATAATATATATATTTATATATATGCAAATTTATAACGAAATATCGGAAATGGGTTTAAAAATCATATCATCGTTATTGAAAAAAATTCTATCGCGATATATATTGATATCGAATTATTGTCCAGCCCTAGATTTTAATGGTAGTGTCGTCAGTATAGTATCCATATATGCAATTCTCCAATTTTCCATTCATGCTCCTTTGGTTTGAAACACACCTACAGTTTATCCTGTCTGATTATTTTCCATGCAGTCACACCAGTGAAACAAGAGATTGTCAAGGATGACCACAGATATGAAAATAACCTTTGCCATAGCATGAGTCATCCTGCAGTGGTGAATGGAGCGAGTGTTATATCAATGAACCTGCGGCGCTGGATATGATGTCACTCTCCTGAAATAGATATTGTCATCTTGTTAGCCAGACAAGTCTAATGTTGTCTGTTTGATTATCCCGAGGGCTCAGGTTTCCCCTGTGCTGCCCTTGAAGAAACCCGTCTTCCTTTTATTTGTGTTATCGCTGATTGTTTGATCTTCAGCCAATCAGGAAGACTGATCGCACCATTGATGCTTCGTAAAAGTGTGGTGATTAATGCACATCGCTCTGCCAGATAACCTTCAATTAAAGGTCACGTCAGATGCAGATGCATGAAGTCTCGTGCAAAATGAATGATGCATGCTTTGCAGATAAGACATTGAATATATCTTATAGAGCAACATACTGGAATTCATTCATTTTCCTTCAGCTTAGTCTCTTAATTCATCAGTGGTCGCCTCAGCGGAATGAACCGCCAACTTATCCAGCATATGTTTTACGCAGCGGTCGTTTTCAGAAGGGTGAATTAGTGGGATAGATAATTATTTAATGAAACATGCTGAATGTGGCAATTTTTTTCTCACATATCACACAAGTATTTCTGTAATCATAGGCATTGTTGCTCTACTACACTACTAAATAATGTATTATGCATAGCAGAACATACCTTTACTTTGAGCTTGCTTTTCATCCTCTGCCTTTCTTTTCTTCCTTTTTTGGCTCCGGAAAGATGCCGTTTGGTTTGGATGCCATTTCATTTCAAATTAAAATTCTATTAAGATGTATTAAAAATAGCAACGACACGCGTGACGTTATATTACTTAAGACTTTAAGACCTTTTTGGCTTTACAGTGCATCTAAAAAAGTATTGATAGCGCTTCACTTTTTCCACATTTTTTTGTGTTACAGCCTTATTCCAAAATGTATTAAATTCATTTATTTCTTTAAAATTCTACACACAATACCCCATAATGACAATGTGAAAAAAGACTTTTTGCTAATTTATTAAAAATAAAAACACCACATCACTGTAGGGATGGCATTAGCCTGGTGATGAGCGGCGCCTGGTTTTCTCCAAACATAACGCCTGGCATTCACTCCAAAGAGTTCAATTTTAGTCTCATCAGACAAGAGAATTTAGTTTCTTATGGTCTGAGAGTCCTTCAGATGCCTTTTGGCAAATTCCTGGTGCGGAGTGGCTTCCTTCTGGCCACTCTACCATACAGGCCTGATTGGTGGATTGCTGCAAGGATGGTTGTCCTTCTGTAAGGTTCTCCTCTCTCCACAGAGGAACGCTGGAGCTCAGACAGAGGGACCATCGGGTTATTGATCACCTCCCTGACTAAGGCCCTTCTCCCCCGATCACTCGGCTTAGATGGCCGGCCAGCTCTAGGAAGAGTCCTGGTGGTTCCAAACATCTTCCACTTACGGATGATGGAGGCCACTGTGCTCGTTGAAACTTTCAAAGCAGCAGAAATTTTTCTGTAACCTTCCCCTGCCTTGTGCGTCAAGACAATCCTGTCTCGGAGGTCTACAGACAATTCCTTTGTCTTCATGCTTGGTTTGTGCTTTGACATGCACTGTCAACCCTGAGACCTTATATAGACAGGTGTATGCCTTTTCATGTCCAATCAACTGAATTTACCACAGGTGAACTCCAATTAAGCTGCTGAAACATCTCAAGAATGATCAGTGGACACAGAATGTAGCTGAGCTCAATTTAGAGCTTCATGGCAAAGCTGTGAATACTGATGTACATCTGATTTTTTTCAGGTTTTTTTATTTTTAATACATTTGCAACAATTTCCAAAAATCTTTTTTCACATTGTCATTGTGGGGTATTGTGTGTAGACTTTTGAGGAAATAAATGAATTTAATTCATTTTGGAATAAGGCTGTTACATAAATGCACTGTATATCCAGTGTGAGCAATTGGAGAGATATTCGTTTGAATACGTTATGTCATTCTAGTTCACCAATAGCCGATCGCATGTGATGTTATGCAAAATAGAGTATGGGGCTGATGGGTATGTTTCTAATATTTTCTTTTCTTTTATTCATACTGTTGTGTATTTATTATCATTTTCAGCTATTTGTCATGTATGAATTATACAGACCTATTCTTTTAAAGAAATGTGGAGGTTATTTTTTTCTCAGTGTTGTTGTGAATTGTATCGCATTTAATGGGGTTTGTGCATTGCGCAATGAGCATTGTTAATGATTTAAACGTCCTTGCATGTCCTCGCTCGTCCTCGCACTTACATTCACAGTAAATATAACATAAAAGCAGAGTTTGTGGCCCTCCAAGAAACACGGGGCCCTAGGCGACCGCCTATATTGCTTGTTGGATGGGCCGGCACTGTTCACACGCATACACTACGGCCAATTTAGCTTATTTAATTAACCTATACCGCATGTCTTTGGACTGTGGGGGGAACCGGAGCACCCGGAGGAAACCCACGCCAACATGGGGGGAACATGCAAACTCCACTCAGAAATGACAACTGACCCAGACGGTGGTCGAACCAGCAACCTTCTTGCTGTGAGGTGACAGTGCTCAATAATACTTATGTCTGGTGACTGGGCTGGTCATTCCTGGAGCACCTTGACCTTCTTTGCTTTCAGGAGCTTTGATGTGTAGGCTGAAGTATGAGAAGGTGCGCTATCCTGCTGAAGAATTGGCCAAAGCCAACCTTCCGTTCCTCTTTGTTTTTCATTAGAAAAGTCAAACGTGAAGACATTTCCACACATATCGTAATTAAAACACAAAATATCCATGTTTCCATATGGCGCGGTCATAAAAACAAGACTGTGCTTGCTGAATTAAACATGAACTAAACTGAGGTCACGCGTCGAGCACAGTCCTTGCTTGTAAACCGCTGTTTCTCAGCGCCAGGTGATTTTATCGGCCATGTGTTGGTGCATGTTCTCCGTTTTTTTTGTCTCTGTGTGTTTAATTTGAGGAGATGGGCTCGTCAGCACATTCCCGACCGATGGAAAAGCCATTAAGTTTGCTTCTGTCCTCCTCTTTACCTCTTTCGGCATTCCTGTGTTTATGTTCATTATGTTGCATCATCCCACGTCCCTTCAGCTCAGTCATTATGATTACATGTTGTGCTCGGGACACCCTCTCTCTCTCTCTCTCTCTCTCTCTTGCTCTATATCTGTCTGAATACACACACACGCACACATACAGTCTTTCATTTTGCTTGCTGCCGCAGGAATTTCATGCGTGGTTAGTAAAGGGAGGCGCTGGAGGCCGTCCAGATGCTTTCCCGCAGTAGCTTCAAAACGCGGACTATTTTGGCCTTGCATAATACTTTTCATACTTGCATACTAGTGTTTGCAAATTACAGGGGGGTTGCGGGAGGATTGACCCCCTTAATTAACGCTGGATCCCCCCTGAAGGACGCCAAAACAAGATGTATTGGGGGTTTAGCCCTTTAATTGTGAGAAATAGTATGTTCTGATCTGTATAATAATGTTAATAATTAAAACAGGCCTGATATATACATTTGAATATGCATTTGACCACCCTATAACGGTTCATACCCCTGTGAATGCATAATCATGCCAAAAAAATAATTCCACAGTCTGAAACCGGCAAATCTAGACGGCACGATAGACTTTTCTAGTAAAATAGGTGTTTGTTTCTACATATAGATATTAGAAAAATAGAGTAAATATTATCCCTCAAAATACTGAAAACCTTAATATATTTTATTAATACATTAGATGTAATTTAAATAAATAGGCTACATAATAATAATAACAATAATACATTTTATTTATATTGCGCTTTTCTCAGACTCAAAGCGCTAACAAGAGCATCAGAACACAGTGGAACATAAAGTTGATTTACTGAAGCATGTGTTTCACAAAGGAATAGTACCTAAAATTGACCCCCCCAATCATCAATGTATAATTCACACCCTGCTAGTTTTCATATTTAGTAGTTATATTTACAGTATATTAAAATATAGACGTTTTGGCATTTTAATATATATATATAAAGTATGTAGCCTATATATTTTGTCTCTTGATGGTGCGTAAAGTCTTTGTGAAATCAAAATGTACAATGTTTTTTTTGCTAGCGCACATTGCTAGTCTTTAGGTGAACAGTTAATCTGTCCAGGTTATTCCACTGAAAAATAAAAGTTTGTTAATCTTCAATCAAAGTCTGAGCATTGGTTTCCGTGTCTGAAGTGGTGGCGCTTCTCTGCTGATGTCAGTCAAAGTCCTTTTTAAGGCAAGTCATTTCATTCGGCAGCCATCTTTGAATGCTCGGGCATTCTGTTTGAATTGGGAAACTTTATGCTTGCCAAGCTTAAGATTAAACTTCATATTAGGAATCACCAATAAAATTAAACAGCGACTGTCTCTTTAGTTTCATTTCTAAACCTTCAAATCACAAAATCTGCAAAAACACAGGTCTGGTTCGAGCCCCTCCCCCGGAGAATCCTCAGTCTATTGATAGTTTTCATGTCTTGTCCATAGACTGTAAAATATATGGACGTAGTATTTGTGACGTCACCCATAGCTTTCTGAAGAACGCAAAAGAAGCTACAAGTAGGCGTGGCCAACCGTCGCCATTTTGTTCGCGAGTCATCGAACCAACCGGGGGATACCAAACAAGGGCAAAGAGGCGAAGCGTGACTGGAGCTACAGACACCTGCTGGCATTTTGCTTAGATGGGCTTTTTTTTTGGGAGAAAAGCTTAATACTTCATTACCTGCGACTCGTTTGTGTTCTGACCACATGTGCTTGGTTGTGTACTATATTAATAAAGTGTTTAGTGTTTTAAAAACACTGTTGTAACACATTGAGCCACTAAACATTGTTTTTATGTTTTTCTATAGGAGGAAAACACAAATTACTTCCAAATACTTCAGATATAGTCTGTGTCAGTAAATGCAAGCCTATATAAAATCAAGGCATAACACTGTATGACAACATTTCAGACGACTGTTCTAGCCTAGAGCTAATCAATCTGTCAGATTCTGAGTGCATTACAGGTCTAAAGAATAATAGAAATAATAAATGATCTTAAATAAAACAAATATATTTATAGAGATCGTATATCAGTATATAATTTCACTCATCTGGGAAATGGAGGCCACGTGAATGGTTTGTGAGCACAATTAAGTGCGCAGCGTGCCATATTATCTGATAATTGTAAGAAATAATTCCAAAAAGCAACTGACTGTGTAAAGCTAACATAAAACAAAACAAAAATACAACATATATGCCTAGTTCAGCGCCGAATCTGCTGAGGCGAAGTGACGGCGACCAGCCAGACCTAGCTGTCACTCAAGTGGCCACGCCCTTAATTATGCAGAGTTTATATAACCTAATATAAACGAAATGGATGAGTTATAAAAAAAATTCACCCCCCTTACGCCCCATTCACACGGGGCGTCAGCTTCAACGCTTTCCATTCACTTTGAATGGGTGATGTCAGGCGTTGCCGACGGAAGCGGCAGCCAATCAGATCGCTGTATGCAAATACACCAGCTCAGACAGTGGCCGATTGCTGACTTAATTTCATTGGCTGACGCTGCTATGACGATCGCGTCAGCCCCTACCTCAGACACGCCCTCTGTCAAACGTTGATGCTTAAGCCCCGTGTGAATGCACCGTTACAGTTGTCATGAAGGGTAGTGTTAGCTATATGAACCAAAATCGTTCTTTGCACCAGGCTGTAAACATTTTTTTTTTCTGCTGTAAAGTTGGCCATTTCAACATTGGGTTCAATAAAAATCTGCTCTATTATGGAGCTAGGACTAGCGGAATTTCAGTTACTTCACGGGGGAGAGCGGTAGGTTGCCGCTTGATGTCATCACACCATTGGTGGAATGCCCCCCTGGCCGGCAAAACATTACTATCTTCCAATGACCACCAAGTCATGGGCTGAGTAATTTCTCTTTTTTTTTTTTTGCCAAAAAACTAATAATTCTTGTGCAATAAGAAATAAGGCCCTATCATACACGGCGCAATAAGGCGCAAGACGTGTTTGGCGTGATTTGTTACTATTTTCAGACCAGCACATCAGTAATTTTCATGTTTTGCTCCACTTTGTTTAAATAGCAAATCCATTTGCGCCACTTTGTCGACTAGTTTATTCACAGTGACATAGTTTATTCATGACAATTTGCATTTGCATAATATTATTATTAACAAGTTTAGATTTGTCCGCCTGTCGGGTTTTCGAGGCGTATGCATCACCATTTGGTGCATAAGAATAGGACGTTTGTTTGGATATAACTCAGTTTTTTGACCACACTTTGTTATTATTGTTTATTTATTCGTTTGCTGGAAATTAGAAATGAATTTAGAATAATTTTGAAACAAAGCTTTGTGCTTAACAAATGAAATTAAACATATAGGCTAATAGATGTCTTCAGTGGAGTGCGTACAACACCGTTTCCTTATTCCACAAAAGTAAATGAGTAAAGAGGCCAAATGGAGGAGACTCGTTCTTTATCCTTGCGCTGCAGTTTAACTGTTTCCTTGCTAGTAAGAACTTGCTAGTCTTCTACTTACAAAGTCCGCCATGTAAATAGCAAATGCGCCATGGCGCGACACAACTGACTCTTAAAGGGAATGAGAGATGAGACTCTGATTAATTTATTAAACGATGTGCTCAAAACACACCCATTACTCATTAAGAGAACAACCCTGTTAGACCATGCTCCGGGCGCAGAGCGTATTTTCTCCGTCCTTAAAATAGCAAAAGTGGATTCGGACATACCCTTAATGCTTTTGCGCCATGCGCTTTAGACTTTGTGCCTAGATTGATAAAATAGAGCCCATATTGCTATTAATCGACATGAGACATCCCTGGCTGTGCTTCTGCAGAATTCCTTCAGAGAAGGAACAACCAGAAAGGAGAAATTAATGGATTTGTGTTAAATGGTAGCATTATTGACCCATAACAAGCCATGGTACCCATAACTAGCAGTATGTTTGTGTACTTTTTATACAGTTTCTATTGTAATTTGCTGATTAAGTGTAGGGTGTCATGGTGGCTCAGTGGTTAGCACTGTCGCCTCACAGCAAGAAGGTCGTTGGTTCGAGTTCTGGCCAGGCCAGTTGGCATTTCTGTGTGGAGTTTGCATGTTTTCCCCGTGTTGGCGTGGGTTTCCTTTGGGTGCTCAAGTTTCCCCCACAGTCCAAAGACATGCGCTATAGGGGAATGGGCTAAACAAAATTGACCGTAGTGTATGAGTATTTGTGTGAATGCTAGAGTTTATGGGTGTTTCCCAGTACTGGGTTGCGGCTGGAAGGGAAGGTCTAATAAATAAGGGACTGAGCCGAAGGAAAATGAATAAATAATAAGAATAAATAAGAATAAAACAGTAATAAAAAATAATATTTATCAGTATATTTACAATCATTCATTTATAATATATTCTCTCTCTCTCTCTAAAAACTGAAATGATTACAGTATAAACTATAGCAAAAAGTCAAAATAATGACATAAAAACAACCAAAACAGTGAGTATTCAGTGTGTAGTGTACAGTATGCAGTCAGTAGTGTGCTACAGTAGTCTGCATTATGACTCGTTTTTCTCTCTCTCTCTCTCTCTCTCGCTCTCTCTCTCTCTCTCTGCCCTCAGGCTCAGAAATAGCCGTGTTTGAGGTCTGATCTCTCTGGATGTGCTTCATATAAAACACATGCGGTTCCTGCAGACTCTCTCTCTCTCTGAAGCCTCATGGGAAACCACTGTGTTCCTGTGAGAAGGCTTTTTACACGGCTAAATTAAGGTGCTCTGGCATGGACAGGTCAGCATTGCGTAACATGGTCAGATTCGCCCCATGTTGTGTAAGCAGAGTCTCTGAACAGCATCTGTCTGAATGCAGATTTCAGAATTAAACAGTAGACTAGTTTGTTGATGCAGTGATTTTCATATATGGGCACGAGATCATTCATTCATTCATTTTCCTTCGGCTTAGTACCTTATTTATCAGGGGTCGCCACAGTGGAAAGAACCAACTATTTCGGCATATGTTTTACACAGCAGATGTCTTTCCCAGTACTGGGAAACACTCTTACACTCTTGCATTCATAAGACATAGACCACGGCCAATTACACAGACAGGACAATAACCTGTCAATCACATGAGACCCACCAATGGCAAATCACACCCATACAATCAATTCCCCTTGGAGAAAATCAAGTCTGGTGACTCTGGTCCCACTTTTTACACACCGCAGTATGGAAGTGAAATGTTTCATGTTCGACTTTAAAGCGTTTTTATGGTGATGTGATCTTTGCTCAGGCAGAAATAAATCTCTGAGGACGTCAGAAGGTCAACAGCCGAGGTTTGCCTTCTAACTTATTCATAAAGTGACACATTTGCAGCTTGACAGACATTCACACTCTGCTGTTTTACACACTGTCTTGTGTGCACATCATCCTGAATGTTTGTCACTATAAACTACATGTTGTTTTTTTATTGTATTGCATTGTGGGTGAATACAGGTGTGATATGCTGTCATGTGCTGTGACTTAAGGAGGACCTATTATGCCCCTTTTTCTAATTCATTGAAATATAGGCTTTTTATATAGACTGACCGGCCAATTTATTAGGTACACCTTACTAGTACCATGTTGGACCCCATTTTGCCTTCAGAACTGCCTTAATCCTGCGTGGCATAGATTCAACTGAGATTCTGACAAATTGACATGATAGCATCACGCAGTTGCTGCAGATGTGTCGGCTGCACATCCATTATGCGAATCTCCCATTCCACCACATCCCAAAAGTGCTCTATTGGATTGAGCTCTGGTGACTGTGGAGGCCATTTGAAAACAGTGAACTTATTGTCACGTTCAAGAAACCAGTCTGAGATGATTCACGCTTTATGACATGGCGCGTTATTCTGCTGGAAGTAGTCATCAGAAGATGGGTACACTGTGGTCATAAAGGGATGGACATGGTCAGCAACAATACTCAGGTAGGCTGTGGCGTTGACACGATGCTCAATTGGTACTAATGGGCCCAAAGTGTGCAAAGAAAATATCCCCCACACCATTACACCACAGGCCTGTAGCCAGCCTGGTGAAAGGTGTGGTTCTTTTTTCTCAAGAAGTGGATCTTTTTGCAGTTATATGCCTCAGTTTCTATTTACTATGAGATTTAAATACTGCATTTAGTGACATTTTAAGCAGTACTTTTTTTTGCTGGATTAGCTAGTCAGATGTCATCATTACCACACTTTTTCATGTACCAAAAATATTTCCTAAAAATTTGCAATAAGTACAAATTAAAACAAGACTAATCTTTAAAATACAAATTTATTAAATCATATATCATTGGGAAAAAATAGGAATCTGTTCAAGTTTTAAAGTAAAAAAAAAACTGTAGCCTACTGTCATTTATTAGACAAAAAACAAACTGGCCAGCACATTCAACTGTCCTCAGTCACAACTTGGCCATTTCAATAAAAATTGTAATAATACAATAAATATTATTACAAGTAATAATAAATAATAATAAGGCAACACTTTATTTTGATGGTCTATTTGAGTATTAGTAGACTGTCTGCTTAATATCTGTTGACACTGACATTTAACAGTCCTTCAACAGACATTTAACTGACTATAAGAAACTTTGCAATTTCATGTCAACTTACACTAACCCTAACCCCAACCCCAACCTAACAGTCTACTTATAATCTAATGATAATTAGTTGCAATGTAACTTAAATTCAACAAACGGACCATCAAAATAAAGTGTGACCAATAATAATAATAACAATAATATTCATTCATTTTCTTGTCGGCTTTGTCCCTTGCGGGGTCGCCACAGCGGAATGAACCGCAAACTTATCCAGCACGATTTTACGCAGCGGATGCCCTTCCAGCCGCAATCCATCTCTGGGAACTTCCACACACACATTCACACTCATACACTATGGACAATTTTAGCTTACCCAATTCACCTATACTGCATGTCTTTGGACTGTGGGGGAAACCGGAGCACCCGGAGGAAACCCACACGAACCCAGGGAGAACATGCAAACTCCACACAGAAACGCCAACTGACCCAGCCCAGCCGAGGTTCGAACCTGCGACCCAGCGACGTTCTTGCTGTGAGGCAACAGCACTACCTACTGCGCCACTGGGTTGCCCATAACGATAATAATAAAACAATAATAATGAATTCTTCAGAATTTTTCTAGACGCTTTGCTTAAAAAAAGTACATTTGAAAATTCCTGGATATCAACAATAGCCAAAATATATTGAAATTAATGTAATATGGTCTGCTTTTAGTGCTTCACACCTTTTTATTGCTCATTCTTTTTTCAGGAAAAAGGTCCAAGAGTTAGAATAAAAGTTACCTGTAAAATGTTTTCTCTGATTAAAAACAATAGAGTAGTGAAAGAAGACTTCTCTTACATCAGATTATAGTCCCACCAAAGCAACAGCCGACAGATTCCGTTTGGTCTTAAAGCCTTTTTCGATGGATCATTTTCATTATTTATGATGGCATAGCAGTCAAAATAGGACAAATGAGCTCATGTATGGGACCCCATTCTGGACTTTTGTTAGTAAGGGGTGGGTCTTCCCCCCTGGCTACAGGCCTGAAAAGTTAGAGCACATCTTTTATGCTTATAGTAAACATGTTTTTAATAGAGTTTTGGCTGTAAAAGCGCACCTACAGGTGTTTCAGGCGCAGGTCAGATTTTCTCCAGGTCATAATTTATTTTATTTATATTAATTTTGTCTAAAAAATTATTAGACCTGTCCAGTTTCATACTGAATGCATCCCAGATCACCTTCTGAAGTGGTTTGAGTGATCGGATTTATATCTGATCACAATAAAACGAATGAAGTGACCAAACAGCCTCAAAAACACAGAAGTGACATCTGACGGCTGAGGACCTCGCTTGCCATTAAAGCCTTCGTCGGACAGTTATTTTTAAAAAAATAATGGCAAAAATAGGGAAAGGGAGGTCATGTACTGGAAAAGTCTATAAATGTACAGGACGTTCCGGCTAATTCGGCTAGTTAGCCTAAAACCTCATGGATAGAGACAGATTTTCATCTGTTAGGGAGTAAGTAACGTTAGCCTTACCCTGTTTGTCTTTTTGAACATATGTTCAATATTTTGCGATAATGGCGCCGCTGCCTGCCTTTTCTGCCACTCTTGCTCTTCTCGACTCAGAGTGTTACTCAGTGCGAACGTCGCATTAAAGATTGAAATGTTACCACTTAGTGGACACTCAAAGCGCTTTACACATTAGGGGGGAATCTCCTCATCCACCACCAGTGTGCAGCATCTACCTGGATGACGCGACAGCAGCCATATTGCGCCAGACCGCACACCACACACCAGCTGATTGGTGAAGAGGAGACAGAGTGATGATATGGTTAGGAGGCCATGATGGACAGACGGCAAATGTGGCCAGGATGTCGGGGTTAAACCCCTACTTTTTTTTCGAAGGACATCCTGGGTTTTTAATGACCACAGTGAGTCAGGACCTTGGTTTAATGTCTCACCGAAAGAGGCCCTCACTGAGCACTATAGAGTCCCCTTCACTATACTGAGGCATTAGGACCCACACAGACCGCAGGTTGAGCGCCCCCTGCTGGCCTCACTAACACCACTTGCGGCAGCAACCTAGCTTTCCCATGTGGTCTCCCAAGCAGGTACTGACCAGGCGCAGCCCTGCTTAGCTTCAGTGGGCGACCACGTGAGAGTTGCAGAGAGCTAGCTGTCAACTACATACATGTATACATATACATGAAATCACTCAGCAGGCACACAACGTCATAAGACATTAATATTAGGTTAGATTTAGGTCGTAATGTTGTGTGACCAAAATTCAATGTCTGGCCAGTATCTAAGGACAAAGTTATTTTCACGTCCAATAACGACGTCAAATGACGTTGATTTTAGGTTGTGTTGGAAAGTGACCAAAATCCAATGTCGAGCCAACATCTTAAACCAACGTCATATTGACGTCAAATACTGACATTTATTTGTCAGGTATGGCAGCCAAAATCCAAATGTCTTTATCTAATAAATGTCATAGTGGTAACGTCCACACAACGTCAAGCTGTAAACATCATTAGACGTTGATATTTGGTTGTTTTTTTTAGGTTGGACATTGACGTCAGCCTGATGTTGGGTTCGGACCTCAACCCAATTTTCATTTCCAAACAAAATACAATGTCTAATAAACGTCATGGTGGTAACGTTCACACAACGTCAAGCTGTAACATCATTAGACATTGATATTTGGTTGTTTTTTTTAGGTTGGACATGGATGTCAGCCTGATGTTGGGTTCGGACATCAACCCGATTTTCATTTCCAAACAAAACAACGTGGAGTACAACATCAATCTGATGTCATGTTGACGTCCTGTGCCTGCCGGGCGGATTAACTCATTAGTTAATAGTTACAAATCATGTAGGCTACTACAGTATATAGCTAAATGTGACCCTACACCACAAAACCGTAAGTCTTAAGTTGAACAGGTGTATTTGTGAGAATAGCTCAAAAATACTGAGTATGGGTCAAAATTATTAACTTATCTTTATTCTAAAAATCAGTAGAATATAAAGTAAAGCTTGTGTTTCATAATAATATTAAATATTAATACAATTATTACAAATTTCTAATATTATGTTTAGTAAATTTCTTTCAAAATAATATACACCAAAACTATTTTTTTATTAAACAACAAATATTTTTTATTAGTAACGTGCTTTGCTAAGAACTTATTTTGGAAAACTTTAAATGAACCTTCAAATAACAAATGTTTATATAATTGTATATCAGCAAAATATTGACCTATATGATGTATAAATCTTAATTTCAGGTGGCACGGTGGTTTAGTGGTTGTCACTGTCACCTCACAGCAAGAAGTTTGCTGGTTCGAGTTCCGGCTGAGCCAGTTAGCGTTTCTGAGTGGAGTTTGCATGTTCTCCCCATGTTGGCGTGGGTTTCCCCCACAGTCCAAACACATGCGCTCTAAGTGAATTGAATAAACTAAATTGGCTGTAGTGTATGAATGTGAGTGTATGGGTGTTTCCCAGTACTGGGTTGCGGCTGGAAGGGGCATCCGCTGCATAAAACATTTGCTGGAATAGTTGGCGGTTCATTCCGCAGTGGTGACCACTGATAAATAAGGCACTAAGCAAAGGAAAATGAATTAATGAATCTCAATTTCCAAATATTGACACTTATGTCTGGTTTTGTGATCCATGGTCAGAGGTATACTTTAAAGCAGTGTTTCTCAACCATGTTTCTGGAGGACCACCAGCACTGCATGTTTTGGATGTCTCCTTTCTCTGTCACGCCCATTACAGGTCTTTCAGTCTCTGCTAATGAGCTGATCATCTGAAGCAGGTGTGTTTGGTTAAGGAGACATTGAAAATGTGCAGAGCTGGTGGTCCTCCGGGAACGTAGAAAACACTGACTTAAAGTTATGAACATCACATAAATTCAAATCCAAAATGGTGTCCAGATTTTGAGTGCATTAAATCTAACAAAGGTCATGAATAAACTTTCACTTTCAACAAAAAGTGTCTTATGCTCATTACCTAAAAACAAAAATCAATTATATAACATCCTAAACATCCAATCCAAGAATATGAGCAATGCAACTAAATCATTTCCACATATCTTCCTCTCTTTTATGTCTGCAAGCATTTCACGCTGGCATGTTGAGCTTTAGCGTTTGTCTGACAGGTGAAATCCAGCAGAAGATGTGTTTTATTCTCTCTCGTCTTCAAGCCAAGCATGTTTTGCCGCTTGTTATCCTTTTCCTCTTTTGACTGCCAAGTCAGAACGGGCCCGGGGTGGTTTTAGTGGAAAGATTTAGATATCACAGATTATCCAGATTTTGAAGGATTTCCTTGACATTCCATTAACTTTGACATTGCGTTCGGCTGGCAAAGTCAAAAAGCGTCGCGAAAGAAGATCCACCGGGGCGTTTCATTAATCACAAGCCAGTGCAACAGTGACAATTACTGTAGAAAACATGCATGAAAATGTGAATAATATCTCCGGTGATAAACAAAATAATCACAACCTCCTCCTCCTGCCAGCAATGACATCATTCATGCATGCGGAGGTGGAAAAAGCACGATTACAAGATAAAAAAAGACTTGAGCTACAGTGTTGTTGCATTGTGACAGTATTGTTTTCTGGACTCTTAATGGTGTTGAATTATCAGTAATGCCTTCCGGGAGAGAAATGTACTGTTTGTGCGGCTGGTTTTGATCTTGGGAGCAGCAGGCATAAATGTTTGACTAATGCTTGTAATGAGGCTTGACTTGATGCCATGTCTTGCTCGGCGCGGGCAGAAAACCCACTCAAATTACTGCAGATATCAATCTCTCCCTGCAGGTCACTTTGCATCATGCTAGCATGAAGGTTTATGGTCAACATTTGCAGCTGAGTTTCCAGCAAAACTTATAGTGATGGCCAGTGGTGGAAACTGAGTACTGAAAACAAAAATCATACTCAGGAAAAAGTAGCATTAGTTGCCAATCAAATGTAGTAAAATGTAGTATCTGTTGTAAATACAACTCAAAGTGTGAGTAAAAATGTGCCCTTCTAAAAGTATTCAAGATTAGTAAGTATTACAGTATGCATTCTAAGCATGTGTTCAATTATTTGCCATTCATGGGCTATGTATTAAAGTGAGATTTATCTAATGTGAGAACAAATGTTACATTTTATACAACAGTTCTGTCTAGTTCTTGAATCTGATAACCGTGCGATATTCTTAAATAACAGCACTCATACCGCCTCTTCACCCTTCACCGTTGTGTATTACTCCATCCACATACAGCAACAAGCAGAGGACACTCTACAGCAGGGCTATTTAATTGACGGCCCGCGGCGAGGCAATTTGTTCCGGCCCCCCAAATAGTGTGACCAAGACATCAAAAATAAATTTAGTTCAGTCGAAAAACGTCCAATACAGTTATGAAGTGACGTGCGTCTGTTCAATACAGCAGGAGCTGCAGTAAGGCTGCGCAGAGAGTGAGTCACCTGACATTGAGTGAGTGGCGCAAGCAGCCGAAAACATTTGTATATGTTTGCAGAAATGCAAATGCACTGATATCGTTAATAGGGATGCAAATGATTAGCCGATTTCACTATTAACCATGCTTTTATTCATTAAAGGCTTCTCAACACCGCATTTCTGTTGCACGGAAAAAAAAAAACTGCTGCAAGTTATGCCAATACGCACACACATTGGATTAACTATAGACCTTTTTCTTGGCTGCTGCATGGAGGGCGCCATAGCGACCAGCGTCTTCCGGTAGAATGGTTGGAACTTCGTTTACAGCGTTTACAACTGGTAATTTGCGCTCCGAAAATGGGTTTCAATAGCGTTTTGAGTGGATTACGGGCTGTTTTTGTGACACAAAACTTTGAAAGGTGTGCGTTAAAGCCGTTATAATCTGTAACGTGTGGTTCAAGCGCGAGAGAAAAACGTTCTCCTAGTTCACGTGTCTGCCGTCAGAAATACAGTGTGTGTGTGTTTCCCCGGCCTGTCAGCTGTTAGCTCAGCGGCTCTTCAGCACACACACACACGCAATACTTCACTGCATCATAGAGCAAACCAGATTACTGGCATGAAACTTAACAGGTGTGTAAGTCATGCAATTTACAAAAATGACCAATAAAATGTCTGTTACTGAAACTCTGCTGACTGATTTGCATGTTGATTCTAATCGCGAGCCGTTTATGCTTCATTTAGTGTGTTGTATTTACCACGGTTTGTGTTTTTCTGTCATTTCAAAACGTCACTTTTTCACTTTGTCACAGTTATTAAATCAGTGTGTTAGTGGGACAGTACAGCAGGCTACGTATGTGTGTCAAACATTTTGGTGAACTATATTTGTTTGGATTGGTTATATACTTGAAAGAAAGAGAAAATGTTGACTTTAGCGATGACGAGGCTTCATTTAAACGGCACAAGATGCCGTCTGACAACGAGTGGAAAATGCCTCACAGCGGCTGTTTTCCATCCTATTAGATCACATTTTTTAAAATGATCAGTCCAGGAGGTGGCGCTGATTGACAACATTATTAGTTCAAAGATGATAAAAGCAGTTAAAATAGATTAAAACTATCGTTTTAAAGCAGTCTAAATGTGACCGTTTACACTCATCAGCTGCCGACCGGAAGTTCTTAGCATTCTCCTTGCGCATACATGCAAAGCATAATGGGTAATATTGCGTTCCAAGAAAAAGGTCTATAGCAGCAAGCCGTTGCCATATTGCGTCTTTTCCGCGCGCAAGTACATTCTTTCCAACTGAGACGTGTGTGCATATTGGAAGCGGTGCGCACACGGCTCACAAGCGGACCGACACACTCGCGCCCTGCAGGCATGGCACACAGTAGAAATGATCTCAGGCTGTAGTGGAGAGAGTTGTGCGTGGCTTTCAGTGCAATGTAAACAAAATATATGTTAGATGAATTATTAAAAATTATTAAAATGATTATTTATGAACGCAGATAATAACAACAGTTCATTTAAATACTTAGCTAATATATAGCTTAAATTAACATTAGGCAAATACTATTTTATATTTATTCTTATTTTTATGCATTTATTCAATGTTCTGTCATTTATTTTCATTGTAAAATTGTAAAATTCATTGTAAAATTATCATGTTTAAATCAAAAACTTTTTCATTTATTTAAGTTCAAAGAGAGAAATTGACTATTGTTTGTTTTTTATTAATATTGTGTGCTGTATTTGGTTAGAGCAGCAATAAACACTTTAAAATATCAGCAGTTTTCTTGTGATTTTCTAAACTAGTAGTGTTTTAAATGTAATAAATGCATAATAATGGTGATAACTGTGAAAGCATGATTAATCTTCAGACTATAATCGTACAACCAAAATCTATAATCGTTGCATCCCTAATTGTTACGCAGTTTAAAACAGAACATATGAATGTGTCTGAATGTAGAAGAAGCCTACTTCAGCAATACACTGCTTTTGTGCGTCGAAATACATTTGGATATGCTTGTAAAACTGCCACATTGTACAATGCATTGATGTTATGTAGTTTCAAAATACAACATATTAACGTTTTAATGTAGAAAAAGCCAACGTGGGTGTCTTAAGGAGCAAAAATACAGCATAAGGGCTCTTATATGCAGTTGTGCCATCACTTATATTGCAAGTCATATCTCTCTGACCCCCCGTTTGGGATGCTTTTCATGAACTGGCCCCCGTGACAAACTAATTGAATAGCCCTGCTCTACAGTTTGACAAATATTGCAGCTGTTGGACAACATAATGTACTTTTGAGGCTTTTTTACTCGAGAATGTAGTTGTTTAGATTGCAACTATGCAGTTTATTTATGAGGATAATGCCTATTTAAAAATATTTCAAATAGGCATCGGCCACCATCAGCCTAGCTGAGCAGACCAAAGAAAGTGATGGTTGACGTTCTGCCACAAGATGGCAACAGAGACCGCATTATAAGTCCTTAGTGGAGAAAAACAGCATTTTCTCAGCATAAGTTTTAAACTACAGCTGAACAAATCATTATAAAACAGGTAAGTGATATTTTGAGTCGATCTCTCTCGCTTTTGTATTTTGTAGTGCTGTATTTATAGCACAGAAACTGATAGTGTTTGCTTTGCTCTGGCTTTTTCGGGGTTAATTATTGTGATCTCCCTATTGCAACAGAAATACTGGGAGAAATCTCAGTAGACTGATGGCATTTCATGCCGGTCAGCCTTATAATCTTAAAATGTGAGCAAAAATCACTTGTTTTGTTATCACTTTAGACATTACGCTAGAGAATCATTCAAATACTAGCTCTAAAGTGACGTTTGTGAACTGGCAACAGTTTCTGCTGGTCTGACGTCAGCTGCAGATGTGAATGAATGGCGGAAGAAAGTAGTTCCTCATACAAAGAATTTTTAGACTCTCCGTGTTTGATTTTCTTTTTTATACACACGATTATGTCGTTAAACTGTTGTATAAATCCAATATCATACGAGTATCAGCACTGGTGGTGGGCACTAAGGCACTCAGCCTCGAGCCAACACACGCCTCTCACTAGTGCCAATATACAGCCATATCACACTGCTACTCGTGTGATATTGTTCATATATCCAAGCAGCATATAATAAACAAAATAGTACAAAATAATAACAATAACATAAATAAACCCAGTACGCACAGGATGGCAACATGATGTCAGATTGACGTTGTTTCCCAACGTCATGGGATGTTGCATTTTGGGGGGTGGAAATGAAAATCGGGTTGATGTCAGAATGCCAAACAGACATTGGATTTTGGTCACTTTCCAACACAACCTTAAAACAACTAAATATCAACGGCTGATGATGTTACAGCTTGACATTGTGGGGACGTTACAACTGTGACGTCTATGAGACGTTGGATTTTAGTTGCCAAACCTGCCGAACAAATGTCAGTATTTGACGTCAATATGATGTTGGTTTAAGATGTTGGCTCGAAGTTGGTTTTGGTCACTTTCCAAAACAACCTTAAAACAACCAAATATCAACGTCTAATAATGTTACAGCTTGACGTTGTGTGGAGGTTACCACTATGATGTCTATCAGACGTTGGATTTTGGTTGCTATACCTGCCGAATAAATGTCAGTATTTGACGTCAATATGACGTTGGTTTAAGATGTTGGTTTCACTTTCTAACACAACCTAAAATCAACCAAATATCATCAACATTTGACATTGTTATTTGACGTCAAAATAATTTTGTCCTTAGACACTGGCTAGACATTTGATAGGTGCAATGACTTATGGGTGTTGTAGTTTGGCAGGATACAGCAAGTAATCTCTAGTGAAGGCAACACCGTTGGCGATCACAACAAATATAAGCACCTATAATAACAAGCAGACAGAAAGCAGGTTACATGCGGAGCAAAATCTGTGTAACCGAGGGTGTAAAAATCTAGCTGTGACAAAATGTACTTACTGTAGGTTATGACCTTTGGACACTGACTAACAAGCTATGAGTGTCCAACAGGTGGGGCCGCAAACCAAGTTCATGCAGACCTCAGACTACCAAAGGTTCCACACAATCAATTTGTGTTAGGACAACATGAGGGAATTAAGTCAACTAATTTGTTTTTACAAGTTTAAGTGGATTGAACATAAAACAATTATGTTATCTCCAAAAAAAAAATCAAGAATTGTGTTGTTTCAGCTCATTTTAATTAAGTAGTTTGAACAAACATACATAGAATATATGCAATTGTGCTTATGTTTGAAAACGTAACATTCTGTAGTGCGTTCAGTTATTAAGGCCATTTAGTGAGTCATTATACAGTAAACATCCATTTTCTCGTAAGTGACATGCAGTATAAACATAAACAGTATAAATCATGCAACATGCAAACAGACATGCGGTCTCATCAGTTAAAGTGTGTAATGATTCGTCTTTATGGTCACTTTTAATGCTTCCTGCTGTACATGTTTGCTGCATTTACAAGGCATTCATGTCTTGAGGTCAGACTATCGGATGAGATTTTTCTGGATTTTGATTGGATGGAAATTACAGGACTTATTATTCTACTTAGCCAATCACGATAGACTAGAAACAAATTACCATAAAGCAGTGACTGCAGGAGGAAAGAAAAAGTACCAAAAATTTACTCAAGCAAAAGTACTTGGTAAAGTACAATTCCTAAGAAAAACTATTTATTTAAAGCAGTTTGTATCTTCTGATGGCTGTAGTGAAATTAAAATGACTTTTAATGTGCTGAATAACTGATCAAATGTACACTAAGGCCCAATTCTACCCCTTAGCCCTTCCCCTTACCCCCTTACTAATGTCTAGTGGCTGGGAATGAGCTTTTTACAGTGTCTGCTATAATGTTAATGTTGTTTTCGTGTGTTTACATAGATAAATATGGCCACTGTGTAAATTAGGGGTGTCAAAATTAATCGTTTTTTCGGTGCACCGCGATGCAGACGCGGACAATTCGGTATCGGTTCAGTAATAATCATAACCGGTTATTATACTGACGTCATTTATCTCACATGCGCTATGTCGCCGTAGCTTACTATGGCGAGGGATGCGAGCCGCGAGCGCGATTATTTACAACGCTCTAACTACGAAAAACACAATGTGCACCAATTTCACTGCGTGTGTGTTTGCTGAACACTGTTACACTGAAACTTACAGCAAAAGCCCCTATTTCACGGCGATTAAGAGAATGAAAGTAAACTCCATTTCTCTCTCTCTGTCTCACTGTGGCCCATGAGTGCAACTGTGAAGAGCACCAGCGTGTAAGAGCCAATCGCAGCCCTTTCTGTTGAGCGCGTGACCAATCAAAGGGGTGTAAGAAGAACTTGGCAGACAAGGCTCAGAAAGCGAGCGGGATATTTATATTTGTTTATTTGCTATAGACCATTTCAATGTGGTCATGTCATTGGCCCATGAACATTTCCTGATTGACTTTAAACTATTTCCTAACTGTAACAAGAGGCAATTCAATCATAACTTGACTTTAAATCAGTCGTCATAACACTATCAATATGTGGACCTTTTTGGATTCTCGGAAGCAATGGAAATTAAAAATGTAAAACAGGATACGTTAGGGCCATTGTTTTTGTTTACATCCCTCGAAATTGTCTATAAATGATCGTGTTGTTTAAAGGTACAGTTTATATATCTGACTGTTTGTATTAAAGGACAAAATTGTTTTACAAATAGTATATAAATATATTTATACATTTTAATACAAGAATTGTTGTGCTGTGAAGAAAATATAAAACTGTGTATGGAAAGAATCGTCAATGCACCGTGATGCACCGAGATATCGAATTGAACCGAATCGATGGCATGATAATCGTAACCGAACCGAACCGTGAGACCAGTCTAGGTTCACACCTCTAGTGTAAATACACAGTACAGTTACTATCTTATTGCCACATTACATCGTTATGATAACATGATATATGCCTTCAGTGATTTCCTGAAGATAAATACCACAAAATAACACTACTGGAATAACTACAGCAGCCGCGATCATATGAAGCAAGAGATCGCGATGACATATGATGACGTGTGCAGGTGCTGTAGTGCTGTCCCAATTTTTAGGGGTCAATTTTGAAGTCCTTCTCCTTCATCCTTGGTTTTAAGGGCCAAGGGGTAGGGGTAAAATAATAGAATTGGGATTGGGCCTAAATATGATGTACTGAGGGCTTTAGATATCTACCAAAGAAAAAAATCATTTTAATTTATTTCTATGGACAAACCCAATGTTTAGTTTATTCTTTCAAGACTCTTTTCAACCCAGTGTTGGGTTAAAATAATCCAACTTTTTTTTTAGAGTATTCATTTCATTAGGGAAATGTAAGCAGATAGAAACTATCATCATTACATACACTCTAAAATAATGGGTTGTCATAACCCAACATTTGGTCACATATGGACCCAATGTCGTGTTTATTTTTTCAATTAAATTTAAACGGCAGTTTATATGTCATGACGTCAGGTGACCAAAATTTGATGTCTAGCCAGAGTCTAAGGACAACATTATTTTGACGTCGAGTAACGACTTCAAATGTTGATATTTGGTTGATTTTAGGTTGTGTTGGTTACATCAAGCTGTAACATCATTGTTGATATTTGGTTGATTTTAGGTTGGACGTTGAACATTGACATCGGCCTGACGTTATTCATTGTATTATTATTCATGGTATTCATTTCCAAACAAAATGCAACGTCCCCACGAAGTTAGGGTACAACGTCAACCTGCTGGATTAATTGTTTTATCTTTAATCCACTTAAGTTTGTAATTGGAACAGCATGAAGGATTTTTTTAAAGGGCATACACTGTAAAAAATGCTGGGTTCCACACAATTGATTTGTACAACATGAAGGAATTAAGTTAATTTATTAACATAAGCTGAACATATGAACATAAATCAATTAAGTTGTCCCAAACACCTCAAGAATTGTGTTGTTTCAGCTCCTTTTAAATAAGTACTTCGATCGAACAACATTTTTTGAGTGTACAGTAATTTACGACTCATGAAGTCTCCTAAATAAGAGCAGTGTCTTTACATTCAACCTGCCATCCCAGATATAAAGACACACTGAAATACATTGGCAAACACTGGCGCTATGAATATGACCTGTTCTGCTGCATGTCTGTCTGAATCAACAGGTACGGTGTGAGTTGTAGCCGACAGGGAAAACACTCCAGATCCCTCATTAGTCTCCCTCGCTCTCTGCAGCTCAATGAGCCGAGCGGCCTGTCCTGCTTGTTTTTGGTTGAAGACTATATCTTGGATGATGTTGGTTGATTTGTTAGACAGTAAAGCTGCACGAGTCTGCTTTAAACAGGCCACTGATGCAACAACACATGCTGAATACACAGAGAATAAAACAACACACACAAAGTTGATATTTTGACATAGAGTGTTATGACAATGTGCGTTTACGCATATTCCATGTACATGTGTACATGTCTTGAATAATGGTTTGACTTCTGTAAACTGTCATAGTTCAATCAATCTTCATGACGAG
Source organism: Danio kyathit (assembly GCA_903798195.1). Classification (NCBI taxonomy): domain Eukaryota; kingdom Metazoa; phylum Chordata; class Actinopteri; order Cypriniformes; family Danionidae; genus Danio; species Danio kyathit. The sequence goes on along the minus strand of LR812538.1, from coordinate 52,224,199 downwards.
TCAGAAGTCGGCCATTTTGGAGAGCAGAGTGTTTGCCACTGAACCAACTGCAAACTTGCATATTTTGTTGATTACTGCGGGTAAAATGATCGAATATTGTCACGTCCCTGCTGAAAAAAACAGCTTAAACCAGCCTAAGCTGGTTGGCTGGTTTTAGGTGGTCGACCAGCCTGGTTTTAGAGGGGTTTTGGCCATTTCCAGGCTGGTTTCCAGCCATTTCCAGCCTGGTCTTAGCTGGTCAGGCTGGAAAATGACCAGCTTAAACCAGCTAAAACCAGCTTGGCCAGCCTGGTTTAAGCTGGACATAGCTGGTTTTGGCTGGTCAAGCTGGTTTTAGCTGGTCAACTCCCAGCCTGACCAGCTAAGACCAGGCTGGAAATGGCTGGAAACCAGCCTGGAAATGGCCAAAACCCCTCTAAAACCAGGCTGGTCGACCAGCTAAAACCAGCCAACCAGCCTAGGCTGGTTTAAGCTGGATTTTTCAGCAGGGGGTTTGGGCTGTACTAATTGGTCGTAAAGAAAACAAAACATTTAGAGTGCATTAGAGTGCCAAACATTATAACAAATCAAGCAGATGAGAGAGAGACGTGTCAGAAATCAGCCATTTTGGAGAGCAGAGTGTAAACAATGCCATTGAACAAACTGGAAACTTGCATATTTTGATGATTACTGCTGGTAAAAATGATCAAATACTGTCACGTTTTGGGCTGTATTAATTGGTCGTAAAGAAAACAAAACATTTAGAGTGCCAAACGTAATAACAAATCAAGCAGATGAGAAAGAGACGAGTCAGAAGTCGGCCATTTTGGAGAGCAGAGTGTTTGCCACTGAACCAACTGCAAACTTGCATATTTTGTTGATTACTGCGGGTAAAATGATCAAATATTGTCACGTCCCTGCTGAAAAAAACAGCTTAAACCAGCTAAAACCAGCTTGGCCAGCCTGGTTTAAGCTGGACATAGCTGGTTTTGGCTGGTCAAGCTGGTTTTAGCTGGTCAACTGTACATTTTGGGGCCCTAAGCAGAATAATTTTGGGGCCCTACCTTGCTCTAAATAGTGGAGTATTGCCATTGCAAACTGACCCACAAGGACTATATTGCTTATTAAATACAATTAACGAAACAGAAACGTAAAGCCTGATTTCTTCTACTTAATAACTGTCTGAATGATTTGGACATTTTAAAACAGCACTGTTTCTGTCAACTAGCAGCTTCAAAAATGAAGAATTAAACTATCTTTAATAAAGGGACCATTGCTTCCTACTTTGCATCCTTCTGGTGTGTTTAAAACATATTCTATTATTTGGCAAACAGATTGAAGATTCTATAGCTAAAGATTCAAGGTTGAGTTTTTTTATTTTTTTATTATTAATTCTAAAAGCAAAAACCCTGCAATGAAACGACACTGAACAATAATTAACCAAAAGTGAAAATGCATTACTTAGTAATAAAATATACATTCTGAGCTCATTAAAAACTCTAAAAAAAAAACTAAACAATAAATAATATAAAGTAAATATAAAAAATACTAATATAAATAACATATAAGAAAAAGGGAAGCAACAAATACTGGGTTAATGTTAATACCCAAACACAATATTAGTCCCTTTAGTCTCCTTCCCTGTTCCTTACATTTAAGATGCAGGGTCCAGAGCTTATATTACTATGATTAATTCAATTAGGACATAACTTTTATAAACATGTCTTAGGAAACATATTACCAGTGTGCAAAATATGTCAGTGAAAGTACTATTGCATTTCAGTAAAATGAGTTAATAATAAAATAAAACGGGTCTGTAAAACCAGGAAAAAACTAAATATTATATATTTGTAATTGCCTATTTTTGATAAATGTGCTACTAGGTTATGATTTAATTATATCATGCAGTTTTTTCTACACCTGAAGGATAACGATAGTTTCGTTTCATTTTTGCAGTTCAATTTCCAAAATAAATCAGGTATATAACGGGGCAGGCAATGAAGCAAAGGCCATGGTTGTGTCTGTGCATGGATTTACCTTCTTGTGGTGACCGGTCGGTCTTGCAGGTTACCTTGGAAGAACAAACTTGAACCGCGAGAACACAGAACGCATATGAAAAATGAGATGCTGCGAGCTTCCTGTTGATCACATGACCTTCACCGGAAAACCATTTCAACTTTCAAAATTGTGATTTTTTTTTTTTTTGTGAAAATTTATAAATATTTAAGTCCTAACTGTCAATGAAGATAATTTGTAAAATGCAAATAAAAACGATTTCAGCAAGGAAATGGCTTGCACCACCCGGGGTTGTGGGGGCCCCCTAGTGGCGGCGGGGCCTTAAGCAGCTGCTTAGTTTGCTTATAGGGAGGGCCGGCTATGATGGTGATTACTGCTGCTGTAAGTGATCAAATATTGTGATGTTTTGGGCTGTACTAATTGGTCGTACTGTAAACAAAACCTTTAGAGTGCGTTAGACTGTCCAACATTATAACAGGTCAAGCAGAAAGAGAGAAAAATCAGAAACAAAATGTGTTTGGGGTTGGCTAAACTGTAAACTGTGACAGTTCAATCAATAGAGCATAGGTCTCAAACTCAATTCCTGGAGGGCCGCAGCTCTGCACAGTTTTGCTCCAACCTTAATCAAACACAGCTAATGCAACCAATCAAGATGTTCAAGACTCTTTTGAACACCTCGATTAGTTGGATCAGCTGTGCTTGATTAGGGTTGGAGCAAAACTGTGCAGAGCTGCGGCCCTCCAGGAATTGAGTTTTGAGATCTATGCAATAGAGTATATTTTCATGACATTTCAGATGTCGGCCATTTTGGAGAGCAGAATGTAAACAATCCCACTGAACCAATTGGAAACTTACATATTAATAATCAAGCAAAAGAGAAGAAAAAAGAAAGCAAAAAAAAATTGAGGGTTAAAAGCACAAAAATTAGGGTTTCATGTACATTTAGTCATTTAGCAGATGCTTTTCTTCAAAGCGACTTGAGACATTCAGCGATTCAACAAAGAGGCAATACACACAAGAAGGGCTAAAGGAAGTGTTTGTGCTCTGAGAATTTGGTGCTAGAGTAAGAATGGGGGGAGTTATTTTAGAGAGAAAGAGAAACATTTAGTTTTTACAGATGGTTTGTCAAGCCAAATACAATACATGATTATTGTAATACAAGATCTGTTTAAATATTTATTTTTACCAGGAGTGGGGTTTGAACCCACGAGGACATTTGTCCATTGGATCTTAAGTCCAACGCCTTAACCACTTGGCCATCCTGGTGATACTTAAAAACGCTTAAATATGACGAGGAATGTTCGATTTTGTTACCAATTGTTGTTTTTGTAGAACATTTTAAACCACTAACAGAGTTGACAGTAACAGAGTTGACATCTTCCATCTTTATGTGCTTTAGCTCAAGATGCTAATGCCAACCTCAAGCTATCACATGGCATGTCTAAAAAACAATTTTATGTATTAATATTATCATATTATTGTTTTTAAAATACATAAATGTGCAAAATACATAAAATACATAAACTGTGTCACAGTCTGGTATGGTAGCTGCTCTGTTGCTGAGCGTAAGGCACTGCAGCGGGTGGTGAAAACTGCCCAACGCATCACAGGGACCACACTGCCAACCATAGAGGACATCCAGAAGAAACACTGTTTGCGCCGAGCACGCAGTATTATTAAAGATTCCTCTCACCCTGCTCACAGACTGTTTTCTCTCCTGCCTTCCGGAAGGCGCTTCAGGCTCCCCCGGACAAAAACCAGTAGACTAAGGAACAGCTTCTTCCCCAGAGCTGTCTCCCTTTTGAACTCTGCCCCCCATTGACTCTTTGCCCCCCTAATACACCCCCACTCTCCTCATAACTCATACTCCTCATAAACACTGCACTATTAACATTTGCACATTTAAAAATTGCACATATTCATTGCACTGATTAATTTATTTGAACTGTACATACCCACTGCACTTGTACATTTGTAATTATGTACACACCCACTGTACATATACATTTCTAATTATGTAATTATGTTTATCCATCTGCACACTTCTGATTATTAATAGCAACCTGTACATATATCCATCTATTGTAAATCTCTGTTCATAGCTAATACAACCTGTATATAATGTTCATAGTACATCCATTTGTAAATATCACCATAGTTTTTCTATAACTGCACTTTATAACTTATACCTGTATCCTGCACTTGCTGCTATTGCACTCCTGGTTAGACCTAAACTGCATTTCGTTTCCTTGTACTTGTACATGTGTAATGACAGTAAAGTTGAATCTAATCTAATCTAATAAAAGCCACATTTTCCCCACAATACAAGCCTTTAACCATTTAAGACCTGTCATGGAACAATTCCGTCAGGGTATATCTTAGTATTTTGACATGCTGTGCTGTCAATTTTTTTGATTATTTTCAAATGCCATACATCAATGAAATCCTTACATCACCAATTTGAAGTTTTTATATGTAATAAATCTATGTTTACTAGTTAAATAGCTTAAAAGACCAATAAACCACAAAAAAGAGATTTTGTTTTAAGGAAAGAGTGCAGTAAAAGAACCAAAACTTTTACTCAAGCAAAAGCACACAAGCTACTTAGTAAAGTTCAATTCCTAAAAAAAACTACTCATAGTAATTTGTGTATTTGTAATTTGTTATTTTACAGCACCTCTGATGGCTGTAGTGACATTAAAAATTACATTTAATGAGCTGAATAACTGATAAAATGTACACTAAATGTGATGTGCATGTGTGAGTGCTTTAGATATCTACCGAAAAAATGTTAAATAAATAAATGTTTAATTATTATTATTATTATTATTACAGAAATGCAGAAGCAGATAGAAACTAGCATCATTGTTCACTAAAATATTTGTTTATTTTTAATTTTTTTACATATTTTAGTACATAGGGCGCTGCGGTGGGTAGCGCTCTTGCCTCACAGCAAGAAGGTTGCTGGTTCGAGCCTCGGTTGGGTCAGTTGGCATTTCTGTGTGGAGTTTGCATGTTCTCCCCGTGTTCACGTGGGTTTCCTCCGGGTGCTCTGATTTCCCCCACAAGTCCAAAGACATGCGGTGCAGGTGAATTGGGTAGGCTAAATTGTCCGTAGTGTATGTGTGTGAATAAGAATGTAGGGGTGTTTCCCAATCAGATAGCATACGAATGTGGGCCACTTTAGGCACTGGTGGTCTTCCTTCGGCCCAGACAAAATGAATGTGAGCCTGAAGTGGCCCACCTGTGCAATGGCAAAGGGGGGCCAAAGATTCAAATTCATATATGGGCATAGATCAAGGCAAAGATTTGGCACTTATGGCAAAATGTAATCTGAATGTGAGCCTAATGTGGCTCATGTGGAAAATGGTAAATTTGGCCCAAGTGATGGAGGACAAATGTGGGCCACAGTTGGTAAAAATGATGCATAGTTATTTAAGAGTAATCTGGGTCTAAACCTAAAGTGGCTCACATGTGTAAGTGCAAATGTGGCCCAGTTATCTTTAGACATATGTGGGCCACTTTTGGCAAATATTTGGCACAGTAAGCTCTGGCTATTGCGACTGTGAGCCTAATGTGGCCCAGAGAAAATATGGCAAATGTGGCCCAGTTATTTTAAAACATATGTGGGCCACTTTTGGCAAATATTCGGCACAGTAAACTCTGGCTAATGCAGTCGTTAGCCTATAGTGGCCCAGAAAAGATATGGCAAATGTGGCCCAGTTAACCTAAAACAAATGTGGGCCACTTTTGGCAAATATTTGGCACAGTTAGCTCTGGCTAATGTGGCTATAGACCTAACTGTACGTTCACACCGAAAGCAGCGAGAGCGTCAAAGGTCGCTCTGGCCGTCCTGGCGACAACACTGTCTCTGCCTTGAGCTCCGGCGGCGAGAGCATCAAAATTCGCTACACATTGATCTCGTATTTAAAGGAGTCGTTGCTGCATATCATATCAGTTACACTCCCGAATAAAACATGCTTTCTAGCGTGAAGGTCTTGCACACTTATTAGCAAATTCACTTAACTACGGAAGATCTAGTTGCATGTGGTGTGGCTTTGTTCAACTGTGTGTCCATATGCCTGAAATATTCTGAAGCAGCAATGCTGTTTAAAAAAAATATATAACATTGATGCACATCAGTAACTCGCAAGTAACTTTTTAAATCTACATTGCAGTAAGAAAACATTGCAAATAATTGGAAATCCAGCGACCGCAATAATTAAACCCTTAGGGAACAACTGTGGTCGGAACCAAAGTTCACAGTGATAGTGTTCTCTGACTCCTCTCAAGCGGTGGACTTCTACATTCCGATTGCTTGCCGCCGAACAGCGTCATAGCTTATTACCATAAAGTTGACTTGATTTCAACTCTCCTCGACGCTCACACCGGCGAAGACGCGCCGCGCTGCTCCTCGTCGCTTTTCGCCGCCGGCTCCCATTGAAAATGAATGACTTCCGGCTACTTTGACGCTCTCGCCGCTTTCGGTGTGAACGTACAGCAAAGCGACCAAGAGAAGATATGGCAAATGTGGCCCAGTTATCTTAAAACATATGTGGACCACATAGACCAAAATCACTATCATGGAGAAAAGTGTTTGATTTAGTTGGGCTCATAGCCCTGAACTAAATTAAAAAAATTATACATTTTCTTTTGGGCTGCTGTAACTTTAAAGAACTTTGCTTAAAAAGTTTATTCATTACAGCAAACAAACCAAGTAAAAAAAAAAAAAAACAATAAAATTAAGTGAGCCACAACCTGTGATGAAATAATATAATTCATTGATGGATTAAACCCAATGTTTAAGACATCAATAATCAGCGTATGACAACAACGGGGACAATTAACAAAATGGACAAAACTCACTAACATCACAAACAGGAGACTAAAAGTGACAAAATCAACAACGTCAACATAAACAGCAGAATCAAAAGCAAATAATGAAAACTGTGGCATCAATAAGCTATTTAATGTATTCATACTGCAGTGCATGCTGGGATTTTTGTACTTTGCCACACTCAGCAAGTGTAAGGTGTAGGCCAGATCTGGGCAAGAATAAAAACAAATTGTGGCCCAGAATAGGGTCAGTTCTGGTTCATTTGGTTGCTTTGGCTTATTTGTGGCCCAGATCTGACAAGCAGGAGCGGACCACCCTAGAGCCATCATTCCATTCAGTATGTGGTCCAGATGTAAGTGTCTGGTGTGGGCCGGATCTGGGCCAGAATAAAAGCAAACTGGGGCCCAGAATAGGGTCAGTTCTGGTTCATTTGGTTGAATTCTGGCTGATATGTGATATTGCTAAGGCTTAATTGTGGCCTAGATCTGGCAAACAGGAGCGGACCGCCCAACTGCCATCATTCCATGCGGTATGTGGGCCGGATTTGAGCCACATGAATTCTGCTAGCTGGGCAGTGATGGGTTGCAGCTGGAAGGGCATCCGCTGCGTAAAACATATGCTGGATAAGTTGGCGGTTCATTCCGCTGTGGTGACCACAGATTAATAAAGAGACTAAGCTGAAAAGAAAATGAATGAATGAATGAATTTTAGTATATACTGAAATAACACAAATGTCAACCTCAAACTTGTCAAACATGCATGAAACACTTTGAAACTATATATAATTGATTTGGACTAATTACATCAATTCGTAAGTGAGATACACTTATTTTTATAAACAGTGTGTCATGAGAAAGCTGAGAACAGTGCTTTTGAGAACAGTTTTGATTGAAGAACAAATATAGAGCGTGAAGTAGGCGGCGCACAAACTGTAAGTCATACTTAAAATAGCCGTATAGGAAATCTAAGGCTGTAATCAGAGAGTCTTACTAATTAATGAGACATGAAGGCAAAAAAAGGACCCCGAGCAGACTCGCGACCTCAAACCTCCCGTGCTTATATGCACTCTCAGTGGAAACACCAGCTATGCGCAGCGGGAAACTGTTCTGGGTTTGGACCGAAGGGCATCCTTGGGTGTCACGCAGATGCACATGGTGAATCACCTCCTGTCCCATCCAGTGGAGTTTCTAGAATGAGTCATTGCTCATTAATGCTCGTCTATTCAAAGTGCATTAATCTGAGGCGGGATTCCCAGAGTTGCCAAGTCCTCTAATAATACACAACTTTTGCATTCTATTGTTAAAGCACGCATGAAATCAAAACTAACCATGTTGATCTTGTTAGCTCACATTGCTAGTTTTGTGGCGAACAATTCATCTGTGCATGTCATTAAGAGAAAAAAAAGTTTGCCTTTGTAATCTTTAATTAAGGTCTAAAACTGCACTTCCTGTTTGTTTTCAGTTCAACTCTCAGATTATGTCAGTCTGAGATATTTGGCGTGGCTAACATACTCCCCTGCAGCTGTCAGTGCAATGACAACAAACTGTCATGATCGCCAGCAATCTATGCTGAGGGAGATCACTGGCGAACTACAGACTGGTAACGAACTACAAATCCCTACATTCCGCTATGCACACACCAGTTTCCACTTTCACTGATCACACACTCACAGCCTGTTTTCTTGGATTGTTTGGACTATAAATATACCCCACACACTTTGTTAGTTTTTGATTATAGTCTTTGATTGTATTGTCATGTGTGTGTACCAGAGCTTTGTCTTAGTTTTGTTTGTTTATTTGATACTTTGTTTTTGGATTGCTGTTTTGTGATTGACGGTGCCTATTTTGATCACGATTTTGGATACCTGTTTTGAGTTTTTCCCAGTTTTTTGACCTTTTTGTATGTTTTTATGAATAATTTTCCCATTAAACTGCAAATGAGTTCTACCTTTTGTCTTCGCCTCGTCCGCAGCACGTGACACAAACAAAAATGGCGAGGAGGAGGTATATGCCTAATAAATTCTGTGGCATCAACCTCATTTCTCCCACTTATTTGAGAAAAATCTATTTGCAACCCTGTGATGTGTTATCCGCTATGTGTGTATCCGCTACACTATCTCATGATGCCCTGCAAGAGAATTCATGAATGGCAGCAAATACTGCAGAAGACCTATTGGAACCCCCATGGACCCAAGATTCTCACAGAAATCAGTCAAGTTTGGTGAAGGAAAAATCATGGTTTGGGGTTACATTCAGTATGGGTGCGTGCGAGAGATCTGCTGAGTGGATGGCAACATCGACAGCCTGAGGTATCAAGACATTTGTGCTGCCCATTACATTACAAACCACAGGAGAGGGCAAATTCTTCAGCAGGATAGCGCTCCTTCTCATACTTCAGCCACCACATCGAAGTTCCTGTTAAGCAAAGAAGGTCAAGGTGCTCCAGGATTGGCCAGCCCAGTCACCAGACATAAACATTATTGAGCATGTCTGGGGTAAGATGGAGGCGGAATTGAAGATGAGTCATACAGAACATTAATTCGTTTTCCACTGCACCATGTCTTTATATTTTATACTGTACATTGTTTTTGTTAAGTGATAAGACTTTTGTCTAAGCAAAGTCAGACCTTACTGTCCTAATTAAAAAATTAAAAATCAAGGTATGATCATATTTTATTTTAGTAAAATAAGCATAATCTAGAGGCATTTGCCTTTCGTTTAAGCCACTTCTGATACCAAATGATCAACTAGAAGTCAAGTTGGTATTTGTTGTTTCTAAAACCTGGATAGGCGACAAGATTTTTGTCAGGTTGTGTAGTACTTTTTTCATGTGGGATGTTGCTGGCTTATTTATTGACAACACATAACTGAAAATAGATAGGATTGATGATCATGAATAACTGAATAATATTTTGGGCTTGCTTTTGAAGCTTGATTTGGCAACACTGGGCATCCCCATTCTGCATTCAGCAACTGCAGTCTGCCGTTTGACGGTTCAGGTAGTTAATCTGCACAGTGACTCATCCAGCATATGGGCTGCTCGGATGAACTGTGGAATAATAAGTGCGCTCAATATAAGGTTAACGCGATGCATATTTTCACACCGCGTCCTTGCCACAGTGTAATCCCATCCGCAATAGTGGCTGTCATTTCTCACACATTACCGACGCATTTATCATCAGAGACGTCGATAAGAGCCCTGGAGGCATTCAGATGGCAGAGCTATTATTCTGCTGCGGTTCCTTGACATCATTGACATTGAGCTCGTCCTGGCTAATGTTTCCCTGACCCACGATGATGATGGTGATGATGATGATGACACTTCTGAAAGGGTTTTAATGAGAAGACACATTTGTCTTTGGCTGGATATTTTAAATCTCTTTTTAGACAAACATTTTGTAATATGTAATGAAGTCAAATTGAAGCCAATTTATTTATACTGTATAACAAACAATCTATACAGTTGGGGAAATAAGTATTTTATTTTTAGTATTACACAAGGAGAAAGTACTGGACTACTGAAACATATTTAATACTTTATATAAAAGGCATTTTTGGTGATGGCAGCTTAAAGACGCCTCTCCTATGAAGACTAAAGTCACATGAATTGCTCAGCTGTGAGTTTTTCACAGACTTCAACAAAGTGTACAAATCTTGATGGTTCTGTGGGTCTCGTCTATCAAATCTGATCTTTATTTTGTATTTTCTATTGGATTGAAGTCCGGTGATTGGCTGGGCCATTCTAAAGTTTGATTTTTTTTTTCTTTGAAAGCACTTGAGATTTTCCTTGGCTGTGTTTTGGATCATTGTCTTGCTGAAATGTCCACCCTGGTTTCATCTTCATCTTCAGTTGATGTTGGACTGAAGCAAATAATATTAATTTAAACTAAGAGATTTCAGCTGCTGTCTGGGCTTTCACTGCATTTCTACAAATCCCTTTCTTCATGTGTTCCCTGTGGTATTTAATTTTATTACACTTAACTTTATTTGTAAACTAATCAGTTTTGTTTTCTTAGCATATATGGATTTCTTTGGTTGTTATCAACATCCGCTGAAAGTTTCAAGTCACCAGCACCTTTAGAAATATGTTTTCCTAGAAAAATGGTGACGTATTCAATGCTTATTTCCCCCACTGTATATTAAATAACACAATTTACATTGCTTTAAATAGATTGCTACTATTTTAATACCTTCATGCTTTATTGTCACATATATTTTATTGCCCATTCTGCATAATTTGTGGATTATTGTCAGAATGTCATGTCAATGCACTCATGAACAACATTGGTAATGGCTGACTACACTTTGAAGCAAATTGAGACAAAATTTAAATTGTAAACTTTGAGCTTCAATTTTTTTTTTTTTTTTGATGCTTTAGGTCCTATCATACACACATTACAATAAGGTACAAGACGTGCTTTGCGTGATTTATTGCTATATTTTCAGAAAAGTGCAACCCTAATTTCCCCTTTTTCATGAAAGTATAAACTAGCTTTTCTGCATCTGATATGGATAGCATACTTCGTAACTTAGCAATATTTCTCAGATGAAAAAAGGCAGTTTTGTGAATATATTTGTTTTAATAAAAACAAGTTTAGATTTATCCACCTGTCAGGTTTTTGAGACATATGCATCACCATATGGGGCATACGAATAGGACGTGTGTTTGGATATAACTCAGTCTTTTGACCACACTTCATTATTATTGTTCATTTATTCATTTGCTGGAAATTAGAACTGAATTTAGAAATAGTCTTGAAACAAATCTTTGCGCTTAAGAAACAAAATTAAATATGTGGGCTAATGGATGTCTTCAGTAGAGTGCGTACAGCACCGTTTCCTTACTCCATGAAAGTAAAGGAATAAAGTAAAGAGAAAGTAAAGAGGCTGAATGGAGGAGGCTCGTTCTTTATTCTCGCGCTGCATATGGTCTGTTTAACTGTTTTCTTGCTAGTCATTCAGTTTTTCCACTTACAAATTCCACTATGTCAATAGCAAATGCGCCACAGCGCGATGCAACTGACTCTTAAAGGGAATTATTGTGGAATATTATGCTCAAAACACACCCATAACTCATTAAGAGAATAAGCACAACCCTGTTAGACCATGCACCGGGGCGCAGAGCGTAATTCTCCATCCTTAAAATAGTAAAGATGGATTTGGACACGCCCTTAATGCTTTTGCGACATGTGCTTTAGACTTTGTGCCTAGATCGTTAAAATAGAGCCCTTAGATTTCAATTTTCCGTCTAAAACGTTTGTCTCGTGAACAGGCCTCAAGTGTCAAATCAAGTCAAGTTAGCATTATTTATATAGAAATGCAATAAAGATACTGTCAAATCATGTTCTCTATAAACCAGAATAATAACAAAAACACTGATGCAAGCTTTGTCAGAAATGAGATTAGATAACAGACCATGGTGTCATTATTCAGCACAAGTCAGTTCAGTGTTGATTTGATTCTGTTCAATTACATTGCAGATATTGCACAATTTATCAGTTATGAAACATGCTAACCTTCAAAGTGCCTCTTGTCTCATAGAGTGCATTGATTCAATAAGTTAAATTGCTCTCTAATATCTACCTAGAAGGCATGTATCTTAGTTAAAGAGATTTTTTTAATTATAATCTCAAATTATGGGTTTTTGAGAATGACCTTCCATGTAGTGTGTAACACAGCTCTAAGTGAAGTGAAATATCCAGCTAAGAATCCAGCTTAAATCTGAAAGTACACAGTGTTTAAAACTATTGATTTATCTATAAAAGAGTCGACTCATAGTGCTTCAAATGAATCGTCTTGATAACGAGTCTTTAGCTGTTTTGGCGTGACGTCGATTGTTACAGTCATATGTATATGCCTCTATGTTTTGCTTGTGTGTGTGCGCTCTCTCTTTCTCTCTCTCTCTCTCTCTCTCTCGCTCGCTCGTTCGCTCCCTCTCTCTCTCCCTCTGTGTTATTTCTCAGGTTCACCCACTCCAGTACCCCATTCGTCCGTGAAGACGTCAATCACCATTCCACCCTCTGACATCATCACCCCCGCTTCCAATCAGGATGGGAGCTCGTGGTTAAAAGGGATGCGAGCGGGGAAGCTTGTTCTGCTTGCTCTCTCTCTTGTGTGTGTTTTTGCTTGTTTGCCTATTGTGTGTGTTTTGGCTTGTTGTTATGATGTTGATGTGAGTTAGAGTTTTGATTTTGGTCTGGTCCTTGTTTTTGGTTGCTGTTAGGGAACGGGAACAACAACACTCAGAACAGCTTGTTACCGTTTTGTATGTGTTTATGTGGCACTTCCCGTTCCCTAACATCTGGCGTCAGCCTTCCCCTGGGATTCGAGGAGTTTAGATGTCATGTGACATACACCTTGCATCACGTAGATAACTCTAGTTTAGAAGTTAGCGCCACCCGCTGTAAGTTTTCACCGTCTTTTTGGCTAGTAGAGCAGTTTTAGTCATAGCGTGTAAACGCTGAAGATGTTTTGTTTGTTTATTTTGTATTAGTTAGTTTAGAGGGTAATTTCAGTTAGATTTGGGGTTTTGTTATATTGCTTTCATTTATTTGGCGCCACTTAATTCATGTCTCTCCCATCCATAATATACATTGATTTATTTTCTTTTGTGAGATCTTGCAAAAATATTTTGCTGTTTGACTTCTTTTCACTTCTGTAAATAAATTCATTTATTTTTTGCAGTATTTTGGTTGTCGTTTGAATACTTTGCCACCAACTCACCACAATGTTATCACATTAAATGTTGCTGCTTTTAAACCCTCGAGCCAAACTTTAAAGTCGTAACATCGATACAAAACTTAAGCCCCGCCCAATTGTTGCGCGTGCAAACCCGGGAAAATTGAAACCTGCGGCCCCGCCCACAAACACAGTAGCACAGAAAAAGAGGAAGACAAACATTGTAGCAGACGCCGGTTAAATCAAGTCATGAAGACACTTTGCTCAGCTGGATATTATTGGAAGTGTGAGGAAAAGTTAGTGTTATTTTCTCCACCCAAAGATGAAACTGTGAAGAGTCAAGAGTTGTTTGTGCTGCACTAAAACCCTTGACCAACACCATAGGTGGACTACTGTGAAGATGATGATACTGTTTCATAAAAATGTATAATGTTTGCCCCTTTTTGGCGGCCTTTCAACCACACTGGATCAAAGAACTTCAGAAAGATGTTGAGATTAGAAAACAATGATGAAACCAGCATATCAGAATTCTCATTCTTCTCTCTCTTCTGTTTTTTTTTTTTTTTTTTTTTGCTGTCAGATGCACTTTACAGGCCAAACCTTCAGCGAGTTGTGCTTAGTAAGACTTCAGTGGCCTTCTTCTAATGAGCTGCAGTGGATCCAGCTCCGGCAAGCCCAACGGAAAGCCTATCAGAAAGTAATCACCACTCTAATCAGCCATAAAGATGATGTCTCAGCATGGACAACAGGTGATGGCTTTTCCACTGGGAGGAGACTTCCTTCCCAGAGCGAAGAAATGCATGGTAAGCAGTTCAGCTTCAGACCTGGAGTGATTACATTCAGATGTATTCAGGAAAGCCTTGTGATACGGATGAACAGTGACTCAACGTCAATATACGCTAAAGTCTAGCAAGAGTGCATGAAGATTGAACCAGAACTTATGGCATTTGCCTTATGCTTTATAAGAAGCTGAGACACTAATTAAAACGCTCAATGTCCATCCAGGGAAAATCACAAAAGAATTGCATACAAATGTCACCCATGCTTGATATATGTGGTGTTTATGCTGCCGACTTTTGTTTTAACCCTTTAACTTCCACTTTATCATTTTTTTGACCCATTTCTTTTTTAAATTGTGTTCCTGAGGCCACCCTAATTTTGAGGGGTTTTTTTTCAGACAGTTATGATGCCAATTAAGTTAAACAAGTAAAATGTACGTGGTAAGAAGAGAAATATCAGCAAGTATTTTGTAATCATTCAATCATTTTTCTTCGGCTTAGCCACAGCGGAATGAACCACCAACTATTCCAGCATATGTTTTACGCAGTGGATGCCCTTCCAGCCGCAACCCAGTATTGGGAAACACCCATGCACACTAATTCACACACACACACTATGGACAATTTAGTTTATTCAAGTCACCTTGTCAGTGTTGGGCAGTAGCGTCGCTAAAAGTAGTGATGCTACTAGCGTAACTAGATTCCTCAGTAGCGTTGGGGTAGCGTCGCTACTTTCTAAATCAAAAAGCTTTTCAGTAGCGAAGCTATTATTTTAAGCAAGAAGCGCAGTAGCGTCCACACAAGCTACATTTACCGATCGCGGATCATTAAGTGACAGTGTTAGGAGTAATGCGTTACAAAAGTAATGTATTACAGTAACGTATTACATTTTCCTGTAACGCAGTAGTGTAAGGCATTACTAATTAATGTTCAGTAATATTTTACTCGGTACATGTTCAGTAACGCGTGCGTTACAACAAACTTTTCGCCAGCAAGACATTAACAAATAATAAATAACGCAGATCTATTTCCTGTTGGTGGTGAGTGACCATACGTGTGTGTTGTCATTAATCTCCCTCTGGCTATTGGAACTTTTTTACTTTGAACGCGGAATGATTTCAGCTTCGGAGCTCGAAGTCCGGGTCTGTTGGCTCAGCCCGGTTCGCAGTAACGTTAGGCCCTAACACGCAGCGAAAAAGCAGCAAATAGATAAAAATGGCAGAAGACAGTACATTCGCGAGATGGACGTACGTGCATGGCGTTGTTTCACTGACAAATATTGTAAGCGCAGTTTTACAAGTCGAGAGCTCATTCATGTAAGACGAGCGAGCGAATGCGCCAGTTTCCTCTGTCCGTGGACAAAACTCCTCGCGTGCACTCAATACACTGGCTGGTCTGCTCACGTGTGAATGATCTGCTCTCGCTCCGTCAGATGATGCAGACTCACAATTTGTGCCTTGCGTTTCCTCCTCTTTTTGTGCTTTTGCTCTCCAGAGATCCTCCTGTCAAATTGTTATCTCAAGAATGTTGATATGGTTTATATATTGCTACACTATTTACCTACAGGTATTTTCTACAGGTAAATTCTATAATACTAGTGTCTTTGAGTGTTAGGTAGGTATACTGCCTATGTTTTAGGCTAGTGTTATTTACAACTTGTTAATGAATGCTTCAGCATACTGTAGTATTAAGAATAGTGAACTCTGAATATAATTAACTACAGTAAAATGTGGTGAATTGTAGTATAATATACCCTATATTGTAAAAAAAAAAAAAAAAAAAAAAAAACTACAGCACTGGGTCATTTGTTTATATTACACTTGTTGTGTTACCATAGCAACTATAGTATTACATATAAATATCATACACAGCCAAAAATGTTATTTATAAATTATAAATTATAAGTCTATTTTAGCATTTTAGTTATTGTTAATAAATAGTGCACCAACATAAATCATATCAAAAAGCACGAAAGTAAGAGGAAACAAGACACATTGTGAGTCTGCATATAATCTCACTGAGCGAGTGTACTGAGAGCGCGCAAGAACATTTGTGCGAGAGCAGTGCATATTTGAGAGAACGTGAGAATATTTGCACGCGAGCAGCGTATATTTGAGAGCTCGCAAGCAGTTTTGTCCACAAACAGAGGAAATCGGTGCACGAGCATTATATTGAGAAAGCTATGTTCATCATGCTCACTTTGTGCATGACAGTTTTGTGTTGTGAGCCACTTGCATTTAAAGTGAACACAATAATGGCAACAATAAGAAGAGAAATGAAATCTGCATTTTGTCATGGCATTGGAGTTTACATATAGGCCTGTTGTGTCTAATATGAATATAGTCAAGCTACTCACAGATATTGCCAGATAACCACTTTACCTCTACCATACTTTTAACAGATCATTTGTGGATCTGACTGTCGTCCTTTCTTGCATTGTCTTGAGCCTTCACGTTGCCAATTATATACTATATTGTTAGTAGCCTGGATAGGTCACAGTCATTCTACTACATCATATCGCTTTCTACTGGATGCTCTGCAGTACATTTGGTCGTTTTAGAATGTTAAGTTCTAATTCTGGAGTTATTTTGGTGAAAGTAACTAAAAAGTAATATAAGAGTAATGTAACATATTACAATTTTGAGACAATAATATTGTAAGGTAAGGGATTACTTTTAAATAACAGTAACAAGTAATCTGTAATGTATTACAGTTTGGAAGTAACTTGCACAACACTGTTAAGTGAGGCCACCGCCATTCACGTGAAGCCGGTGTTTGGTCGATGAAAGTAAGTCCATATGATAGCGAGAATGGCGAATTCTTCTTCTTCGTGTTTTACGGTGTTCGAAAACAAACTTTTTGGTGAGTTACTGCCACCTCTCGCTCCGGTCGGTGATGTCGCCAATCAATCATTGGGTTGACACTAGAAACTTGCTTTATGGAAAAAGGACTGTAGAGGAATTATTGTAAATGTAAATAACTGACCTTAACAGTTATGCCGCATATGTTTTACTGTCAGTTTTATTGATTACTAAGAAAAAACTGGCTTGGATTGAAGTTGCTTCGATTTAAAAATGGAAAAAATAGCTTAGACGTAGCTAAGCTACTTTTGTCATGTAGCTTTTAACTTAGCTTGCTACATTTCCCAGGGGGTAACTTTTCATGTAGTTAATCTACGTTTTAAGTAGAGTAATATAGCTTAGCTCACTACATTTTCCAAGTAGCTTGTCTGACTGCCTATAGCGCATGTCTTTGGACTGTGGGGGAAACCAGAGCATCTGGAGGAAACCAACACCAAATAGAACATGCAAACTCCACACAGAAATGCCAACTGGCTCAGCCAGGACTCGAACCAGCAACCTTCTTGCTGTGAGGTAACAGTGCTAACCACTGAGCAACCGTGCCACCCCTATTTTGTATTCATGACAGCTTGAATTATACTTTATATCCATATTTGGGCTCTAAACCCATCACAAGTAAGCAAGAGTGATGGGGGTAATGCATTTTATTATATATGTGTACCTAAACATCAATGTGCATACTGTCATTGCATTAAATGATTTACCAGGAGTTGGGTTCGAACCCACGAGGACATTTGTCCATTGGATCTTAAGTCCAACGCCTTAACCTCTCGGCCATCCTGGTCTTGTCGCTATATAGCCCATCACCAGAAGAAGGCGGACTCATTACAGCTTGTGCAGCAGTTACTTTAGAAAAGACAAACAAAACACCTACATGCATTGTAAAGCATTGTCATTGCATAACAGGACTCCGTTTGGATAAAAGTACTGTATGCTGAATGAACAGGATAAAACTTCCCGTTTGTTGTTCAGGTAAGCAATTTTGCATTATACTTTGCATGCTTGAGAACTCATTTTTATGTTTATTTTTATTGTGGTCTCAAAAGTGTGATTATTGTAATACAAGATCTATTGTATGAGTGTTTCTTTAAGTCTAATGCCTTAACCAATGTTAAGCCATCCTGGTCATAAGAACAGTCAGCATTGGGCAGCATCAGATTCTCAATGAGCATCTATCAAGTTAATGGTAATGTAAGCTTTATTGCATTAAATGATTTACCAGGAGTGGGGTTCAAACCATAGACTGTAAAAGATATGGACGTAGTATCCGTGACGTCACCCATAGGTTTCTGAACACTGCAAAAGAAGCTACAAGTAGGCGTGGCCAACCATCACCATTTTGTCTGCGCGTCATCGCACCAAACGCGGGATACCAAATAAGGGCAAAGAGGCGGAGAGTGAGCGGAGCTACAGACACATGCTGGATTCTCAGCATTTTGCTTAGACTGGCTTAAAACAGACTTATTACTTTGGGAGAATGCTTAATACTTCATTACCTGTGACTCGTTTGTGTTCTGACCACATGTGCTTGGTTGTACACTATATCAATAAAGTGTTTAGACTTTTAAAAACACTGTTGTAATACATTGAGCCACTAAACTTTGTTCTTATGACGTTTTTCGACAGGAGGAAAACGTGAATTACTATCAAACACTTCAGATATAGTCTGTGTTAGTAAATGCAAGGCTCTTTATAAAATCCAGCACTAACACTGTATGACAACGCTTCAGATGACTGTTTTATAGCCTACAGCTAATCAATCTGTCAGATTCTGGAGTGCAGTACTGGTCTAAAGAACATTTAAATGATAAATGATCTTAAATAAAACAAATACAGTTATAGAGATGGTATATAAGCATATAAATTCCCTCACCTGTGAAATGGAGGCAACTTGAACGGTTTGTAAGCACAATTAAGTCCACACAGCATGCCATATCATCTGATATTTGCAGGAAATAATTCCAAAAGGCAAATGACGGTGTAAAAAAACATTAAACAAAACAAAAATACGATGTATATGCAGAGCTCAGCGGCTAATTAGCCAGATTCAGCTGAGGTGACGAGACAGCGACCAGCGAGACCTAGCTGTCACTCAAGTGGCCACGCCCTTAATTATGCAAATTTAATATAACCTAATAAAAACGAAACGGATGAGTTATAAAAAAATTCACCCCCCTCAGAGTTGTCATGAAGGGTAATCATAGCTATATGCACCAAAGCCATCGTTTGTACCAGGCTGTAAACATGTTTTTATCAGCTGTAAAAATGGCCAATTTACCAATGCAGAAAGAAAGCACTTGGACTTCCCGGAGCCAGCCCCCCAGGCAAGTCGATGAATTGCAGTTTTAGTTACTTCCATATTGGCTTCCCGAGGGAGAGCAGGAGGTTGCCGCTTGGTTGAAACCCACGAAGACATTTGTCCATTGGATCTTAAGTCCAACACCTTAATCTCTCAGCCATCCTGGTCTTGTTATTTTGTACCTCATTACCAGAAGAAGGAGGAGTCATAACATCTTGTGCATCAGTTTCTCTAGAAAATGCCAACAAAACACTTGAATGCATTGTAAAGCCTTGTCATTGCATAACAGGACTCCGTTTGGATAAAGTATGCTGTAGAAACAAGATAAAACTTCACCTTAATTGTTCAGGTAAGAAATTTTCCATTATAGTTTGCATGTTTGAAAACTCCTTTTTATGTTTATTTTTGTTGTGGTCCCAAAATGTGATCATTGTAATACAAGATCCATTGTATGACTATATCTTTTTCTTTACCAGGAGTGGGGTTCCAACCCACTGGATCATTTGTCTATAGAGTTTTAAGTGCAACACCTTAACTACTCTTCCATCTTGATCTTGTACAAGCAACTGTTTAACTCTAGTAGAATTGTAAAATCAGCCTTTTTCAAAAAAAAAGATGGAGCGTTTCTTAGTCTAACTCTTAATCACTGTTAAGCCATCCTGGTCATAACAATGGTTGGCATTAGGCAGCATCAGATTCTCGATGAAAGTCTGTCAAGGTAATGGTAATGTAAGCTTCATTGCGTTAAATGTTTTACCAGGAGTGGGGTTCGAACCCACGAGGACATTTGTCCATTGGATCTTAAGTCCAACGCCTTAACCACTCGGCCATCCTGGTCTTATTATGCTCTGCCCCATTACCAGAAGAGGGAAGAGTCATTACAACTTGTGCACCAGTTACTCTAAAAAAGGCAAACAAAACACTTGAATGCAATGTAAGGCATTGCTATTGCATAACAGCACTCAATTAATATTGGTTTGTTGCTTGTTTTGAGGATCACAGTTGTCCCTTTAAATAAAAGTATGTTGTATGAACAAGATAAAACTTCACCTTTTCAACTTTAACCTTTTAACAATGGTTGGCATTGGGCAGCATCCGATTCTCAGTAAGGGTCTGTTAAGGTAATTTTTATGTAAACTTCACTACAATAAAGATTTTATCAGGAGTGGGGTTCAAACCCACAAGAACATTGTCGTACATTGGAACTTAAGTCCAACAGCTTATTATCTTGGCCATCCTGGTCTTGCACAGACCTATCCACTTAAAACAAGGTGGAGTTTTAAACATTTTAAATGTTCATTTTTTTTTTTTTTTTACCCAGAGTGGGGTTTTAACCCATGAGGATTGAAGTGATTCTGCCAGAACAAGAAATCTGCTAAATGAAACAAAAAAAGCATTTTAATCCATTTCATATCATGACAATTCTCCTTAAATATTGGTTTATTGCTTATTTAGGCATTTCACATTTGTATGTCACTTTGGGAAAATATGTCAGCTGTAAAATCACTCCAGTTGTGTGACATTACAACCAAAAATAATTTTTATAATTTTGTTTTTTACTAGGAGTAGGATTTGAACCCAATCCACATGAAGACATTGAAAGCATCAGATTCTTGGTGAGAGTCAGTCAAGGTAATGTAAGCTTTATTGCAATAAGCAACTTTAAATGCTTTACCAGGAGTGGGGTGAACCCATGAAAACATTTGTCCACTGGATCTTAAGTCTAAGGGCGTACTCACACTATGCTATCCGAACCGTGCCCAGGCCCGTTTTCTGGATCGTTTGAGAAGAGTGAGTGCTCTGAATTGGGCTCAGGCACGGTACACTTGGGTGGCCCTGGCCCGGTTGGAAGAGGTGGGCCAGAGCGCGGTTCACTTGGGCTCAGGTGCGGTACGCTTACAGTGTGAGTGCAAGCGTGCTTGAGCCCGAAACTGAAAGCGAGACGTGACTTTTAAGGGACTGTTTCATATGGATTAATTACTCATTCCTACTGTTCAATGAACGCAAACTGTCGTAGATTATTAAAGACGCAAACCCCTCACTGCACGTCAGCTGCGCCTTCAGCAAACTTCCGAATTCCTGCAGCACGAGGACTTTATGATTGTTTATGAGCGTCAAAAGTGGCTGATTTGTTCGGCGAAATATTAGACCGCGTGTCACCACATATCAAACGACTTAAACGATATAACTAAAGAAATATCCACTGTGCTGAGCGACAGCACTTACTGAGCAGCGCGTCATCGATGACGGAAGCGCGCCCAGGCCCGAATGTAATGTGAGTGCGAGCCGTCGGGGGAGACGGGAGGGGGGACAAGCGTGCTTTGGCCCGATTCAAGGCAACTGTACATAGTGTGAGTACGGCCTAACACCTTAACCTCCCGGCCATCCTGGTCTTCTAATGTCTTGCCCACTTTTTAGAAGAAGGTGGAGTTTTAATCTATTTAAATGTACTTTTTTTTACGCAGAGTGGGGTTTGAACCCATGAGGACTAAAAGTGACCTCACCAGAACAAGAAATTTGCTAAATGGATTTAAAAAAAATGAAGTCAATTGTTGAACTCAAGTAGACTTGTAAAATCAGCCCTTTTCAAAAAAAGATGGTGTTTCTTTAAGTCTAACGCCTTAACCACTGGTCATAACAATGGTCAGCATTGGGCAGCATCAGATTCTCAGTGAGGGTCTGTTAAGGTAATGGTAATGTAAGCTTCATTACATTAAATGTTTCACTAGGAGTAGAGTTTGAACCCACGAGGACATTTGTCCATTGAATCTTAAGTCCAACGCCTTAAACACTTGGCAATCCTGGTCTTATACAGTAGAAAAATTCATATTCAAATAAGATGTTGCTTTTTGCCCACTTTTTAGAAGAAGGTGGCGCAAGTGTTGCATCAGTTACTCCAGGAAAAACAAAAGTATTTTAAATCCTGTATATAGCATGACAATTCTCCTTAAATATTGGTTTATTGCTCGTTTATGCATTCCACATTTGCATGTCACTTTATGAAAATATGTGAGTTGTATGTAGTTTACAAGGAAACTTCACTCCGGTTGTGTAACATTACACCCAACATAATTGTTATAAATATATATATTTTTACCAAGAGTAGGGTTTGAACCCACGGGGACAATCCACAGGACAAAATCAGATTCTCTGTGAGAGTCTGTAAAGGTAATGGTAGCTTCATTGCATTAAGCAACTTTAAATGTTTTACCAAGAGTGGGGTTTGGACTCACAGGACATTTGTCCATTGGATCTTAAGTCTAACGCCTTAACCAATGTTAAGCCATCCTGGTCATAAAAACAGTCAGCATTGGGCAGCATCCAATTCTCAGTGAGAGTCTGTTAAGTTAATGGTAAAGTAAAGTTCGATACATTTTAATGTTTTACCAGGAGTGGGGTTTGAACCCACGAGGACATTTGTCCATTGGATCTTAAGTCCAACGCCTTAACCTCTCGGCCATCCTGGTGTTGTACAGGCTTGTCACTTTTTAGAAGATGAAGGTGTTAACCTATTAATTTTTATTATTATACTTTTTAACCAGAAGTGGGGTTTGAACCCATGAAGATTAAAAGTGACCCTGTCCGAACAAAATCTTTTTCTATTAAAGATGAAGTGCTCCTTAAGCAGAGGTGTAAAGAGTACCGGAAAACCATACTTGAGTAAAAGTACAGATACCTTACTGTAAAAATTACTCCATTACAAGTTACAAGTCACCAATTCCAATAAGACTTGAGTAAAAGTATTAAAGTATTCGATTTTAAAAGAACTTGAGTATTTTACTCATACTGAATGTAGGCTCAAAGAACACCAAGAAAGGTTTAATTTTCCTAATATATAAATTAAATTTAACACCTTAATGTTTCAAAATGGCAGAACAAAATATATTTAAAAAATATAACAAAAAGTCTCAGTGTTCAAAACTCAAATGTTCAAAAAAGCCACAAACAATTTATCAAAAAAAAAAAAAAAGTAGTAAAACGTAGTAAAAAAATCACAGCTGACTTTGATGTGATTCATCTCTCAGTATCAGAGGGGGGCAATATTTTTATTTTGAGTAGCTTTTCAATTGATTAATTATCTTTTCTCTGTATTAAAATTAAACAAAGAGGAGCAGTGTTTATTCTCAACTTAGTAAACTACATATAAATTCAAGCTTCAGCTTCATCACTGGCTGCAGCCATGTCGCTAATTAAACACCTGGTATTAGGCAAGCTGCTAATTCACATTTACGTGATTTAGCTCCTAAATAGCATACAGTACCTTCAGCACCCTGCAGATGGCGATATCGCCTCATCCGCCCAACAAATTAGCTGTGGTAGATAAAGATGCCGACTTGTCGCGCACAATCACAATGTAATGAGTAACGGTAAGCATCCGTTCAAATGTAGTGGAGTAAAAAGTACATATATTCAATCAAAAATGTAGTCAAGTAGAGAGTAAAAGTTGCTTATATTTTTGATACTCAGTACAAGTACAAAGTAGCCAAAAAAATACTTAAGTAAAGTAACGAAGTCCATTTACTCAAGTACTTTACACCACTGTCCTTAAGTCCCTTAACCACTGCGAAGCCATCCTGGGCATAACAACAGTTGACATTGGGCAACATCCGATTTTCAGGGAGAAGGTAAGGTAAAGGTAATGTAAACTTCATTACATTAAATGCTTTAAAAGAAGTGGGGTTCGAACCCATGAGGATTAAACGTGACCAATACCAGAAAAATAAGAAATTGGCTAGAAATGTATTCAAAAATGGTTCAAGTAAACTGTTTAACTCTAGGAGACTTGATAAATGAGCCCTTTCCAAAAAAAATTGGAATGTTCCTTTAAGTTCAACACCTTACCCACTGTTAAGCCATCCTGGTCGTAGCAACAGTTTGCACTGGGCTGCATCCAATTCTCTGTGAGGGCAATGGTAGCTTCATTGGATTAAGCAACTTTGAATATTTTACCAGGAGTGGGGTTCGAACCCACGAGGACATTTGTCCATTGGATCTTAAGTCCAACGCCTTAACCTCTCGGCCATCCTGGTCTTGCTCAACCTCACCCACTTTTTAGAAGAAGGTGGAGTTTCAAACATATTAAATGTTCAATTTTTTTTATCCAGAGTGGGGTTTGAACCCACGAGGACTAAAAGTGACCCCACCAGAACAAGAAATCTGATAAATGGATTTAACAATGTTTGAAGTCAACTGTTGAACTCAAGGAGACTTGTAAAATCAGCCTTTTTCAAAAAAGGTGAAGTGTTTCCTAAAGTCCAACGTCTGAACCACTATTAAGCTATCCTGGT
The DNA here is from genome assembly GCA_903798195.1 of Danio kyathit. Classification (NCBI taxonomy): domain Eukaryota; kingdom Metazoa; phylum Chordata; class Actinopteri; order Cypriniformes; family Danionidae; genus Danio; species Danio kyathit. The sequence continues at coordinate 52,199,463 of LR812538.1, read as the reverse complement.
CATAACAACAGTAGGCATCAGATTCTTAACGAGCGTCTATCACAGGGATGGGCAAACTTGATCCTGGAGGGCCAGTGTCCCTGCAGACTTTTGCTCCAACACTAGTCAAACACACTAATCAGTGTCTTCAAGATCACTAGAAAGCTGCTGGCAGGTGTGTTTGATTAGGCTTGGAGCAATAGTCTGCAGGGACACCGGCCCTCCAGGATCAAGTTTGCCCATCCCTGGTCTATCAGATAATGGTAATATAAGCTTTATTGTCATTAAATGATTTACCAGGAGTGGGGTTCGAACCCACGAGGACATTTGTCCATTGGATCTTAAGTCCAACGCCTTAACCTCTCGGCCATCCTGGTCCTGTCACTCCTCACTGCAGGGTGAAGTCATTACAGCAAGGGTGCCCAACCATGTTCCTGGAGATCTGCAGTACCTTCCTACAGAGTTCAGCTGTATACTTGATCAAACACACCTGTCTTTAATTACCAAGTGCACCTGCAGATCCTACACAGTTGGTTTAGTTGTGTTTGTTTAGGATTGGAGCTAAACTCTGCAAAAAGATAGATCTCCAGGAAGAGGGTAGAGCATCTCTGCATTACAGTTTGTGCAGTTACTCTAGAAAAGACAAACAAAACACCCGAATGCATCGTAAAAACTCGTCATTTCACAACGGGACTTAATATTGGTCTGATGCTTCGTTTTAAGGTTCATGGTTCTAAGTCATTTTGGATAAATGTATGCTGTAGGAACAAGATGGAGCTTCACCTTTGTTGTTCAGGTAAGCAGTCTTTCATCATACTTTGCATGCTTGAAAGCTATTTTTTGTTCATTTGTGCTGTTGTCTAATGGTAGAAGTAGATGATTTAGGTGAACGGATGCAAAGCCAGTGGGTGTTTGTAGTCAAATGATAGACTGGATTGGATTTGATGTGAGCAGCGATTGGCGGCCATAAAAGTGTGACATGCTTCTTTTTAGGGTTCGTTAAAGACCACTCTCGCTGCTGCATTCAGGATCAGCTGCAGTAACTTGATGGTGTTGTTTTAGGTGGCCAGCCAAGAGTGCATTGCTGTAGATCAGCCTGGACAGGACCAAGGCCTGAACAAGTATTTGAGCAGCATGTTCAGATAGAAAGGGTCCGATCTTGCCATCTGAATCTGCAGGATTGACCGACTGCAGCAATGTGGTCTGGAATTTTTTAGCAGATCATCAAAAACCACTCCAGGGTTCCTGATGGTGCTGAAAGAAGTGATGATCAAGGTGACCAGTTGTATGGTGAAATTGTTTCAATAAGTGTTGGGAAGACCTGGATTACCAGCAGTTCAGTTTTAGAAAGATTGAGTGATTCATGATTGATCCAGACATAAATATCTGTAGGACATGCTGATGGATGTGTGAGCAATTTTCCATATAATTTGTGTAGCGAATTAGCTCCAAGGGAATTGAAGATTCGACTCTTTAAATCTAAACAAACGAATTGTCCAGCTATTGTTTTTGATGGACAGTTGACTTTAATTATGGCTATTGCTATCAAAATAAAAACCCATTTATGTTTAAGCATGGTAGCAAGATCACAGTTTAAGACATTAGATTCATAAACATACACAGGCAAATTTCTTTATACAAAATAGAACTTTATTGACTAATCTAACAGAAACTAACACAAACACATTCATACAAGTGTAGAGAAGAGTAAAGAAAGAAAAAAATAAGAGTTTGAGAGAGAGTGTAATGATTCAAAAACCTTTTGATTTTGTAAGACCAAACCAAGCGAACCACAAATAATCAATTTAATCCCTCTATGGTCTCTTTAGGGTTGCATTTAGTTTACACCAGTTCAGTGCTAATTTAGAAGTGTTACTTGCGTTCCTTTTGTGTTCCTTTTCCCTCTGTTAAGCACGTGGTTAGCTGATGATCAGTTCTTTTGTCCTCTGAGTCTGTCGTTTCAAGTTTTGAGGCGGCAAAAAGGCCTGGTCGTGTTGACTTGTGGTTTTGCTGCGTACTAAACTTAGGCAGACTCTTGAGGGAAAAGATGTATCGGAGATAAGAATATCTGAGCTGTGCGGTTAACCCATTTTGTCTGGGTCCCCGCCTGCTCTCTGGAGTCCTCTGGGTTCACTCCTGGGGTTCTAGTTCTGGGTTCAAGTCTTTCTCTGGACTGTAGTTTTCTACAATCTCTGGGTGGTGGTCTTAAGCCTGGTTTATACTTCTGTGTCAAGTGATTGGTGTGACCCACGGCGCACGCAATGCGTGTAGCCGTGCATTTATACTTCTGCGCGGTGTTTGTGTTGTTCTGCAATAACACTTCTGAAACGCTAGCTGGCAGTAGGTGTTTATATTTCTCTGTGTTAAGTTTCTTCGCTGGTGTTTTGTTTATTTCTAAATGCTACCTTAATGTATAAGTGGCTCAAACTCGCTCATTTTGAGGCTGGAATCAGCGTACGTACAACAACTTTAATCATAAGGTAAACACAAAACAACAGTCTCCATTCGGAGTTCCTTCATGGGACTCCACACTCGCTGCATCGGGCTCGCGTGGCTCTCACCTCCGCCCACACTCGTCAGCAATGCGACCACGCGTAGGCTTCGCCATAGCATACGCGTCCGCTTGATGCTGAAGTATAAATAAGCCTTTAGGCACAAGTTTTTATAAGGATGGTTTTGTACCCACCCTCCGGAGCTGAGTTGACCAATGAGAAATTCAACGTTTGGTTTCAAAGCGTGGTCATTTGCATAGGCATTTTTGATGTAAACAGAAATGTTCAAGTTTCTTAAAATGTTGCACACTTATTAACATGAAATGTAAACAATTGTTCAGTACACCAAATTAGCTTTTGGCTGTATTTTGGTTAACATGTGTTTTCTCTAATATTTACTGTATTTTATTACTTTTGTCTGTTTTGTTTTTTTTACAGTAACAGTATTTCAGTTTTCAGCCACAGTTTGAAAAAATGTCATGAATTCAATATAAATTTACTGTAATCAAAGCATTTCTTATTCTGGATCCAATTCTTTGCAAAAAGGCCAATTTGACAGCCCAAATAGAAAGACATCAAATCGTCACCTTGGAATTAAAAGGTTCTATCTGTTCTGAATGATTTTGAGATGTTGAGCTTCAAAGTTTTTGCATTCCATAGCAAACAGTATGTGTGTGGCATTTGTTTTTTACTGTAAATAAAAAGTCTTAAATTGCAAACAACTTACAAATTGCAAACAACTTATAAAAAACATCCCATAATGTAAATAAGTTGTCATTTAATAAAAATATGTCAATAACTCAATTTTGACAAAAATGTCAGATAGAACCTTATAATTCTAAGGTGACGAAATGGCATAGGCATTAGGCTACAATGGCAAGCAATGGTGCAGTGATTCACACTGAGTTCTGTATTTTGTTGTCTATTGTGTAGTGATTGATTAAAAGAGCTCATATACTTGTTTGCAAGTTGTGGTGTTTGAAGGTAAAATTAGCTATTGTTGCATATTTTAAATGTTTTGACGCGGTATGTGCATTTTGCAAGCAAAATATGTCATTTTGACCATGAGCGCCGCTGTTTAGGCCTGTGTGTTCACGGTTTTAAAAATGTTAAGTTTCAGTTGAAGGCTGAATCACAGAAATCAAGAAAACTGTAATATATGAGCAGGAGACATGTTGCAAAACACCGGATTACACATAAAGAGAGCATAAAAGTTTACATTAAAAACATCAGTCTTAAGCAAGGAGCCTATAGAAGTTCTCTGTGTGCGGTTCTGAGCATTCCTTTGTGTCAAAAATACCTTGGGATCGGATAACAACTGACCATCCAGTCTTTTCTATATGGGAGAGGCTGACACTGTGTTTGCTGACTCATTTGCTGAATAAAAGCAAAAATATTATGTGTTTGATCGGCAATATTCGTTCTTTTTTTATATTTATTTGTTTTGTGGTCCCAACAATAGAAGTGTGATGATTGTAATATAAGATCTATTGAACAAATACATCTTTTAAATATTTGTTCTTACCAGGAGTGGGGTTTGAACCCACAAGGACATTTGTCCATTGGATCTTAAGTCCAACGCCTTAACCTCTCGGCCATCCTGGTGATACTGAATCTTTTCTTGGTTTAGCACAGGGGTGTCAAAGTCAATTCCTGGAGAGCCGGAGGCCTGCAGAGTTTAGTTCCAGCCCTGCTGCAACACACCTATCTGTAGGTTTCAAACAAGCCTAAAGCACTCAACTAGTTTAATCAGGTGTGTTTAATTAGGGTTGGAACTAAACTGTGCAGAGCTCCTGCCCTCCTGGAACTGGCTTTGACACCTGTGGTTTAGCACTACTCATGATGCCTTACAGAAAATCCACCAATCAGAAACTCACAGTAAGCAAAGCACACCAAAATTTCTATTCAGTTCGACCCACCTAATGATGTGCCATGAATTTTGTTGCTTTCTCTAGTCATTCAAAACACTTGGGTATTTGTTTATAAATGCACATTTTGCTATAATTTTAAATATATAGTTTTTATAGACACTTTAAAGTTAAATTAAAAGTTTGGTATTTCATCTGTTCTTATGCTGTAATCCAGACACAGTCGAAGGTGGGAATATCAGCAGACCTCACTTCCAACCTCAATGCGTTTTCATCAGTGGTGTGTCACAGTCATAATTTCACTACATGAGATGTGAGTATTTCATAACATTTCTTGTTATTGCTCCAATTATTGCTAATACAAAAGTAAGAGAGAATGCTAGCTGTCCTTTGAATACAGCTAACAAAAAACAAATAAGAACATCATGTAGTGCACTATAAATCTAATATCATCTCAGAAATAGTTGTTATTAGTAGGTTTTCCACTCATTTTGTGCTTCAAACAAACTTGTTTGATTATTTATGTTTCACATAAGGTAGCTCTTCGCTAACCTTGCTGAAGCAAAACTAGCCGCCGTCTGTGAAGTGACCTCAAATGATGCGTCTCACTGTTTTTTTTTTTTTTTTTTTTCTTTTTTTTTTTTTTTTTTTTTTTTTTATCTGCCTCGAGTTCATAGGCCAGATGTCCAAATTCTGGACATTATTTCCAATTAGGAAGAAGGAATAGTCCTAATACTGAGTTGTCTGGCATGCAGCTTTATTTCAGTTGTCATTTGCAATGCTTGATAGGATTGTGGTTTTTTATTTGCGCAATAAAATAGTCTTTGTCTCTTTGTTTGATTACAGTGCGGGGAATAAATATTCAACACGTCACCCTTTTTCTCAGAAAACATATTTCTGAAGGGGCTGTTGACTTGAATTTTTTTTTACCAGATGTTGATAACAACCAAAGAAATACATGTATGAAAAAAAACTAATCTAAAGGACCAGGTCTAGAAGGACCAGACTGCAGCTGAAATCTCTCAGTAGTTCTTCAGCAACCCTCTGCCCTTCCTCAGTGTAAATGAATTGTAGCAGCTTCAGTCCAACATCTACATTAGCAGGAGGAGGAAGATGAAACCAGTGTGGACATTTCAGAGAGACAATGATTTAAAACACAGCCAAGAAAACTCTCAGATGCGTTCAGAGAAAGAAAATCTGTAGAATGTGTAGCTGTAGAATGGCCCAGCCAATCACCTGACTTGAATCCAATAGAACATACAAAATTCAATTCATCTTTATTTGTGTAGCACTTTTCCAATGTAGATTGTGTCAAAGCAGCTTCACATAAAAGATTGTAGTAAATTGAAACGGTGTCAGTCCAGTTTTCAGTGTTGAAGATCAGTTTAGTGTAGTTTAGTATTCACTGCTGAGAGTTCAAACACTGAAGAGCAAATCCATCGATGCTCAAATCAAAGATCCGATTTGATAGACGAGACCACCAGAACCATGAACATTTTAACACTCTGTCAAAGTCTGTGAGAAACTCACACCTGAGCAATACATGTGACATCATTTTCCATATGAGAGACGTCTTTAAAGAGCCCCTATTATGGGTTTTTGTAAATGACCTTCTATGTAGTGTGTAACACAGCTCTAAGTGAAGTGAAATATCCAGCTAAAACTTAAATCTGAAAGTGGACCGTGTTTAAAACTATTAATTCATCTATAAAAGAGTCGACTCCTAGTGGTTGGATTGAATCGTCTTGATAACGAGTCTTTAGCCTTTTCGGCATGACGTGGATACGAAACATAATGGTTGCGCGCGCAGACCCGCAAAATTTAAACCTGCAGCCCCGCCCACTAACACAGCAGCAAAGAGAGGAAGATAAACAGATCCTGAAGTCATGAGTCATGAAGACGCCGTGCTTGGCTGGATATTATTGGAAGTTTGAAGGAAAGTTTGTTATTCTCTCTACCCAAAGATGTAGCTGTGAAGAGTCAGTGGTTGAGGTTTATTTTTGCAAAAAAGGAAGGATCAGAAAAGACTACTGATATATGAGACTTTGACAGAGCTCCACAGGAACTATCAATACACAGCTCATGTATTATTCCTCCATTTTGTAATGAGGGTTGGTGATCGTTGGGCAAAGCAGAGTACAGGTAAGCCCTGAGAACATATAACACTTATACATATCGCGACTAAAACCACGCTAAAACGCGACGGGTGCTGCTTTCAATGCAGATTTAAACGTGTTTGTGAGCTTGTAATTCTGTCGTTTGTCATGGCTATGGCTACCGTCAGCTGTTCTTACACACGTGCAGTGATCAAGGTTCAGAATAGTTCAGCTTTTGCCACTGTGTGGATTAATACTGAATGTGTGTTATTGTTAATAACAGAGCAATATGCTGGTGTTTAACTGCTTTAATGCACTCATGCACACACAAAAAATCCGGGAGACTGGGGAAAAGTGAGGACCGGGAGGGAGGGGGTGGGTGTTGCGGATGAAAGTGAGAAGCGGGGTAGTTCACGGACGCCGCTCTCACTATTCTATGGACGCGCCAGCACTGATAACACTGATGAGAACTGGGTACTGTATTCTGTGGTGTCAGTACCTAATGTGAAGTTGTTTCTTTAATGTACATTCTATGTGTTCTGTTTTTGAATGTTTCTGTCAAGGACTTTTATTTTTGTGTTGTGTCCTCTGAGGAGGAGGGTAGTGTGTGTGTGTGTGTGTGTGTGTGTGAAAAAAAGAGCAGGTAGAGCAGTGTTGCCAAATTGGGCGGTTTCCGTTTTTAACTTGATTGTGCAGGTATAAACACTTATCGTGTCTTTCGCGACTGTCCCAATCGTGTTTTCCAGATGAGTGGGCGGGTTGTTTTTTGCGTTTTGGATAGTTTTTGGGCTGAAATCAGTCAGCTACATCTGGCAACACTGAGGTAGAGTGTGACGGGTTAGGAGACTTGTGTCGGTTTCCTCCACAGTTCTTGGAGTTTTTAATTAATAAAATAGTTAGTCGTCAGTATTTTCAAGTCCATCGTCTGTATTTACATTCACCCACTGCCGAAATCCACGCCTTACACTAATATGAAGCGTGTATGCACTCTGACTACTTCTATATTGTTGATAAGCTGTGCTTGGCATTTCACTCCGTCTCGTGCTGAAGGCTGTCAGTGTCGACCGGGGTGTCATCGGTCCAGTCAGTGCAGATTAGCTTCGCGCTAAGGAGGGGTTTGGGAACAAATGAATCACTGAACGATTCATATGGGAGTCGCTAGGAAAATTAGGTAAAAATAAATGCATATTATAAGACCATGAAAGTGTTTTTTGACCTTGCATGCATATTAGACTGTTGTTGGAGACCCTTACAACCAAAATATGACCCTATTTAATGTATAATAGGGGCTCTTTAAGCTGCAATTTCTTTGGTTATCAACATCTGGTGAAAATTTCAAGTCAACGGCACCTTTAGAAATATGTTTTCTGAGAGAAATGGTGACGTGTTCAATACTTATTTCCGCCACTGTAACTGTCCAGATACTGTGCTTCAAAGTGTATAATGTTATGATTCTTCTTACGGCTGGTTCATTTATTTTAATGACTTGTATTGCTTTAACCAAGACCAATTTAATGGGAGAAATACTTCAGCACTGCTGAAAAATTGGACTGGCACTAATGCCCTCTTTTGGGAAATATGCTGTAGAGTTTTAACTGAAAGTGTATTTCTTGCAAGTAGTCTGGCTTAGTGAAATAATCAATTTAATCGTACACTTCGACTGCACCAAATTGCATGTATCATTGCTCAGTTTGGGCTTCAGAATAAATAAATAAATAAATTTTTTTTATAAAAATAAAATTTTTCCTCCTCAAACATGAGCTCCATGCACAGTGCTCAGCACATATAAGTACACCCATCACAAATCCATCTTTTAAATTCATATTTTTAGGAAGCTATACAATATTATTTTTGTGCAAATGCATTAAATTAGTCAGTACTGAAGCCAAATCTGGAGCTAATCTAACAAAATAATTTACAATAACGGCCCAAAAACTAGCACACTCAAATTTATATGCTATAGAAACATCTTAAATACAAATTTAAAAAGGAGGAAAAATCAAGAGAAGCAAAAAAACTGGAAAAATTTTGTTGACATTTTGTAGGTTGTCATTTTTTTTGCAATATTTTGGTTGAATTTAATTGTATTATCTTTTAATTTCTAAATATGTTTGGTGACTAAAATATTATTTTAATAAATATTTCTGTTTAATAAATCTGTTGTATTTTAATGCACCAAAATATTCATTTTCAAAATGAGATGAACTCGGGGTGCGAATTATAGGGGGGTTTGGGGGGGATTGACCCCCCTGAAGAAGGTCAAAACAAGAAGTTGTATTGGGGGGGTCAGTTGTTAATACTGAGAAATATTTCACTCTGATCTGTATTTTAAATGATAATGGTAATAATTAAAACAATAGATATTGTAAATGTTAGTGGTGGGCTGTTATCAGCGTTAACGTGCTGCGTTAACGAGAGACTCTTATCAGGCAATTTAAAATATATATATATATCGCCGTTAATCTATTCTCAAAGTTGTGTTGGGAGCTGGGTCAATTCTACGCAAGCTATGATGACTTTCACCTTGATATTTTAGCGGAGATGTATACCTGGCAGAATTCCACTGTAATTGGTGGAAACGAGTCTTTGAACCTGTGTGTATTCCTACTGTGAAATTACCACATCAAATGTGACGTGCTAACATGGATGCAGTTCACTAGAGTGAATCTGATTAGCTCACATCTAACTATCAGCACCTGAAGAGTTTATGCGTTTGAGAAAAACCTATACAAATAAAATGGAGCAGGTGAATCAAATCAGCAGGATGCTCTTTTGGATCTTTCACTTCGAAGACACTACTGACTACGCTTGCATGGACGTCTGTAGTCTAGTTATTTGCCTTAATAGACAATAATATAACTAAGGTGTTTACGTGACGTGCTTTCATGTAAGAGTCTTCTGTAATTTTGGGTGACTTTATCTGCAGTTCGGCAATTTCACATTCACTCATGAACATTTCATTCATGCCCCCGTGACAAACTGGGGTATTAGATGCAAATAAGAAGTAAGGACTGGTGAGAGTGTTATTAAATAGAATAACTTTCTCATTTTGTTTGGTGTGTGTGTGTGTGTGTGTGTGTGTGTGTGTGTGTGTGTGTGTGTGTGTGTGTGTGTGTGTGTGTGTCTTTACTGACAGCCAAGTTTGTGGATCTTGTCGGAAAATATGGCAAAGTCCTACATGACGGTAATAGTTTGATTGCGGTGTTTACTTCAATAATGCCACTAATATCTGCATACTCCACGTCTTAAATTAATTTCTGTTTAGTTCAGTTACGACTTTAGTCGGATTAAGGGAATCAAAAATCGCTGTTTCAAGCTTATGTACGCCTACAGTTCAAAATTCATGCTTAACTGAATAAACAGTTAGCAAACACAAGTACATCTTATTGAACATCATTTATTTTCATCACCAATTATTATAGTAGAACAGTTTCTCAAGCAGTTTGTGATGCATTTTGGAAACAGGAGATGAGCCCCTGGTCTAATGCGCCACCTGGCTTGAGAAACCCGTTCTCAAAGACTTATTTTGTCACTATTTGGCTAGCACACATTCCGAATGCCTTTTGGCAGAATTCAAATGAGCCATTTTAATCTAGATTAATTCCAAGATTACAGTGAGATTAATCTAGATTTTAAGAAAAATCAATCTATGCCCACCTATAGTAAATATACATTTGACCACCCCTATAATGCTGTGTTCACACCAGACACGGAACGTGCAGATAAATCGCGCTGTTCGCGCGTAAATGGACACGTGAACATTTGAGTTTATTCGCTTCATTCGCGCGGCAAACTCCGCTTCATTCGCACGTCAAATCTGCTTCATTTGCGTCATGGGAAAGGCTTTTGTCTGTAAGCCCTGTCTGTAGCTTCGTTGCTAAATGACTAACATGGATTTTATTGATAAAATAACTGTGTTTATGTGCTTTTATGAAGGCTGAAAAACAGCGTCGATACGTTTGGAGCCGTGTCTGAGTCCACTAGATACTTTCAGAGGTGCACCCAGCTCTGTGAGCTCATAAACTCCTCCAGAAACTTAACCTGGATGACGGAGGCTTTCAGTGGTGCTTCTGACTGAGCCAAGCCCAGTTTGATGAACTGCTGTCGGTGTCGGCTGGAGGATTTCCCCCGGACACCAACAACAGGTGCTACGTCACAATCATGCCCCACAAGAGCAAGCTCCTGATTGGTTAACACTGCGCAAATGTCCGCAGAAGTTCAGATTTTTGAACTTGAGCGATTCACACATTAAGCGCGTCAAACGCGGAAAAATGCTCAATTTGCGCAATTTGCGTCATTCACGCCGAGCCATTCGCGCGTAACGTGACGCAGGATATCTATTTGCGTGTTTGCATTGACTTAACATGTAAATCACTCGCGATTGACGCTCCTCCGGGTATGGTGTGAACACAGCATAACGGTACAAATCATTGTTGATGCATAATTGCGCCAATCAGTTTTTGCGAGGGGGGAAAAAACGTCTGAAAGTGGCAGATCTAGAGCACCACTAGCCATCGTATTCACAAGACTTCGTTTTCTCGTTAAATAGTTTTGTATCTATATTTAGCCTGAAAATAAAATAAAATTAGACGCATAGTTTGTAGTTTAACCTACAGTAACATCTGAAACAGCTAATCAGAGATTACTGTAAGTGAGAATACACTAAATATTGCTCAAAATGCTTAACTTAAATACGTTTTTATTAATAAACTAGATGTAGTTAAAAAATTAATACATACTTAACTGAAGCATGTATACACAAACTAACTGAAACAGTTGACCCCCTGATTGTGAATGTATAATTCGCACACTGGGTGTACTCAATTATGTTGAGCACTGTATGTTGCTGTATGAGGCATAAAATGGAGCTTTCAGGTTTGCTTTCCTTCGATCTTCCTCTTTTTCTGTTATTTCTCATGCCAGTCTTTACATTGTTAATCACTCGCAGTAATCCTAACGGCTCGGCTCCATTCAGATGAGCGGAAAAGCCTTAATTTATATGTACTGCTGCTGAGTTTCTCCTCTCTGCTGGCAGAAAAGTCTGTTTTACTTGAAATGCTAATTGGCATCTACAACTGTGGCTTTCACATTCCCTTTTTATGAATGGAAGTTGTGGGTTTCCTCATGGGATTTCATAAATCTGCTCTCATGTAGCAGTATTGATCAGTGTGTGTGTGTGTGTGTGTGTGTTTTCTGTGTGTGTGTGTGATATTCTACTTGCTCACGTCTCTGCCAGGCAGCACAAATGATGGCCAGGCATCCACTGCGTCTCTCACCCGCCGTGTTGCCATAGAAACTGGAGCCATAGGGGAACACTGTGTTCCTTCGATCTGCAAGTGGGTCACGGACAGAACGACACGTACCAAGCTGCACTGACCGATATCACACGTCCACACAGGATTCCCCATCGGCTGCCTTGCACTGCCACTGACGGGCTTAACACTCAGATCATGCAACACACCGCATGAAGCAAAGCAGTTGTGAAAAGCAGCACAATTGTCTCTGTTATTTACAGAAATGCAACAAGCCATCGTCACTCCATATCTTGCAGGAGAGAGAGACAATGTGGAGCAAGTTTCAACATCAAGAGGCTATTATAGTGTTTAGGGTCAGTCTAATGTGTAACACAAAACGACAACATCAGAATTTTTAGTGTAGGCAAACCAGTATTACTGAAGTATTCACTAAATAATTTTTTTTATTATTTTAAGCCACATTTTTACATGTTTGTTTGTTATACATATTATACAACAGTTCTGTCTGGTTCTTGAATCTGATTGGCTGATAGCTATATGCAATATTCTGCCAGTAACAGCACTCGTCCAGCCTCTTAACCCCTCACCTTTGTGTATTACTCCGCCCACATACAGCAACAAGCAGAGGACACTCTACATTTTGACAAATGTTGCTGCTGTTGGACAACAAAATGTACTTTTGAGGCTTCTTTTTTTAGTCAAGAATGTAGTTATTTAGATTGCAACTATGCAGACAGCGCGTCGGCGGCCATGAGCCTGTCTTTGAGCAAAGACGGTTGACTATGTTCATCCACAAGATGGCGACAGAGACCACACAATAAGCCCTAAGAGAAAAACATCGTAATTTCAAACTATAGCTGATCAAATCCTTATTAAACAGGTACATGACTTTCTAAGTCGATCTCTCTCTTTTGTATGGTGTAGTGCTGTATTTATATTATAGTAATATTGTGATCTCCCGATTGCAACAGAGAAATTCTTGTGAAATCTCTGTAGACTGATGGCATTTTTATACCATTCAGCCTTCTAATCTTAAAATGTCAACAAAATCACCTGTTTTGTCATCACTTTAGACATTACGCTAGAGAATCATTCAAATACAGTACTAGCTCTAAAGTGACGTTGGTGAATGAGCAACGGTTTCTGCTGTTCTGACGTCAGTTGCAGATGTGAATGAATGGCAGAAGAAAGTAGTTCCTCTTACAAAACAGTTTTGAGACTCAGTGTTTGATTTTCTTTTTTATACACACGATTATGCCGATTATGTTGTATAAACGCAATATCACACGAGTAGCAGTGCGATTAATGCTGTATATCATCACTGGTGGGACACTAAGGCGCATGCCTCCCACCAGTGCTGCCACAGCACAGTCACATCGTAATGCTACGATATTGGTCTTGTGTGTGTGATATATATATAGGCTACACCAACCCAATGGCTGGGTTAAAAGTTGAATTTAAAAAAAATCTACTTAACCAAATGTTTACTCTAAAAATGCTCTTCTGAAACAGTTTTGGGTCAAATATGGACAAACATAATTGTTGGATTAAAATCAATCAATCAATTATATTAATCAAATCATTATATTACCCATAACGATTGATGGCATTTCTGTATGCTTACTATAAATATTGACATATTAGAAATTTACATTTTAAATACATAAAGTATAAAACATTTTAATACTGTGTTTGTATGATTCTTGAATCAAGTCAGTCCAAATGGATATATATATATATATATATATATATATATATATATATATATATATATATATATATATATATATATATATGGTTTGTATCCTTTGATTTGGCTCGCCAGAGGGGAATGCCTTTAACAGAGATTCTCATTTCTATTTTAATGTAACCTTTTGTCTGTTTGTTTTATTGTTGAGTTACAAAAAACAAACAAAAATTTAATTAAATGTTTCAATTAAATGTTGTACATAAAACAATTTTTAAAAAACTGTATAGTGTCACTTAACAAATAGGGGGCAACGTAGAAGACATCAGCGTGCAAATTAAGGCCAAAGTTCATTAAAATAATATACATTTTTAAAATGCATTGGTAAATATGGTTGAAGTAATCTTTTCTCTTTCTTTTTAATTATTTTTATAAAAAATTATCCATGGCAACTTTAATGTTATACAGTTTGCTATATTTGTCTTGGGCCCACAGCTCTTAATCAAGCTTGGATTTTTGCCCTTCATAGAAAAAATTTTGGGCACCACTGATATATACAGTGCTTAACATATATGAGTACACCCCTCACAAATCTCCCATTTGAATTAGTATTTTCTATAGGAAGCTTTACAGTATTATATTTGTGCATATACATTAGATTAGTCAGTACTGACGCCAAATCTGGAACTTATCTAAGAATGTAACTTATGATAACAGTCCAAAATTAGTGCAACCAAATTTATATGTTACTTATTGCTGGTGTTTCGTAGCATCTAATTTTTATGAGGTGAGTTGTTAGCCCAACGCTCAGCCCCCAACCTGGAAGACCAGAACATGCACACATGCACTACGGACAATTTAGCTTACCCAATTCACCTACTGTATAGTGCATGTCTTTGGACTTGTGGGGTAACCCAACATGCAAACTCCACACAGAAAAGCTAACTGACCCAGCCATGGCTCAAACCAGTGACCTTGCTGTGAGGCAACAGCACTATCTACTGCACCACCGTGCCACCTATTTATATGTGAGGGAAAAATATGGAATACGTTTTTTTTAAAAGAGCTTACTTCAAGAGAAATGTATCACAAAAAACAAAAAAATGTTGCAGATTTTGTTGAAATTTTTTAGTTTGGACTTTTCCCCTCTATTTCACATCATTTTAAATGTATTATCTTTCTATTTCTAAAGATATCAGGTGACTAAAATATTATTTTAATAATCTGTTTAAAAAATCTGTTTGGTTCAAATGCACCAAAATATATTACCGACATTCACTAAGAATTGGATAAAAATATTCAGTTTCAAAATGGGATTTCCTTATTTACATTGAGCACTGTATATATTTATACACACACCAATTGGAATGGGACGGATGAATCAAATAATATTACATATAAATTATTATGATGAAGACCTGGTTGTTGGTTAGAGGATTTAGAAACAGACATGCTACTTTAAGCATTTAATAAGCAGTTTTAGATAGATAAACTTCCCGTGGGCGGAGTATGAACGGTGAAAACACTAGGCCCATTCACTCTATTCTTCGTGTATGAGCGGGCGCAGACATTTGAATCATTTTGGCTCGAGACTTCCGGTCTCATTCACTTCTATTCATTTTTAGATGTTAAAAACAGCTCGTTTTTGCTTGATGTTGCAAACTAATATTTTCTTATTATAATATTCTATTTCGTCTGTGTAATCATGCAAACACTAGTTTGTAGAGCAAGTAGTTCGACCGTTTTCTGTCGTTTATCATTCCTAGTCATTTCTCCCATAGGCAACTGAATCGGAAGTTCTAAAACAATCGCAAAAATGAGCGCATTTTCGCATTGAAGAATAAGGTCAATAGACCAATTACCATGTTTGTAAACATTCAGGATGCGCGCGAAGGGAGGTGGCAGAAAAAAACCGGGAGCGCTACCATTTACAGTGAGGAAATGACATCCGATGCGGTACAGAGTTTGTTGTTGTCTTAGAAATGCATTATATTGATGACATTATTTATTTATTTATTTATTTATTTATATATATATATATATATATATAATTTACATGATGCTTTCATCGTATTATAACGTTAATCGGCAAAATGATAAAATATTTGCAGGAAAAATACTGCAAAACTGCAGGAACTGGAGAGACGCCGAGCCTCGCGATGTGTACGCGCCGCCATCTTGTCAGTCAAAGATGTGTACAAGATAGAGAGGGTATGAAAAGTGAATTGATTGTTTTGAAATCTGTGAATCAGAATTTGTCCAATAATAAACCTGAAACACACGTGGTTGTTGTCATGCTGTGAACCAGGCCAATCGTGTAATATCGGTGTCATCATCAGAGCTCGTGCAGTCGCTGTTCAGATGCTGCACGGCCTGACTCCGTCGTCTGATCTCGAAGAGCTGTCGCGGTACTTTGATGCCACATGTGACAGTCACATGGCGTCGGCGCAGCATCAATCCGGACAAGATTTATAACCAGCATGCACTGCTTTAAGACAGATTTCGATCGATCTGCGAAGCGCTGCATGAAGTCGAACAAACCTAATAGGTGCGTTCGACTTCATGCAGCGCTGCGCAGATCGATCGAAATCTGTCTTAAAGCGGTGCATGCTGGTTAGAAATTTTGTCCGGATTGAAGCTGCGCCAACGCCATGTGACTGTCACATGTGGCATTAAAGTACCGCGACAGCGCTCCGAGATCAGACGACTGACTCAGCCCGCGCAGCGTTTGAAGAGCATCTGCACGAGCTCTGATGACGACACCGATGTTATACGATTGGCCGAGTTCACCGCATGACAACAACCCCATCTCTCAAATTTTAAAACAAACAATTAACTGTTCATACCCTCTCTATCTTGTACACATCATGCTTATTAAAAGACTACAAATATTTTACTGCAGTATCATCTTTAGTTAAATAATCTGGTTATAAAGGCTAGATTGTTTGCACAGGTTTATTTTTGACCTTTTTTTTTATATAGTACAGACTATTTACTGTATTCAGCTCCATAAACGATTTAAATGATATATTTTAGTAAATAACCTAAATATTAACTCAGAGTCTTACAGACTTGTAATAAAATAATTATCATCATTGATTCTGCCACCCTAAAGGTTTCTTAACAAATAAAGAACTATTTTATTAAATAATTATAAAATAATTTTTAGGATTATAAAATATATATTTTATTTCCTGTCAAGCTGTTTATTCAGTTTTAAAAGTGACACTAATGTACCTGCTCTTTCTTACGTCTACTTAAAGTGTAGCTCACTTATTTTAGGAATGTCCTTTTGTTCAATCTTTTTGGATTAAAATGCTTCTTTGAAAATGCTTTTATTATCCAAAATAATCTTAATCATTGTATAAATTAATCAAAACACCTTGTTTTGGGTTTTACACAATTATCTATTGGAAAGTTTTATATCTATAAATGTAAATAAATGTAAACCCCTTTTTAGCATATTAAACAAGAACTATTAGCCTAGAGTGATGTTTAAACTCCTAGAGTTTGTGTTTATTGCTTTGTATTTAATAGGCCTGTTTGTTTTTGTGTTTATATTACTCTCTCGTTTCCCCTTATTTCTCTCATGCGTTTGTAATATATTTAATTCATAAATCACTTATTGTTTAAAAATGAACTATAGTTTGTAGAGACTGTATTGTGTTTTATTTGTAAATATTTTGTTGTTATAAATAAAAAAATAAAAAATGATGATGACGTCATGTGATCGGTCATCATGACAGCAGCAACTACGAGCCCCGAAGTGTCCGGCTTGACGGCTCCGTTTTCAACTCCGCCCCCGCCTGCGCTCGGCTAATCTCGTTGATCACCGGCTGCAGCTGTGCTTCATGTCGAACGCACCTATTGATTCAATGAATCACTCATAAACACTGCGTCAGGGCTGCCACCTGTTGGCAATTTTAATGTCAAATGTAATCATCAAAACAGCATAAGAGTAAGTAAATGATTTTTTTAAATAATAAGAAATAAGAAAACGATAAAAATCGTACAAATTTAAGATTGCACACTCTCAGATCAAATATGTAGTCCTTGTATGCTTTACAGTTATTGTTCAACGAAAAATGAAAATGTACTCACTAAAGTGTTTCCAAACCTTTCAGCTTTTTCCCCTGTTGAACACAAAAGAAGACATTTTGAAGAATGTTTGAAATGTGTAGCCTTCGACATTGCTTGCATTAAAAAAAACCATACAGTGGAAGTCAATGGCTGCCGGTTTCTAACATTCCCCAAAATATGTTTTATTGAAGAAACTCAAACTGGTTAGGAAGCTGTGAGTGGGATGAGAAAATTTAGGAATAAATAAAAAAAATAATAATTGGGGGGTGAAAACACCTTTAATATCAGTGAATTTGCAGAAATATGGACAACAGCAGATCTTTTTGTGCATGTTTTGAGCGATCAGACGTGGTTTGTGTTGACATGGTTTCTCCAAGCGTCTCCAGCAGAGTCTTTGTTGCTCTGCTAGGCGTTTCACGCTGCGGCCTGGCACTTGTTTCCCCATAATCTCCAGTCAAGGACAAAATGAGAGCCATTTCTGTGTCCAGAGGCCAGAGCCAAACAGGAAACACATCAGCAGCGCCACAGAGGGATCCTGGCAGAGCAATGCCTGTCATCCGCAGCAGTGCTTGAGTGAGGCTGGAGGACTGGGACGTGCCATCTGAGCCCTATGTATGAAGACAGAGCTGTGCAAAATACAGAACTGAAGAAATGACTCCTGTTCGGGTATCTCATTTATAAAACTTTACGTAGAAACCTTCCTAAAAGTGAACGTATACCAGAGTAAATGTTATATATGAGTATAGCTCATATGATGATTTAAAGTGGACCTATTATGCAATCACTTTTATAAGGTGTGTAAACACAGTTGTGTGGCAACAGTCTGGGAATATAACCAGCTTCTAATGGTAAACATTTATTAATTACATTTTTTATAAACACGATTTATAAAAACTCTGCAGAAACACTTTGACATTCTCCCTTTGTATGTGTTATCAGGGGACAAGCCCCGCCCATTTGTTACGATCTCTACACATTAGCATAGAATAGTGGTGGGCAAACTTTTTAGACCCGAGGGCCACATCAAGTTTTGCAAACCAAGTGACGGGCCACATGTCAAATCCTTCAAAAATAACTTTTATTTATAGTGGCAGTATGCATGGAACATGTAATGTCGGACAGAAAAATGTCACATTAACACAAAACAGATTTTTTTAAATAGTTAATATTGAGTCAAATTTACAAGTCAAATGAATTTGCACTGCTATTTATATTTAATTATCAATCATCATAAAACAATAAAATAATCCCTTAAAGTTCTTAACGTTTACTATTCAGTCAAATTTACAATAATCTACTGTAGAGACTCGCTGGTCAAAACCAGTTCGAATCCGGCTTTGGAATGTTGAGCGCATCTGGCTTTACTCGCTCCAGGGCTTTGTAGGGTGACAGGGCGCCAATTGATCCGATTGTCATCCCCCTAACTTGGACAGATGCTGCAGCTAATTTTGGTTAATCGTTAACCAACGAGACAAAGACACCCTTCAAATTCTCTTTATCACGAGACTCTTGGATGACCCTCATGTGGACGGCCATGCGTCCGACCACGAGATGGACAGAATTCAGAGACAAAAGAAAGGAGATGGAGACTTAAGGAAAACAATTCGTATAGATGTTATAACCAAGGCAAAATTTTATATTTTGAATGACATTTATAAGTATTGATGTGCTGTGTTTATTTCAACCAACCAGGTTCATAATGTGTGGTTTTACCCCTGAAATAGGCTAAAATGATCTGTATGTGTTTGATATGCTTCGTGCTTAGTGTTAAACTGAACCCCTCTTTATTTGCAATACTTTGCTGTAAATGAGAATTTTGTGATACGAACCATATTCGTCTTGTAACGTGTGATGTCAGATAGTTACAATCTTACCAGAGATTTTATCACGTTAAGTCTCTTGCAGTGGGCTAATTCTTAAACTTGCCTGCGCTGGGACGGGGCGTGGCCCCGCCCTTCATCTTGCCGTTCATTGGACGACAGTATCAAGAGGGATGGCTCAGAGCCAGCGTATAAAACCTCCGTGCAGCGTGAAAATCTGCGCGCAGCCTCTTAACATCTAGCTGATATCAACCCGCTGTTGTTCTCCGCCCCCGGCCGTCTCCCACGTGGTCGGGTCAACGCTTCATCCACACCCTAAGTTTCACTCCGCTGAAACTTCCGCTAAACTGACTCTCAACAGAGTCCGTTTTCCCGGTCACCCACGGCAACCAGCGCCACTCACGCCGAGTGGATCCCGGTGACGTCACAGAGAAACCAACCTAGCAGCAGTGCCACGTGTTTCCTCCAACCCCGGAGAGGGAAATCCGAATCAAGAAAGACTTCAACAAATTCGCAAGTAACACAAATAACTGTTGTTTCTAGCTGATCGGGTGCATATGCTTTTAAGCAGTTAAAGATAAGTCAATTCTCTGCTTTTGTGGTTTCTCAGGTGATTCTAAGATCTGGTACGAAACAGATCGGCTGGACTGTTTGTTCAATTCATTTTGCATCCTCTGAACTGCCTGTGTGTGTGTGTGTGTGTGCATTTGTTTGTTTGTTTGTTTATTTGTTGTTTTGATTACTACGTAGTTAGCCTCGTGTACCGAATAGTGTAGCAATAAATCCTTGTTCTCCCTTAAAGAACCGTGTTCTGGTTTCTGTGCTTTGTAAGTCTCTGCCTCAAGCTACAGATCGTGTTACCTTGCTAAAAGTTAACCCTATTCCGTGTTATGTTATTATCGCTTGGCCACGAAAATAATATAGACGAGAATTAATAAATGTGATGTCTCCATTTGCGGGACAAGTTTGAATCTTTGATCTGATTCAATTCGACTCAATTGATCCGAGTCATTGATCTGAGCTAATAATTTCTAAATTGATCTTTTGACATAGATTGATTTCTTACACTACTTTGCACTGCTTTTAGAATATACAGATCAATCATCATACATTTTGATAAAATCACAAATCTTTGATAAAATAACTTTTTAAAGGGGATGTATTCAATTATTATATAATTTGAGTCAAATTCACAACAATCTCATTTTAGCTTGTATTAATATGCTCATATCAATCATTATAAATCTGAGATAAAATGGAAGAAGAATCTTAGTCTTTGTTATTCCAAGTCATGTTATTATGAGCGTGTTCATGTGAACAATGAGCCTGAAAATAAGTTAAATTAACATTAACAGCAACACTCTCGCAAAATGCCAAGCTGATTCAATCGTTGCCTAACGACAAAGCGCGCCACGCTCCTTTTTTTCTTGTCAACAAAAAGGCAGTGCGCTGCACCTCGCGTTTTTGGAACGTAAATGCGCGTTTGGTGTGATCAGCCGCTTAGGTTGTAGTCTTTAAAAACAGCAATACTTTCTTGGCATATTAGACCAACCTCTTTCTGTTCGTTATTGCTGAAGACGTATTATGTTGTCAATTCTTCCATAAACACTTGACATTCAGAGTCAATTTTATTATTTTTTTTTGCCTGACTCATTTTCAGTCATTAACCGTCGAGTACATTTTAATATCCGAGAGTGTGTTCTAATTCTACTGGTTGCACTAACTGTATCGCGTGCAATACTGCCATCAAATGGCGTTCACTTGTATCGCTTCATTAATTTACAAATTCTGAAACCAAAACGTTACTCAGAAGCAGCATTTTTAAAACTCCCTCGCGGGCCGGATGAAAGTGTTCAGCGGGCCACATATGGCCGTAGTTTGCCCCCCTCTGGCATAGAACATTAGTCTTGTTTTTGAATCTGCCGCTATGCTGATGCATAGGCATTTGTAGCTCCGCCCTCTTTTGAAAAGAGCACAATCTCATTTGAATTTAAAGCGACAGTCACCAAAACGGCACAATTAGAATCAAAGCCTGAAGGAGCAGTTTCAAAGAGTCATAAACGATTATTTGTTGGGTATTTTGAGCTAAATATTTACATGCACATCCGAGACTTATCGTGTAAAAAGGGGTATAATGGGTCCCATTTAAAATGGCTCAATTTAGTCAATATTTCCGTTAAATATGTTTACTTAGGATTTACTCTCCCATCAACTTTGTTTTTTATAGATCACAAAATTTGCGTGGGAAGTGGCATATGCACATTTCCACCCCCGTTTTGTGCATATGCCATGTTTATAAATGAGACCTCAGTTCTTGAGTTGGTCTCACTCAGACATGAGCACAATTGCATTAAGACAAATACTTGCTCATCAAATGTATTTAAAGGGATAGTTCACTCAAAAATGTAAATTGTCAACCTTTACTCCATAAACCTTTATGAGTTTCTTTCTTCTGTTGAACACAAAAGTAGATACATCTAACTATTGACTTCTATATAGTATTTGTTTTTCCAACAGAAGTCAATGATTACATTTGTATGCAACAGATGTGCCACTTATGCAGTTACAGTTGAGGCATAACTAAGAGCTGAAGGTAAATAAGCTTCACTAATACCTTCAAACTGCTTATATGAACGCTTAACCACTTTCTTCAAAATATCTTCTTTTGTGTTCATCAGAATAAATGAATTCAACAAGGTTTATAACCACTTGAGAGAGTAAATAGAGTGGAGGAACTATGACGTCAATTTGTATGCAAAAACCCGAAAGCGAGTTAGCATTTTAGCACTTCCGGTTCCCTCGTCCCAAAGTCGATGGGTTTTTTGAATGGGATTTCAGTTAAATCGCTTAAATAAGGTTCATGGCTAACACAAACTGAAAATACTTTCACGTTTTATTCTACGACATAAAACACATCAGTTACATCACACTCTTAATTTTTTAAATCGGTTATGCTTCTTTAAAAAGACGGTTGCTATCAAGTTCCTAATCGGGACTACAGCCGGTGTCGGAGACATTTTACGTCATCGAGCTGAACTGGTCTGGAGCGCAGCTCGCTTGTGTTGGGCATCTGGATTTGTCTGTTATTTAAGTATTTTCATGAATAGAAAAATATTTCAAACAATAAAATACTAAGCGGGATATTGTGTAGATAATGCCTTCACTTGTAAAGACTGTCAAGACAGATTCATTTGTTGATCATTTATTTTAATTAAACGATATTATGGGGATACTGCTTAACAGTGCAGCCTGTCTCTTTCCTGCTCTCAGTAATGGTAACGTGTGAATAAATGTGTAAAAATATACATACATATTAACTGTCATTTGATCAAAGGATATTTCGTCGAGTTTTTATTTCATCTAAACACGTTTAACTCTGTCATAACGGCAATATTTACACTCCTTAAAATGTATAGCATATGTGACTGTAAGGGCTGCTTTTCGCTGTACTTTGTGACAAAAAAAAAAAGAATATTGAATGTTGTTCTGTGTCCATGACGGCAGGTATTTGATAGACTTGTCCCTCACGCCTCATTTCTTTCATCTGTTACTAAGCGGGCTGTATGCACGTGAGTGATACACTTATTTAAACATGTCTTATGATAATACTATGTCGGCACATTTATATGTACAGTTTTGAAACTTTTACAACAACCGTCAAGCAAAACAAAAGGCATTTCTATCCAAAAGGCACGTAGGCACGTAGGTAAATGTGTTTTTGTCTATTCATGTGTTTATAATATTTAACGTGCATTATAATATGATAAACCGAGAGAGTAAATCTTTGTCATGGACCATATTTCTAAAAAAAAATAAGCTTGAAGAGTTGTCTGTAGCAGGGTGGTGCTGACGTCACAGGCGAGCGCCCCAGGCGCTGTAGTCTGTTTATAGCCTAATGTTAGCTTTTCAATTATTGCTTTTGCATTCAAGATACAAAAGTGCTCAAAGTTGTATTTTTGTGTGAGGATTATCCGGTTGGACAAAACGTGTAAGTGTAATGAACAGTGTTTGAACACAGAGCTTATTATTTGCAATCTTCGAAAAGCCTATGGGAAAATACTATGGGGATTTTATCGAGGGAACCAGTTTTATGCTAGCAGCCGATTGGCCTACAAGGTGACGTCATATTTCCTCCACTCTATAGTGAAAAAATTTTGTTTTGGGGTGAATTATCCCTTCTAAAGGTGCCATAGAATGAAAATTTGGATGCACACCTTGGCATAGCTAAATAAGAGTTCAGTATGTGGAAAGCCATACCATGAGTGTCACATACCATACTTTTCACAGGGGATCATTAATATACACACCAAAGGCGGCAGCATTAGATTGGCCACTATAGGCCCTATCATACACCTGGTGCAATAAGGTGCAAGAAGTGTTTGCCTCGACGTGTTGCTATTTTCAGACCAGTGCAACCCTAATTTTCCCTTTTTTCTGGCACGTTGTTGAAATAGCAAATCTGTTTGTGCCAGTTTGTGGACTCATGGTGTAGAAAAGAGGTGTGTTAAGGCGCATTGCTATTTTGAGGATATAAAATAGACTGTGCAATAGACCAGCTGAAAGCAGGTCCAGCGCAGAGCGTGTTAGTAATGCGCCTCGCTTACACATTGCTTAAAACATGCAGGATGTAGAGCAATACTGAAATATCTTTACAAATGAAAAAGAATTAAAATATTACAAAAATGATTACTTTCTACATAAATATAAAATCCACGACCTCTATGCCTTCATCTCGGGGGGCTTTTTTCAGTTTATTCACGACAGCTTGCTTTTGTATAATGTTATTATTAGTTGTAATATTATTTATTATATGCATATTTATATTTTTTTAATTAAAAACAAGCTTAGATTTGTCCACCTGTTGGGTTTTGGACCATATGGGGCATAGGACGCGTGTTTGGATATAACTCATTTATTCGTTTGCTGGAAATTAAAACTGAATTTAGAACTAGTTTTGAAACAAATCTTTGTGCTCAACAAACAAAATTAACTATGTAGGCTAATGCATGTCTGTGCATACAACACTGTTTCTTTATCTACGAAAGAAAGAAAAAGAAAGTAAAAGTTAAGAGGCCGAATGGAGGAGGCTCATTCTTTATCCTCATGCTGCAGATGCTCTGTTTAACTGTTTTCTCGCTGGTGAAGCGTTCAGTTTTTCCACTTACAAATTCCGCCATGTAAATAGAGAATGCACCATGGTGCGACACAACTGACTCTTAAAGGGAATGGGAGAGGAGACTCTCATTGGTTTATTCTCAAAACACACCCATAACTCATTAAGAGAATAAGCACAACCCTGTTAGACCATGCAGCGCAAACCCTATGTTTCTGTCCTTAAAATAGCGAAAGTGGATTCGGGCACGCCCTTAATGGTTTTGTGCCCTGCACTTTAGACTTTGCGCCTAGATTGTTAAAATAGAGCCTAATGTGTCTTACACTGAAAAAAATTGGATTTACTACATTTTTTTAAGGTAAGTGGTTGCAAACAATTTACTTTAGCTGAATTTAAACAAACAAATGAAATTTGGTAATGTTCAACTTATTTAAATTTAACCCATATAAATTGATTGCAACGACTTGCCTTAAAATATGTAGTAAATCCAAGTAATCATTTTTCTGTGTAGTTAGATTACACCAGGATATATTTTCTCCCTGTTATTTGCGAAGTATACCACATCTTATATGGGTTTTCTTATTCTGAAAACTGGACAGGCGTGCATGGCATTAAGGCTGATTTATACTTCTGCGTGAAGCATACCCCTCGCTGTGGCTGACACCGATGCTGACGTGCACGTCTCAAAAATTGTAACAACATGTCGCAACCGCATATCGCAAGCTCTGTGATTGGTCGGCTTGTTAGTGCTGACAAGCGTGGGCAGTGCTGAGAGCAGCGAGCCTGATAGATCGAGTGTTTACAAGTGTCGAGTCCTGTGAAGGAGCTCCGGATGGAAACTTTTGTTTTGTGTTTACCTCATGATTTAAGTTGTTGCACATCTGCAGTTGCACATCCGACACAGAGGAACATAAAAACCTACTGCCAGCTAGCATTTCGGAAGTGTTATTGCAGAGCAACAGAAACAGCATGCAGAAGTATAAATGCAAGACTCCGCTCAAGGCAGGTGCCGTGGGCAATGTCGATCACTCGACGCAGTCGAAGTGAAGTATAAGTCAGCCTTTATCATCAGATTGCGTAATTCGAGAAAGACCCATTAAAGCCCCATTCAGATTACATTTTTGTTGCTGCTTACAAATGTGACTGTCATATTATGCTATTTTTTTCTAGATCAAATGTTGCAGGTAACAAATATGCCATACTACACATTGCTTCATGATCAGTAATTCTATGATGTCTTCAACTGAAATTTAAACGCCCCATAAAATAAAGTGTTTTAGATATTAATATAAGTATTGTTCCTTTTTAAGATATGTAGTGTGCTCCAAAGCAGTGACAAAATTCATGTTTAGAAGATATAAAACTGATATAAACATGTAAAGCTTGTAGTTTGTCACTTCTCATTGGTAAAGTCTAGATAGGATACACTGCTGGCCGAAAGTGAGATATGCACATCAGTATAGCATCATTTTTAATGACACTGTATAACAATAATAAATATTTTTACACTACTGTGATGGTTAAGTTTAGGGTTAGGGAAGGGTAGACGTTAATAAAATACAATTAATGGGAAATGTAATAAATAATATAAACCATTTTCGTTTTGCACTTACAGCTTCAACCATATCTGATCTGGCAACAACTCTTCTTCATTTGCTTTTCATTTGATGCACTTGAGCTCAACCACTCTTACTGGCAGAACGGTGATAAAACGAAACACTATTGGATGTTTTTTTTAAAGGGGAGGAGCTACACTATGTCCCACCCTCTCTTCATGTTTCGGTTGATTACGTTCATCATCGAATAAAAAAATGCACATTTCAAAGCACTTCACAGGACCTTTATACTTGAAATCCTTTCTCAATTCCAGTACATTCTTGTGCAAAAACTTTCCTTTAAAACAGTGTTTCTCAACCTCGTTCCTGTAGGACCACCAACTCTCCTCATTTTCCACGTCTGCTTAACCAAACACACTTGATTCAGATCATCAGCTCATTAACAGAGACTGAAAGACCTGTAATGAGTGTGACAGACAAATGAGACATCTAAAACATGTAGTGCTGGTGGTCCTCCAGGAATGTGGTTGAGAAACACTGATTTAAACCATTACATTTAGACAAAAAAATGCAAAGCATGTAACTTTTGCTAAAGCCTCAATCCTCATTTCGACTCAGGACACCTTGAAAGTCATCTTGATGCTATTTATTTTCAATTTACAGCTCATTTTTAAAGCTTCTCCTTTGTGTAGGAATGATAACATCACTGTTTGCCATTTTATTAACAGCCACTGGTCTTTAGAGACAGTTTGATGCACAACCCAGTTATGGTAAAACAGCGGCGTCCTTATAAACAGGTAGGGGCGCAGGCACGCCAGGCAGCCTAGATATTTAGGGGAGCTTTGTTTCTTGGCTTGCGGCCATATCTTGATGACATTGTACCTCTGTCCTCCAAACAGTATGATGCAATGAAAGACAATCTTCGGCACAGCGGTGAGCAGCTCAGCTCTGAGAGATGCCTCTGTACCCACATTATTCCTATGCAAGCCAGTTGTTCACTGCATGCGTATAACTAGAGTTGGTAACTCTGTCACTATAAAATAAGGGACAAAACCAATTATTCCCTGCGACATAACTCCTATTGATATTTTTTTCTGAGACCAGTTTCTAGTTCTCAAATATTTTTAATGCTAGAACAAGAAAAATGTAAATATGGGTATATTAGAAGGTGTTTATTTGCTTTATTACATGCTAAACTTTAATGTAATGGAACTTTAAAGTAAACCTTAATTTTATTTCCTTAACATTAGCTTTGAAAAGGTCTTGATTTAAATAAAAATTTCTAAATATAAAATTAAAAAATAATTGATTAGGGATGGGCGATACCAATTATTTTTTTTCCTAATATAAAGTATTTCAAGACAAGTTTACGATACTTCAATTAAATATTTTATAGTGATTTTTATATATTTTTTAATCATCTTCAGTATTATTATTATTAAATAAAATACAATAGACATAATTTTTACATTTAGCAAAATTACAGAACTCTCCCCGTGTTGGCGTGGGTTTCCTCTGGACTTGTGGTTGAAACCGAAGCACCCGAAGACATGCGGTATGGGTGAATTGGGTAGGCTAAATTGTTAGTAGTGTATGTGTGGGAATGAGTGTGTATGGGTGTTTTCCAGTGATGGGTTGCAGCTGGAAGTGCGTCCGCTGCGTAAAACATGTGCTGGATAAGTTGGCGGTTCATTCTGCTGTGGTAATCCCAGATTAATAAATGGACTAAGCCGAAAAGAAAATGAATGAATGAAAATTACAGAACATTATTAATTAAACAAAAATTTGCTATATGTAACACTGAGGGTAGCTCAGTTGTTAGCACTGTCGCCTAACAGTACGAAGGTCGCTGGTTCGATTTCTGGCTGGGCCAGTTAGCATTTCTGTGTGGAGTTTGCATGTTCTTCCCACAGATACAGAGACACTGGAGCATTTCAAAGTCACGCCGATCAGCTGGTTTGTCTATAAGCTGACATATGAGCGATCCACTGATGAATCTCTGCTTTAAAACGCTCTAGTGTCCCTGTATCTGTGGTTACCCTCAGTAAACAGCGGTGAGTTTGGTGAACTGATGACCTTCACAGCCAATCACAGTCATTTCTGTTGAGCATGTGAACACAATAGCCAATCAGTGCTGTTTAAGAACAAACTCGGTAGCGCTCAAATGTTGGCAGGAAATGGACTTTTTGATTGGTAACGAATTCCAGTATAGTGCAACCCTACTGCAAGCACACGAAGCACACAGCGAAAACGCGAGGCACATCAGCAGCGAGGCACATCAGCAGCGTGCAAAATACTTGCGGCAGTTCATGGGCGCTGCTGGCTGGTACAGCCCAATGACAACATAAAAGGGGTGGGGGGTATTGTCACGGACAAAATGAAGAGTTTGTGGGATGGGGGTGGTTGATTGGGCCCTTAGTATCATCCTAACTCAACCCTACACATCCCCCCAACCTTAGCGGTGTCCATGCAACCGTTAGCAAACCAATCAAAAGACAACACAAAAAGTGTGTTCGGTGTGATCTGCCCATTAGGTTGTAATAGGGGAATTACCAACCTGCATCACAAATGACGTCACAAGGGTTCAACCGCGCATACTGGTTGCAATAGCAAACATGTCGAGTTGTGCGGTAGGATGCCAAAATCGAAAACTGAAATTTTAATGCTAACCGCAGACGTCTTTGGCTAACAGCCGCATCACAGGAGCTGAATGGAGTGAGGACCTAATTAAAACTGTTCGACTCTGCAGTTCTCATTTTATATCAGGTAATAAGTTAAATATGGTTAATTAAACAGCAGACATTAAATGATAAGAATGAAATGTAAAAACGTAAGTTCACATACCCTGCCGTATAGCTGCAGTTCGCTGTCAGAATGCAGTTGTTTTGCTTGATGATGATTACCCAGGCCTTGTACAATTCCATCTTCTTTCCTTGTCTTTGGCTAGGCAGAACCTCGGTTTTAGCTTTACTAAGTTTTGAATCTGGTAATCATGGGACATTATTTCTTGCACATGACCACACAGAACACAATTGTAGGCATCCAAAGACTTGTAGGCCTTCTCTCTTGTAAAATCACTTGGAGTTTCAATGAGATAGTTGTATATTTCGGGCTGGGTGCTTGGCCATTTCGTCTTATCCAATATCCATTGGGAGGGTGCTATAGCAAATGAACCTGTAAGACGAATGCCGCTCACTTACACGTTAATTTTGGTGAATAACTGTGCTTATTACTGCGTGACAAGCTGTTATAATACGCTGAAAGCATTATGTAAATAATATATATAATATGTAATCAATATAACTTTTCTCTAATACAACAACAAACTCTGTACCGCATCGGATGTCATTCCCTTGCTGTTGTTTTTTTTCTGCAACCTCGATGCGCTCGCATCCTGAATGTTTACAAATCGGTAATTCATCTACAACTCTCCCAAAACCCTTCTCCCGATCTTTCTGAATGAAATGCCTACTTTGCTACATCCAATCAGCTCGGAGTACAAAAAACAAGCCACGCCCACTGTTTACTAATTTAATATTCTATTTCTGTTTGAACAGTTCGGTTCATGGGAACTCTAATGTTAAAAACATAGCAATATCGTGGAAGTGTGAATTGAAGTAAGGTCAATATTTGTTCAATTTGTTGGTGACCATTCTCAACTGTGGTGCTGTTGCTGTTAATAGATGGAACAAATCAATTAGGCTCAATATACGGGACATCCCGCCCAACATGTGACAGCTGGCAGCTCTATAGAGGCAACAGAAGAATGCAATAAAACTCCAAGCATGTTCACCTGGTGGATCATGCCAGCTCTGCAGGCGCTGCCACAGTAAAGACTGGCATCCGTTTACATCACGCTCAAGTGAACAGATACTCCCATTACTGGAAAGGCAAACACTCGCCTACGGTCGCCGCTTCCACTCTGCTTGTCTTACGTAACCACAAATTGCTGGACATTCACAAGCTGGAGGCTGCATTGTTTGAGCGCTGTGTTCATATTGGAAGGCTGTAAAAGGAAAATGATCAGGCGAGATTTTGTAATGTCAGGTTTTGTTGAACTGCTCTGGTATTTCCTTCTATACATGAAAGGTGCTTGTTTTTTGTGTGTGTGTGCTATATTGTTGTTGTGCAGATAGCAAACTGAAGTGTAGTAAAATGTTTTCTGCTAATAATAATAGCATCTGTGTACTGTAGTTGACGTTGACAGGTCATTTATGGGTTTATTTCTTTTTGTTATCATGAACAATTTCATGCAAATGTCAACCTTGCCATGAAAAAAAAATAGTAAAACACTTTCCAAGCTTTTTTTTTTAGTAGGCTTGTATTTTACAGTAGTGTAAAACACTCAAAAATGTCTCTGACAATGTTTTCAAACAATTCTATTTGATTTACCAAAGTCACACAAGTGGCAATTTCACATCCGTCACATCCATAACCAAGCTTTTTCCTCATAAATGCAAAGATGTAAAATAATATCAATCCAATATTTTTTTGTTTTATAGTGAGCTACTCTTATTCTTTAAATTAGCATCGTTTGTTTTGGGTTGTATACTATAAACTCGCAAACTTTTTGGGTCACATACATAAAGCATGGCGGTTCATTCCACTGTGGCGACCCCGGATTAATCAAGGGACTGAGCTGAAAAAAGAAAATGAATGAATACATAAAGCATGTCATTATCTTGTGACCTATCAACGTCAGTTGCGTAGAGTAAAGCCGCGGTCACACTGGACTTTTCCCTTCATACGCACGCGAATGCGCCAGACCGGAAACGCAGGGTCATGCGTCGAGTTTCGCATCACTTGACTGCGTGAAACCAATCCAGGATCAAAACATGACCTCTCTGAACAGAAAAACATTGAGCAATCGCTCGCTTTTTTAATGTCTAATCATCTTGTTTAATCCCGCCCCTTTTTGCAGCGCCGTGCGACAGAATTTCGCAAACTCAAACTCTGGTGTGACCGCAGCTTCATGAATGAAATTTTATGGACCGTGTGGTCATCTTTACTTTGCTTCTTTATTAACCTCTGTTGACACTCGCTCTTAAATGGGCAACACCCCATCACTCGTATCTTGAATTTTTTTTTAATGTAAATGCTACAAGAACTGCATGTGAACTGCACGTGAATATATATATACTACCTGAAAAAAGTCTGGCCGTCGATCCCAGTTGTAAGAGCAATAAATAATAACTTCTAGTTAATCATTTGAAAAAGTGGCAGAAGGTCGATTTTACTGATGAATCATCTGCTGAACTGCTTCCCAACCATCACACATACTGCAGAAGACCTACTGGAACCCTCATGGACCCAAGATTCTCACAAAAATCAGTCAGGTTTGGTGCAGGAATAATCATGGTTTGGGGTTACATTCAGTATGGGGGTGTGCGAGAGATCTGCATAGTGGATGGCAACATCAACAGCCTGAGGTATCAAGACATTTGTGCTGCCCATTACATTACAAACCACAGGAGAGGGCAAATTATTCAGCAGGATAGCGCTCCTTCTCATACTTCAGCCTCCACATCAATGTTCCTGAAAGCAAAGAAGGTCAAGGTGCTCCAGGATTGGCCAGCCCAGTAACCAGACATGAACATTATTGAGCATGTCTGGGGTAAGATGGTGGAAGCATTGAAGATGAATTCAGAGAATCTTGATGAACTCTGGGAGTCCTGCAAGAACACTTTCTTTGTCATTCCAGATGACTTTATTAATAAGTGATTTGAGTCATTGCAGAGATGTATAGATGCAGTCCTCCAAGCTCATGGGAGTCATACAAAATATTCATCTTTTTCCACTGCACCATGGCTTTATATTCTATACTGTACATTATTTCTGTTAAGTGACAAGACTTTTGTCTAAGCAAAGTCAGACCTTACTGTCCTAATTAAATAATTAAAAATCAAGGCATGATCATATTTTCTTGTGGTAAAATAAGCATAATCTAGAGGCCTTTGCCTTTCATATAAGCCACTTCTTATACCAAATGATCAACTAGAAGTCAAGTTATTATTTGTTGTTCCTAAAAGTTGCAAAGGCGTCAAGACTTTTGTCAGGTAGTGTGTATATATATATATGTCACCACAATGGGCCTGTTTCAGTAAGGAGGTTCAACCAACTCTGAGTTTAAACTTAAACTCTGAGTTGACTTACCGAGAGATTAAAAACTCAAGAGTTTTCGGTTTCAGAACAGCTGACCTGAGTTAGGTCAAAATAGACTAATTCAGAGTTAAAAAAAAAAAAAAAGATAACAGCATTTTTTTCTTCAGCTGAAATTGATGTGCTCATGCAAAGTTATAGCAAATATGACCATATATTTAAAAAAACAAAGCAACACCACTGCATCGGCGAAACGGAGACAGCTTGGGAGAACATAGCTGCTCAAGTTAATGCGCAAGTTTACATTTAAAATATTGAAAGTATTTTAATATTTAAGTATAATAAAAAAATAAGTAATGTAATGTGTGACGTTTATAGACTTGCACTTGAAAAAGTGGGGAATTGGCTGTAATTTTGAAGTTATTTCAGATGTAATTGCATTAAATGACATAAAATGGGCTACTGCGTAGTCTCTACAACAAATCTGACAAAACAAGAATGCATATAACCTTAACTTAATATTCAGTGGAAATGTTTAAGGTTCCCACTTTTACACACATTGATCAGTTTAAGATAACATTTCTAAAATCGAGTTTTAAAAGTGCACTTGTGTGTCTGCCTTTTTTATTGATCAAGTGATAGAGGTTGATATGACATTTAGAATATAAGCAGTACTAAAAAATAGTTTTTAGAATGAGTAATAATCCTATTAATCTAGTTACAGTACATGTCCCTGTCGAAGGTCAGTGAATTTAAGCTAATTATTTATTTTTTGCAGTAATCTCAAAGGTAAAACTGAAAACTATGGTATTGAATCTAATTGTAATTTCCCCAAAAAAAGACGAGCCATTATCGTAACTTTGTTCTTTGTGTGACAGAAATTAAAGCAGGGAATGACTAAGGCTAAGGCGAGGAAATACTGCTTCGTTTTTAAAAAGGGGGAGGAGACCGATAGAAACGCTGAGTTTAGAACATAAAACCTGCTCATGACCAGGTTAGGTTCACAGACTAACTTACCGACTCTGAGTTAAAGATACCTCTCTTTCAGAAACAGGCTTGACTTACCCTGCTTT
This sequence comes from Danio kyathit, assembly GCA_903798195.1. Classification (NCBI taxonomy): domain Eukaryota; kingdom Metazoa; phylum Chordata; class Actinopteri; order Cypriniformes; family Danionidae; genus Danio; species Danio kyathit. The sequence continues at coordinate 52,166,345 of LR812538.1, read as the reverse complement.
CTCGAGTTTGACAAACCTGCCATTTTGAAACGGAAAACCCAGAGTTTCTCTCATTTCAGGGTTAACATACTCCTGAGTTTTTCACTTAACAGTTTTTTTCAGTTTGCCATCTGCACAACAACAATATAGCACACACACAAAAAACAAGCACCTTTCATGTATAGAAGGAAATACCAGAGCAGTTCAACAAAACCTGACATTACAAAATACTCTGAGTTTTTCACTTTCTGAAATGGGGCCAGTATATTTCTTTTTTGTTTTGATGTCCAACAGAATGGAAGTCATTTAACAAATAATGTATGACGTTTTTCTTAAATGAGTGAAATTTAAAGACTTTTTTTATTTTTTTGTTCCGAAGGTACTAAGTCTATATTTTTTTGTACCTACAGCAGTATAATATAGATTTCTGAAAGGAAATGAGGCTGAATTAACAATATTTTTTTGTTTATTTTTAGTCAAAAATACTCTGTTTATTTATAGCCTGCTGTTTACAAATTTTTACCATTTGCATAAACAGAGAAAATGATATGCACACACAAAATAAAATATTGACACATATGTCAACAAGAATGCACAAGGCTTAAAACGCTCATTATTTCAGCAGCAGATAAGAACTGATAAATATTTATGCAAGATCAATTCTGTCATATTGAAAATAATATACAGTGCATTTAGCTGCATTATCAGGTGAATAAATCATTTGCGAACAAGAATTAAGGTAATCTTCGTTTGAAATGCAATCAGACCTCATTTCGGATTTATTTTTGTATGCAACAGATGTGCAACTTATGCAGTTACAACCGATGCATAACGAAGAGCTGAAGGTAAATAAACTTCACTAATGCCTTCAAACTGCTTATATAAACGCTTAACCAACAAATGCAAATTCAGGAAGTCAATTAAGCATCGATAAGCCCAGCTGAGACTGTTTATCTGTGAGTGAAGAGAGCGTTTTGTAGTCTGTCTGAAGTCTGCTCTGCTCTCCACCACTGGCTGAGTCATTCTGATACCTGCAGTCACGTCAACAGATCTCCTAGAGGTTTTTGAGGAAGTCAGCGTGGTCAAAAACACAGCATGGGCATCTTTGTGAGTGTTTGTATGTAAAAGTGTGTTAGCACAGATGGCTCATAAGACCATGTAACGCAGCTCTGATGTGATGCAGGGTTTCTGTGCTTTTGATATTTTTTCTAAAATTTGTAGTTGTAGTACTGATGTTGGCAAGAATGGTTTGACTGTGGTGGGTTCAGTTCTTAAAGAATACAAGACCTGGAATATATACAGTGCATCTGGAAAGTATTCATAGTGCTTCACTTTTTCCACATTGTTTTGTGTTACAGCCTTATTCCACAATGGATTAAATTCATTTATTTCCTCAAAATTCTACACACAATACCCCATAATGACAATGTGAAAAATGCAAATTTATTAAAAATAAAAAACCTAAAAAATCACATGTACATCAGTATTCACAGCCTTTGCCGTGAAGCTCTAAATTGAGCTCAGGTACATTCTGTTTCCACTGATCATTCTTGAGATGTTTCAGCAGCTTAATTGAAGTTCAGTTAATTTGACATGATTTGAAAAGGCATACGGCTGTCTATATAAGGTCCCAGAGTTGACAGTGCATGTCAAAGCACAAACCAAGCATGAAGACAAAGGAATTGTCTGTTGACCTCAGAGACAGGATTGTCTTGAGGTACAAGGCGGGGGAAGATTACAGAAAAATTTCTGCTGCTCTGAAAGTTTCGGTGAGCACAGTGGCCTCCATCATCCATAAGTGGAAAATGTTTGGAACCACCAGGACTCTTCCTAGAGCTGGCCTGCCATCTAAGCTGAGTGATCGGGGGAGAAGGGCCTTAGTCAGGGAGGTGATCAATAACTCGATGGTCCCTCTGTCTGAGCTCCAGCGTTTTTCTGTGGAGAGAGGAGAACCTTACAGAAGGACAACCTGTGCAGCAATCCACCAATCAGGCCTGGATGGTAGAGTGGCCAGACGGAAGCCACTCCCCACCTGGAATTTGCCAAAAGGCATCTGAAGGACTCTCAGATCATAAGAAACTGAATTCTCTTGTCTGATGAGACTAAAATTGAACTCTTTGGAGTGAATGCTAAACCAGGCACCGCTCATCACCAGGCTAATACCATCCCTACAGTGAAGCATGGTGGTGGCAGCATCATGCTGTAGGGATGTTTTTCAGCAGCAGGAACTGGAAGACTAGTCAGGATAGAAGGAAAGATGAATGCAGCAATGAACAGAGACATCCTGAATGAAAACCTGCTTCAGAGTGCTCTTGACCTCAGACTGGGGCGACGGTTCATCTTCCAGCAGGACAATGACCCAAAGCACACCACCAAAATATCAATGGAGTGGCTTCACAACAACTCTGTGAATGTCCTTGAGTGGCCCAGCCAGAGCCCAGACCTAAATCCTATTGAACATATCTGGAGAGATCTAAAAATGGCTGTACACCAACACTTCCCATCCAACCTGATAGAGCTTGAGAGGTACTGCAAAGAGAAATGGGCAAAAATTCCCAAAGACTGGTGTGCCAAGCTTGTGGCATCATATTCAAAAAGACTTGAGGCTGTAATCGCTGCCAAAGGTGCATCAACAAAGTATTGAGCAAAGGCTGTAAATACTTATGTAGATGTGATTTTTCAGGTTTTTTATTTTTAATAAATTTGCAACAACGCACAGGTAGTTCCAGTCAGTTTTGATCACAGTTTGAAATAAATGCTCTTCTCCCAAACGTGTGAAGTTATCATAGCAACTTGCATGTGCTGCACAGGAAACCAATGAGGACTGTTAATGGCAGACGGGAAATCCGCAAAATTAGAATAATACTTATCAATTCTGCCACAATATTTAAGTTTTAAGAGTTTTTCAAGCGAGAATATATTTATTTTAAAGTCAAATCAGCAGTTTGTGTATAAAGATAACGTGTCTTTAAAAATTTCGGAAACTCTAGGCGGTCAGCGGCAGCTCTGCGTACAGCCATCCGCCCCAGCCCCTCCGTGTGAAGCTTTTATACCGGCAAGACCATCTCAGGATCTGTTGATCTGGATCTCATCTCTTGCATCTTTATTGTTTAAAACGTGATATATAATTAATCTTTGGTGTATCTAACGGTCAGTATTTGGACTGTTGAACCTATTATTTGTTCTCAGGTATTTTTTTTTGGCAAATCACAAAGATAGGTTTCATAATTTATGACCGTAAATAATGTAATATTACACTGATCTGGATTGATTGAAATCCGCATCTCCATAAAGCTGGTCAGCAGCAGGGAGCATGAAGTGCTCAAAAACATCCTGATATAGTGCTGCGTTGACCTTGGACCTCAGAAAACACAGTGGAGCAACACCAGCAGATGACATGGGACCCCAAACCATCACTAGCTATGTTTCCATCCAACTATTTTTCTGCGCATTTTGGATATGCGGATTTTCATTTCAGTATTAGTGTTATATCCAGTATTAATTACCTCCAGAACTGTCAAGAGCATCTGTGCTCTGCATCTCACGCCTTCAAACGCCACAACGTGTTCATTATGTGTCGGCATTTGTCTTCTGAGGCGCAAATCATTTATTAAATAAAGAAAAGATTGACACAGCTTCTCCTACTTCAGCAAATTCTGTTTACTGTTGATATTTGGCGCTAGTTAATCAGGAAGTGACTATATTGTTTTCTTTGACTCATTGATTGGAAACGCTGCATTATTCGCATTTCTTTTATGTGATAATCCAGCCTGATCTCACGAGGAAACGTATGTATTTTACGTTTTGTCAGTTTAGTGGCTAATTCGTACAAATTCGTACGAGTTCAGTCATATGAAAATGTACGATTTTAAAGAGGAGGCATGGCACCTAACCCCACCCCTAACCCCAACCGTCATTGGGTGATGAGCAAATCGCACTAATTTGTACAAATTAGATCGTACGAATTCATACGATTTAGCCACTAAATCAAAAAGTTCTGAATTGTCGTGAGATTGCGTTGGATAATCCAGTTTTGCGCATAAATTTAATTTGCATCTTTGGACGGAAACATAGCTACTGACTGTGGAAACTTTACACTAGACCTCACACAATGTGGATTGTGTGTCTCTACTTCTTCTTCCAGACTCTGAGACCTTGATTTTCAAAGGAAATGCAAAATTGACTTTCATCAGAGAACATAACTTTGGAGCACTCCAGCCTTTAGCCCTGGCGAGACTCTTCTGACGTTGTCTTTTGTTCAAGAGTGCCTTGACACAAGAAATGCGACAGCTGAAACCCATGACTTGCATACATCTGTGTGTAGTGGTTTTTTGAAGCACTGACTCCAGCTGCAGTCCACTCTTTGTGAATCTCCCCCACATTTTTGAATGGGTTTTATTTCAAAGTTCTCTCCAGGTTGTGGCTATCTCTATTGCTTGTACACTTTTATCTACCACATCTTTTCCTTCCCTTCGCCTCTCTATTAATGTGCTTGGACACACATGTTACACATTGGACACACATTTTACACATTGTAAAAACTCTTAATTTTGCCTTATTTCTTCTGAAGTTGAAAACAAAACACTCAATCTAAGAATTTTTAGAAATTTGCATTAGAAATGACACAAAGCAAAGTAAGAAAAACATTTTGCATTGTGATTTATTCAATTTTGGTGACCTGAATACTAATAGACTCCCCAGAAAACCGTCAAATAGTGCCGTTCAAATCTTGTGAGGCTGTATTCATATCGCAATATTTATCACAGAAAAATTAAATATTACAATATCAGATTTTCCATTATCATGCAGCCCCACTTCCCTTCATATCCGTGGGTCAAATGTTCCTTTATAGGATCTCATTTGTGTTTGGGCTTGCCTTTGGGGACGTGCATGATGTGAAAGCGAGTTAAGCGATACCTGAACGTGCTCTACTCGTACATTAATGAGCACAGCTGGGCCGCTGTCAGCCGCACACTTCCTCCGCCGTCTGTTTCTGACTGAGAGGCTGAAAATGATCTAAGGGGCAGCGATGCTTCCATGGCAACAATCTGTCACAGCATATGTGTGTGTGTTTGCGTGTGTGTCCTTCCGCTGTGATGTCCACTTCCTCATATGACCGCTCACTCACACACATACACGCACACATACACATACTTCAGCCGGGTTTGCATGTCCCTAGAGACCGTATTCTGATCATTTATTTTCAGGGTTACATCCTAGCTGACAGAAATATGTACTAAAAATATATTTTGGGCGATGTTCTCGTTTAGTTAGTGGGAAATGTATTATGAGAACACAACGTTCTGATTTTAGGTGCTAAACATGCATATATTCACAAGACTCCATTGAGGAAATGTTCCTTTGAATGATTTTTACAAACATTATAAGAACGTTACTTGCTCACTGAACATTTTTAAATGTAGTAAAAATAGTAACAAGTAATAACCGAGAAAGACAGGGAAATAACAGGGAAAGACTTGGAATTTTAAGAGTTGTCAGAGTTAAAATCTATAGTTTATTGTTATATAGGCCTAAACAATACTAAAAGAATGTTTCCAGAACGTTCTGAGTAGGCCTTTCATGATATTTATTTTTTTGTTGTACGATATATAGCACCAAAATCAATTGTGATTAAATGATATTATTTTAATTTTAAGATCCTTTTATGACACTCGTATATAAAGCCAGAATGACACTAGAATAGCATTATAATGAAAGTACACATCATGTTTTATTCTTAGAAATATTTATTATAATTATAGGGATTTTTAATAATTTAGTTATTAGTCATTGGAATCAGAATGTGAAAACATACACTACCTGATAAAGGTCTTGTCTTCGATCTCAGTTGTAAGACCAACAAATAATAACTTGACTTTTAGTTGATCATTTGGAAAAGTGTGAGAAGATAGATTTGTTCTATTAATCAATTCAATTCACCTTTCTGAACTGCATACCAATCATCACAAATACTGCAGAAGACCTATTTGATACCGCATGGACCCAAGATTCTCACAGATATCAGTCAAGTTTGGTGCAGGAAAAATCATGGTTTGGGGTTACATTCAGTATGGAGGCGTGCGAGAGATCTGCAGAGTGGATTGCAACATCAACAGCCTGAGGTATCAAGACATTTGTGCTGCCCATTACATTATAAACCACAAGAGAGAGCAAATTCTTCAGCAGGATAGCGCTCCTTCTCATACTTCAGCCTCCACATCAAAGTTCCTGAAAGCAAAGAAGGTCAAGGTGCTCTAGAATTGGCCAGCCTAGTCACCAGACATGAACATTATTGAGCATGCCTGGGGTAAGATGGAGGAGGCACTGAAGATGAATCCAAAGAATCTTGATGAACTCTGGGAGTCCTGCAAGAACGCTTGCTTTGCCATTCCAGATGACTTTATTAATAAGTTATTTGAGTCATTGCAGAGATGTATGGATGCAGTCCTCCAAGCTCATGGGAGTCATACATAATATTAATTCTTTTTCCACTGCAGCATGACTTTATATTCTATACTGTATATTATTTCTGTTAAGCGAAGTCAGACCTTATTGTCCTAGTCAAATCATTAAAAAAACTTTTATTTTGGTAAAATAAGCATAATCCAAAGGCCTTTGCCTTTCATATAAGCCACTTCTGATACCAAATGATCAACTAAAAATCAAGTCATTGTTTGTTGTTCCTAAAACTTAGATAGGCGACAACATTTGTCAAGTAGTGTATGTCCTAAAAAATGAATAAATAAATAAACAAAATGAAAAAGTGCAAGGTAACAATGACTAGAAATAAGTAACATGTTTAGCAAAGTACTTTGAGACTTTTAACGGTATCACCCTGGAGCCTGAACAAGCCACATCCTCTACCACAGTGGTTCCCAACATGGGGGTCCCGTCCCACAAGGCTGCCTCAGCGAGCTCTGTGGGGAGGTCACGTCATATTTAAAAAAAATTTTAGCAGTGGACAATTAGGAGAATGATCATGTTGCCTTGGTTCTTTTTATTCCTAGGCTGACCTGTGACAAATTGAAAAATTTGTAATTCGTCCTCCACAAAAAAGACAGAGTCTTACTGATTCGCCTTCAGCAGCTGATACTAATGACTAGGGCCAGACGGAATCTGCGGATATTTTTTGCTATTTCTGCGCAGAATTGTGTTAAAGATTTGCGGATTTATGCGGAATGATTTTGGAAGTATCATAACTAAAACCTTAATATTTGAAATAAAAAGTAATGCGTTTTTAACTTTGATTTAATGTTTACAATGCAAATCCAATTAGATCCACTTTATTTGGTAAACAAAGCAAGTCTCTTATAAAGTATCTCTACTAAACGACAGAAAAGATTACTTTACAAACTGTATTGTAAATAATTCAGATAAATATTTTCATATTAGTCAATAATATTGCTGAAATTTATTTAAAAACTGAATAAATATGAATTTACACACATTTACACAAGTAAATAAATAGACTCAATGACAGGCTAGAAATCTGCGGAGTTCTACGTGCGCAGATTCTGTGTGGGCCTACTAATGACCCAAGCATACTGGACCCAGGTGAGGAAGCTCCAAACACTTCGGGTCGCAACGCTAGCAATACTGAAAACACGAAATGCAGGAAATATTATAGATAGTTACCAAGATAGTTACCTAAACTATGGTTTTATTCTATTTTCATGAAGCAAAGAGTCACTGACCCAGCTACAGTGTGTTATCTGCGCCAAAGTTCTTGCTAATGAATGCATGAGGCCAAATTAATAAGACATTTGGAGACAACTCAGCCCCAATACTGCAACAAGCCCATCACATTCTTTGAGCGCAAGGCAAAAGAATTGACACACTCTCAAAATGAGATGAGGGACGTCACAGCTACTGACAAGAAACATAAATTGCCAACTAATATAGAGCCAATTTAAAAGCCAAAAGCTTACGTTTTTGTTACAAATGGCATACTGATGTTTTGCTTTTATATTTTACATTAGGCTATTATTCGTGCATAAACATATATAGATATAGTAATAAACATGTTTGTTTGAAAACAAGATATTATGTCATCCTTACTGTCAACCTATATGAGCGATAATATCATTAAATGTTGAGGGGGGCCTTACAATATTTTCTGGGGGAAAAGGGGGTCTCAGGCAAAAAAGGTTGGGAACCACTGCTCTACCAGATCTATTTTCAGTTGTTAGACAGCCACATGAACGTATACTATAGTAATTTATCATAAATGCTATAGTGTTTTTTAAACCATCCCGACACTCGCATCTCCAATAGAGATTGGATAAGATGACAAAGGCTGTGCAATCAGTTAAAATGTTGCTAAAATAGTTTTTTATGATTGGGCGATACATATTGCATCACCAAAAATGATTGAGGTCATGTCCATGTGTTGTGCAATAAGTCGATATATTTATAGCGACAGGGCTAGTTCTGAGAGCGTTCCCTGCACTCGAAAAAACATTTTTGCTGCTTGTTCAAACTACATATTTAAAATGAGCAGAAACAACACAGCTCTTGGGTTTTTTTAGGGAGAACTTAATTGTTTTATATTCAATCAACTTAAAATTGTAAACACCATTAAGTTAACTTGCGTTGAGATGAGATGAAGGGATTGTGTAGCATTTTTTACAGTGTGTGTGTGCAGCAGTGGTGGAAAGAGTATTGAAAAATCATACTTAAGTAAAAATACCATTACTTGCCCAAAAATGGAGTGCAAGTAGAGTAAAAGTATCTGTTATAAATATTACTCAAAGTATGAGTAAAAAGTAGCCCTTTCAAAAGTACTCATGAGTAGTGAGTATTGCGCTTTTAAAAACTGATGCGTTTACATGTCATTTGTGCAAGTGTCTGTGAACGTAACATTCTGTAGTGCGTTTAGTTATTACCCAGCAGACACACAACGTCATAAGACGTTAATATTAGGTTAGATTTAGGTTGTGATGTCAGGTGACCAAAATTCAATGTCTAGCCAGCGTCTAAGGACAACATTATTTTGATGTCCAATAACGACATCAAATTATGTTGATATTTGGTTGATGTTAGGTTGTGTTGGAAAGTGATCAAAATCAACATGGTGCCAACATCTTACACCAACATCATATTGACGTCAAATACTGACATTTATGCGTCAGGTATTGCAACCACAATCTAACCTCTTATATACGTCATAGTGGTAATGTTCACACAACGTCAAGCTGTAACATCATTAGACATTGATTTTTGGTTGATTTTAGGTTGGACATTGTCTGATGGTTCTGACATCAACCTGATTTTCATTTCCAAACAAAATGCAACGTTCCCACGACGTTGGGGTACAACGTCAATCTGACGACATGTTGACGTCCTGTGCCTGCTGGGTGTTAAGGCCATTTCGGTCATCATACAGTAAACATCCATAATTTTTTCATCAGTGACAAGCATCTCAACAATCACTGGGTCATTGCGTATAAAGATTTTGGACATCGTCTTGGACACTTTTAGTGCTTCCAAACAGTTTACTGCAATTATAAATCACCATGTCTTGAGGTAGTGTTCTGTCTTTTCCTTTTAGCAGCAATAATCACGACTGGAAACTTTGTTTAAAATGAAAATGAATTGTTTACTGAAGTTGGTTGCTGTATACTGAAACAGGAGCGAACTCCGAACACACACTCTCACACTGAGTCAGTTGCCAATGGTTAGAGGAGCGCTTTCAGTAGCGCTAAGCGTCATAGGAAAACTGTTCTTAAAGTAAAACAGCATATATAAATGCCAAGGTAAATATTCATATTATGACAATAAAACAATCAATAGCTATGTTTCCATCCACCTATTTTTATGCGCATTTTGGAGATGCGCATAAAAAACCGGTTGATGGAAACGCCATGATGCGCATACATTTTGAAAATGCGCATAAAAAACATATGCGCATGACTGGGTAGGATAAACTTTTTATTCGATAAGAAAAGATGCGCATAAACTACGATGGAAACACTTTTACCGCACAAATTCCAGTGTGCGCATGAAAAAGGTCATGTGATTTTGTTATAAGAGATCATGTGATGATGAAAATGTGTGTAAATGGACAAACCAGCAGGCTGAGCACATTAAAAACTATCTGAAATGTTGTTTTTGTCATTTTAAAACGCCTTACCGTTTAAGGGTTAGTGTTATTATATTATTAATGACATCCAGAATCAAGAGCGTCTGTGCTCCGCGTCTGACACCTTCAAACGCCACCGCACGTTCACTGCATGTCAGGATTGCCTTCCGAGGCGCAAGTCATTTATTATATAAAGAAAAGATTGACGCAGTTTCTCCTACTGCAGAAAATTCAGTTTTTACTGTTGATATTTGGCGCCAGATAATCAGGAAGTGACGATTTTGTTCGCTTTGACTCGTTGGATGGAAACGCAGCTTTATTCGCACGTCTTTTATGCGATAATCCAGTTTTGCGCATAAAGTTCATTCGCATTTTTGGATGGAAACATAGCTAGTGAAGCATTAATTAATCCCTCTTGCAGTTATACAGTATATCAATTTACGTCACAAGTAGTTCATTATGATGCGATTTACCTCTTTACTTCTACAGGGAGTGCAGAATTGTTTTGAGGATTAATTTTATTATTGAACAACAACCATGTTCTCAATGAACCCAAAAAAATCATTAATAACAAAGCTGAATATTTTTGGAAGTAGTTTTTAGTTTGTTTTAGTGCAGGTGACTATTACTGTGCAGAATTATCAGGCAACTTAACATAAAACAAATATATACCTATTTCAATTATTTATTTTCACCAGTAAAACCAATATAACATCTCAACATTCACAAATATACATTTCTGACATTCAAAAACAAAACAAAAACAAATCAGTGACCAATATAGCCACCTTTCTTTGCAAGGACACTCAAAAGCCTGCCATCCATGGATTCTGTCAGTGTTTTGATCTGTTCACCATCAACATTGCGTGCAGCAGCAACCACAGCCTCCCAGACACTGTTCAGAGAGGTGCACTGTTTTCCCTCCTTGTAAATCCCACATTTGATGATGGACCACAGGTTCTCTATGGGGTTCAGATCAGGTGAAAAAGGACGCAGTGTCATTAGTTTTTCTTCATTTATACCCTTTCTTGCCAGCCACGCTGTGGAGTACTTGGACGCGTGTGATGGAGCATTGTCCTGCATGAAAATCATGTTTTTCTTGAAGGATGCAGACTTCTTCCTGTACCACTGCTTGAAGGTGTCTTCCAGAAATGGCAGTAGGACTGGGAGTTGAGCTTGACTCCATCCTCAACCCGAAAAGGCCCCACAAGCTCATCTTTGATGATACCAGCCCAAACCAGTACTCCACCTCCACCTTGCTGGCGTCTGAGTTAGATAGGAGCTCTCTGTCCTTTACCGATCCAGCCACGGGCCCATCAAGACTCACTCTCATTTCATCAGTCCATAAAACCTTAGAAAAATCAGTCTTGAGAAATTTCTTGGCCCAGTCTTGACGTTTCAGCTTGTGTGTCTTGTTCAGTGGTGGTCGTTTTTCAGCCTTTCTTACCTTGGCCATGTCTCTGAGTATTGCACACCTTGTGCTTTTGGGCACTCCAGTGATGTTGCAGCTCTGAAATATGGCAAAACTGGTGACAAGTGGCATCTTGGCAGCTGCACGCTTGACTTTTCTCAGTTCATGGGCAGTTATTTTGCACTTTGGTTTTTGGTTTGTTTTTTTCCCACACGCTTGCGACCCTGTTGACTATTTTGAATGAAACGCTTGATTGTTCGATGATCACGCTTCAGAAGCTTGGCAATTTTAAGAGTGCTGCATCCCTCTGCAAAATATCTCACTATTTTTGACTTTTCAGAGCCTGTCAAGTCCTTCTTTTGACCCATTTTGCCAAAGGAAAGGAAGTTGCCTAATAATTATGCACACCTGATATAGGGTGTTGTTGTCATTAGACCACACCCCTTCTTATTACAGAGATGCACATCACCTAATATGCTTAATTGGTAGTAAGCTTTCGAGCCTATACATCTTGGAGTAAGACAACATGCATAAAGAGGATGATGTGGTCAAAATACTCATTTGCCTAATAATTCTGCACTCCCTATATGTGCGATTTGATTAGACAGGAATTACAGGACTGATTTTTCTAATCAGCATAGACAGGAAAAAATAAATTAGTGGAGTAAAAGTACAGATACTGCACTAAAAATGTACTCAAGATAAAGTAAAAGTACACATTTTTAAAACTACTTAGTAAATGACAATTTCTGAGAAAAAGCTACTCAGTTACAGTAGTTTGAGTAGTTGGAATTTGTTACTTTACACCACTGCTGTGCAGGCCATTGCTCATACTCATCTCTGCCAGCTGTACACGCAGATAAAACGAAATGATAACCGCGCACTCCAGCTCAGCATGCGGGTCACCCTTTTGTTCTACCAGCTCACGGTCAATCACGATAATGCCATTCAGTACGGCGACAGTAATGCCACCCGTATGCAAAAATCCGCCGCCGGTATGCTAAACAGGATTTACAAAGCAGGATATTGACGCAGCCTAATTTCCGAAGGCCAAGCACTGCAAGTATTGTCAGTATAGATTTAGCCTGGTTACCCGAGGGTTTTCCAACGGCTGCTCTGGAAAAGTTTACCATAATGACTTTCTTTTCTAGTTGCTACGTGTTGGCATCGTAGCAATTACTCTCCAAGCAACTCTTGATATCTGCCTCCATCCATCATTGGGTTAACGCTTTTTCGCAGTGTTGCTAATGATCGCTCTCTGCAGGATTATGCTGTTTCGGCACCTATCTAATTAGGTCCTCTCTCTGATAGCGACGCGTCTCGTCGAAAATGGGCCTGTTTTGTATTAAAATATGATTGATTGCCTGGTTTGCTTGCTGTGCATCCTCGGGAGTCGATGAAGCGGCGGCATCAACCTCGATGAGTCACGAGTAAATGACAGACTGCTTGTTCTGTTCCCTTCAGTTCCACGAACACTGCTACACAATGGTCCATGAGACACACATATACACACAGACTGAGAGCTGAGATCCATTTAGAGCCGAGAGAGAGCGAAAAACATTTGACACAACAGTAATGGAAAGTTGTGAATCAGCTTGCATGCTTTTTATTATTATTTTTCCCTCCTTTGTTTCTCTAGCACTTTCTCCTAATATGGCACAAAACAGTGGTGGAAAGTTTCTTTTTTTAAGCTCAGGATCAGGCAAAAGTGGTGCTTAACCTTCAGAAAATGTTGATCGTCTACCTTGGGAGGCCGAGCTAAATATTATATGAGCTGTTTTGTTGCATTTAATTTTATATGAGGCCTGCAAACCTTTGCAGCGCTGCAGTTTGGGACATGTCAAAATATACAGTAGTTAAAGCCTGATTTTGTTTTAGGATTTGATTGATATATTATTCAATAGGATTATTTTATTATTGAACAGTGTTGCAGATTTACTGTGGCTCACCAAACTGTTAAAAAATATATATATTTAAAACAAAATCATGGCGTAAATCTATTACACGGTTAAGAGGTAAAACTCATTTGTCATTGCAGACAGAGGATTTTGAAATTGAAATTTAAACATCTCAAAGCTAAAGAATAAGGCCCAATCCCAATTCTACCCCTTAGCCCTTCTCCTTACCGGGTAGGGGTGTCCCAATTCTTTTAGCTTGAAGGCATAGAGCTAAGGGGAAGGGCTACATACCCCTTGAAATGGAGATTTTTCAGCACCACACTCGAAACCAATGGGTAAGAAAATTTCCCAGAATACACCAACTGCACCGACAGCATGTCTGCACACGGACATTATTATTGTCATTATTAAGAATTTGTTTAACAAACAAGCACATGTTTTAATACATCCATAACCGTGTTCATGTTTTACCATCATGTTTAAAAAAACGCTATCTATAAGGTATCAAGCCCTAATCTATAAGCCCTATAATAACTCCTGTATCACAGTCCCACAACATTCTGTCACTCGATGACACTCTAATACCCTGTCAGAAAAGACTAGTGGGTGGGAATGAGCTTTTTTACAGTGTCTGCTATAATGTTAATGCTGTTTTCTTGTGTTTACATTGATGAATACGGTCATGGTGTAAATACATACAGTTACGATCTTATTGCCACAGTGATATATGCCTTCAGTGATTTCCTGAAGATAAATACCAAAAAATAACACAACTGGAATAACTACAGCAGTCGCGATGGTCTGATCTCATATGAAGCAAGAGATCGCGATGACATATGATGACGTGTGCAGGTGTTGTAGCTCTGTCCCATTTCTTAGGGGTAGATTTTGAAGCCCTTCCCCTTTAAACTCTGTTTCAAGGGCCAAGGGGAAGGGGTAGAGGTACAAAGATAGAATTGAGATTGGGCCTAAATAACTTGACACTGAAAACAATCTGGAATCTGTAGGTTATCCGTGAGCTGGAATCCAGCATATAGCTCTCTGCAACTCTCACATGGTAGCCTAATGAAGCTAAGCAGGGCTGCACCTGGTCAGTATCTGGATGGGAGACCACATGGGAAAGCTAAGGGCGTACTCACACTATGCTATCCAAACCATGCCTAGGCCTGTTTCCCGGATCGTTTGAGAAGTGTGAGTGCTCTAAATCGAGCTCAGGCACGGTTCACTTGGTCGGCCCTGGCCCGGTTGGAAGAGGTGGGCTCGGTTTACTTGGGCAGTGTGAGTGCAAGCGTGCCTGAGCCCAAAACTGAAAGCGAGATGATGTGACTTTTAAGGGACTGTTTGTTATGGATTAATTAATCATTCGTACTGTTCAATGAACCAAACTGTCATAGTTTATTAAAGACGCAAACCCCTCACTGCACGACAGCTGCACCTTCAGCAAACCTCCTAATTCCTGCAGCACGAGGACTTTATGATTGTTTATGAGCGTCAAAAGTGGTGCATCTGTTCGGCGAAATATTTGACTGCGTGTCACCACATATCAAACGACTTAAACGACATAACTAAAGAAATCTCCACTGTGCTGAGCGAGAGCGCTTCTCTTCCTAAACTGAACAGTGCATCATCAATGACGTAAGCGTGCCCAGGCCCGATTGTAATGTGAGTGCAGGCCGTCGGGGGAGACGGGAGGGGGAACAAGCTTGCTTTGGCCCGGTTCAAGGCAACTGTACATAGTGTGAGTACGCCCTAAGCTTCTGGAACTGGTGTTAGTGAGACCAGAAGAGTGTGCCAGGGCTGGCCCTGTACATTTGGGGGCCCTAAGCAGAATAATTTTGGGGCCCTACCTTGCTCTAAATAGTGAAGTATTGCCATTGAAACCCGGCCCACAATGACTATATTGCTTATTAAATACAATCAATGAAACAAAAACGTAAAGCCTGATTTCTTCTACTTAATAACTGTCTGAATGATTTGGACATTTTAAGCACTGTTTCTACTAGCAGCTTCAAAAATGAAGAATTAAACTATCTTTAATGAAGGGACCAGTGATACTTTGCATCCTTCTGGTGTGTTTAAAACATATTTTATTAATTTAGCAAACAGATTGAAGATTCTGTAAAAGATTCTAGGTTAATTTTTTTTATTTTTTATTTATGAAAGACACAGCAATAATTAGCCAAAACTGAAAATGCATTACTTAGTAATAAAATATACATTCTGAGCTCATTAAAAACAAAAATAAAAAAACAAAACAATTAACATTAATGACAAGATTAATCCATAAATAATAAAATCAAGAAATATAAAGTAATTATGAAAAAAATATTAATATAAAAAACATATGAAAAAGGTAAGCAACAAATACTGGGTTAATGTTAATACCCAAACACAAACTTTATTATTCCCTTATTCAGCCTCCTTCCCTGTTCCTTACATTTGAGATGCAGGGTCCAGAGCTTATATTAAACTATTAATTCAATTAGGACATAACTTTTATAAACATGTCTCAGGAAGAATATTACCAGTGTGCAAAATATGTCAGTGAAAGACATTTCAGTAATGCATTTCAGTAAAATGCGTTTTAGACCAAGTAAAAAAAAAACGTGTCTGTAAAACCAGGAAAAATAAAATGTAAGTAGACGACATTTATTAATCTGTAAAATAGATTATCTCTTTAACATCATTTTCCCCCTCAGTTTTTCTACGCCTGAAGAATAACTTTTTGTTTCATTTTCATAGTGCAATATCCTAAACAAATCACGTATACAGTACAGTATAATGAGGCCGACAATGAAGCAAAGGCTGTGTCTGTGTTCTTGTGGTACCGGTCGATTCATAGTGATTCTATGCTCTTTGCTCGAACCGCGAGAACACAGAACGCATATGAGAAATGAGATGCTGCGACTGGGAGGAGTGCGAGTTTGCTGTTGGTCACATGACATTCACACGAAAACAATTTCAACTTTAATAAAATTATATATATTTTTTTTTTCAGTGAAAATGTATAAATATTTAAGCACTAAAGCACTGTTAATGGAAATAACTTGTAAAATGCAAATAAAAATGATTTCAGCAAGGAAACGGCTCACACCACTAGCGGGTTGTGGGGGTCCCCTAGTGGCGGCGGGGCCCTAAGCAGACGCTTAGTTCGCTTATAGGGAGGGCCGGCTATGGGGTGTGCTCAATCTGTGCTCTGTGTGGGTCCTAATGCCCTGGTATATTAATGGGATCGGATATATACAGTTAAAGTCAGAATTATTAGCCCCCCCTTTGAATTTTTTTTCTTTTTTAAATATTTCCTAAATTATGTTTAACAGAGCAAGGAAATTCACAGTATGTCTGATAATATTTTTTTCTTCTGGAGAAAGCCTTATTTGTTTTATTTTGGCTAGAATAAAAGCAGTTTTTATTTTTTTAACACCATTTTAAGGTCAAAATTATTAGCCTCTTTAAGCTATATATTTTTTTTCGATAGTCTACAGAACAAACCATCATTATACAATAACTTGCCTAATTACCCTAACCTGCCTAGTTAACCTAATTAATCTAGTTAAGCCTTTAAATGTCACTTTAAGCTGTATAGAAGTGTCTTGAAAAATATCTAGTCAAATATTATTTACCGTCATCATGGCAAAGATAAAATTAATCAGTTATTAGAGATGAGTTATTAAAACTATTATGTTTAGAAATGTGTTGAAAAAATCTTCTCTCTGTTAAACAGAAATTGGGGAAAAAAATAAACAGGGGGTCTAATAATTCAGGGGGGCTAATAATTCTGACTTCAACTGTGTGTGTATGTACAGTATATGTATGTGTGTGTGTGTGTATATATATGTATGTATATATATATATATATATATATATATATATATATATATATATATATATATATATTATTTTTATTTATTTATTTTTTTTTTATTATAATTTTTTTAACTAACCATATTTGAATTATTTTTTATTTATTTATTGTATTTACTCAAAAAAAAAAAAATATTATTAAGCACTGAAATGCTATATTTTCTCTCCCATTAAGATCTCCTCGGGAGGTCAGGCTAGCAGTTTTGTGAGCCCTGTATCTTATGTTTGTTTTGAAAACAGTATTCGTTGGGTTTAGGTCAGTGGTTAGCTAAGTGATTTGTATGACAGGCCTTAACTTTCCATGGACGTGTACAGAAATTTCCGATTCACTAAATTATAGACAACGCCCTCTATTGGTTTTGTCATGTGAAATGTGCAATGAAATGGACCCGGAGCAATGTATTTTACGTTTTGCAAAGATGTAGGCTAAGGCATGTATTTCCAATGAGCCTGGCCAAGTGGGAGGGACTTATCTAGCTCTCTGCAACTCTCACATGGTTGCCCACTAAAGCTAAGCTGCCTGCCTGGTCATTACCTGGAGGGGAGACCACATGGGAAAGCTAGGTTGCTGTCGGAAGTGGTTTTAGTGAGACCAACAGGGGGTGCTCAATCTGCACTCTGTGTGGGTCCTCACGCCCCAGTATATTTATGGGGACTCTGCTCAATGAGTGCCATTTTTCGGATAAGACTCTCTGTGGTTGTTAAAAATCCCAGAATGTCCTTCAAAAAAGAGTAGGGGTTTTACTCCGGCATCCTGGCCAAATTTGCCCACTGGCCTCCTAACCACCCCTCTATAACAATTGGCTTCATCACTGAGTCCGTTTACATGGACATTTACATGGTGATTTAAGACAATACTTTGATTAAGAGACTACCATGTAAACAGCGATTTTTGACTGATAGATTAAGGTCATAATCGAACTAAAGAGAAATCGAATTAAGACGTGTGGAGTATGCCGATTTTAGTCGAATTATTGAAGTGCAGCACAGACATGTAAACACCATAATCGAACTATTACCATCATGTAGGACTTTTCTCCT
>LR812538.1:52098071-52143071 GCA_903798195.1 Danio kyathit | reverse complement strand
GTTATTATTTGTTGCTTTTACAACTGGGATCAACGACAAGACTTTTGTCAGGTAGTGTATATGTTTTAATGTATTTACAATAGATCCTACTGCACTTTTAATATGCAATCTTGTCAATTGATAAGTGATAGACAAATAAACTGCTTCTTATCTAATAATAGAAGTATGATTTATTTCTATTATTGCGGGAAGACTAATTCTTATTGTACAGCATTATCTTCTGTACTGTATTATTAAATACAGTAATATACTGCATAACTGCCATAGAGTAAAATGCAATTCATATTACAGTTAAATACTGTGTAATTTACAAAAAAATGTTAACAGTGTATATCCTACTGCATTTATAGTGTGCAATCCAGCAAATGTTTATGTGATAGACAAATAAACTGCATCTTATCTGATAATAGAAGTACCACAGTTAACAGTTTCTTGTAGAATCTATAGTAACTAACTGGCAGCAGTAAAATACTGTATTTACATTTGCAGCACCGCTTACCTTGCTGTATGTGTATTTACAGAATTGTATATATTTCTTTACTGTAAAAACACAGTAATTTTCACAAATGCAGCTTTAAAATACAGTAACGTACTAATTGTCCTACAGTAAAAAACTGTTTTGTACAGTTAAATATTCTGTAAAATGCAAAAATCCTTATATCTATTGTTGCAGGAGGACTAGTTCTTATTGTAGGGAGATTTTTACTGGCATATCACAAACAAGAAGATATGGCTCATCTCTACTGCATACTGCTTATTATTTTACAATGAAGTGAGGGTGTTT
The DNA here is from genome assembly GCA_903798195.1 of Danio kyathit. NCBI lineage: Eukaryota > Metazoa > Chordata > Actinopteri > Cypriniformes > Danionidae > Danio > Danio kyathit. The sequence continues at coordinate 52,142,287 of LR812538.1, read as the reverse complement.
TTCCATCCAGCGGAGGGTCAGCCAAGCCACGACACGGCACACCGATCAACCATCCATTAGCAGCACATAAATGGAAAGTCTTTGCAGTTCTTTGATGAATCCGCACTGCGTTCATTGTTCATTTGTCTAGATAAAGAGTTATTTGCTGCTACACTAGGGTTTTATGTCCCATCAAAAACCCCTGTCAGGCCTGCGGTGCTTAATGGGGTCACATTGTGATCTTTTGTACCTTTTTGTATCCCGAAATCAAATTATAAAGAGTTTTCTCTTTCAAAATCAAAGAGTTAGCTTTACATGTTCATTTAGCATCCTAATGTTAACAAAAGGACAAATGTACTGTCACAGTAACCAAGTTGAGTGCCCACCAGACACCCTAGAGAGCACTCTACACATCAAATCTACCACTGAACTGAACTACACGTCCCATAATCATCAGCACCTCACACCTGATGCTCATGAACTTTGATCACACACACAGCTGCAGATCATTTACACTGATTACACACTATATAGGCACCATTTTCACATGCAACCTTTGCTCGGTAATGCACACTATACAGACTTACAAAACTAAGTGTTTTATTGTCTTGCCTAGCCGTGTTTTGACCATTTGTTTTGTTTCTATGTTCATGTTTGTTTTGCCACCTGCCTTGACCTTTCCCCTTTTACGTAGACTACTCTTTTGGATTATCTGCATGCTACCGTCTGGTCCCCGTATTGAACCTTGCCTGCCTGACCACTCTTAATGAAGCTGTGTTTGGAACTTTTATTTTTATATATGCACCATAACACTTACGAAGCTGTATACTCATCAGCGTTATTAAAGGAAACAACTTGAATCATTGTGATTTTAAAGTTGCTTCAGCATTTGAGGAACAACAAATATTGACATGATAGCATCACACAGTTACTGCAGATTTGCAGGCTGCACATCCATGATGTGAATCTCCCCTTCCACCGCATTCCAAAGGTACTCTATTGGATTGAGTTCTGGTGATTGTGGAGGCCATTTAAGTACAGTGAACTCATTGTCATGCTCAAGAAACCAGTCTGAGATGATTTGCACTTTATGACATGGTGCGTTATCCTGCTGGAAATAGCCAAGATGGGTACACTGTGGGTACACCAAGGTTATGATAGTGTTGGATTTTTCATTAGTTTAGTTTCTATTTCGTTTTGAATTTATGTTTTCAAATTCAGTTAGTTTTATTTAGTTTTTAGAGACAGATTTACTAGTTTTTATTAGTTTCTATATTTTGAAATGACTTAGTTTTAGTTTAGTTTTTATTAGTTTCAGTGTTAGTTTTAGTTTTTTTTTTTCTAAATAAGGATATTTGTTAGGTGCAAGATTCAAAATCAGTAGAATAAATATTGTATAATAAAAACTCAGCCATACATTTTTTGAAACCTGTATTTAGTGGATACATGAACACTATCATCTACTAATACCATACCCATCCTCAAATTCAAATACAACAGCCCACAAGATAGCCTTAAGTACAATATGTGTGCAAGGCTGCTTCTGAGGTTAGATACACAGTAGTGATGGGAAGCTCAGATATTTAACGTGGATGTTTGGACTCAACATACCAAAATTATGTAGTCAGCAATAATAATTTCAGTCAGTTAAAACATCACTATTATCTGAAAAATTTCTTACAGTAAAGTTTTGCAACCCAACTGAAGCATGATTCACTTATTTAAATTCCAATACGATTTTCTGTTATGAAATAAACTTACGTTTTTTCACCAGATCCTTTCATTTTAATCCCTCGGTTTATCCGTGCTGCAGTTGTTCAAGTTTAGTTCAGTCACAGCAGGCTGTCGTGTACTGCTTGTGTTTGGTTCACTGAATCACGCAAAGTATTATCGGTTCACCGCTTCCCAAATTTGATCTCAGTGTAATGTTACTGTTCTAATAACTGAATGAGAGTATATGTTGGATTGTTTCGAGTCAGAGGGGGGTATTAGGTTTGTTAAAAAGTAATTTGTTTGTGGATAAGTGCTTACTGGGAGCGATTCATTTCAAATAATTCAATTCGTTTTGATGAACTAGTTCAACCGGTTCACTTAGAAGATCCTGTTAAAAAGATTAGTTCGCAATCGCGGTACAGAAATAAAACCCATTATTGGGCACAATGTGTTAAAGTAATAGTTTCAAGTCCCTGAAATGCTGTCACCGTGCTGCTGTCATGTCCACTCGTTATTTTTGTCATGGGAGCAACAGCGACTGACTGGAGGGGAACCGACCCGATCTGGCCAATGGCAGCAGGATTACAGACTCTGAGGCATACCTGTCAACATTGGGATGTGAAAATAAGGGATATGCCCACCATAATAAGGGATTCCCCTGACGCCCCTCCCCTTAAAAATTACTAAATATGTTCATTTGGAGCCGTTTCATTGTAAATCAACAGTTAAATGGTCAGTGTTATGTTTTATTATTATTATTTACAAAAGAAAAAATAAATAGTATACATTAGCAGCAAATAAATTAGCAAACAGTTCAGCTTATTTAAATTAATAGCTATTATAATGAAAAAAATCAAGCTATCAAACCTTTATTGATCTTTTAAAACATTAATCTTTTCTTCACTGTATAACTTACACATTCTGATTAAAGAGCAACGAATGAATCTCTTATTTACATTTTTTTTTCTTTTTATTACATTAAATAACAGGTGTCACTTTAAAAATGCAACCATCTAACATTATAAAGAAAGCATTCGATTGCTTTCACAACTATTTTTGTCCTAAATGAGCATAAAACGTTAGGTTTGAAAAAAACCCCACCAAGATCGACATCTTTAGATATTATTATTATTATTATTATTATTAATTATGTGTATGAATGTTTAAACACGCACCCAAAACCCAGACTTTCGCTCCGTTTCAAATGGCGTGTACAGAATCTGTTTGGGAAACAGCCTCTATTTATCACTGTGGAGCTTCTGACAGTCATGCACCGCTATATGACTGTTTTGAGGATTGCATATGAAGGGGAGATGGCATCTGTAATAAAAGGAAAGGGAATCCCGCCGTTTTTATATTTATTTCAAAGTGTTTTCATGCCTAAACAAAGCGAAAGCACAGACCAGACTAACATTTAAGAGCAAGGGCGGCCCCTGGTGGTTTGGCGGTATGGGTTGCGTATAGGGAGGCTCTGCTCTTTAATGTTTATTGCCAAGCTTCAGAGAAAGACTGAAAATACGGGAGAAATACGGGAAAATACCTTTACGGGATGATAGCGGGATAGAACTGTAAAGTACGGTAGAATCCCAGGAAAAACGAGAGGGTTGACAGGTATGCTCTGAGGTGCGAAAGGGTCAAACACCTGCAGCGCAAATTAGATTTACTTCTTAACGGCTTACAGTAAGATTATGTATTAAATACATTCACAAATATGAAAACGAAGGAGGTTTTTGCTATAATTTTAGTTAGTTTCAGTTAGTTTTGCATGTACACAATAGTTTCAGTTAGTTCTAGTTTTTAAAAAAAAACTCTTGTTTTTTTTGTTTCAGTTAATGACTATTATTTTAAATTTTAGTTTTTTCGTTCGTTTTTGTTAACTATAATAACCTTGGGGTACATCCCCACCCTCCCACCCCTCATGATTTTGTGAAGCACTTTGGGTGTATGGCCATACACGATAAATGCACAATATAAATACACATTACATTTTTTCTGACAATATTTGGACACCAGAATATTCATCAGCCAAAATTAAGCATTCAACAGCCCCATAGTATGAAATTATAACTAACATTTCATCCAATCAGCTCAGTTAGTCATTTTACGAAATTAATATTTATAATCCAAACTTGTGTTATGTGTTAATAATTCCTACACCTACAGTACATTGTTGACTCGTGTAATAACATGTTAATTTGCTCACTTTTGATTTCAGAGAATGTTTTATAGTTTGTATAAATAAGCAAACTCTTTTGGACTTTAAATGAGCAAAGAAACTCCTGTTTTCCATGCTGTTTCCTTTTTGTGTTTAAACTGTGGCCTGCTAATCGATTCATGCTAGCGTCTGTGGTTTTCGAGGAAGGAATATCGTCTGACCCTTAAAGCAAACTGAGAGATAAACCGACATCACGAAATGTGGATTGAACAGTTTGTTTATCTGGCCATCATCCTACAAATTCCTGGGAACAGTGAATAATTCATTCTGATTTGCCCAGAAAATTGAATCAGAGCGCTGTGGTTTAACGGTTGAAGATCTGGTAAAGTTGAAAATTTTAGGAGCGTAACTAAAACTTCATGAACTCGCCACCAGTGCAAATGAGACTGTAAAAATGCTTTATTAAATGCATAGTTCCACCTCTAGTACAGTAGTCAACATTTGAAGTGGTTCAAAACCTTTTGTCAAAGCTGTCCTTAAACTACTGAACAACATCCAATCTTGCCTTAAAGGGCACCCATTTTACCCCTTTATCAATATTTAAGAGATGTCTTTTGTGTCTCCAGAATGTGTCTGTAAAGTTTCAGCTCACAACACCCATCAGATTATTTTTTAGACCTTTCAGAATATTGGTATTTTCTGCTCTGAACATATTGTAGCTGTTTTGTGTTGCCTGTGCCTTTAATGCTAGTTCTCTCCGCCCACTGTTCCCATGTGCCTGTCAGAGTTTTCCTCAATCTCTGCCTCGGCTGCGTCAGTTGAGCAGCACAGTGACAGACATGAAGGAAGCAGATCTCATGTAACGTTTGTGAGAAATACTACAGTAAGAACTTTCCCAATGATTATTTGATGTATTTGTTGAGTAAATTCAAGCCTTTTTGCAACGATGAGTCGCACACAATGTCATTACAAAGTTCACACACAGACACACACGCACACACAGAGCGCGTTTAACTTTACACTGTTTTTGCACACAAATGTTACAGGATACACAACAAATATCTATACAGCAGTGGGTAATAGTATGTTAATGTGCAAATAAACCTGATTTAATGCCCTCAAACCGGGATTGAAGCGTTTTCTTTTATAATTGTACTGACACGCGGCTGTGGTGATAAAGACGGTAAAATGGCTGTAATTCATTAGAAACATGCACTGTTTTAAAAATGTTTTAAACTTGTGAAACTCATACTTGATCATATTTGATGATGATTGATGATCACAGAGAGCTGAACAGATCTTTTAATCCCAGTTGCTTTGGGCACGTTCTGTCTTGTTGATATGATTATACGCAGGGCCGGAGCAAGTCAAACTGCCGCTCTAGGCAAAGAGCAAGGCAAGGACTATCACGCCACCCTCACCCTGTCAATCAATTCGGTGGGCGGGGAAACCGCACTCCAACATCACATTGCAGTCAGCCTCAAATGGGAGGGATTTAGATCCAATTTAACGTCAGGAAATTTTAAAAAAGAGACTTATTGTGCTTATATCACCCCAATATGACTGTGGACACACTATACTACACACAGTTCTGTCCAAACAGCTTACTAAAGATGATTTTCATCAGTGCCCTTTAAAATAATTTTGAAAAACTTTTTAGATCCACTCAAATGTTGACTACAACTTATTTATTTATTTATTTATTTATTTATTTATTTATTTATCTTCTAATTACATTTTGTATATAGTAAGTATATTACTTTTAGGAAATTAAATGTCAAAGTGTGTGTGTGTGTGTGTGTGTGTGTGTGTGCGAATTAATGTTCCATCCTCATTCAGTTTCATTTATTTATATAAACATTAAACAACATACATATTCTTAAAAGTCCTTATTCATTCATTCATTCATTCATTCATTTTCCTTCGGCTTAGTCCCTTATTTATAAGGGGTCACCACAGTGGAATCAACCGACAAATATTCCGACATATGTTTTTACACGGCGCATGCCCTTCCAGCCGCAACCCAGTACTGGGAAACACCCATACACTCTAGCATTTACCACTCATACACTACCAATTCACCTATAGCGCATGTCTTTGGACTGTGGGAGAAACCAGAGCCCCCGGAGGAAACCCACACGAACACACAGAAATACCAAATGGCCCAGCCGGCAGTCGAACCAGCGACCTTCTTGCTGCGAGGTGACAGTGCTAACCACTGAGCCACCATGCCGCAGAGTCCTTATTTAAATAAATGAAATAATGTGTTAATAATTGTATTATATTTTCAATGATTTAATACATTTTAATGATTAAAAATAATATACACAAACACATAGTACACAAATACACTACATTGAACATGCACATCACCTACACTACCTGACAAAAGTCTTGTCGCCTATCCAAGTTTTAGGAACAACAAATAATAACTTGATTTCTAGTTGATCATTTGGTATCAGAAGTGACTTATATGAAAGACAAAGGCCTCTAGATTACATAATTAAATGTACAGTATAAAATATAAAGTCATGCTGCAGTGGAAAAATAATTAATGTTGTGTCTGACTCCCATGAGTTTGGACGACTGCATCCATACATCTCTGCAATGACTCAAATAACTTATTAATAAAGTCATCTGGAATGACAAAGAAAGCGTTCTTGCAGGACTCCCAGAGTTCATCAAGATCCTTTGGATTCATCTTCAGTGCCTCCTCCTTCATCTTAACCCCAAACATGCTCAATAATGTTCATGTCTGGTAACTGGGCTGACCAATCCTGGAGCACCTTGACCTTCTTTACTTTCAGAAACTTTGATGTGGAGGCTGAAGTATGAGAAGCAGCGCTATCCTGCTGAAGAATTTGCCCTCTCCTGTGGTTTGTAATGTAATGGGCAGCACAAATGTCTTGATACCTCAGGCTGTTGATGTTGCCATCCACTCTGCAGATCTCTCGCACGCCCCCATACTGAATGAAACCCCAAACCATGACTTTTTCTTCACCAAACTTGACTGATTTCTGTGAGAATCTTGGGTCCATGCGGGTTCTAGTAGGTCTTCTGCAGTATTTGTGATGATTGGGATTCAGTTCAACAGATGATTCACCAGAGAAATTGACCTTCTGCCACTTTTCCAAATGATCAACTAGAAGTTACAAAAGAGCTCGACGACAAGACTTTTGTCAGGTAGTGTATATACTGTGCTGACTGCTCGTTAACTGTTTATATATAATAAATAACTGTTAAAAGCTATTAGTTACTAGTTAATTAGTTAATGTTAATAAAGTTATGGTAACTAATAACATTGTCTTTTCCTAATTTCATTGTAATTCAATAATGTGCACCTTGCTGCTCATTTTTTTTTCAGTACTTTAAGTACTTTTAAGCCTTTTTCTAGTATTATCAAGCAACTTCTACATGAAGAATAATCAATCATGAAAACAACATAACAAAACTAACCGCTTCTGATTTCAAAGCCTTCTTGACTTGCCAAATGAACCAAATGAATGATTTGAGTGTTAATTGGCAAGGTGAAGGATTCGAGTCTGGGAATGTGACCTGTGACCTCTCTGTGCGAGCGAATGTGACCGAAGCAGCAGGCTCAAAGCTGAGGTTAATCTGCCTTCACAGGAGACACACTCTTCCAGCCGACACGTGCACACACGCGATCCCTTCATTGTGCCTAAATTAAGCACATTTAATTTGATTCGACTCGTCTCTCCTCTCAATCCATGCACACAAGGTCACTGTAAAGTTGGAGAAATCAACCTGACACAGCCTCAAAGAGTCAACATCAGAGATCTCTAGTACAAATAACATTTAAAGAAATGAAATACACTCTTGGTGAATAGGATCCCCTTTCACAATTCTGTAGAGCAAATAAGCAGATGTTTATCTTGATTAAAGAGCAGATCGTATGGGTTTTTATATGAATATCTTATTTGTAGTAGGGATGCTCATTTCGGTTAATTTTGTGCACCGATAACCGCCGCTTGTTAATCGAATATTAACCGTTAACTTGTCAGATTAGTATTAAATTATTATTTAATAAAAAAAAAAAATTGACGTGTCTATTTTGTGACGCATTAAATATTGCATTTTAAAATACTGATTCATTTTAACATGCAAACATATTAACAACAGAACATAACATCATAAAAGCACGCACATGCAGTGTTTCCAACAACATAGAAAAAAGAATAAACTAAATAATTAGAATAAAATAAATAGGCCTGCCCTAGATAATATTCACTTAAATGATAAATTTAGATTACAAAACGAAAACACTGACTGAATCCTTTTTTAAAACTGGAATATGCTGTTTTTTTTCGAATCATTTGTTTTTTTTCTTCTGTCAAATAAAAATATTAAGCTACCTCAAATCGATAGCTCCATGGAAAATATGCATTTAATTAATGCCCCGCTGTTATTCTTATTTCACAAAACCTCTGTAAACATTTTAGAAGTCATTAGTTTAAAGATTATGTCTTGAGCGTCTGGTTTTACCTTAGAGCTTGTGTGCTTTCATTTTCTCCGGTACACTCGCGGTTCATGTGCGTGCGTTGCGTGTGATGAAAGACAATGACAAGGCTCATATGTTGACTTTTTGTAAAGTATAGGCTACTATAGCAAATAACAATTTGGTTTTTTACGTTTGGTATTGCATTCATTTGCATACATGTTTTATAAGCTATAAAATGAAAGCCTCAGTTTGGTTTAGAGTTATTATTATTATGCAAAAATCAAGAACATCTTTGGATTTGTTTGATTCATAGATTATGTAGGCTGTTTTTAAAATTAATATTTTATAAGAACTATTGATGACTGTAATTTTCCAAATGGAAAAAAGGTTGGTTTGTTGGTTGTGCACTAAATCATCACAACTATAGCCATTTTGTTGTGTTTATGAGCAGTGCCAGAGCACGCTCTGATGGCTTGTTTCACAGTTCAGAAAGTTTTGTTTTGCAGCTTCTTCCTTCAAATTTAACAAATAAACAGAAGTGTTTATGACGCGGATCCAAGACAGAGGCAATCAGCATCAGCGCTAATTTGACATCAACATGTCTGTGTTAAACTGTGAACAGCAATATTCTTCTTTCATTTTGCTTCTTTGGCAAAATACGTCTGTAGGCATGTGTGGTTGCACGTGTTACCATCCCACGAGTTAACAAATATGTTGCATTTATGCAGCCAAACTTTGTTTAACTGATACCATTAATCGGTTAAAAAATGCCCCCTTTTGGTTAACAGTGAATCGGTTATTATGAGCATCCCTAATTTGTAGTTTCTAAAGTAGAACAAAAATAGTCTACGGAGTTAAAAATCATGATAAGTAAGGGATAAAGTATATCTAGGCGATTGTTATTGGGTAGACTGGTGCAAAATAGAGCAATGTTGTATAAGATTTCTGTAAAAAAAAAAAAAAATGCCTAGATGTACTTTATCCCTTAAATGGGTGAACTACCCATTTAAAGGTGCTGTATGTACGTTTTTGACTCTTCTAAAGTCTAAAAATAGCATAATATGTTTGCAGATATTTAAGAAACATGCTAAGTGAACATTCTTGTTTATCTAAAAAGCAAAGCTGAAGTCAGATATTCTGCTTTGAAAATGTTTGTTACGTGCCGGAATGGCTGTCTTTGTTTTGGTCCCTTTAACCCGCCCAATACCAGTTTAGCCAATTATATATCAGCACCCGGGTTGCCTTTGTGGAAAGCCACATATTTGATTCATTCAGTCATGAAGGCTCTCAAAGCATGCGTTCGCGACCAAAAATGCGACCTCCAGTGGATAGAAGCAGACTCCGAAATGAGACGCAGGTTCAGAGTTCCACATGAGGTTATTAATTAGCAAATAATATAAATATTACGAATGTAAACATTAGGTGAGCAGGTTACATTAGCTGTGTTTCCATCCAAAGATGTGAATTAACTTTATGCACAAAACTGGATTATCGCATAAAAGACGTACGAATAAAGCAGCGTTTTCATCCAACGAGTAAAAGAGAGCAAAATCGTCACTTCCTGATTAACCGGAACCAAATATCAAGAGTAAAAACTCAATTTGCTGCTGTCGAGAAGTTGCGTGAATCTTTTCTTCACTTAATAAATAACTTGCACCTCAGAAGACAATGGTGACATGCAATGAACGCACGGTGGCGTTTAAAGGCGTGAGACGCGGAGCACAGGCGTTCTTGACAGTTCTGGAGGTAATTAATAATAGAAATAACACTAATACTGAAATGGTGTTTAAGAATAACCAAAACAACATTTCAGATGTTTTACAATGTGCTCAGCCTACTGGTTTGTCCATTCACACACATTCTTATCATCACATGATCTCTTATAACAAAATCACATCACTTTATTAAATACACATACTGAAATTTGTTCGGTAAAAGTGTTTCCATCATAGTTTATGTGCATCTTGTCTTATCGAATAAAAAGTTGAACCTACTCATTTATGTGCAAGTTTTATGTGCATTTTCAACGTATACTCTATGCGCATCTTGGCGTTTACATAAACCGTTTTTTATGTGCATGTCCAAAATGCACACACCGGCGCTGCAAGTCGGCTGCTGTTCGCGGTGCCCAGCCACGACTCAGGACACTGTTCATATTTCTGCCGCGCCACAGAGCACCATCTTATTAGTTTCATTTTAAATAGCATGCAAATGTGCGTGTCTGGTGTGCGATACTTTCAACTGTCATGTGCGCGCCGTGTCACGGCGCTGAGCGACGCATCCGGTGTGTGACGCCCTTAACAGTAATGGATAAATTGTTAGGTTTATGATCTAATTTAGAGCCCTGCACGGGTCTTAAATCTAAGCCCTAACTTGGCCCTGGCCTGAGACGCACAGGCTTGTAGCCCTGCCCTTGTCCAACAGCTTATCAATTTTTATTTTTTGTCAAAATTATCTTTTTTTCCACCAAACAGTTTATAATGTTACAGCCATTAAATACACCAGATTTGTATTTAATAAAAAGTTGATGTTTTTTTGATTTAGAGAAGTGTTTTTTTTTTTTTTAAATGTAAGTTTTAGTTTTTTAAGTGACATTGGTATCTAAGCGGTATGTGGTCGTTTACTCAACTTTCAGGTTGTGCATTGTGCATAACCAGTTGGCTTATCATTTAAAGTTGTTACTATCTGAAAAGTTGACCAGAAGTTAGCCTTTTCTCTAGTGTTTTTCACAGTTTTAAGTTCGCCATTGGCAATTTTTTTGTTTATGTTCTCCATTGCATGTGGTTGGAAATCTCTATGCGCAAGGCATCACTGGAGCTTCTGGAATGCACGCATTAGATCTCATTAAACTTTTTTTTTTATTTTTTTTTTTTAAGTTTTTACTAAAGCAGGTCTGAAGCCTGATATGCGTGCAAGCTATGACCTGAAAATGGGCCCGAAGCACCACCGTAGGGGCATAAAAAAGTCGGGCCCCGACAGGCTCGGGCTCAAATGCAGGTCTCTAATCCAATTAATATGTATCAAACCTCTTTAACATTATTAAATGCACATGCTGAATCATTGATATGTGTTCTAAAGTTCAATTTCAAATGGTTTATTTTATTTTATTTTCAAGATCTGAGGGGTACTGTCTGCTGCTGCTTTCAGCAGTATGGCAATAAATGTCATGTAAAATGGCATTCAAACTCACATAATTAGCATTTAACACTGAATAAATCACTTGAGGTGTACCTAGGGTTACCACTTTTAATTAAAAAAAAAAGGGACTCATACTGCAGCGGGGGCCATCCCCAATCACAGGCCCAATAGCATGCCAGTGGTGGTAAATCGCAACTTAAAATATGTTTTCAGGAAAGTATGAAAACTTGGACATTAAAATAAACTGTCTTTTATCTTTTAAATCATATTACATTGGAACGTGATCCACATACAGAATTTTTACAAATTACAATTTGTGACCCAGTGTGTGAAAACCAGGCCAAATCCCTGTGAGTTGTTGATATGGTTTTACTCAGTTAATATTAAATGCATACTGCATGAGCCCCAGAGAATGCTCTCCGACAAATTGTGCAGTTGGCTTGATAACAATTTCTACCACTCTGCAGCCAGTTATTTGTTTACTCCCGCTCTCTGCGGTACTTTTGCAGCCTCTTGCATTTAAACTCTGACACTTTAAAACGCGGGGGTTACCTGGAGAAGCATCTGCCATTAGGCTTTTAAGCAGACTTGACAGACTGCTTAAAAGACACGCCCTCCTCACTGGACAAAGACCAATCAAACTAACGATGACATCAAGTATTAACCAATCAAAAGTAGGAAATGAGGCATCTTCATAAAATGCGTGTGGAAGGATTTGCATGAAAAGCTACTTAAAAAAAAAATTATAAAAAATACGGGACAAAACCCGTCCCGTATTGATTCAAAACAGGACGCACAATTTCATTCTCAAATATGGGACGATTCCGTATTTTAAGGGACAGGTGGCAACCCTAGGTGTACCTGTGGTGGTCATAGTTTTCTGTTGTTTAGCTGTGAGAAATAGAAGCTGTTTATATAATATAAATTTCAGGTGTTGGTTAGAAAAAAAACTCCTTTTAATATGACAAATATTCCTTCTATCGCGTAACATTGCTTTTATTTAGAGCGCAACTTAAATCAGCCTTTATGCTCGACAGTCAGGCTCGCTTCTGTTGTTGTCATCAATCTGGCAACCTGCGCTTGCACGTGTTTTAAACCAGGAGTGCAATACCTAGTTCAACCACTGGGTGTCAAACTTGCATACGGCACCTTTAAACTAAATGAATTTGGCCTATGAGAGTCAACATTGCTTGTTAAATAGGCACCCTAGAGGTCTAACTTACAAAAAAAAATAATAAAGGGAACCCCCAGTAACAATTTTAAGTCCTGTTTCTAATAGTGAAAATGTGTAACTCACTTTTTCTATGGAACAAATGACTAGATATTTTGCAGAGTGCCTTGATTCAATGATTGAAATCTCTCAATTAATAAAAAAGGACAATAAATGTGCTCACAACACGTGCACCGACACAACCCCCTCTTTGTGCCTGAATTAAGCGAAGTAAATTTGATTGGACTCGTCTCTTTTCTGAATCCTGCCGCGTAAGGTCACTCTGTAAAGACGGAGAAATCAACCTGACGCGGCCTCAAAGAGCAGATCAATTCCTATTCACGCGTTAAGCCGCCCGCGGCGAGAGGGCTGGAATTCAAGCCCAAATGTAATTTAGCGTACAGCAGTCAAGGGTGAGTAATATGACAGGAAGGATGGTGATTTAAACGGCTTTTACACTACTGGAGCAAACCCAAGGAAAGGCTCCAGATTTATTGCCACCAGTTGAGGTGATGCATTGCTACTTTTTTTTCTTCTCCCCCTTCCCTTAAGGCTGTCCAATGGGTGGGTTTCTAACTCTGAGCTCGGTGTTGCATCATGTCTAGATAAACGAGACAAATACGGCAGCCATCAGGGTGGTCGTGGCACCGGAAGAAAAGTCTCATTTTTTTCTCTTTGCGTTTCCTTCTTTCTGTCTCTCTGCTAGACGGACGTGCATAGGAACTTTCCCAAAAAGTTTTTAGAACGCTTTTTCCACTCTCACACATATATATAAGTCACATGTGAGTGTTGCATGGGTATTGCATTATGAAAAGTTCAGCATATTTGGATTTATGCATTCAGAAGTTATGTTTTTGCGGAAATGTGTTGGATATGAAGTGGAAAGCGTATGTTGAATGATTAATAAAAGGAATAGTTCGCAAAAAATACATTTTCTCATCATTTAGCTACTCTGCTGAAGTTGCTTTCGTAAGTTTCCTTTTTCTGTGGAACACAAAAGAATCTATTTTGAAAAATGTTGAAGACCCATTGACTTCCGTGGATGGAAAAACACATGCAAGTCACTGGTTACATGTTTCCAACTATTTCCATTATTTATTTTTTGTATAACAGAAACCTTTAACTCCAAGAGGTTTGTGATAAGTGAAGAGGGAGTAAATGATGGCAGAATTGTCAGTTTTGGGTAGGCATGGGACGATACCCGTTTTCAAGGTATACCGCGGTTTGGAAAAGTCAAGGTTTTAAAACTGCCAAATTTTCTGCAATACCGTTCCTAAGGTATGTGTAAGATTATTTACGTTTTTTGTTTTTGTTGTTTTTTAGGACAACAGTATCTCCAGGAGAAACCATATCCAAAGATGCCGTTTTAAATTGTAAAGAAATCAGTGTTTTTGAAATAAATGAAGACCGCAGAAGTCAATGATTGATTTTCATTATTTAGCCTGACATGTTTACTGTTACAAAATACTTTAAATGTTTCTCAAAATAAAATATATTGTGTTCAAAGGGGAAAAAAGTTATTGTTTTTTACCCAGACATTTAAAAAGAATTTAGTATTGAGCAGTGATCACAATACCGTGAAACCACAATATTTTTTATCCAAGGTTATCATACCGTCAGAATCAGTTTTGGGTAAACTATGCTTTTAAGGACAGATGAAAATGTAAATTTGTTATGTTGTTCAAACAATGAGAAAAAAGGAATCGTATGCTTTCAGAAATTGCTAATATGCAGTATATAATACTTTCTATGCTATGTAAAGATGTGTGAAGGCATGATCAAGTATCTTAATTTGCAAACACGTCTGTAAAAGCATTGACTGTATGATGAAGCCTATTGGAATACACTTCACATGCTTGAACATGTTGCATATGTGATATTGACAACCCAGGCTCATTCTGAAAATGTACCACTATGTGAAGTTTAGTTATAAACTAATTTCGAGAGGATCACGTGATTATGATTGAACACGGCTGGTTACGCATTAACCACACATGACTATCCAATCAGACGATCCCTAACCCACTATAAAGAGCCAGGGTTTCTTACTACAGTCATCTTCGATTTGAAGAACCCCCCCCCCCCCCCCCCCCCCCCCCCTTCCACCCCTACTCCTCCTCCTTCCTAGATGGGTGACACGGTGGCCCAGTGCTTAGCGCTGTTGCCTCACAGCAAGAATGTCAATGGTTCTGCAAGCATTTCTGTGTGGAGTTTGCACGTTCTCCCCGTGCTCATGTGGGTTTCCCCCGGGTTCTCCGGTTTCCTCCCACCGATTAAAAAAACATGCAACCTAAGTTATTGTCTAAATCAACACTATAGACTTGCTCCCTACCTAGTAACTATCTCGTTAAAGAGAATTACTATCTGCTCTTCAATCACTACGACAGGGGAGTTCTCGAGATCTACCTGAGCTCAAAGCTCCCCTCTCGCCCTGCAAACGGGAGGGAGCCCAGGGCTCAAGGACCTTTTGAGCTCAGGGCTCTCTCCTGGGACAGCATGCCAAAACTTGCTTTATAATCAATCATCAGCTAAGTGTGAACTCTTGAAATACATTTCTGGAGAATGCCGAATACATCTGAGGAGGTACGTTTTTTGAAGATTTGTTTTTTTTCGCGAATCCACCAGAGGCTGCTGTGTACACTTTTTGAGATGTCAAATTTCTCTCACGAGTGCCATTCATGCCTGCTGTTCTCGCGTAAATCCACCAGAGGTCGCTGTCGACTGGCTGACTGACTCACCAATTGACTGACCCACCCTCTTTCTTCCCTAAATCCAACCAATAGTGTTTTCAAAAGCACCGATTGACCAGCACCCACCACCTTCCCTAAACCTAACCGACAGTGTTTTCAAAAGCATTCCAGAAAAAGAAAAGCCCTCGCCTGATTTTTACCACGTTTTCAGATTTGACCACATTCTCACCCTGTTATTTACTTGTTTATTTTATTTTTTGGCTTTTGATTTTTTTTTTTGGAACCTTTCTTCGCCGTACCCAAACCCGTTATCGTGGTCAACTCCTCTCTGCATCTCAAGTCTGTCCACCTACATGGCGAGCTACCGGACAAACTGGTAACAGTGGGAAAGCAGCCAAATGGTAGTAAGCGGTCAGGTGGTAAGCACTGCATCATACTGCACCGTAGCATTCGTTTTAAAGACAAAATGCAGCCACACATACTTCTGGCTACATAATTTGCAATTTCCAGAAGTGTATATAGGTCTACGTTTTAAGAATGAGCCTATGTTGAATATTGATTTTATATAAGATCCTACTGAGTGATTTACATTTTTAACACAGTATTGCCTTTCTCTGTTTTTCCCCAGTAAAAATAGTTCCAAATAATTAAAGAAGAAAATTTGTGTCTCCTGAATGAATCTGTATTTGAATGATTCGAGTGAGTCAGTGATTCAATGATCTATTCATAAATACAGTCACTTGCATTGCTGAATGGATCAACCATCTTGAATGAATCACTTGAATGACTGCTTTAGTGCATTTATTCTGTGACTTGTCGCCACCTACTGGCAATTTTAGTGTCATATTTATTTATCTATACTTGACAGACCTAAAACAAATAAAGTAAACAACATAGGCTCATTCTGAAAATGTACCCCGATATAAATTTCTGGAGATCGCGAATTATGCAGGCAGAAGTACGTACGGCTGCATTACGTCTTTAAAGCGAATGCTATGGGGTGGTATGACGCCGTTCAGTTTTGCGCTTACCAGCTGACTGCTTGCCTCCATATAGACTGCTTTCCCGCTGTTACCATTTTGTCTAGTGTCTTGCGTACGTCGGCGGACTTGAGACGCAGAGAGGAGTTGACTGCGACTATGGGGTTCGAGTCTGGCGAAGAACAGTTCCAGAAAGCAGGTAAGACAAAAACAGAAGCAAATAGTAAATAACAGGGTGAGAATGTAGTAAAATCTGAAAACATGGTAAAAATCAGGGGAGAGCTTTTCTTTTTCTGGATTGCTTTTGAAAACACTGTTGGTTGGGTTTAGGGAAGTGGGTGGGCGTGTCAATCTGTGCTTTTGAAAACACTATTGGTTGGGTTTAGGGAAGGAAGAGGATGGCTCAGTCGATCTGTCATTCAGTCAGTCAGTCGACAGTGGCCTCTGGTGGATTGACGTGAGTAGCAGGAGCGAAATGCGCTTGCGAGAGAAATTTGAGATCTGGAAAAGTGTAGATGGCGACCTCTGGTGACAAAAAATGCAAAAAACGTAGCTCCTGGGACATATTTGCCGCTCTCCAGAAATGAGCCTGGGTTGAAAGTAAAAGAACAAAAACACACACTGCAGAGTATTATTTAATATTCATGGTTTCCGCTACATTCATTCTTCCATGGCAGGGCGCCACACCAAAATTCATCCCGCCACGGCTACATAACAGCTTCTCATTCAAAAACATTCAGTCGTTTTTTGTTTAAAAGCGGGTTATAATCGCACCAAATCGTATTAAAAGGTTAGTAAATTATAACAGCGCAAACTTTCCTGTAATCGTAGTGCTGTGGGTTATTTGTTTAACACTTTAAAGTGACATGCTGACTGACTGACAGACAGGTGCGTGATGCGTGAGGCTAGCAAACACAACGTAGTTTTCAGTTAAGATGAACAAAGTTCCATAATTATACTTTATAGCCTATGGCTCTGCATACAATGACTATCTTGCTGGAGTTTATAGCCGTATCACTTTACATTAGGACGCATTAATGCCACTCTGTAGGTCAATTGGACGCAATTAGAAATGT
Source organism: Danio kyathit (assembly GCA_903798195.1). Taxonomy (NCBI): domain Eukaryota; kingdom Metazoa; phylum Chordata; class Actinopteri; order Cypriniformes; family Danionidae; genus Danio; species Danio kyathit. Next base: position 52,124,887 of record LR812538.1, on the reverse strand, counting down.
TCCTAGCAAATCTAATAAATGTTGAAGACATACTTGTTACGTAAATCACACTTCAGCAGTGTTTATTTGAGCATGCACGAGAAAATCTGCACTTGAGCAGAGTATATTTGAGGGTGTGCAAGAAGTTTTGTGCACGAACAGAGGCAATCGGCGCGCAAGCAAAAAGATTTGCATGCTCGTATTACCCGAATGCGATCTCGACTTGTAATACTGTGCTCATGACATTTGTCATTAATATAACGCCATTATCGCCATAGGTAGTTGGTAGATCTGTGTCTGTCCTGCCGCCACAGCTGGAAAAAATCCTAGAGGAAACACTGATAATCATGATAATATATGTATATGTATATATGTATACTGTATGTAACGGAGGCCAGCTAGTAAGTGCTGTGCAGGTAAACCTCACTCCTCTGACCTCTAAAGGTGCTCTAGCGACAGACGCTAGGGGCCATGGTCTTTAGCCTCCTTGGTAGAGCAACCGACTCCCATGCGGAATGTCGCTAGTTCAATACCAGCTCGTAGCGGGTTGGGTGGCGTAGGACTAGCGGGGTTACATATATATATATATATTAGATAGATAGATAGATAGATAGATGTACAGATGTTTTGCAGAGTGCCTGAGCTTCTTTTTTTCTTGATGAAATTGAGATTTAAAGCTCTCAGTTAAAAAAATATATATAAAAGTACTATAAATGTGGTCTCTGCAGCTGCTGTCATCTGATAGTTTCGTGTCAGGACAAGCTCTCAAATCTAATTCGTGTGTTGGGTTAATTCAAACACATTACGTCAGGATTTGCAGTAACAGGATATGCAGGAAGCAGTGATGTCTCACATCATTGACCTGCCACAATGTGTCTTAAATGTGAACATTATGAAAATTACTCCTATTGCATTTCAAAGAAGAAATTCATAGGGGTTTGGAACCACATGAGCATGTGCAATTTTCATTTTTTGGTGAAGTGGCTGCATAAAGTCTGATTCAAGCAGTAATATGTGTGCAATACAAATATGAAAGACAGATACATAGTATTTGACATTTTTCCATTGAAAAAATTAGATTTTTTTTAACCATAGTTTAATTTAAGGATTTTTTAAAGTAGTATTTCACACCCATTTAAGGATGTTTAATTTTGTTATAATGTAAAAAAAATGCAGTAAAATCTATTTAATATTATTGCAATTTAAAATATATTCAAGAGTTCACGCTTAGCTGATGATTTCTTAAAGCTTGTTTAGCATGCTGTCCCGGGAGAGAGCTCTGAGCTCATAAGATCCTCGAGCCCGGGGAGTTTGAGCTCAGTTAGATCTTGAGGTAACTCCTCAAGGTAGGTACAGGTACCAGGTAACAGGTAACTCCCCTGCTGTAGTAGCTAATAAACAGATACTGATTGCTCTTAAGAGATAACTACTTACTAGGTGCATGTCTATGGTGCCGATTTGGATTAGTCCGTTAACTTAAGTTGAATGTTTTTGGATGGTGGGAGGAAACCAGGGAACCCAGGGGAAACCCACGTGAGCAAGGGGAGAACGTGTAAACTCAGCACAGAAACGTCGGCTTGCTTGGTAAGGACTAGAGCCAGTGACGTTCTTGCTGTGAGGCAACAGTGCTAACCACTGGGCCACCGTGCCACCCATCTAGAAAAAGAGGAGAAGTAGGGGTGGAAGGGGGGATTCTTCAAACGAAGATGGCTGTTATATGGAACCTAGGGTATTTATAATGGCTTAGCAATCGTCTGATTGGTGAATTATAAATTGGATAATGCAGGACCAGCTGCAAGCAATCATAAGAACCTGATCCTCTTGAAATTAATTTATAAATAAACTTCACTAATAAAAAATATATTTGTTTTTAAATAAATAATTATGGCGGCACTGTCGCTTAATTCACAGCAAGAAGGTTGCTGGTTCGAGTCCTGGCTGGGCCAGTTGACATTTACTGTGTGGAGTTTGCATGTTCTCCCCGTTTTGGCATGGGTTTCCTCCGAGTTCTCCGGTTTCCCCCACAGTCCATGGACTTGCGCTATAGGTGAGTTGAATAAACTGAATTGGCCCTAGTGTATGTGAACGTGTGTATGGGTGTTTCCCAGTACTGGGTTGCGGCTGGAAGGGCATCTGCTACGTAAAACAATGGAATAGTAGGAATAGTTTATTCTGCTGTGGTGACCTCTGAAATGGAGACTAAGCCGAAGGAAAATGAATGACTAAATGAATAACAAATTAGATTTTTTGGGTAACACTTTACTTTTTGCATGCTTATGACAAATGTTATTAAGTGTCATTCGCTCAGTTATGTCATTATAAATGCAAAGATGGCTTTGATGGTTATGACAACTTGACAGAAACCAATAAATCACAACCAGTCTTCACAACCTTGACATTACCAAGACATCATAACTTGTCATAAATCTGCCATAAATATGATGGTTGTGAGGGCATTATAATTGTGTCATGAATATTTTCCTGACCTCGTTTTCATTTGTTACTAAAATGTCTCATTAAAAGCGTCATTACTCTGTCAAATCATTTTAAACACCATCATATTTAATGACAAATTCAGCTTGTACCACTGTAGTTAAGGTAAAATAAAAAAATATTAATCATGCTGTTATAAAATCAATCCAGGCTCATTCTGAATACGTATCCTTGTATACAATTCTGGAGAGAGCCAAATACGTTCCAGTAGGTAATTTCTTGCAGTTTTTGTTTTCGTGAATCCACCAAAGGCCGCTGTGTACACTTTTTGAGATCTCAAATTTGCCATTCGTACCTGCTATTCTCGCATAAATCCAACAGAAGCCGCTGTTGATTAATTGACTGACTGACTGACTGACTGACTTGACCAATCGACTGACCCACCCTCCTCCTTCCCTAAACCCAACCGACAGTGCTTTCAAAAGCACCGATTGGCCCACCCTCCTCCTTCCCTAAACCCAACCGACAGTGCTTTCAAAAGCACAGATTGGCCCACCCTCCTCCTTCCCTAAACCCAACCGACAGTGTTTTCAAAAGCACCGATTGGCCCACCCTCCTCCTTCCCTAAACCCAACCGACAGTGTTTTCAAAAGCACCGATTGGCCCACCCTCCTCCTTCCCTAAACCCAACCGACAGTGTTTTCAAAAGCACCGATTGGCCCACCCTCCTCCTACCCTAAACCCAACCGACAGTGTTTTCAAAAGCACCGATTGGCCCACCCTCCTCCTTCCCTAAACCCAACCGATAGTGTTTTCAAAAGCACCGATTGGCCCACCCTTCTCCTTCCCTAAACCCAACCGATAGTCTTTTCAAAAGCACCGATTGGCCCACCCTCCTCCTTCCCTAAACCCAACCGATAGTGTTTTCAAAAGCACCGATTGGCCCACCCTTCTCCTTCCCTAAACCCAACCGATAGTCTTTTCAAAAGCACCGATTGGCCCACCCTCCTCCTTCCCTAAACCCAACCGATAGTGTTTTCAAAAGCACTGATTGGCCCACCCTCCTCCTTCCGTAAACCCAACCGACAGTGTTTTCAAAAGCACCGATTGGCCCACCCTCCTCCTTCCCTAAACCCAACCGATATTGTTTTCAAAAGCACCGATTGGCCCACCCTCCTCCTTCCCTAAACCCAACCGATAGTCTTTTCAAAAGCACCGATTGGCCCACCCTCCTCCTTCCCTAAACCCAACCGATAGTGTTTTCAAAAGCACCGATTGGCCCACCCTCCTCCTACCCTAAACCCAACCGATAGTGTTTTCAAAAGCACTGATTGGCCCACCCTCCTCCTTCCGTAAACCCAACCGACAGTGTTTTCAAAAGCACCGATTGGCCCACCCTCCTCCTACCCTAAACCCAACCGACAGTGTTTTCAAAAGCACCGATTGGCCCACCCTCCTCCTTCCCTAAACCCAACCGACAGTGTTTTCAAAAGCACCGATTGGCCCACCCTCCTCCTTCCCTAAACCCAACCGACAGTGTTTTCAAAAGCACCGATTGGCCCACCCTCCTCCTACCCTAAACCCAACCGACAGTGTTTTCAAAAGCACCGATTGGCCCACCCTCCTCCTTCCCTAAACCCAACCGATAGTGTTTTCAAAAGCACCGATTGGCCCACCCTTCTCCTTCCCTAAACCCAACCGATAGTCTTTTCAAAAGCACCGATTGGCCCACCCTCCTCCTTCCCTAAACCCAACCGATAGTGTTTTCAAAAGCACCGATTGGCCCACCCTCCTCCTTCCCTAAACCCAACCGATAGTCTTTTCAAAAGCACCGATTGGCCCACCCTCCTCCTTCCCTAAACCCAACCGATAGTGTTTTCAAAAGCACCGATTGGCCCACCCTCCTCCTTCCGTAAACCCAACCGACAGTGTTTTCAAAAGCACCGATTGGCCCACCCTCCTCCTTCCCTAAACCCAACCGATATTGTTTTCAAAAGCACCGATTGGCCCACCCTCCTCCTTCCCTAAACCCAACCGATAGTCTTTTCAAAAGCACCGATTGGCCCACCCTCCTCCTTCCCTAAACCCAACCAATAGTGTTTTCAAAAGCACCAATTGGCCCACCCTCCTCCTTCCCTAAACCCAACCGATAGTGTTTTCAAAAGCACTGATTGGCCCACCCTCCTCCTTCCGTAAACCCAACCGACAGTGTTTTCAAAAGCACCGATTGGCCCACCCTCCTCCTTCCCTAAACCCAACCGACAGTGTTTTCAAAAGCACCGATTGGCCCACCCTCCTCCTTCCCTAAACCCAACCGATAGTGTTTTCAAAAGCACCGATTGGCCCACCCTTCTCCTTCCCTAAACCCAACCGACAGTGTTTTTAAAAGCAATCCAGAAAAAGAAAAGCGCTCGTGGCAGCCTGATTTTTTTTTTTTTTTTTTTTTTTTTTTTTTTTTTTTTTTTTTTTACCACGTTTTCAAAGTTTACCACTTTCTCACCCTGTTATTTACTTTTTTATTTTAGTTTTTGGCTTTTGTTTTTGTCTTACCTGCTTTCTGGAACTGTTATTCGCTGGACTCGAACCCTGTCATCACAGTTACCACCACTCCAAATCACAAGTCCGCCGAGATACCGGCAAGCCACTGGACAAACTGGTAACGGCGGAAAAGCCGTCTTCAGAGACGTAAGCGGTCAGCTGGTAAGCGCAAAAAAGAACGGTGTCATACCGCCCCGTATTGTTCATTTTAAAGATGATATGCAGCCACTTTTGCCGATCTCCAGAAATGTATATAGAGCTACATGTTATTCATATTTATAATGGCTTCAGGACAATGATTTATTCAATGACTGATTTATGACAGGTTTTGTTGTCTTTGTAATGTCAAGTTGTCATGACAAAGACAAAAACGGGTTGTAATGTATTTGTTTATGACAAGTTGTCATAACAAACAATGTCATCTTTGTATGGGTGTTTCCCAGTACTGGGTTGCCGCTGGAAGGGCATCCGCTGTGTAAAACATATGCTGGATAAGTTGATGGTTCATTTCGCTGTGGCGACCTCTGATGATAAAGCTGAATGAATAAAACACTCCAGGACGAACATGTTTTCATATCATTACAAGTATTTGTCTGTTTAAAAAGACACCCAAATCCCAAAGTGTCCACTTTCGCTCCTGTTCAAGAGGAGTGTCATTTTAGACGCATTGTGAAAAGACGTGCTGCAAAATCTGAAAAACTATGTAGTTTTTTTTGTACATTAAAGAGCCCCTATTATGGGTTTTTGAGAATTACCTTCCATGTAGTGCGTAACACAGCTCTAAGTGAAGTGAAATATCAAGAGAAGTCTTAAATCTGAAAGTGCACTATGTTTAAAACTATTGATTCATTTATAAAAGAGTTGACTCCTAGTGGATACGAAACTTAAGCCCCGCCCAATTGTTGCGCGCGCAAACCTGGGAAAATTGAAATCTGTGGCCCCGCCCACAAACAATAGCAAAGAAAAAAAGGAAGACTGTACTGTAGCAGACGCCGTTTGAATTAAGTCATGAAGACGCTGTGGGTTGTTCTGCTCGATATTATTGGAAGTGTAAGGAAAAGTTAGTGTTGTTTTCTCTACCCAAAGATGAAACTGTAAGGAGTCAGTGGTTGAGGTTTATTTTTGCACAGCCTTGTGCTGTTCGAGTGCTTCTGGAATTTACACACTTACAACGGGGCATTCGTCGGTTTGTTAAAGGAAGGATCAGAAAAGACTATTGATGTAAGGGACTCTGTCAGAGCTCGACAGGAACTTTATCAGTACATGGATCAGTGGATCATGGATCAGTTTCCTCCTCTATTTCACAAGTGTTAGTAAGTGCATTACCATGGTTGCCTCCTTGTTTTCTCTAGCTTGCAAATTATGTATTTAATTGTGTTTTGTTACTTGTAACCACTTGTACTGTATCAGGTAAACTCTATATTCTCATATCGCGTCTAATACCACGTTGAAAACACAACGCGTGCTGCTTTGTTTATGGATTTAAATGCATTTGTGAGCTCACGTTCTACTGCCATTTGTTGTTATGGCCGCCGTCAGCTGTTCGTACACATATGCAGCGGTCAAGGTTCACAATAGTTCAGCTTTTGCCACTGTGTGGATTAATATTGAATGTGTGTCATGGTTAAGAATAGAGCAATATGCTGGTGTTTAACTGCACACACATACCTGCCAACATCTGTCCCTAATAATCCGGGAAACCAGGGGGGTTAGGTTTGGGGTGAGGTGTCTGAATAACACTCAGGGCCGGAGCAAACTGAACTGGCGCTCTAGGCGAAGGGCGATCACGCCGCCCTCAACCCGAAAGTGAAAAAGAAAGTGACCGGTTCGCAAATGAAAGTGAGGATAGGGAGGGAGGAGGTGTGTGTCGCGGATGAAAGTGAGGACCAGGGGGTTCGCGGACGCCGCCCTCACTATTCTGCCACCCAAGGCAGCCGCCTAGGTCGCCTCTATGGATACGCCGGCTCTGATAACACTGTTGATAACCGGGTACTGTGTACTATGGTGTTAGTAACTACTATGAAGCGTGTCTAGGGCGGCCGCTGAAATTACGAGAGTTTTCCGGGATAAATAACACAATTGGTGGGTGGCTGAAGATGGGTCTGAAATACGGGAGACTCCCGGGAAAAACAGCAGTGTTGGCAGGTATGCTCACACATACACTATGCACTCTGACTACTTCTACATTTTTGATAAGCCATGTCTCATGCTGAACGCTGTCAACCAATCGCAACAGGCTGTCATCGGTCCAATCAGCACAGTTTAGCTTCACGCTAAGGAGGGCTTTGGGAACAAATAAATCACTGAACAATAATAATCGCTGGGATAATTAGGTAAAAATAAATGCATATTATAAGACCATGAAAGTGTTTTTTGACCTTGCATGCATATCAGCCTGTTGTTGGAGACCCTTACAACCAAAATATGACCCTTTTTAATGTATAATAGGGGTTCTTTAACCAATTCTAGCACACCCAATAAACAAAATAATGACCCTTTCAAACAGCATAACATCGCGTCTTCAAATATGCACAAACCCCACAATGGTTTCTCTCTTGAAGACCCTCCAAACCACCAGAGAATACAAGGAGGAGAACCTCGGTGACCCCACAACGCAATGCATGCACGGCTCACCAATGTGAAGCAGATGATGGCTATTAAAGACCACAGAGCCTGAGGCCAAAACACAAAGACCTCCAACCACTGACCAGCCCAGAAGATTAGCCTGTTACTCACGCGTCTATAAATCACATGAGACAACTTATATTCTCTAGACAGAAAGAGAGACAGAGCCGGGGCGGAGGGAGACACGGAATCGTGTTAAAGTTGCATGCCGTCTGAAAGCTCTTCTCACGTGTCTCAGCTGGAATCCAATTTGATGCAGACTATTGTTGCTGCTGCTGTGACCTGAACCAGAAAGCAGAACAGCGTTTAATGAGAGTGTGTGATTTTGTGGTTTAGCACTTGGGTTGACATTTCCTTGAAGATATCAACACATGCTTTTCTTTGCTAAAGAGCATCATGGGACCCTCATGGAAGCGTTTGTCAATTTCAAATATGCTTTTTTAGCAACAATGCATTGAATTGATGCATTTAAGGATAAGGCATACCTGTCAACCCTCCCGTTTTTGCCGGGATTCTCCCGTATTTTACCATTCTTTCCAGCTATTATCCCGTTTAAGTGTTTTCCTGTATTTCTTCCGTATTTATTTTATCTTTTTATGAAAAGTGAAAGTACCATCAAAGAGCCGATCTTAAATGTGATATAACTGCAAGAACTGTTTAAGAGGGTTATGCTTTCGCTTTATTTTGGCTTGAAAGCACGTTGAAATACGATCTCATTCACTTAATTTCCAGTAAAGCTATGCGTCGATCGTCACCCTTCCTCATAATCAGTCAATTCATGTATCAGTGTTGACTAACAGACATGGTCCGTAGTGATAAAGACACTGGGTCACCTTCGGTACACCTGTCCAACTGCCCATTAATGCCAATTTCTAATCAGCCAATCACATGGCAGCAACTCAATGCATTTAGGCGTGTAGACATGGTCAAGATGATCTGCTGCAGTTCAAACTGGGCAACAGAATAGGGAAGAAAGGTGATTTAAGTGACTTGGAACGTGGCATGGTTGTTGGTGCCAGACGGGCTGATCTGAGTGTTTCAGAAACTGCTGATCTACTGGGATTTTCATGTACAACCATCTCTAGGGTTTACAGAGAAAAGAGAAAATATCCAGTGAGCTGCAATTCTGTGGGCACAAATGCCTTGTTGATACTAAAAATTCAGAGGAGAATGGCCAGACTGGTTCCAGCTGATAGAAAGGCAACAGTAACTGAAATAACCACTCATTATAACTGAGGTATGCAGAAGAGCATCTCTGAACTCACAACACGTCAATCCTTGAGGCGGATGGGCTACAGCAGCAGAAGACCACACCGGGTGCCACTCCTATCAGCTAAGAACAGGAAATTGAGGCTACAATTTGCACAGGCTCACCAAAATTGGACAATAGAAGATTGGAAAAATGTTGCCTGGTCTGATGAGTCTCAATTTCTGTTGCGACACTTGGATGGTAGGGTCAGAATTTGGTGTCAACAACATGAAAGCATGGATCCATCCTGCCTTGTATCAATGGTTCAGTTCAGGTGGTGGTGGTGTAATGGTGTGGGGGATATTTTCTTGACACACTTTGGGCCTATTGATACCAGTTGAGCATTGTGTCAACGCCACCCGAGTATTGTTGCTGACCATGTCCATCCTTTTTTGACCACAGTGTACCCATCTTATGATGGCTACTTCCAGCAGGATAACATGCCATGTCAAAAACGAAATCATCTCAGACTGGTTTCTCGAACATGACAATGAGTTCACTGTACTCAAATGGCATCCACAGTCACCAACTCTCAATCCAATAGAGCATCTTTGGGATGTGGTGGAACGGGAGATTCGCATTATGGATGTGCAGCCGACAAATCTGCAGCAACTGCGTGATGCTATCATGTCAATATGGATGGAAAAAAGAGGAATGTTCCAGTACCTTGTTGAAGCTATGCCATGAAGGATTAAGGCGGTTCTGAAGGCAAAAGGGTACTAGTAAACCCAGTACTAGTAAAGTGTACCTAATAAAGTGGCCGGCAAGTGTATATAGTTGTTTTTAATACAAATATCTAGTATTAGCTACGCTGTGTTAAAACTATATCTTATCTTTGGATATTTGGATGCTTTCTATCTATTTACACTTAATTTCTGGTGAAATAGCTTTTGATGTTCAAAATGTAACAGTTTAATAAAGGGACATTTTTGCTTTAGATTGAAACAATATTTTATATAAAGAAATAATAAAAAATCTGTACAATATCAGAAAGCACTGGCAGCTAATTAGCCGATTTTTCTACAATAATTCACATGACCAGAGAATATATCAAATAAAACTACTAAAAATGTTCATAAAAGTCCCTTTTTTGTTCATCAAAATTCGTCAGAGCAGAGATCATGGTCTAATAATGCACTATAGAAAAGCATAAATGAATATGCACAAACTATTGAAAACTCTAAATGAACAAACCTTTTATTTACAATGTTTGTATATAAACCTATATTTCGTGTAGCAAGCAGATGAAGAAAATAAAGTGGGTTGAATCCAAGAAGCTTAAATAATTTTTTAATTGCACTCTGAGGCATTTGCTGTGCTGTCTTGACAGCTTGTTTGCTGGATAAGTAGGTCAGTAATTGAAAATAAGTAGGTTATCTATGTAGTTTTGTTTCATCTTTATCTGTTCTACTAATTGGCAGAAGCTGACTCATGCATCTGACTGATAAAGTTGAAATTATACTATTATTATTATTGTAAAAATTTCAAGCTTTAAGCTGAAACTGCCGATATAGAGGAGTTCCATTTCTGATATACACTGGGTCAGCTGGCCAATCAGAGCACTGTTTTGCAGATCTTATTCATGCACAAACAGATCCATTACACAACACATGCAGCTGCAAAGCGCCAAGCAAAAATGATAGATAGCACATGCAAATTTGAGCACAATTCTATGTGTTTTTTTACCTGACTGATTACAGGAAGTATGTTAAAATGACAACAGCACAAACAAACTTAAATGCAGCTAAGAATGCAGTGTGGTGACATTTTGAAGGCTTTTATAGGCCGTAATTCATGTTGGATGCAGCAGAATAATGTTATCTGGGAAACTTTATTGCTCCATCATTTTGATCTAGATAGTAGATCAGCAAACATCCTGAGAGTCAAAGTTATGTTTTTGGTTTTAACAATTGTTATGAAAAACATTAGAAGAAAGTTTTTAGGTGCGTTAGACATGAAGCACAGCTGCAGCCTGTGATCAATGAGATTAGCCGAGCGCAGGCGGGGGCGGAGTTGAAAACGGAGCCGTCAAGATGTCATGATGACCGATCACATGGCGTGATCATTTATTTATTTGTTTATTTATTGCAATAATAACAAAATATTAAAGTACACATAAAACAGAATACAGTCTCTACAAACTATAGTTCATTTTAAACAAGGGAATTATGAATCAAAAGAAGCTTATATAACAAATGCATGAGAAATAAGGGGAAAACGAGAGGGCACATAAAAAGGAAATAAATATCAAAGAATAGGCCTATTAAACAAAACAATAAGCACAAATTCTTGGAGTTTAAACATCAGTCTTTGGGCTACTAGATGTTGAATAGTATGTCAATACTGTTCCAGTGCTTGTTTGAATATGCTAAAAAGGGGTTTACATTTATTTACATTCATAAATATAAAACTTTAAAATATATATTAGTGTAAAACCCAAAACAAGGTGTTTTGATTAAGTCTTAAACAATGATTAAGATTATTTTGGATAATAAAAGCATTTTTTAAAAAGCACTTTAATACAAAAAGATTGAACAAAAGGACCAAAATAAATGAGCTACACTTTAAGTAGAAGTTTCCCAGAAAGAGCAGGTACAGTAGGTGAGAGTTTAAAGTGACCTTTACCGCCGCACAATATAACGCCACCGCACTGGAAAAAAAAAGAACGTGGTTTTTAGGTATGACCGCAGTTTGCGCCTATGCCGCCAGGTGGCACAAAGGGACGGGATGCGAACGGACAGAAATAGCCTTTATTAGCTGTAAATATACCCTACTACTTATAAATAAAGATAAACAATGAAAACATAGCATTATAATTCCTTTAATAATCTTCAAAAAGACAACTAGGCTACATTATTTAAAGGAATAAAGAATAACAAAGACCCTTTGGGGTGAAGTGCTTTAAAACAAGTCCGCTATAGTATGCTGCAGCACCAAACCACGAGTTGCCGTGAGATTGTGTTAGTCTGTTAAATAGAATAATAATCTAGCCTTAATAAAATTAAAGTGAAATATTCACCGTTTCAGAGAAGCCTATATTAACTGAAAGAAGGATCACAGTTTGACACAGACAAGTTAACAAACCGGCACGGATGCTGATCGCCTCTGTGCTGCCTGGAGCCATGTCATAAACTCAACAAACAGTCTATATAGGCTTATATAATGTACATTTTTAAATAGCCTATGTAGTCTAATCTACGAATCAAACAAATCCAAAGTTTTTCTTGATGTTTGCATAATAATAACTTTGCACGAAACTGAGGCTTTCATTTTACAGCTTATAAAACATGTATGCAAATTATTGCAATATTATATGTCAACAACAAAATTGTTATATGCTATGTAGTAGCTTATACTTTACAAAACGTAGGCTAAACAACATATGAACCTTAAGTCTTGTCATTGTCTTTCATTACACGCAGCGCGCGCATGAACCGCGATTGAGACCGTCATGTCACAAAATACTTTTTTAACCAATGTTTCTTCTTCTTCTTCTTCTTCTTCTTCTTCTTATTATTATTATTATTATTATTATTACTATTATTATTATTATTTAATGTGAACATTACTTAATAAAAACTTCAATGTATTTATTACACCACCTTATTGGAGAAAACTGTATCAACTACAGTGCCTCCGCAGGTTTAAAATATACTTGCGGGGGTAGCCGGATTGAAACGCACCATTTACCCACATCGCATAAATAGTTAACTATATGCAATAAATCATAATTTAATTTTTAATAATAGTTGTATTTATTATGACACTTTTCTTTTTAATAGGTTAAAGTAAAGACTGACATGAAAAAGAAATGCTATTCAGGAGCAATGTGCACACACTGACAGGTCAAATCTGCTTCTCTCTCTCTTTCAAGTTTAAAGCATATTTGAATATTTGAATATTTGTACATCAATGACATTTTTAACATTTCTGCATAAATGGCTTAACAGGAAATAAAATATTTTATAATCATATATTTTTATATTTAGTAAAATATTTTTTTACTTAATTTGTTAAGAAATCTTTATAGGGGTGTGAGGATCAATGATGATAATTATTTTATTGCAAGTAAGACTTATTTGAGTTAATATTTGGTTATTCATTAAAATGTATAATACAGTAGTCCGTATAAAAAGGCCGAATAAACCTGTTCAAACAATCTAGACATTATGAACAAATTATTTAACAAAAGATGATACTGCAGTAAAATATCTGTAGTCTTTTAATAAGCATGATGTGTACAAGATAGAGAGGGTATGAACAGTTAATTGTTTGTTTTGAAATCTGTGAGACGGAAGTTGTCCAATAATAAAAGTGAAACACACGTGGTTGTTGTCATGCGGTGAACTTGGCCAATCGTGTTATATTGGTGTCGTCATCTTAGCTACAGCAGGCGCTCTTCAGATGCTGCGCGGGCTGTATCAGTAGTCTGATCTCGGAGCGCTGTCGCGGTACTTTGATGCCACATGTGACAGTCACATGACGTTGGCGCAGCATCAATCCGGAAAAAATTTCTGCGCAGCGCTGCGCAGCGCTGCATGAAGTCGAACGCACCTTTTATCAACCAATCAGAATCAACCATGCGATATACATTCAAGGGCCACTTTATTAGGTACAAGTACCAGGTTGGACCCCATTTGCCTTCAGAACTGCCTTAATCCTTTGTGGCATAGATTCAACGAGGTACTGGAAATATTCCTCAGAGAATTTGTTCCATATTGACATGATAGCATCAAGCAGTTGCTGCAGATTTGTCGGCTGCACAGCCATGATCTCCCGTTCCACCACATCCCAAAGGTGCTTTATTGGATTGAGACCGGTGACTTTGGAGGCCCTTTGAGTAAAGTGAAATCATTATCATATTCAAGAAACCAGTCTGAGATGATTCACGCTTTGTCGTAGCCTTAGTTTCCAGTTCTTAGCTGAGAGGAGTGGCACCCGGTGTGGTCTTCTGCTTCTGTAGCCCATCCGCCTCAAGGTTGGACGTGTTGTGCATTCAGAGATGCTCTTCTGCATACCTCGGTTATAACAAGTAGTTTTTTGAGTTACTGTTGCCTTTCAGTCAGCTCGAACCAGTCTGGCCATTCTCCTCTGACCTCTGGCATCAACAAGGCATTTGCGCTCACAGAACTGCCGCTCACTGGATATTTTCTCCTCTTCAGATCATTTTCTGTAAACTCTAAAGATGGTTCCCAGTAGATCAGCAGTTTCTGAAACACTCAGACCAGCCCGTCTGGCACCAACAACCATGCCACGTTCAAAGTCACTTAAATCACCTTTCTTCCCCATTCTGATGCTCGATTTGAACTGCAGCAGATCGTCTTGACCATGTCTACATGCCTAAATGCATTGAGTTGCTGCCATGAGATTGGCTGATTAGAAATTTGCATTAACAAGCAGTTGGACAGGTGTACCTAATAAAGTGACCAGTGAGTGTAAATATCAAGAAACAAGCATGCATTTTAACAAATTAATGTTTAATATTGACCAGGAAGATAGGTATTGGGGATAAAACGTCAACCAGTCAAAAGATAAACTGATTCCAGAGTACGTTGACGCTGTCGTGTGTCAGTAAACAACTTTTTTCCATGTTTTATCTCTTTATATTTCTCTTTTGTGCATATAAAGGTGCAAAGGTAACTGCACTAAACAAATTGTGCTGGGCTTTGTAAATAAAGTGCTAGAATAATAATTTGCATAGATATGAGGTGTGACCTGTGCTAAAAGAAATATCTGGCTTTCCATCAGCTTGTGTTAATGCACATTTTGACACTCTTCTCCCCTCAAAATGACTATAATTCACTTCGGGTCACATGGAATGCTTTTATGGCGGAGCTACTGTATCAGTCATTTAGGTTTGGGGCTATATCTCCTTTAGGGTGGGGTTATCTGTACTTTAGAGTGGCAGTTGCGCTATGTGTTCTTAAAGGTAAGCTATCATTCATTTAAGGTGGAGACATCAGTCCCTTTTAGGACGGATCTATGTATCTTTTAGGATTGGGCTATATGTCCTTTTAGGGCGGGTCTATCAGTCCCTTTTAGAGTGGGTTCATCAGTCTCCTTTTAGGGCAGTGCTATCAGTCCCTTTAAGGGCAGGTTTATCAGTGCCTTTTAGGCCTGGTCTACCCTTTTGGGGCGGCGATATCAGTCCCCTGTTGGGGCGGCGCTATCAGTCCATTTTAGAGCAGAGCTATCAGTCCCTTTTAGGGCGGCGGTATCAGTCCCTTTTAGGACGGTGCTATCAGTCCCTTTTAGGGCAGCGCTATCAGTAGAGTCCCATTTAGGGCGGCACTATAAGTCCCTTTTAGGGCGGTGCTATTAGTCCCTTTTACGGTGGCGCTATCAGTCTCTTTAAGGACTGCACTACCAGTCCTTTTTTAGAGTGGGTTTATCAGTCCTTTTAGCCCAGTGCTATTAGTCCCTTTTAGACCAGCGCTATCAATCTCATTTAGGGTGGAGCTATCAGTCCCTTTTGGGGCTGCACTATCAGTCCCTTTTTAGAGTGGGTTTATCAGTCCTTTTTAGGGTGGCACTATCAGTCCATTTTAGGGCAGAGCTATCAGTCCCTTTTACGGCGGCACTATCAATCCCTTTTAGGGCGGCACTATCAATCCCTTTTAGAGTGGCACTATCAGTCCCTTTTAGGGCAGCGCTATCAGTAGAGTCCCTTTAAGAGCGGCGCTATTAGTCCCTTTTACGGTGGCGCTATCAGTCCCTTTAAGGACAGCACTACCAGTCCTTTTTTAGAGTGGGTTTATCAGTCCTTTTAGCGCAGTGCTATTAGTCCCTTTTAGGCCAGCGCTATCAATCTCATTTAGGGTGGCACTATCAGTCCATTTTAGGGCAGAGCTATCAGTTCCTTTTAGGGCAGAGCTATCAGTCCATTTTGGGCAATGCTATCAGTCCCATTTAGGGCAGCGCTATCAGTCTCATTTAGGGCAGTGCTATCAGTCTCATTTAGGGCAGCGCTATAAGGCCTTTTAGGGCGGCGCTATTAGTCCCTTTCACGGTGGCGCTATAAGTCCCTTTAAGGTGGTGCTATCAGTCCCTTTAAGGATGGCGCTACCAGTCCCTTTTTAGAGTGGGTTTATCAGTCCTTTTAGCGCAGCGCTATCAGTCCCATTTAGGGTGGAGCTATCAGTCCCTTTTGGGGCAGCACTATCAGTCCCTTGTTAAAGTGGGTTTATCAATCCTTTTTAGGGCGGCACTATCAGTCCCTTTTAGTGCAGCATTATCAGTCCCTTTTAGGCCAGCGTTATTAGTTCCTTTTTAGAGTGGGTTTATCAGTCCTTTTTAGGGCGGCGGTATTAGTCCCTTTTAGCACATCGCTATCAGTTCCTTTTAGGGTGACGCAATCAGTCCCTTTTTAGAGTAGGTTTATCAGTTCCTTTTAGGGGAGCACTTTCAGTCCCTTTTAGGGCATCGCTATCAGTCCCTTTTAGAGCGGCACTATCAGTCCCTTTTAGGCCGGCGCTATCAGTAGAGTCCCATTTAGGGCGGCACTATAAGTCCCTTTTAGGGCGGTGCTATTAGTCCGTTTTACGGTGGCGCTATCAGTCCCTTTAAGGACAGCACTACCAGTCCTTTTTTAGAGTGGGTTTATCAGTCCTTTTAGCCCAGTGCTATTAGTCCCTTTTAGGCCAGCACTATCAGTCTCATTTAGGGTGGAGCTATCAGTCCCTTTTGGGGCTGCACTATCAGTCCCTTTTTAGAGTGGGTTTATCAGTCCTTTTTAGGGTGGCACTATCAGTCCATTTTAGGGCAGAGCTATCAGTCCCTTTTAGGTCGGCGCTATCAGTCACTTTTAAGGCGGCGCCATCATTCCCTTTTAGGGCAGTGCTATCAGTCCCATTTAGGGCAGCGTTATAAGGCCTTTTAGGGGCGGCGCTATTAGTCCCTTTCGCGGTGGCGCTATCAGTCCCTTTTGCGGTGGCGCTATCAGTCCCTTTAAGGTGGCGCTATTAGTCCCTTTAAGGTGGCGCTATTAGTCCCTTTTACGGTGGCGCTATAAGTCCCTTTTAAGGTGGCGCTATCAGTCCCTTTAAGGACGGCGCTACCAGTACCTTTTTAGAGTGGGTTTATCAGTCCTTTTAGCGCAGCGCTATCAGTCCCATTTAGGGTGGAGCTATCAGTCCCTTTTTAAAGTGGGTTTATCAGTCCTTTTTAGGGCGGCACTATCAGTCCATTTTAGTGCAGCATTATCAGTCCCTTTTAGGCCAGTGTTATTAGTTCCTTTGTAGAGTGGGTTTATCAGTCCTTTTTTAGAGTGGTGCTATCAGTCCTTTTTTAGAGTGGGTTTATCAGTCCTTTTTTAGGGTGGTGCTATCAGTCCTTTTTTAGAGTGGGTTTATCAGTCCTTTTTAGGGTGCCGCTGTTAGTCCCTTTTAGCACATCGCTATCAGTCCCTTTTAGGGTGGCACTATCAGTCCCTTTTTAGAGTGGGTTTATCAGTTCCTTTTAGGGGAGCACTTTCAGTCCCTTTTAGGGCATCGCTATCAGTTCCTTTTAGGGTTGTGCTATCAGTCCCTTTTTAGAGTGGGTTTATCAGTCCTTTTTAGGGTGGCGCTGTTAGTCCCTTTTAGCACATTGCTATCAGTCCCTTTAAGGGTGGCAGTATCAGTCCCTTTTTAGAGTGGGTTTATCAGTTCCTTTTAGGGGAGCACTTTCAGTCCCTTTTAGAGCATCGCTATCAGTCCTTTTTAGGGTGTCAGTATCAGTCCCTTTTAGGGCGGCACTATCAGTCCTTTTTATGGCGGGCCTATCAGTCGCTTTTTAGAGTGGGTTTATCAGTCCTTTTTAGGGTGGCGCTATTAGTCCCCTCTAGGACTGCGCTATCAGTTCCTTTTAGGGCAGCGCTATCAGTCACTTTTAGGGTGGTGCTATCAGTCCCTTTTAGGGCGGGCCTATCAGTCCCTTTTTTGAGTGGGTTTATCAGTCCCTTTTAGGGTGACGCTATTAGTCCCTTTTAAGGTGATGCTATTAGTCCCTTTTTAGGGTGAGTTTATCAGTCCTTTTTAGGGTGACACTATCCGTCCCTTTTAGGGTGGCGATATCAGTCCCTTTTAGGGCAGTGCTATCAGTCCGGCACTGTCAGTCCCTTTTAGGGCAGGACTATCTGTTCCTGTTAGGGTGGAGCTATCAGTCCCTTTTAGGGCAGGCTATCAGTTTTTTTTTAGGGTGGGGCTATTAGGTCTTTAGGGTGTGGCTATTAGTGCATGTTTCATTTCTGCCCTACTGTTGTCCATTTGTCAATCTTCCTCCATTTTATTAGCAACCATCTTCCAAAGATCCAATCGGTTCCCAAATGATCCAATCATGCACCGCCCTACATTTTTTTGTCTTATTTCAGAACAGTTTTACTTGGATGTACGTCACAATATGGGAAAAAGGAACAATCTTAACTTCTGTTTCATGGCAAATCTGAGAACGTACATGTAAACAAGTTTAATGTCTCAACCATTTTACCGGAAGTGTCAACATAATTGAATATTCGACTAACACATGGACTAAAAGTTTAATCGCTTTTGTAAGCTACCCAAGCAGTCCAGACTGACACAACAACATTGTTTTCAAATGTATTCACTTTGCTGAGAGTTTTCTTGTCGAGTGATAACTATTCTTCGAAAATGATGCCGCGATTTAGTCATGTGACCAATTCAGCTAAAACAGTGGAAGACATTGTATCAGCTTTTGTTTTGGATGCTCTCTGTATTAGTGGAGACATGGCCAAAGCATGATAAATATGTTTGCCAGTGGAGCGCAAATAAGATGAAATGATAAAAAAAGTCTGCAGCCATTAGTAAATTCACCCTTCAGTTATTCGCTTGCAAATAGATGCTGTAAAACCAGGACTCTTTCACTGTACTCTCATCCATGAAGAGTGCTTTTATCATGAGATTCAGTGTGTGCTCAGAGAAGCGAAGACCATTTTTCTGTTGTGTATCTCATTGAGAGGAACTGTTTCTGCGCGGCTATAAAACCTGCTGGTGCTGCCATAATTACTCAAGCAGCTCTGATGCCTTTGGACTGCATAAAAATGTGGCCCAGGGCACACAGGAAAACAGCGCTGTAACCTCAATGCATGTTCATCTGACAGCAGAGAGAGAGCGAAACAGTGAGAAAGAGAAAGAGAGAGAGAGAGGAAGTCCTGTGATGACTCAATGGTGAATTGATTTGGGCTGCGAGTGGCAGGAGCAGATGAGTCAGAGTTTCCACTGTGACCAGCTCTTGCTCTCTCTATATCTCTGTCTGTCTCACTATCTGTCTTTCCCTCTTCCTTTGTTTGCATATGTCTGTGTTTAAAGGTGCACTTGTTTGTACTGTGTGTGTGTGTGTGTATGTTTGATTGTGCTAACACCTCATTTATGTAACACACGGTATGTTAAACTGCACACCAGAGTTAAAGATAAGTAAACTGTAAATAGGAACATTTTAAGTACCAGTTTTCACTATGAACTAGAGGCTTATTACCTGCCTATTAGTAAAACATGGCTGTTTATTTGTACGCATATTCTGCAGCATACTATTCTACATCCTTAACCCAATACCTAAACTTAACTACCTTAAGGCCGATTTATACTTCAGCGTCAAGCGCATGCGTATGCTACGGCGCAGCCTACGCGTGGACGCATAGCCCAAGCAATCATCATGGCCGTCGGCGTCGTTGACGTGCCCCTCTCAAAAAATGTAACGCGTACGCGTAGCGCAAACTCTGTGATTGGTCGGCTTGGTAGCGCTGACGAGTGTAGGCGGAGGTGAGAGCCGCGCGCCCGATGCAGCGAGTGTTTACAAGTGTGGAGTCCCGTGAAGGAGCTCCGGATGGAGACTGTTGTTTTGTGTTTACCTCATGATTAAAGTTGTTCCACGTCCGACGGTTCCCGCCTCAAAATGAGCAAGTTTGAGACACTTGTACATTAAGGAAGTGTTCAGGAGAAACAAAAAAAACAGCGAAGAAACTCGACACAGAGAAACATAAACACCTACTGCCAGCTAGCGTTTCGGAAGTGTATTGCAGAGAAACAGAAACAGCGCGCAGAAGTATAAATGCACGGCTACGCGTAAAGCCTGGTTTATACTTCTGCGTCAAGTGATCGCCGTAACTCACGGCGCAAGTTTGAGTGGCTCAAACTCGCTCATTTTGAGGCGGGAACCTTCGGACGTGGAACAACTTTAATCATGAGGTAAACACAAAACAACAGTCTCCATCCGGAGCTCCTTCACGGGACTCCACACTTGTAAACACCCACTGCATCGGGCGCGCGTCTCTCACCTCCGCCCACACTCGTCATCGCTACCAAGCCGACCAATCACAGAGTTTGCGCTACGCGTACGCGTTACATTTTTTGAGAGGTGCACGTCAACTACGCCGACGGCCACGGCGAGGGGCTACGCGTCCACGCGTAGGCTGCGCCGTAGCATACGCGTGCGCTTGATGCTGAAGTATAAATCGGCCTTAAGGGTTGCGCCGTGGGTTACGGCGATCACTTGACGCAGAAGTATAAACCAGGCTTATATAAGTATTCATCTTTGTGCATTGTTTAAATTGACTACCCTTTCGTTATGTTGGTGGCTGTTTTTGTCCCATTGACTTCCATTATAATTAATTTTTTTGGTTGCAAAGCCTTGACAGCATATAATCATGCATTCTTGATTTTTAGTGCTTTTCCCTGTTGGGAAGAGGTACAAGTTGTGATTTTTACTGTTGATCTTCAGTTGGCAACATTTAAGTTTAACTTTAGATAGGCCTGTGCAAATAAGCTTCTGGCTTTTATATGGAGTGAAACAGCAAATTATAGTGTGCATGCATAAATACATTTACAATGTTTACTATGATCTAAAAGCTGAACTGCTTATTTTTTTATTTTCTTAAACATACTGTATCAAGATAAGTGTGCAAAGTTCTCTCTTACCTGCATAACAAAATTTCTCTGGCCCAGATCTGGCCCACACAATCAGTTTTTGCTTGGCCCACATGTCGCTGTGAATTACGGTACATGACTGGACCAAGTCTGGCTTCCCTAAACGAGCCAAACATGGACCATATCTGGGCCAAGTCTCAGCCAAGTTAACAAACCATAACTGGGCCTGAACTGGGCCAGATATGTTGGTGTGCCACGACTGCAATGAGTTTGAAAACCCATGAAGCATTTTGCTTTAGGCGTGCTATGGGCGTGCTTTTTCTCGAAGCGACCTGATTGGTAGAATTCTTTCTTTACTCAAAAATAATTAAAACGTATTTTAAAAGTGGGTCATGATACGCCAAACTTACTTGGCCCACATTTAATT
Source organism: Danio kyathit (assembly GCA_903798195.1). Classification (NCBI taxonomy): domain Eukaryota; kingdom Metazoa; phylum Chordata; class Actinopteri; order Cypriniformes; family Danionidae; genus Danio; species Danio kyathit. Next base: position 52,103,778 of record LR812538.1, on the reverse strand, counting down.
TTCAATATCTGGTCCAAATACTACATTTGATATCTGGCCCAAGTATTGTGTGCGGTCTTAAAGACGATGCCACCTCTGCCAAACCCGGGCCATGTTTGGCCCACATGCTGTATGCCAGTGCCGGATCAATCAACGCCTGTTGTGCCAGCATTATTTCAAATATGGGCCAGAATTCTTTGCTACCTGGGTACACTCTCACAAACATAACAAACGTATTAAAATTGTGTATTGAGTATTTTCCCAAAATATGTGTCACAGCAAGAAGGTCGCTGGTTTGAGCCTCGGCTGGGTCAATTGGCATTTCTGTGTGGAGTTTGCATGTTCTCTCCATGTTGGCGTGGGTTTCCTTCGGGTACTCCGGTTATCCTCACAGTCCAAAGACATGTAGGTGAATTGGGTAAGCGAAATTGTCCGTAGTGCATGTGTGTGAATGAGTGTGTGTGTGTGGGTGTTTCCCAGTGATGGGTTGCAGCTGGAAGGGCATTCACTGCGTAAAACATATGCTTAATAAGTTGGCGGTTCATTCTGCTGTGGCGACCCCAGATTAATAAAGGCACTAAGCTGAAAAGAAAATGAATGAGTGAATTTATATTTACTATGTAACATTGTTTTATAATATTATAGTGGTATAAAAAATATTATTTAAAAAATGTAATATTATTTATTTGTTATATGGTGGAGTAGAGAATTTGTTGGGCTTCCACATCAACCAATTTTGGTTTATCTGGTAAAGAAATGTATACTATTATTGTGGTAATCCCCTCAGGTACCCTCTTTAAAAATGTGGTTGTCTCAAGTATGTATGCTATTTTCACTCGATTAACTCGGTATGATATAGAGTTGAAGTCAGAATTACTAGCCCCTCTCAATTAATAGCCCTCCTGTTTACTTTTTTCCACAATTTCTGTTTAACAGAGAGAAAAGAATAGTTTTAATAACTCATTTCTAATAACTGATTTATTTTATCTTTGTCATAATGACAGTAAATAATATTTGACTAGATATTTTTCAAGACACTTCTATGCAGCTTAAAGTGACATTTAAAGGCTTAACTAGGTTTATTGGGTTAACTAGGCAGGTTAGAGTAATTAGGCAAGTTATTGTATAACAATGGTTTATTCTTTAGACTATCGGGAAAAAAAATAGTTTAAAGGGGCTAATAATATTGATAATAATATTAAAATAGTTTAAAAAAAATTAACAACTGCTTTTATTCTAGCCGAAATAAAACAAATAAGACTTTCTCCAGAAGAAAAAATATTATCAGACATACTGTGAAAATTTCCTTGCTCTGTTAAACATCATTTGGGAAATATTTAAAAAAGAAAAAATAATTTGAAGGGGGGGCTAATAATGACTTCAACAGTACTGTAGTACTTCTGACTTCAACAGTACTGTACATCAAAAGTCTGATGATTTTTGGCAGTTATGGACACCTTTTTGGTGCTACATTAATAATTGTCTTTTTATTCTATGGTGCATATTTAGCCCCCAGCCTGATTGTATTAGTATGTTTACTTGTTTGTATATTTCCCATTATTTTTTACTGTATAGCTGAGACTGTGTTTGTATGTGCATGTGCATTAAAATAACCGGCAATTAATTTGAAATTTTTTTTAAGGAATAGTATTACATTATAAAAATAGTTACATTTTTCAAGTTTATTTAGATACACAATCATGTTGATACAAACCTACATGCATGCATACACACAAAACAAGTGTAAAACATCATTTTAGTTGATAAGAATATTAACATAAAAATAAATATTACCTCAAAATATGGTACAAAACAAGATAATCTGAGCTTTAGATGAACATTTTGAACAAATGTTATAAGCTCTAATCCCAGAGGTGTAAAGAGTACCTGAAAACCATGAGTAAAAGTACAGATACCTTACTGTAAAAATTACTCCATTACAAGTTACAAGTCACTAATACCAATAAGACTTGAGTAAAAGTATTAAAGTATCTGATTTTAAAAGAACTTGAGTATTTTACTCATACTGAATGTAGGCTCAAAGAACACCCAGAAAGGTTTAATTTTCCTAATATACAAATTAAATTTAACTCCTCAATGTTTCAAAATGGCAGAACAAAATAGATAAAAAAAAATAGAACAAAAAGTCTCAGTCAAACTCAAATGTTCAAAAAAGGCACAAACAATTTTTCAAAAAAAATAAAAAATAAAAAGTAGTAAAACGTAGTAAAAAAAATCAGATTCACCTCTCAGTCTCAGAGGGGGGCAATATTTTTTATTTTAAGTAGTTTTTCAATTGATCAGGATATTTTCTCTGTATTAAAATTAAACAAAGAGTAGCAGTGTTATTTTTCAACTTAGTAAACTACATATAAATTCAATGAAAAATACATCACAAACTCACAGCTAAATGCACCTGATGCAAAATGTATCATTTCAGTGATACACAAAAAAAAAAAATTAAGCTAAAATATAGTCATGTCATGTCGCAGTGGTTTTTGCCATATCAGTAACTGTATTAACTTTTGGTTACATTATGCTTACAATACCATTGTAAAGTCAGACATAATTTTACTAAATTCACATTAAATTAACATTAAATAGGCTAGACTCTTACCCAGGGCTGAATTTGTGCCGGAACACGCCGGATCCGGATACGGCACCTCATTTTACCGATCCACCGTCCACTGTTCACTTTCAGTTTTTTCCGCGATACCCCTGCGCCATCCACTGACCCAACACCTCCCACTCCCCGCTCCCCACTTTCGTGCGTGACGTTCACATGATTTAGCTTATAAATAGCATACAGTACCTTCAGCACCCTGCAGATGGCGATATCGCCTCGTTCGCCCAACAAATTAGCCATGGTAGATAAAGATGCCGACTTGTCGTGCACAATCTCAATGTAATGAGTAACGGTAAGCATCTGTTCAAATGTAGTGGAGTAAAAAGTACATATATTCAATCTAAAATGTAGTCAAGTAGAGAGTAAAAGTTGCTTATATTTTTGATACTCAGTACAAGTACAAAGTAGCCAAAAAAATACTTAAGTAAAGTAACGAAGTCCATTTACTCAAGTACTTTACACCACTGTCTAATGCCAAACTTCATTGGTTCTTGCATGTCATGCGATCAAACATCCATTAAACATTAAAACCATCAACATCAGAAATGTGAATCTTCTTCAAAGCATTCATTCATTTATTTTCCTTCGGCTTAGTCCCTTATTTATCCGGGGTCGCCACAGCGGAATGAAACGCCAACTATTCCAGCATATGTTTTATGCAGCGGATACCGTTCCAGCTTCAACCCAGTATTAGGAAACACCCATACACTCTCGCATTCACACACTCAAACACTACGGCCAATTTAGTTCATCCAATTCACCTATAGTGCATGTCTTTGGGCTGTGGGGAAAGCGGAGCACCCGGAGGAAACCCACGCCAACATGGGGAGAACATGCAGACTCCACAGAAGTGCTACTGACCCAGCCGGGACTCGAATCAGCGACTTTCTTGCTGTGAGGTGACAGTGCTAACCACTTAGCCACCGTGCCACCCACAAAGCAATAAAATTATCAATATATCTCAATATCACTATGTATATCAACAACTATAAATAATCAGTAATCAACTTTACTTGATTTAGTTTCAAGTCAAACACCAGGCTGATTTCTTAAAAATAGACTTTTTAGTTTTAGTACTAATAACTGAAGTTTAGAAAATATAATTTCAACAAACATTTTTTTTTTTTGCAGATAAGTATAAGGAGAAAAAACTGAATTAGTTTTGCATGTTAAACTGATCTTTCCCATTCATCTGCACAGACAGAGACTTCTTCTCAGTGCTCGTGTGTCCTAAAGCATCTCTCATGGGCCACTAATCTGGTTGCGATTTCGTAACTAGCTGACCTTGCAAACGTTCTGTCAGGGATGTTTTATGGCCATCAGGTTGCTTTCAGCTTGGCCTGCGACTGAATCAGACGTAGGTGGGTCACGAACGCATCTCTCTCAGAATGAGAATGAGTGGGAACCGTTCTGAATCTGTGGGCCGAGGCCAGAAGAGCTGCAAATAAACAGTGGGGGATTTTTTTATTTTTCATTTGCAACGGCACACGCATATGCTAGAAAACTGAGTCTATAGGCTTAAATTGGAACATATTTAGACTGTTAACAGCAGAGTTTGGCAACACTTATTCTAAGGGCTGGTTTAGAGCTGTTTACACCTGGCCACTTTATGCGTCTTCTCTAGTCGGATAGCTAACTGATTGAAAATGGTTCTATTTGGTCACATACATAAATTCATCCTCGCTAAATGGATATATAGTGGGGGAAATAAATATTGAACATGTTTTTTCCTGAGATAATATTTCTAAGGAGCTGTTGACATGGAATTGAACCAGATTTTGGTTAAAACCCAAACAATACAAACATAAAAATAATTTAGTTATGTTAGTTAGTTATGTGTAATAACAATGGAATGACACCAGGATAAAGTACTGAACTACTGAAACTTAAGTAATACTTTTTTTTGGTGATGGCAGCTTAAAGACGCCTCTCATGGACAATGAAGTATAAAAATCTTGACGGTTCTGTGGGTCTCGTCTATCAAATCTCATCTTTTTTTGTATTTTCTACTGGATTCGAGTCAGGTGACAGCTTGATTTTCTTTCTCTGAAAGCATTTGAGAGTTTCCATGGCTGTGTTTTGGATCATTGTCCTGCTAAATTGTCCATTTTGGTTTCCTCTTTATCATCCTGCTAATGTAGATGTTGGATTGAACCTGCTAATATTCATTTACACTGAGGAAGGGCAGAGGGTTGCTGAAGAACTACTGAGAGATTTCAGCTGTTGTCTGGGCTTTCACTGCCTTCATGTGTTCAGTTCTTTTTTCCTGAGCGTCATTTCATTTTATTACACATAATTTAATTTGTAAACTAATTAGGAAGTAAGTAATCAGTAAGTAATGTGTATTTATATAGCGCATTTATTGTGTATAGCCATACACCCAAAGCGCTTCACAATCATGAGGGTGGTCTCTCCACACCACCACCAGTGTGCAGCATCCACTTGGATGATGCGACAGCAGCCACAGGACAACGGCGCCAGTGCGCTCACCACACACCAGCTATTGGTAGTGATAGAGCCAATTCAGTGGATGGGGATGATTGGGAGGCCGGTAAGGGCCAATGGAGGGAATTTGGCCAGGACACCCCTACTCTTTCCATTGGATTTTATATAACCACAGAGTCTCAGGACCTCGATTTAACATCTCAACCGAAAGACAGGTTAGTTTTTAGTTTTGTTTTCTTAGCATATATGGATTTCTTTGGTTGTTATCAACATCTGGTGAAAATTTCAAGTGAACAGCACCTTTAGAAATATGTTTTATGAGGAAAAATGGTGACGTATTCAATACTTATTACCCCGACAGTAAATCCGAACTTTAAAATCTATGCTATATGCAAATTTAACAAGGTTACTTTGACTAAAAGCGCACACTGTTATATAGGCTAAATCAGTGGTCCTCAACCACCGTGCTGCGGACTGGTACCTGTTCGTGGATTAATTGTTATCTGGCCGCACAAAAAATCATTAATCATTTCTGTTTTATGTATTATCTGAGTCTGATCGATCTTTTATTTTGAAAAGTCTTTTATTTTTAAAAATAACCGTATTCTTTCGCTTAAACCTCAGTCAATTGAGCACCCAAATTGAACCCTCAAGCAG
>LR812538.1:51965571-52093071 GCA_903798195.1 Danio kyathit | reverse complement strand
AATAGGTCATTTTTTTTTTTTTTTATTGTATAAATAAATTGTATACAAATTCTAATACAATCATAATAAAATATAATATTTAATACTACATTTAAAAATGCAAAAGAAGAAGTTGCAGGTTATAATACTTATGTTTTGAACTGCTTTGCTAAACACTTATGCTGCAGACGTGCTATAATGAGCTGCAGTTTATAAATGAAAATGTAAGCTCAGTATTAGTCACAGATGTAATCGAGATAACAGTGGGTGGAAAGAGCTAACCGCAGCTCAATGTTGTTTTGAGAAGAGAGAGATACAGACATATGAACACACTGACATTTGCAGCAAGACAGACAACAGCCTGACGATCATATACTGATAACTTTAAGATATTGCTTTCAGTTCTGCTTGTCTAGATATATCATGACAGAGAAACCAAACCTGCCCTTTCAGAGAAGTTTCAGCCAGTCAATGTAGACATTGTTATAATCGTTTAGTCATATTATAAAAAAAAGCCTGATTTAATCAAGATCAACATTTGTTTATCAGTGATATTTCTTATTAAACCTTAAGTCTTTAAAACCCTATGAAACCATACGTTTTTTTGGTTTTCAAAAAAGCATAAATTGTTAACATTCACTCGCCGGCCACTTTATTAGGTACACCTTACCAGTACCGTGTTGGACCCCTTTTGCCTTCAGAACTGCCTTAATCTTTCAAGGCATAGATTCAACAATGTACTAGACATATTACTCAGAGATTTTGGTCCATATTGACATGATAGCATCACGCAGTTGCTGCAGATTTTTCAGCTGCACATCCATGATGTGAATCTCCCGTTCCACCACATCCCATACTGTAGGTGCTCTATTGGATTGAGTCTGGTGACTGTGGAGGCCATTTGAGTACAGTGAACTCTTTGTCATGTTCAAGAAACCAGTCTGAGATGATTTGCGCTTTATGACATGGCCCGTTATCCTGCTGGAAGTAGCCATCAGAAGATGGATACACTGTGGTCATAAAGCGATGGACAAGGTCAGCAACAATACTCAGGTAGGCTGTGGCATTGACATGATCCTCAATTGGTACTAATGGGCCCAAAGTGTGCCAAGAAAATATCCCCCAAACCATTACACCACTTACCACCAGCCTGTTGAACCGTTGATTCAGTGCAGGATGGATCCACGCTTTCATGTTGTTGATGCCATATTCTGACCCTACCATCCGAATGTTGCAGCAGAAATCGAGACTCATCAGACCAGGCAACGTTTTTCCAATCTTCTATTGTCCAATTTTGGTGAGTCTGTGTGAATTGTAGTCTCAGTTTCCTGTTCTTAGCTGACAGGAGTGGCACCCGGTGTGATCTTCTGCTGCTGTAGCCCATCTGCCTCAAGGTTGGACGCATTCAGAGATGCTCTTCTGCATACCTCAGTTGTAATGAGTGGTTATTTGAGTTACTTTTGCCTTTCTATCAGCTGGAACCAGTCTGGCCATTCTCCTCTGGCATCAACAAGACATTTGTGCCCACAGAACTGCCGCTCACTGGATATTTTCTTTTTTTTGGACCAGTCCCTGTAAACTCTAGAGATGGTTGTGCGAGAAAATCCCAGTTGATCAGCAGTTTCTGAAATACTCAGACCAGCTCGTCTGGCACCATCAACCATGCCATGTTCTGTAAGACTGGATTTTACTGGATTTTAATCAAACAAACATCTCTTGCAATAAAGTCATAAAAACTCTGGAATCTGGGGAAGGAGACACGAGGACACCCTCAGAGCATCCTTCTCACCCCCTCCCTCTCCCCTACTGGTGTTGTTTTTAATTATAATCATTCAGGTGTGGTTGGTAAACTGGTGAACTCTTTCAACTTTATTTACCCCAAACAAATTGATAAACCTTCGTCGGGAGTTAACCCAGAGACCATTCTTGTGTTTACAGATGTTAATGAAAAGATAAACTGGTGAACTCTTTTTGCACTATTTACCCAAACTCATTGATAAACCTTTGTAGTTAATTAACTCCGAGAACAAAGGACATTCCTGGGTTCACAGATGTTAATTAAAAGATAAACTGGTAAATGTTTTTTCTCTCCTAGGGATGACAACCCCTAATAAAGATCTCTGGATAAACTTTTTCACCCCAAACAAATATGTGATTTTTGGTGGTTAATTAACTCTGAAAGCCTAGTCAAATATTTGGGTGCTAAATATTCATGACTGTGTCATAAGATGTTAATGGGTATTTAAGGAGTCTTGGGAAACTACTTGGGGAAGCTTCTGTAGCCAGACTTCCCGCACAGCCTTTGTGTGTCTCTCATATTGCCAGGTATGCTGACTTTATCAAATTATTTTTAACATTGTATTTGTACTTGTGTTTATATGTTATGCTGATCAGTTGTGTTTATATTCCTTTCGATTCAATTTAAATGATGTTTTTACCTGCCTGGCAAAATAAATGTTAACCCTTTTGATTAATTCTGGAGTATTCTGAATTCATTGTATCCAGTAGATTAAGTGGAGCCTTTTCGCTACCTTTATGGCGGCATAATTATGGAAATTATTAGACCCATAGACTATATGTAGGATCGCCCCCGTAGTTTGGAGATCTTTTTAATTCTATAACCACTGAGACTAGCAAGTTACGGATCTTGATTAAGTGAGATGTTTTCTTTTGGCACGAGTTAGTATTGTACAACCAGCCTAATTAAATATTAATTCATCCCGTATCCTCTGACTAATTTCAGAGTGTCTTCCATTCTGTCCGTGAGAAGAGACGCAACCCGGGGCGTGGAACTCTGAGCGGCGATTGGCCCTAATGAACGTACAATTAGAATATCAGACCCAAGAAAATATCAAATTCTAAATTATATCACAACTGCAAATATGATCAGCTAAACGTGAATGGTGAATTGATAATAAAATAGAATTGGAGTCAGATTAAATTATGCGTAAAGTCAGAGGTTAAATTGGTCAATAAATTTTAATGAAATAACAACTTTTCCAGAAGCGTCCGAAAAGACATACACGCAGATACCTTCGACCACAACACTGGATTCCGTCATTGGGCCGGTGGGTGGATTCTTACAGTGGTGACGTGCCCTCCGTGATTGTCCCAGGCGAGTGACGTCTTTTCGGCGCGACTATTCAGATCCAAACCGAGTATGAGGTTTGAGCTTCTCCTTCTGTCTCTCCAGCTATTGTGGTAAGTCCATTTTTGTTCTTATTCTAGGAAGTCTTTAGGGAAAGTTAAAGCACACCCCATATAGACACATTTTTAGAACGGGTCGACATACCCACAACAGACCGGAGACCGTAGAAATCCGGTATAACCTGAGTTTAATAACAGACAAAATGGAGCATCAGGGAAATGGTAGCACGAGTATAGACAAGGAGGTGATGGAGTCTATGGCCTCAAAATTGAAAGATCTCCTTTTCCGCTTGCGTGAAAACAATGGATTAGATTTTGACTGGAATAATGATCAAATTCTAGCCTGGTATCTTACCGATGGTCGAAAGCTAGAAACTAAATCATCCTATCAAAAGCTGATCTTTGTAATAATCTATTTGCTACGTCGTAATGATATAGCAACTATTGCTGAAAACGAGCGCATAATCGCGTGCATAAAAGATTTAGAGATTGCGCGATCGGAAGAGCTGAGAAAACTCCGAGCACAAGTCGAGGCATCGGTGTACGACAAACAAACTTGGGCAAGACAGGGCGAGGCAATGGAAAGCCAAATAAAAAAGCTTGAAAAAAAGTTAAAATTGGGGAAAAATTACACCGCTGCGATCGAAGAATGCTGCAATTCTGCAGGATTCCCCGTAGCCGAGGTGAAATTGGCGGCTATAAATGCTAAATGTGGAGGCGAAATAGACAGCGATAGTGATGAAGATGATGGCTCCATTTTCGCGAGTAGCAATAAAGATCATCTTCCCATAAGCGAGGCTCGCAGTCGAGCTTCTAAGCCGAAGGGTAGTATGATGGTACGCGATTCCTCTCCGGAGCCTACAAACGATATTTATTATCGCCCAAATAGGCCCGAAGGAAAAGGCCGTAGCCCCGTACTAACTAGAGCTAAAACTGGCGTCGTTCGCAGAAAGACTCAAAAAGTTGCTGTACTCAAAACAATGACCAACGCGGATGATGAAATAACTACGATCAGCCGCCCATTAACATGTGAGGAATGCACAAAACACAAAGAAGTTGTGGGAATGATGCCGAGAAGAGGCCCTTTCCAACCCTACTGGGACAACCTGATGCTGCAGACTTCAGTGTATAATCTAGAGATCAGAGACGCGTGGCAAATAGCCCTCCTTACTATCCCCGAGGAGTTAAAACCAAAAATGTCACAAGAATTAAAAACCGGAGAAATCCTGGTTAAACGGGAAGATGAGGATGAAAAGGATGTGTATGAAAGATTAAGAGAAGCTCTGCTCGAGCTAAGGGGACCGACACACGCCGAATGGAATAGGATATTAGAAATAAAGCAAGCGAATAAAGAACCATTTGAAATATATGCGGAGCGTTTGTGGGTTACGTACAAAGAGCATTCGGGCTTGGAAGATGCACAGCGCGATCAGGAAGTTTTACTACAACTCCTGAAAAACAATGCAGGGCATCATATCCAACAAGCGCTGATACATGGAGCCGATCCATCAGAAAACACCTATCGGTCACTGGTAGATTGGGCTTCCAAAATAGAGACTCGACTTAAACAAATAAAATCTCATTCAGTTTCAACAACCCAATGGCTCGCCGAAGGAAAAGGCGCGACTACCTTCAAGCAAAATCCGCGGCCTCCCTGTCAGTATTGCAACAAAAACAATCACGCGACCCAAAACTGCTTCAAGTTACGCAGGGAAGGAGGCAATCAGAAAGTGCACTCTAAATCTGACAGTGAAATCCTGAAAGAATTGGAGGAGCTGCTTATCAAATGCAAAACCCCCGAGGGCGATGAAAACCAAACAGGCGAACCCTCTAGAAATCAAAACGACCGATGCAAGCGCTTGCAAGCAGATATGATGGAAGTGCTCAGAAAATACAATTTCCAATAGGGGTGCGTGGCCTCCATTGCATTAGGGAGCATTATCCAGAGCGGCAACCGAATTAAAATAAGAGCTAACCTTGGAGGCCGGTTAGTTAATATTTTTCTTGACACCGGAGCCGCCTGTTCTTGCACTAATATTTTAATGCCCCTAAGCAAACGAACGATTCAAATTCAAGGGATAAACAACTCTTCAGTGACAGCGATTCAAACACTCCCGATCCGACTTGATTTAGGCGTTGTAGTGCTAAATGAGCCGTTCTGGTATTTACCAGATAACAGCGAAGGGACTGTGTTGGGAATGGACATTATGAGAAAGCATGGCTTTGTTATCCACTGTTTTGAAAAATTGATCGAGGTGCAAACTAACAAAACAACCAAGACATGTCAGAACCAGAAGCAGGCCACCATTATGTCCATATCCAAACCAGACCCAGTCCAACTCCTCATCAACAAACACACTGATGTGTGGGCGAATCACGAGCATGACTGCGGCCTCATTGACTTTGAAGTGTGCATCGAGGGAGAGCCCCCTCCCCCGCAAAAACAATATCGCATCAAACCAGAGGCAGAGGCCGCTGTTCATGAAATAGTGAAGCAGCTTGAAGTGAGAGGGGTGGTTCGGCGATGTTGTTCAACAACAAACTCTCCGTGTTTACCCGTACCAAAACCTAACGGTAAATGGCGTCTTTGTATCGACTACCAGCGCCTTAACAGAGTTCTGCCCAAGGCAACTCCGATAGTGGCAAATCCTTCGACAATCTTATCACAAGTTTCAACCAATGCTTCGTGGTTCACAGTGCTTGACATTAAAAATGGCTTTTGGTCTATTAAAGTCAAACGCGAAGACCAGTGGAAACTGGCGTTTACTGTGAATCAAATGCAGTATACGTGGGAACGAATGCCACAAGGCCTTCATAACAGCCCAGCCATTTTCCATCGAGCGGTGGCGGATGTACTCGGTCCCTTGCTAGGGACTGGTGAAGTAGTTCACTATGTAGATGACATCTTGATAGTCACAGAGGAACCATTCGAGAACCACTTGCAATTGGCTGACAAAGTGTTGCAGACGTTAGGTGATGCAGGATTCAAAATGAACAAAGACAAAGCTCAAATCGCACAAAGGGAAGTACACTATTTAGGGTATTCCCTGACACAAAATCATAAAGCCTTAACGGATGACAGAAAAAAATGTATCGCCGAACTGCCCCGACCCCACACTTTAAACTCACTGCAAAAGGTACAGCAAACTATTTACGAGACTTCATTCCCGACTTTGCAAAAACCGCAGCCCCCTTATACTCTCTCTTGAAAGGGAAAACTAAACCGAACGATGTCCTGGAATGGACAGATTTACACGAACAGGCGTTTACCGATTTAAAACAACGATTGTGCGCCGCGCCAGCCCTGGGTTTGCCCAACCCGTCAAAAACATTTCACATCCAAGTAGATGCGCATGAAATTACAATAAGCGGAGTTCTAGCTCAGGAATGTGGCGGAAAACTACGCCCAATCGCTTATTATAGCCGGAAAAAATCACTGGTGGAGCAGGGATTCGATCCCTGCACTCAGCATGTTCTCGCGGTGCATTGGATGTTAAAAACAACGGAGCCCATGGTGGGGTTTCAACCTATTGTTTTGCACACCATGCACACGCCTGTACGCATGCTGATACAGGGCCGAATTAAAGGAGTTTCCTCTCAAAGATTAGCGAGGTGGCTAGCCGACATTCAATCACGCGAAATCATAATAAAGAATACGCGAATTCTGCCACATCTGCTTGGTGACGTTGAGGGACACCCCCACACGTGTCAGCCTGAACAAGAGACACAAAGTCTCGTATATGACCGGTTGTTGCCAGGCCAAGTGCAGGTATACATAGACGGATCACGATTTTGTCAAGATGGTCATTTCTATGCAGGCTGTGCAGTGTGGTCCCCCCAACTTGCAGAGACAGATGCGAAACGGCAGCTATTAGTCAAACTGCCGCCTAACATATCCGCACAAGAAGCTGAGCTCATTGCATTGCTTGAGGCGATCAAAGCACACCCCGAACCGCTTTGCGTGTATACAGATAGCCGCTATGCGTTTGGGGTGGTAACTGATTTTATGGCTCAATGGCAATTGAGGAATTTCCTCACTTCTGCCGGGACACCTATCAAGCATTTCAACACCATAACTGCAATTTGGAGTGCGATACAGATGCACGAGAACCCGTCTCTGTTGTGAAAGTGCGCGCGCACATAACCAAAGACCCGGATGTGCACGAGAAAAACAATAACATTGTTGATCAAATGGCTAAGCTAGCAGCCGTGAAAGGCGAGCAATGGAAAAACGACACATCTGTATCTGTGGCCAGTGCGGTTCAAGTCACTCCAATCGACTTAATACAGTATCAAAAAGATCTGTGGGCTTCTGATGGAGAACTTGTGCCGTACTTAAAACATGATCGGATGATAAGTGTGGCCGAAGGCATTATTCTCCACGATGGAAAATTTGTCGTTCCGGAAGCCCTCCAAAAACCGGTAATCAAATTATATCATGATTATGCGCATGTGTCAGCAGCAAAAACAACCCAGCTGATACAAAACCAATTTTGGTGGCAAGGAATGGCAGCTGACATTGAGAGATGGTGTAACTCTTGTTTGGTGTGTGCCACAGTTAATCAAGGAAAACAAGGCCGAACGAATCTATGTAGGCCTGAACCACCTAAAGGGCCTTGGGAGTCCTTGCAATTAGACTTTATCGGTCCGTTACCCAGTGCAAAAGGGGGATATCGCTACTGCCTTGTGATAATTGACAAATTTTCAAAATGGGTTGAAGCAATTCCTACTCGTAATAACACCGCAAACACAGTGGCGCGTGTGATGGCGAATCAGATCATCCCTCTCTGGGGAGCACCAATTCAAATCGAATCTGATCAAGGGACTCACTTTACCGGACAGATCATGAAAGACATGTGTAAAATCCTAAACATCAAGCAGAAATTTCATATTCCATACAGACCACAAAGTTCTGGAATGGTTGAACGAGCAAATCGCACCATTAAAGAAAATATCTCTAAACAGATAGCTCAACACCAGAATCAATGGATTAATGCACTACCAACTGTTTTGACTGTACTGCGAGCAACCCCTTCAAAAGCCACGGGCATCAGTCCATACGAGCTTATGACGGGAAGGGTAATGAAGTTACCCATTGACCCAGAAATTTCCCCAGCAGATCTAGGGCCTCTCATACTCGCGACACAGCAGACAGTGTTAAGGCAACTGCAAGAAAGATTAAAAGTGTTGTACAGCCAGGCCGACTTAAAACGACAACAGTCAGATATGGCCAACGACGCACATTTTAATCCCATCTCAGAGACAAAATTTTCAGAAGGAGACATGGTGATGATACGGGTGTTTATAAAACAGAATGCATTTTCCCCTCGTTGGCACGGACCATATGAAATTAAAGCTGTCTGTAACAGCTGTGTTGCAGTGACCATAAAAGGAAAATTAAAATGGCACCACATGTCTCAATGCAAATTGTTCAAGGGTTCTCTGAACTAATGTTGATTTTCTTTTTCATAGGATGGCTACTGCAATCCCATGGAGACCAGATGCCAGAACAGTATCTGGACCCACCTGCATTGAATTAGGACAACGAATCACCCTCACACATATCCTAGGATGCGGGAGATGGGTATGGAAATATTTCAAGGGGCCATCCACATCATACATTCCAATCACATATAAGGATATAGTCATATGGCCTCCCGGTTTATCGCCGGATCAAAATTGTGCAACACGAATTTGCTGTAAAATAGGGTCCAACCTTCTCCCAGACAGAAACATAACCGGATACACAAAAGCACCGTCACCCCACCATAACATTACAGCCTGGTATAAACTTAAAGAACACCCAGGATCTAATATTGGCAGTATGTACACTATGTACGAAAACAATAATTATGGCATTGATCCAAGATCATGTTATTCTATCAAGGATCTTGAACCAGCGACATATAGATGCACACACACAATAACGCATAACAAAACCCACTTAACATTCACTGAAATGTTATTTAATTTGACACAACCTCGAATAGAAAACAAATTAAAGACATTTGTTTGGACCGGAAGAAAAGATGGTACCTATTGTGTGGGTAAATGTGAAGCAAGTTTGGACAATTACACAAGCCCACATAATTGTTCATGGACTCTACATCACTGCTTCAATTTAACCACGTGTGGATATCAAAACCCACACAGTGCCCAAAAACCTATCCCACCCCTCCGGGTGGTTTGATCAAAGGAAATGTAAATAAAACCTTGCTACATGATGTTAATTTGGTAATAGCACATGTGACGTATAACATTTCTAATATTTTATCTGCGTATGTGAAACATTGCAATCCCAATGATAGAACTTATACATGGCTACAGTCACGCATCGATGATTTAGTTTCTGATTACAAAAACAGACTCGCAGTCCAAATTACACCTGTCCGCACAAAACGAGACCTGTTTGGAAATATAGCAGGTCTTTTTGGCTCAATTAATTCTATCTCCAACACTTACAAAATTACCGGACAATCTCAATTTTCAACATGGTTGGCAAACCAGGTGGCCACTGGTTTCCAACACATCACCAATAGTAATGAAAATATTATTAAAGCAGTCAGATCTGAAGCGCAGGCGCTTCTAATGACTAGTCAAACAATTTTCAATCAGACCCGTACCATCGAGCATGACTTAGCCTGTAGATTGTATGCACAAGATTTATTCACTACTGCAAGACAAGAAATTTTAGATCTTCGTCTCCATAAGACACCTAGGCATGCCTTGAATGATCTCATCGACATTTTAGATTTGCATAGATGGCTCACATCCGAGAAGATGAAAAATATTAACTATCCTGAATTATTGTCTACTTTAATGTTGTATACTGGAAATGAATGTGTTGGCTGTATTGGGTTTTTTGCCAATTTTCCTTTAATTCACCCAGATCAAGTTTATCAAAATTCCACCACAATACGGTCTATTGGCGTTGTTGTGAAAGATCAAATTATCAAATGGGATCACCTGATGGGGTATATGACTTTGAAAGACAATGAAACCTTATTTACCACTCGCACCTGTTGCCATGAAACATCTAGTTATGTTATTTGTACTTGCAACACCTTGCAACCTTTCTCCCCACATGATTCCAAACTCATCAACGTCCAGTCATTGCATGGCCATTCAGATGCTGTTCAAGTCTCTCACACCCAATGGTGCATCGTCAGCGAGATGAATTCCTTCAACTATGGAGGCCTGACATGTCCGGCAAATCATACCTTCTGCTTGGAGGTTAAAGAGGGCTTTTCAATGGGACAGATAAACATTCTTGGCAGGATACCACTTGATACAGAAATTTCTCCCTGGTGGGAGGACACGTTTTATGAACGAAGTACACAAGATTTGGTCAACACAATGGACTTGGTACGAGAAATCATTTTTAAGACTGAATACCATCTTAACCAAGCACAGGTGGAAGCAAGCCTGGCTAAAAGGACTGCAGAAATCTTGTCCAGTGCCTCCACCCGCTCAGCACAATATGCTTACTCCTGGTGGGACTGGATGTTCCGCGGATGTGCCATTGCCAGTGTCCTTGTTTTGTTGTTTTCCATCTGCCAATGCTGTTATTTCAGATGCCTACTCCGAGCGATGCGCAGTTCCACCAACATGGCTATCACACTAAGCCCACTACAAGTGCCAGTTCTACAGAAACTGTAAATGGACTTCAAAATCCATGAATGGCCTCTTGAGGACTGATTCTGCCCCCAAGTGGCCAGGGGTGGAGTTGTAAGACTGGATTTGACTGGATTTTAATCAAACAAACATCTCTTGCAATAAAGTCATAAAAACTCTGGAATCTGGGGAAGGAGACACGAGGACACCCTCAGAGCATCCTTCTCACCCCCTCCCTCTCCCCTACTGGTGTTGTTTTTTAATTATAATCATTCAGGTGTGGTTGGTAAACTGGTGAACTCTTTCAACTTTATTTACCCCAAACAAATTGATAAACCTTCGTCGGGAGTTAACCCAGAGACCATTCTTGTGTTTACAGATGTTAATGAAAAGATAAACTGGTGAACTCTTTTTGCACTATTTACCCAAACTCATTGATAAACCTTTGTAGTTAATTAACTCCGAGAACAAAGGACATTCCTGGGTTCACAGATGTTAATTAAAAGATAAACTGGTAAATGTTTTTTCTCTCCTAGGGATGACAACCCCTAATAAAGATCTCTGGATAAACTTTTTCACCCCAAACAAATATGTGATTTTTGGTGGTTAATTAACTCTGAAAGCCTAGTCAAATATTTGGGTGCTAAATATTCATGACTGTGTCATAAGATGTTAATGGGTATTTAAGGAGTCTTGGGAAACTACTTGGGGAAGCTTCTGTAGCCAGACTTCCCGCACAGCCTTTGTGTGTCTCTCATATTGCCAGGTATGCTGACTTTATCAAATTATTTTTAACATTGTATTTGTACTTGTGTTTATATGTTATGCTGATCAGTTGTGTTTATATTCCTTTCGATTCAATTTAAATGATGTTTTTACCTGCCTGGCAAAATAAATGTTAACCCTTTTGATTAATTCTGGAGTATTCTGAATTCATTGTATCCAGTAGATTAAGTGGAGCCTTTTCGCTACCTTTATGGCGGCATAATTATGGAAATTATTAGACCCATAGACTATATGTAGGATCGCCCCCGTAGTTTGGAGATCTTTTTAATTCTATAACCACTGAGACTAGCAAGTTACGGATCTTGATTAAGTGAGATGTTTTCTTTTGGCACGAGTTAGTATTGTACAACCAGCCTAATTAAATATTAATTCATCCCGTATCCTCTGACTAATTTCAGAGTGTCTTCCATTCTGTCCGTGAGAAGAGACGCAACCCGGGGCGTGGAACTCTGAGCGGCGATTGGCCCTAATGAACGTACAATTAGAATATCAGACCCAAGAAAATATCAAATTCTAAATTATATCACAACTGCAAATATGATCAGCTAAACGTGAATGGTGAATTGATAATAAAATAGAATTGGAGTCAGATTAAATTATGCGTAAAGTCAGAGGTTAAATTGGTCAATAAATTTTAATGAAATAACAACTTTTCCAGAAGCGTCCGAAAAGACATACACGCAGATACCTTCGACCACAACACTGGATTCCGTCATTGGGCCGGTGGGTGGATTCTTACAGTTCAAAGTCACTTAAATCACCTTTTTTCCCCATTCTGATGCTCGGTTTGAACTGCAGCAGATCGTCTTGACCATGTCTACATGCCTAAATGCATGGCTGATGTGCGTTAACAAGCAGTTGGACAGGTGTACCTAATAAAATGCAAGTGTGTTTTGCAGTTTACAGTAATATTAGATTCATTTCTTAGTGTTTGATCAAAATTAAAAGTTGTATTTATAGTTTACGTGAAATGAAAAATTAAAATGTTTATTTTGCTTGCTCATGTTGTTATTCTAGAAGTGAATAATTAATCTGTGAAAGTTAATCCACTGAAAAAATGAGTTTGTTGTGATATTTTGAATGTCTGACTATTTGCTTCTGCGCTCCTACTGTTGACGTCAACCTGAATGTTTTCATAGCAACTGTATATTAATACCCTCTCTTACCGTTAGTTTGCTATGAGGGAATGATTCGCAAAAAGAAAGCCCTGCCCCCTAATCAATATTTAGTTTCAGTTGAAAGTAGGTCAACATACTGAAATAAAAGTCTCCTCAACTTCTGGTTCACGCGGACTTTAATGTACTGTAACTATTACCTAATTTTAAAATCAAACTGTTAAGCAATAGTTAAGCCATCCTTGGTATATATGACGAACACAGTCGGAGTTTTGTATTTTATTTTATCCTGGATCTTCCACGCTGTTGTCACGATCACCAGTGATCTACCCTTATAGATGGATGGAGAACAATTATTCTCACTAGAACTACAAGGTTGCAACTGATATGAACTACAACTCCCGTCATGCACCTCACACACCTGTTCCGGATCACCAGTGACTGCACACACACAGCTGGGAGCCTGTCTAAGACTGATTACACAGACTAAATAGACTGCTCACATTCCCACACACTTGGCTGAGTCTTGTTTATGTAACACCACGAAATATTTCCTAGTTTAGCCTTTCCGTGTTTCTTAACCTCTTAAGGCCCAAGGTGTTTTTTACATGCATTTTTTATTTCTCTTTGCTATTTGGGCTTATTGGAACCTAATTAGAATAAAACCTGAGTATCATCTTTTGATATAATGTACTTTTAGAGAAAAATGGAAAAAAAATGGTTCGAATTTACATAAAACACTTTTTCCTGACTGTTTTTAATGCATATATAACATATAACATTTTTTTTCCCCTTTTTGGACAGTTAAAAATAGGGTTTGGGACATTTCATATGCTGCAAAACAGTCGCAGGATGACACTTTATGTCTGTAACAAAATATAAAACATTTCAAGTATTTTAAATAGCCACAGCTAAAATGAGCTGTCCACGTATGTGAACACTCAAGCCCTAGGAGGTTATCCCTAGCCTTGTTTCTCGACTATGTTATTGCTGCCTGTACCAACTTTATTGCCACAACTCCGCATTTAGATTAACCTCATTGAGCGTTTGTTCCTGTTTGACATTTGCCTGCCTGACGTTTCTTAATAAACTGCATGTGGATCCTCACTGCCTACTGGTTACAGCTGTATAATGGACTTTTATTTTGAAGCTTTCAATAGCACATAAGACACATCAGTCATAAAAATAACCTATAAGCTGCCAGAAGTTTAACGCATGTCTTATGAAGTGGACAGATCTGTTTTTGTAGAGAAAAAAAAAATCATATTTTTAAATTATAAACCCCAATCACTTATTACAACAGTTATTAGAAATGAGTTTAGAAACAATTATTTAGAAATGTGTTGAAAAATCTTCTCAAGAATGTTCACTTGGCATGTTTCTTAAATATCTGCAAACATATTATGGTATTTTTATGCTTCAGAAGAGTCAAAAACTTACGTACAGTACCCTTAAGGACAGCAACCATATTAGACTATGCATTGCGCATGCTGTTTCTTTTTCTTATCCTTATAATGGGAAAATGTTTTCGTGTGATTTAGACCTTGTGCTTAGATTGTTCCAGTTTTTCTCAGTCACTTTGGTGCATTTCTCACAACACTATTTACATTTGCTCAACAGTTAATGCATTTCTCAAAACAATTAGTACAAACTGCAAAACCCAGTGGATAACCTGCAAAATCGTGTCACTTGCTCAAAATGGGGAGCTCATTCCTCAAAAGCAAGTATTCATGTCAATGAAAGTGTCAGTGTCATCAAGGTGAAAAGTCCCGACACCATTGTTTATGAACAAGATAGTCAAATGGCTTTGTCCTGTTTTCATTATGACAGTTTACTCGTACAGTTTTTCCAATGCAAAAAAAGTCAGATTTTGGTGACACTTCCTGAAAATGCTCAAGACAGCACTATATACTATTAGCACAGCCATTTGAAAACTACAGATGTAGTTAGACATCACTGCATTTAGTGAGGTATCTGAGTACAAGACACTGAATATGTATGTTTCACATTTTTACTGCATTTGCTCTTTACAGTTCTAATTTATTCACAGCATTGTGCAAAAGAATAAATACACCCTTATTTACAACAAACATAAACTTTCTTTGGGTAGAGCTGTGCACAACTGTAAACAATATTGCAGTACATATTGGAACTGAACCTACAACATACACAGGTCTGTTAATTCATGACATTGTTAAATTAAAAGACATTTTCAGGAAAAAAAAAAGATTTCAATGTTTTTATAAAATTAGCTTGACAGATTTTGACAACCAGTTCAACATTTTTGTATGTAATGACTCAAGTAATGAAATGAGGACTATTAGTTTTATATGGAATGACTATTCAGCATCCACAAGTTTAGTTCATTTTGACTGACATGACATAAGCAAATGATAATGTTACAAACAGCAGAGAGTTGTATGAAAGCAATTGATGCATGTCCAAAAGCATTTACAATTTGTTGGAAGGAATGAGAAACTGCTACTGTGATGTGCACAAATGACTAATTGTTTTGAGAAATGCATTAACTGTTGTGCAAATGTAAATAGTGTTGTGAGAAATGCATCACAGTGACTGAGAAAAACTGTAAAATTGAGCCCATTATTGTACTTGACTTATTGACTTGTATATACACACACACACACACACACACACACACACACACACACACACACACACACACATATACATAAGTACACATATACAGTTGAAGTCAGAATTATTAGCCCCCCTTTGAATTTTTTTCTTTTTTTAAATATTTCCCAAATGATGTTTAACAGAGCAAGGAAATTTTCACAGTATGTCTGATAATATTTTTTCTTCTGGAGAAAGTCTGATTTGTTGTTTTTAACTTTTTAAAAACCATCCTAAGGTCAAAATTACTAGCCCTTTATGCTATATATTTTTTTGAAAGTCTACAGAACAAACCATCGTTATACAATAACTTGTCTAATTAACCTAATTAACCTAGTTAAGCCTTTAAATGTCACTTTAAGCTGTAGAAGTGTCTTGAAAAATATCTAGTAAAATATTATTTACTGTCATCATGACAAAGATAAAATAAATCAGTTATTAGAGATGAGTTATTAAAACTATTATGTTAAAAAATGTGTTAAAAAAAATCTTCTCTCCGTTAAACAGAAATTGGAAGAAAAAAATAAACGGGGGCTAATGATTCAGGTGGGCTAATAATCCTAACTTCAACTGTGTATGTATATATATATATATATACTGTATGTATGTATATACAGTTGAAGTCAGAATTATTAGCCCCCCTGTTTATTTTTTCGGTTTAACAGAGAGAAGATTTTTTTCAACATATTGTAATTTGTTTATATTTCTATACCATAGTTTTATTACTCCATCAACCATAGATTTACCACAACAGATTATTTTAAATACTTTACTACAGTTTGGTTCAAAAACAATGAATATAGTATTTTACTATAAATTACTATAGTATTTTTTTTCATGTGGGTCATCAAAACAAGAAAATTTGATCATGGTAAATGCTTAGTCAAAAATGGTGGATTTTAATGAATAAAAGTGCAATAACATGCCCTTAAAATCTGGATTTGAACCTCCTGTCCTGCATTATTCCAGTTGAGTTCTCTAAGATTACACAATAGGATTTTACCATGAATTAACAGAGTACTGGATGAATCGGAGATGATGTCTGTAGTTTTGCGCAGTCATGCTGCAGAAGCGATCAGTGTGTTGTTTTTTTACAGTACGGTTAATTCTCCAGAGACTCATGTTTCAGATTGGGCTTCTGGCATCCGGAGTGCTGGAGATTGAGAATGAAAGCTGAACTCAAGTCAGTCATTGATGAACCACAGGAAGAACATCATCATCCTAGCAAACCCACTCACTTTTATGTGCACACTCTAGCTTCAAATCAGACCTGGAGGCAAAAATTACACTTATGGCATGTTATTCTTTATATACAAATGGCTGACACAACTTCTGATCGTTATATATTAAAATATTATTAACATCATAATTCTGGATTTATCCACAGATTGACTGAACTTGAAGTGAAAATCTGGATTAGCTTCTAACAATATATCCATTTATGTTACACAAAGCAATGATCAGGACACAGAATGAATGCCTTATTTTGTATCGTTTTGTTTAATTGATCTCTCATTCTTGATTGCTGTACTTTATTTCATGATTTCTCTGGTTTTGGTTTTCTGTTAACTCCTATTCATTAGTTACCCCCATTTTTTTTTACGTTTTATTTGTTGCATGTTTGTCACAATTTAGGGCCCTATCATACACCCTGCACAATGCGGTGCAAGGCGCGACGCAATTGTTGTTTGCTAGTTTCAGCTGGACGCAAGTGTCGTTTTGACGTTTTTCACCACGCTGTTCAAATAGCAAATGCATTTGCACTCATATGTGCGCCCATAGGCGTTCTGGTCTAAAAAAGGAGGTGTGTTGAGCGCGTTGCTATTTGGAGAAACTAAAATAGACTGTTTAATAGACCAGCTAGGAGGAGGTCTAAAGTCCAGCGCAAAGCACATTAGTTGTGCGCCTCGCTTAATCATCACTTAATACACACAGGATGTACAGCAATACACAAATATCTTTACAAATGAAAAATTTATTCATGACAAATTGCTTTTGTATAATGTTATTATTATTAGCAGTATTATTTATTATATGCATATTTATATTTGTTTTATTACAAACACGCTTAGATTTGCTCACCTGTCAGCTTTTAGACCATATAGGGCATAGCATGCGTGTTTGGATATAACTCAGTTTTTTGACCATACTTCGTTATTATTGTTCTTTTATTTGTTTGCTGGAAATTACTGTAGAACTGAATTTAGAAATAGTTTTGAAACAAATCTTTGCGCATAAAAACTAAATTAATTATGTAGGCTAATGGATGTTTGTGTGTACAACACGTTTCCTTATCCACTGAAGAGAGTGAAAGTAAAGAATGAGGAGGCTCATCTCTCATTCTCACGATGCAGATGCTCTGTTTAACAGTTTTCTCGCTAGTGAAGCGTTCAGTTATTCCACTTACAAAGTCCGCCATGTAAATGGCAAATGCGATATGGCGCGACGCAACTGACTCTGAAAGGGAATGGGAGATGAGACTCTCATTGGTTTATTCTCAAAACACACCTATAACTCATTAAGGGTGCTTTCACACCTGCCTTATTTAGTTCGGTTGAATCGCACTAGAGTTCGTTTTCCCTCTTGGTGCGGTTCGTTTGGGCAGGTGAGAACGTAGCAATCGCACTCGGGTGCGCACCAAAAGCGCACCAAAAAAGCGTACCGAGACCTGCTTGAAGAGGTGGTCTCGGTACGCTTTCAAACGAACCCTGGAGCGGTTCGTTTGTGGTGAGAACGTGATCCAAACTAAAACAGACCCAACAGCAAAAAGTACTGCGCCTTTTTGGACTAATCCAGCTGCCGTAGTGCGATGCGCTGTCTATCTTATGGGGTTTGGAGGAAAAATATTTGTTGACAGCGCTTTTTTAAACAGAGAGAGAGAGAGGGAGGGAGAGAGGGAGGGAGGGAGGGAGAAACATTACCTGATGGATCATTGGTGATATTTCTGAAAGATGACAATGTCGCAGTTTAGCTAAATTATTTCACGCCATCTCCTAATGCTTTCGCCGATTGCAATGCATTAAAACATTGTTTTCCAGCCCCAGCCGCGCTTCATTCTCGAAATGTATAGTTTGTCTAAAGTGATGCATACAAACTACATAGTATACTATGACCAGGGATACTGCGTCAGCCAACGCAGCGACATTGTGTGTCTGCCGGTTTGTTTATTTGCGGTAGTTCCACGTGAATTCTGACCAATTGAAAAGCAGTTTAGGAAATACGTTCAATAACATCTGGCCAGTGAGTGATGTAGATTTTGTCACATGACTGCATTTTGGTTCGTTTCAGCTGGTTCGGACCAAAGCAATCAGTGTGGTGTGAAAGGGACCCAAAACAGCAGAAAAATGCTACAATGTATCATTTGTTGCCTTTGGTCCGGACCAAATGAACCGAACCACATACTGTATGTGAAAGCACCCTAAGAGAATAAGCTCAACACTGTTAGACCATGCGGCGCGGCGTAAAGCGGAATTTTCCGTCCTTAAAATAGCAAAAGTGGATTCTGACACGCCCTTAATGCATATGCGCCTTGCGCTTTGGACTTTGCGCCTAATTGTTCAAATAGGGCCCTTAGTGTTTCAGATCATCAAACTAATTTAAATATTAGTCAGAGATAACACAAGAAAACACATCATGCAGTCTTGAAATTAAGGTTTTTATTATTAAGGCGGTAAGCAAAATCTTCTTTCCGTTAAACAGAAATTGGGGAACAGAATATACAGGTGGGCTAATAATTCTGACTTTAGCTGTATAATATAGGCTGTGGTGTATGAGTTTGTGCCCAAAAGTATTCTTCTACCACTCTATAAAATATTCACTTCTGCTCTCCATCCCCGGTGTGCTGTTTTGCACATATTTAAAGTGAGCAGCAAGCAGTAAACCAAGATCCTGATCTCCTGATAGATTCTCCAGCGATTAGTCACTATAGGGCTCAGAAGGCCAGCGCTGGCACGGCAATTACAGCCGTCTCGGTTATTACGCTGCCATCGCCATTGTTTTTGTTATTTATTACAGAGGCATGATAATTATGTTGACAGTACTGTTTCACTGGAATGCGAATAGTTAAGGACGGCGATTCTCCATGGGGACAATCAAAGCGTGTCAGCAACTCCGGAGCTTACAAGCAAATCAATGCAGACGCTGCTTTTTGCTCGGCGAAAATAACACATCTGTATGTTTACCACATCAGCATGCTATTAGCTTTGTTTTTGTGTGTTTTTGTTATGCTGTTGTTGGGTTTTGTTTAGGACTACACGATATTAGAAAAATTGCTATATTTTGTTTTACACACTGGATATGAATACAAATTCACTTTTGAATATCTCAATTTGGAAAGAATTGATCATTTTAGATTGATTGGGATGATTCTTTAAGTGCCCAGCAGGCCAAAACATCATAAAATGTTAATGTCAGGTCAAATTTATATTTGGTTTATTTTAGGTTGTGACCAAAATTCAACGTAGAGCCAACATCTTAAACCAACGTCATATTGACGTCAAATACTGATATTTATTCGGCAGGTATGGCTAACAAAATCCAACATCTGATAGACATCATAGTGGTAACGGCCACACAATGTCAAGCTGTAACATTATTAAACGTTGATATTTGGTTGAATTTTAGGTTGTGTTGAAAAGTGACCAAAATCCAGCGTTGAGCCAATGTCTTAAAACCAATGTCATATTGACATCAAATACAGACATTTATTCATCAGTTATGGCAACCAAAATCCAACGTCTGATAGACGTCATACAGTAGTGGTAGCATCCACACAACGTCAAGTTGTAACATTATTAGACGTTGATATTTGGTTGATTTTAGGTTGTAAAAGTGACCGAAATCCAACACCGAGTCAACATCCTAAACCAACATCATATTGACGTAACGTATTGACGTCAAATACTGACATTTGTTCATCAGGTATGTCAACCAAAATATAACGTCAGATAGACGTCACAGTGGTAATGTCCACACAACGTACAAGATATTTGGTTGATTTTAGGTTGTGTTGAAAAGTGATTAAAATCCAACGTAGAGCCAACATCTTAAACCAACGTCATATTGACATCAAATGGTCGCCCACTGAAGCTAAGCAGGGCTGCGCCCGGTCAGTATCTGGATGGGAGACCACATGAGAAAGCTAGTTTGCTGCCGGAAGTGGTGTTAGTGAGGCCAGCAGGGGGCGCCCAACCTGCGGTCTGTGTGGGTCCTAATGCCCTAGTATAGTGACGGGGACTCTATACTGCTCAGTGAGCGCCGTCTTTCGGATGAGACGTTAAACCGAGGTCCTGACTCTCTGTGGTCGTTAAAAATCCCAGGATGTCCTTCGAAAAAGAGTAGGGGTTTAACCCCGGCATCCTGGCCAAATCTGCCCACTGGCCTCTGTCCATCATGGCCTCCTAACCATCCCCATATCATAATTGGCTTAACCACTCTGTCTCCTCTCCACCAATCAGCTGGTGTGTGGTGTGCGGTCTGGCGCAAAATGGCTGCCGTCGCGTCATCCAGGTGGATTCTGCACACTGGTGGTGGATGAGGAGATTCCCCCCTTTATGTAAAGCGCTTTGAGTGTCTAGAAAAGCGCTATATAAATGTAAAGAATTATTATTATTATTAAATACTGACATTTATTCATCAGGTAAGGCAACCAAAATCCAACATCTGATAGACGTCATAGTAGTAACGTCCACACAATGTCAAGATGTAACATATTAGATGTTGATATTTTGTTGATTTTAGGTTTTGTTGAAAAGTGACCCAAATCCAGCATTGAGCCAACATCTTAAACCGTCATTCTGACATCAAATACTGACATTTATTCATCAGGTTACCAAAATCTAACGTCTGGCAGATGTCATAATGGTAACACCCACACAACGTCAAGCTGTAACATCATTAGACGCTGATATTTGGTTGTATTTAGGTTGCGTTGGAAAGTGACCAAAATCCAACGATGAGCCAACATCTTAAACCAACGTCATATTGACATCAAATACTGACATTTATTATTCAGGTATGGCAACCAAAATCTAATGTCAGATAGATGTCATATTGGTAACCTCCACACAACGTCAAGCTGTAACATTATTAGACGTTGATATTTGGTTGAGTTTAGGTTGTGTTGAAAAGTGACCAAAATCCAGCGTCAAGCCAACATCTTAAACTATTGATGTCAAATACCGACATTTATTCATTAGGTATGGCAACCAAAATCTAATGTCAGATAGATGTCATATTGCTAACCTCCACACAACGTCAAGCTGTAACATTATTAGACGTTGTGTTACGACCCTGGTCTAGGGACAAGGCCGCAACATAAAAGATCACTATGTCGGGTCTCTTTATTTGTCTTTTTTTTTGTCTTTTTCTTTTTTTTATATCACTCAAAAATGTGAAGCCAACTACCTCGGAGTGGACCCACAGAAAAATAATAAACAAAAAGTACACACTAACTAAACACCCAAATCAAACTAACTAAACTCAACAAAATAACAGAAATAAAAATACAAAAACTACCCCTACCTCTCTAACTAGATATAAAAACAGGAGAAAATATTTCCAGAAAGAAAAGTGTGGTGTCCAACCCCTACTGCCTCTTACGTGTACAATGTTTAATATTTACAGTGTCAACAAACAAACCAAAAAACGAAATAATAGAAGGGGAAAACACGGATGGATATACAACAAAGGAGTCAAAACTTACACAACACGGGAAACACAATCAACAATAACACTTAGCAACAATATAACTTTATAGCACACCAATCTAAAACAACAATACGCCAACCAAAAATCGATCTCCCGCCCCACAGCTGTTTTCCCTTTTTAAAGGACGCCCTGGGTTCCTCCAGCCAATCCCAGTGCACGTCGTGTACGTAATTAGGGCGGGGCGTGCTGATGAAAGAGAGGGAGAGACAGACACACACACACACCTGCCAACGCAACAGTTGATATCTGGTTGATTTTAGGTTGGACCTTGGACGTTGTTGTCGGCCTGATGTTGGGTTCTGACGTCAACCCGATTTTCATTTCTAAACAAAATGCAATGTCCACACAACGTTGGGGTACAATGTCAATCTGATGTCATTTTGATATCCTGCACCTGCTGGGGGGAATCATGCATAAAATTTTCAAAACAATTTACAAGCATAGATGAATACAATAGAGAAAAAGATACTCACAAAATAAGAAGCGTTTTACTGTTTTTAACACTAATCAGCTACAGTAATTGAATAATCACATGTACTGCGAAGTCGTCATTGAATAAATAATTCAATAAAAATAACCATTGTTAAAGTAAAAAATGGTACAATTATTGTATGCCTGAATCCTTTCAATATCCTCATGCCTCAAAAACAAGTGCAAAAAATAAACTAGATTTCGGACTCAACATTGCATATGCTGCGATGTAACTATTACGAATGATCACACTGATATCGATGCTGAAACAATGTATTGTGCAGCTCTATTTTTATTTATTTTTGCTGCTGGATTATGGTGTGATTTTGCTGGACGCTGAGCTCATACTGGTCAACTTGTGATTTCAGCCTGATTGAGTTCAGCCTCTGCCCGATCCCAGTCCAGTGTTATTGGAATCCATTCGCTTTATTCACTCGCGGCGACAACAGCCATATCAAAGTAATAACCACCAATGCCCTCGGAAGTCTAATGCGATTTCCTCTATGGTGGTTCAATATATTTCCATGCACAACAACACGCTGCAGCAATGTGAGGGGGAAAATGCTTCAGTTGCTTTTATTGGTGCCGGCTTAATGTTTTTTCCCCTTTTTGACCTCGTCTTGATGGTGCTGTCATTAGATCAGAGTTGTTTACTGTAAAAAAAAAAGTCTGTGATTTTAGTGGTAAATAACTGTAAAAATGCAAATTAGCCACTAAATCAAAAAGTTATGAATAGCCGTGAGATAGTGTTGGTTTTTATTTAAAAATGTCTCTTTTCTGTCAATGTTTTTTTTTAATGCTAATTAAAAAAGATGAACATGTTTCTAGTATGTTTTAGCACATGAGTAGCAATTTAATATAAGCTAAATAAGTCTTGCTGTCTATTTTTGATATACATTAAGTATATTATATTAGGTCTTTTAAGGTATATTTTTGACGTATTATTTTATATTTATATAGCCAAAACGAATTTCTGTAATTTAACAGCCGTTATTTTATGGTAAATTTCTGTAATTTAACATCCATTATTTTGTGGTAAATTTCTGTAACTTAACGGCCTTTATTTTACGGTAAATTTTTGTAATTTAATATCCATTATTTTGTGGTAAATTTCTGTAATTTATTGGCCTTTATTTTACGGTAAATTTCTGTAATTTAACATCCATTATTTTGTGGTAAATTTCTGTAATTTAATGGCCTTTATTTTACGGTAAATTTCTGTAATTTAATATCCCTTATTTTGTGGTAAATTTCTGTAATTTAACAGCCTTTATTTTATGGTAAATTTCTGTAACTTAACATCCATTATTTTGTGGTAAATTTCTGTAATTTAATGGCCATTATTTTGTGGTAAATTTCTGTAATTTAACGGTCGTTATTTTATGGTAAATTTCTGTAACTTAACATCCGTTATTTTATGGTAAATTTCTGTAATTTAACGGTCGTTATTTTATGGTAAATTTCTGTAACTTAACATCCGTTATTTTATGGTAAATTTCTGTAATTTAATGCCCGTTATTTTATGGTAAATTTCTGTAACTTAACGTCCGTTATTTTATGGTAAATTTCTGTAATTTAATGGCCATTATTTTATGGTAAATTTCTGTAATTTAACGACCATTATTTTTGCAGTAAATTTTTGTAATTTAATGTCTGTTATTTTATAGTAAATTTCTGTCATTTAACGTCTGTTATTTTATGATAAATTTCTGTCATTTAACGTCCGTTATTTTACGGTAAATTTCTGTAATTTAACGGCCGTTATTTTATGATAAATTTCTGTCATTTAACGTCCGTTATTTTATGCTAAATTTCTGTAATTTAATGGCCGTTATTTTACGGTAAATTTCTGTAATTTAACGGCTGTTATTTTACGTAAAGTAACAAATTTAGTTTTACAGTGTACATTTCTAAACGTTTCTATATCGTATTTTTAAAGATAAAATTGTCAGAACCACAGGTAGCTTTACAAAGTGTTTTTTATTTACTGATTTGTATTTTGACAGCAGTGCATGTCCCTGACATGACGTAAGCAGGTGTGCTGTGTGCGAATGTATGCTGTTTTCCACTACTGGCGCAGGAAATGGAACATTCCAAAGGAATGACAATCACGCATGTAGCACATCAAAGGCCTTCAGAAAACAGAAGGAAACAGGCTGAAGTGCCTTCACATTACATTCCAGACATCTTAAAGCACCTTTAAGAAATGTTTTTGCCGTTAAACCTCTAGTGCTAAAAACTGATTCTTGAGTATCAAGTAACATTTACATATTTGCATCTGTTAAAGTGTCACTAAACAGAAAACCTGACTAAAAGTTTGAGGTCAGTGTGTAACCGAGGATGCAGTTATTTGATTGAATATTCAGCAACACTGTAAAAAATGCTACATTTCACTCAACTGATTTGTGTTGGGACAAAATGAATGACATAAGTTATTTATTAGTACTTACAAATTTAAATGGAACATTGAAAATAATTAAAAAGATTGAAAATAAAACAACTAAATTATCCCCAAAAAACCTCAAGAATTGTGTTCAATCATTCATTCATTTTCTTTTCGGCTTAGTCCTTTTATTATTCTGGGGTCGCCACAGCGGAATGAACCGCCAACTTATCCCGCATATGTGTTACGCAGAGGATGCCTCTCACTGAACCCATCACTGGGAAACATCCATTCACACTCATACACTACTGACAATTTAGCTTACCCAATTCACCTGTACCACATGTCTTTGGACTTGTGGGGGAAACTGGAGCATCCAGAGGAAACCCACGCGAACACAGAGAACATGCAAACTCCACACAGAAATGCCAACTAACCCAGTGACCTTCTTGCTGTGAGGCGATCGTGCTACCCACTGCGCCACCACGACACCCAGAATTGTGTTGTTTCAGCTAATTTTAATTAAGTTGCTCAAACAGCAAATGTTAAACAACGAAATCATAACTCCAAGGCACTCAAAGTAAGTGAAAATAATTATTAAAAAGCCTTTATTGATATGGCTATTAAAACAGCACCTATGCATTTCGGCAACACTTGCCTTTATCTGGGTAACAAAGTTCAGGTGCGTCTGGGGTTACATAAATTATTAATCAGTAAATTTTTTTATAAAAGTCAAGTTTATTATATATGGTTTAATTACCTTCCTTACAATAACATTTGTTTAAAAGTTGTCAGTGTATTTATAGCTACCCAAACTGACTATGGTGCGCATGTTTAGTTTATTATTGTTGTTGTTTTTTTTTCCATGGCAATATTTTTATTTAGTTTATTAAAGTTATAAAACTTGTCAATTTTGTAAAGAAAAGATATGCTAAAAAAAGAAAAATTGTTTGCAACATTAGTGTATAAATGCAACATTAGCTAATAAATGAATCCTGTTGGGTTGGGATCTTTTGCTCAAACGCGACGACGTTGAAACGTTACATCACCAAATATGTAGTACTAGATCCGGTAAAACGTGAATGTGCTTTTCGCTTCAGACACTAGTGGAGCGCGGGGGATCACGGGACTGATCATGACACGAAGCTGACGATCACTGACAGATTGAGATTCGGCTACTGGGAATAAAGAGTTAAAGCTCATTTTCGCGACAATACCACAGTATAGCAAACCATGTGCCATATTTGATCCAAGCGGCAACATCCACGCTCTCCCTCGTGAAGCCAATACAGAAGTAACTGATACTGCAATTCATCAACTCGCCTTTGGGGGCTGGCTCCAGGAACACCAGATGTTCACTGACTGCAATGCTAAATTGGCCAATTTTACAGCTGATAAAAACATGTTTACAGCCTGGAACAAAAGATGGCTTTGGTGCATATAGCTAATATTATCCTTTATGACAACTGTGAGGGGGTGAATTTTTTTTTTATAACTCATCCGTTTTGTTTATATTGGGTTACATTAAATCTGCATAATTAAGGGCGAGGCCACTTGAGTGACAGCTAGGTATCACTGATTGCCGTGAATTGCGGTTTTTCCGGTTTTACGTTTGAATAATTTATGTGCGTTTTATTTCTCTCCGAATAGACTGTTTGTGTGTCCCTGTAAGTTTACGAGCTGAGATGAGGAAACTCCTCCCCGCGAGTAAATATTCAATCACTACAGGGCTCGAAAATAAGGACTGCCCGATGGCCCGGGGCCAGCATGGGAGACGCTCGGGCCAGTGTACAGAATGGTCACTGGCCCGATCGGGCCAGTGCTGCCTTGTCACAAAAGTTTGGCTGCGACTGTCTGTCAATTGCGTTCAAATACAATCTTAGGGTGCTTTCACACATAGACATTTGTTTCGGAATCTGTCTCTTTCCCCCCGTTAGCGCGGTTCGTTTGGCATATGCGAGTCCAGGAATCGCGCTCAAATCAGCGCCAAATCAATCGCTCCGAGATCGCCTGAATGAGGTGGTCTCTGCTCGATTGAGCAGATCGATTGTAGTGAGAAAACAAAACAATTTAACGAACTAAGGACCCAGGCTATACCACAGTCTATTATGATTGTGTAATAGCCATATATACGAATGATGAGCAGGGCGGGATGTCATTCCTACCGGTAAATGTGCGTTTCGTGTCTAATGCGAAAGTGAAAGCATGCTGAAATATTAACGAGAGCTGTTTATCAGTTAGGAAGATTGAACGAAGTTACCAACTGATAATCTTTCCATATTTTAATCTTATAATATGTTATATTAGGCCTGTTGTTTTGTTCATTTCTGCACTGACAGCTCGAAAGAAAGATCAACATTGATCTGCTTCATGATCTAATGCATGATCTGATGATCGGTTCATCTATTTATTTGTAATTTAAGCCTATAATGCATAATTCTAGCCAACGTTTCTTTAATAGATTAATTCAATAGATTTTTACAAAACTTGACAACTGAAATGAGGCGCTTTATGAGAAAGTCTGACCTCTCTGATTTGTATTTATGTCTGTGGGTGTCAAAATTAAGGTGCATATTTTCGCTTATAAAATATATACACAACTGCTCAAAAGTTTGGGGTCAGTATGATTGTTAAATATTTTAAAATAAGCTTCTCCTGCTCACCAAGGCTGCATTTATTTCATCATAAATATAGCACACATTGTAAAATTGTAAAGTGTTATTGCACTATAAAATAACTGTTCAAAAGTAGTTTATAATTTAATTTAATCATTTATTCCAGTGATTTTAAAGATGAATTTTCAGCTTCATTACTCCAGTCTTCAGAGTCACATGATCCTTCAGAAATCACTCTAATATTAATTATTATTGTTATTATTATTATTATTATTATTATTATTATTTTTTTTTTTTTAAATGGTAATAGTAATAAAAGCAATAATGTCTAGAGTAATAATTTTATTTGAAACTACATACAATAGGAAAGCAATTATTAAAAAGATTTAATTAATATTTAATGCCCAGTTTGTACATAGGCTACCAGCAGCTGTGAGATTTTAGTGTTAATTTTTTTTTTTATTATACAATACACTAGGAACTAGTGTACCTTTCTTGGCTTTGAAGTAAAATAAAGGAGTATTGCAATAAATCGTTTTTATTTTTTTCTCTTTCTTACTGTTCCTATTGCCTAAGCATAGAATAACAATAAAAAAAAAACACTTATGTGTTAAGCCATCAGAAACGAACCGAACTGAAAACCGTGTTCAAAAACCGAGGTATGTATTGAACCGTAAGCTAACTGTATTGTTGCATCCCTAGTATATACCATATCTATGAATGTATTTGTTTTATTTAGAATAATTTACCATTTACGATTTTTTTAGACCTGTAATGCACTCCAGAATCTGACAGATTGATTAGCTCTAAAGCGTATTCAACTGAAGCGTTTGCCTGGATTTCATAAATAGCCTTGCATTTCCTAACACAGACTATATTTTAAGTGTTTGGAAGTAATTCGCGCTTTCCTCCTGTAGAAAAACATCATAAGAACAATGTTTAGTGGCTCAATGTATTACAACAGTGTTTTTAAAAGACTAAACACTTTATTGATATAGTAGACAACCAAGCACATGTGGTCAGAACATGAATGAGTGGCAGGTAATAAAGTATTAAGCGTTTCTCTAAAAAAAAAGCCAGTCTAAGCAAATGCTAGCAGGTGTTTGTAGCTCCACTGCTTCTTTTCCATTGTTAGGCTGGTTGGTGCGATGACACACAAACAAAATGGTGACGGTTGGCCACGCCTACTTGTAGCTTCATTTGCGCTCTTCAGAAACCTATGGGTGACGTCACGGATACTACGTCCATATCTTTTACAGTCTATGGTTTGATTCTGTCATTTTTCAGATTTTTGATATAATAACCTACGCTGCAACGTTGGATGCCTCATTCTCTGTCGTTTGAAAAATATGTATTTAATTGTGTGTTGTAACTTGTAACCATGTGTCAATTTTCAAAATAGTTCAACTTTTGCCACTGTGTGGATTAATACTGAATGTGTGTCATTGTTATTACCTGGGGTTAGGTTTAAGAGTAGAGTAATATGCTGATGTTTAACTGCATTGCTTTATTGCATTCCTGCATTGGGCTCTCACATAGTCTCCGCTACTTCCTAGCTGTGGTGGGCGTTTCTCTCTGTCTCGCGCTGAAACCAGTGGACCGATCATAACAGACTGGATCATCAGACCAATCACAGCAGATTAGCCTCACGCAAAGGAGGGGTTTGGGAACAAATGAATCACTAAACAAATAATATGGGAGTCGTTGGAATAATTAGGTAAAAATAAATGCATATTATGAAACAATAAAAGTGTTTTTTGACCTTGCATGCAAATCAGCCTGTTGTTGGAGATCCCCAACACCAAAATATGACCTTATAGAATGCAAAATAGGGGCTCTTTAAATTTGACTTGCTGAAACCTGCAGAAACCCTTGCATTTCTTTATAAAAATACATCTTTTCATTCATATTTTGCATGAAAGAAGTTATGTTAGTAAATGGAAATGTAAAGTCCTCATTGAGATAAAGAGAAAATGAAATGAAATGGTATATATGTGCTAGGAAAATATTTAACATTCCATTCAAAACCAATGGAAGATGATGCTGTAAGATGTACTGTCTCGTTTCTGGAGAATCAGTGTAATGTTCAGTCCGTATAGTTAAATTAGTATCCGAGGAGGGATAAATTTCACAAGCTCGCTCCCAACTGAATGCCATTTTAATGGCAAAGTACTTCTAAAGGTGCTGACTTAACATTTTCCTGCAGTGAAATGTCATTCATTACCATGCAAAACCTTATCTTGCTTAATCAACCGTTTCACTGAAATGTCTTTTGCCTCTCACAGGTATTCAGCGACGACTATCTTGCCATCTAACAAATTGCTCTTCTTGACAGAAAAAACCGCAGTGAACTCTTCTCAGAGAATCACACGACTGCCGCTTTAAGTGAAATGATAAACGCCGGCCCATTGTAGTAATTGATACTTCAGGGCCTTAAAAATTGCTAAAGTTGTCTAACAGGATGAATAAAGTTTAGGCGATTGGGTTTTAGATGATTTGCAGTGTATTATATGTGAGGTTAATTAAACACACACTCCAGGCTGCTCCTTTTACTCACGCAAGCGTGCCTTTTCCACCGCATTTAGATACGCATTTCTTCAAGGCATGAAAATTGCAGCTAGTGGTGCTGGAAACATGCTCTTGTAATCATAATTATGGTAGCATTACTGTAATTTCGCCTCAACAGTTCGTTAACTGGCAGGAGCTCATGCCATGGGCCTGTTTTGATTATACTCTTGGCTGCCTTGATGAAACGCTTCTTATTAACGTCAGCTATCATCACTCAAACGCCATCATGGATCCAAGCGAAAGCTTCCTGTTGGAGTCTTTGGTGATGGTGTTAAAGTCTGTATTAAAATCTGCATGAATTGATGTGATGGTTGGGGTTTGCTATTGGTGGATCTGATGTGATTGACAGGTTGTCCCGCCCTCAGGGAGTGAACTTTGACAAGTGGAACATTCTTCTGAGAAAATCTTCATTCATTTATTAATTTTTCTTTGGCGTAGTTTCTATTTTAGGGGTCGCCACAGCGGAATGAACCGCCAACTATTCCAGCATATGTTTTACGCAGCGGATGCCCTTCCAGCTGCAACTCAGTACTGGGAAACAACCATACACTCTCATTCACACACATACTCACACACTACAGCTAATTTAAATCATCCAATCACCTATACCGCATGTCTTTGAACTGTGGGGGAAACCAGAGCACCTGGAGGAAACCCATGCAAACACTGGGAGAACATGCAAACTCCACACAGAAATGGCGGGACTCGAACCAGAGACCTTCTTTTTTAACAGTGTGACCCAGTGATTCTCTCTTTTTTTAAAAAAACTGGAGTACTGAAGAGTGAACAAACACACATTTGTTGTGGAATCAAAGATGAGGGGAAATACCTCTGCTCTGGTACATTTGTGAAGCGGTTTTCATTTGTTGGTTGGGTTTCTTTGAACCCGTGGCCCTCGCGAGATCGGTGTCAGATAGCTGCGATTCAGATGGTATGTCTGCCACCTGCATTGGCTCAGTAAATGCCTCGACTGCCAGCCTTTAAAAGCAAGAGTCAAAGAGATCTGTGTGTGTGTGTGTGTGTTTCGTGCCGTCTGTCTGGTAGATAGTAACAAGTCACAGCTCGACTGATTCACACATAGAATGGCATCGTTTAACAGCTTGAGTTTGATGAAGCCAGTCTTGTACTTTCACATTACAGTGAATGATTAAAGCTTGAGGAACTTGTTAGTATGAATGAGTGTGTGGCTAGCATGTTTAACACTCTGCTAGCACGAATTAGCTTGCTTCTGACATATTTTAGCACATTATTGACATGGTGTTATTGTGTTATGTACTGTAAAAGTACTCCATTAGTCTGTCTTAGGTTGTGTATAGTTTAAGTATTTAATGTATTTAGTGGTTATAGTATTCAGTATGCTAGCATTAATTATTATGTTGTTAGCATTTTTAGCACATGGCTAACCTGCGTTCTATTGTTAGAATTAGGACATGTGAAGATGTTGCCTCTACATCTTTAGCATGTTTTAGCTCATGGCTAGCATGTTTTTGATTGAAAGTCTTGTACAATATATATATATATATATATATATATATATATATATATATATATATATATATATATATATATATATATATATATATATAGTATAACATGCTGCTAGCACGAATTAGCATGCTTCTGACATGTTAGCACATTATTGACATGGTGTTTTGTGTTATGTACTGTAAAAGTACTACCTGTCTGTCCTAGGTTGTGTATAGTTTAAGTATTTAATTTAGTATTCATTTAGTAGTATTTAGTATGCTAGCATTAATTAGTATGTTGTTAGCATTTTTAGCACATGGCTAACCTCCCTGCTGAAAAAAACAGCATATGCTGGTAAGGTATGTTTTGATGCTGGTATGCTGGTCTTACTGGTTTTAATGCTGGTCCTGCTGGTCTCAATGCTGGTTCTGCTGGTCTCAATGCTGGTCAGGACCAGCACTCAGGCCAGCAAGACCAGCATACCAGCAATACCAGCACTAAAACCAGCAAGACCACTTTAACACTATGTTAGCAATTGTGAACATGCTGCCTCCACATTTTTAGCATGTTTTTGCTCATGGCTAACATGTTTTGCCATTTGATTGAAAGTCTTACTTTCTTATTACAGTGAATGATTAAAGCTTGGGGAACTTGTTAGCATGAATGAGTGTGTGTCTAGCATGTTTAACATGCTGATAGCAAGAATTAGCATGCTTCTGACATATTTAAGCACATTATTCACATCATGTTTCCGTGTTATGTACTGTAAAAAAAACTTCTTTAGTCTGTGTATAGTTTAAGTATTTAATGCATTTAGTATTTATTTAGTAGTATTTAGTATGCTAGCATTAATTAGTATGTTGTTAGCATTTTTTAGCACATGGCTAACCTGTGTTAGTATATTGTTAGACTGAATTGGGGTTTAACACTATGTTAGCATCTGTGAACATGTTGCCTTCACATTTTAGCTCATGACTAACATGTTTTGTCATTTGATTGAAAGTCTTGTACTTTCATATTAGGCTACAATGATTTATTGAAGCTTGGGGAAACTTGTTAGCATGCATGAGTTGGTGTCTAGCATGTTTAATACACTGCTAGCATGCTTCTAACATATTTTAGCACATTATTGACATGGTGTTTCGGTGTTATGTGCTGTAAAAGTACCTGTTTAGTCTGTCTAAGGTTGTGTATAGTTTAAATATTTAATGTATTTAGTATTTATTTATTAGTATTTAGTATGGTAGCATTAATAAGTATGTTGCTAGCATTTTTTGCACTTGACTAACCTGTGTTATTCTATGGTTAGAATGAATTGTATTTTAACACTGTTAGGACGTGAACATGTTGCCTCAACATTTTAGCATGTTTTAGCTCATGGCTAACATGTTTTGTCATTTGATTGAAAGTCTTGTACTTTCATGTTACTGTGAATGATTAAAGCTTGGGGAATTTGTTAGCATGAATCAGTGTGTGGCTAGCATGTTTAACATGCTGCTAACAGGAATTAGCTTGCTTTTAACATATTTTAGCACATTATTGACATGGTGTTTCTGTGTTATTAACTGTAAATATATTTAGTTGTTATTTAGTAATATTTAGTATGCTAGCATTAATTAGTAACACAGGCTAACCTGTGTTGTTCTACTGTATTGTTAGAATGAATTGTATTTTAACACTATGTTAGCAATTGTGAACATGTTGCCTCCACATTTTTAGCATGTTTTAGCTCATGGCTAACATGTTTTGTCATTTGAGTAAATGTGTTTATGTTGATTAAAAAAGATAGTATGTTTCTTGTATGTTTACCCTGCTGAAAAATCCAGCTTAAACCAGCCTAGGCTGGTTGGCTGGTTTTAGCTGGTCGACCAGCCTGGTTTTAGAGGGGTTTTGGCCATTTCCAGGCTGGTTTCCAGACATTTTCAGCCTGGTCTTAGCTGGTCAGGCTGGGAGTTGACCAGCCAAAACCAGCTATCTCCAGCTTAAATCAGGCTGGCCAAGCTGGTTTTAGCTGGTTTAAGCTGGTCATTTTAAGCTGTTTTTTGCTAGCATGAATTAGTATGTTAACAATGTGCTAGCATTAATCCAAATGTTGTTAATACATGGCTAACATGCTTTATCATGTTTTTAGCATTAGTTTTGTATTAATCTGATTAACATGTTTTGCAATGTGTGTCCCAACAAATTTGAGCTCATTAGATAAAAATAAGCACATCTCAGTTACACAGGTAAAATGTGCTGTAAATGTGGTTATTGTTTACTGGAAGAAAAAATATATTTAATTGTTTCTCTGTGTTTATAAAATGGCCAATGATTCATAATTAAGTGTCTTACTTTAAATCTGAGAGTAAACTTTAGTTAGCATGTCATCTACAAATCAGGATTTCACTATGTGAGCTAGCAAGTGATTCATATTTCAGTTATGCATAGCCTACACAGTACATACATCTCTCATTATGGTAGCAAAATGTGCCGTGAATGCATTTTACGCTGAATATATAGTGCACCTATGTTTTATTCAAAAGCAACGCTGAAATCCACAAAATCCCCCTCTATGACTGTATCTCCTGTTGTTTGTTTTATATGCGTTATGTGTACAGCCATCCTCTGTACTGTATATTCTCATGAGGGCTGATTTGTGTTGCCATAGCATCTGTGTTAGCAGTACTGTATCTAAACCTGCTGCAAACCGCTTTGAATTAAATGCATCAGTTCACATGTAGGACTCGAGCGCTTGATACAGTAAATCCTCTCTGGCCGAGGTGAGGGTTTCAGACTCCTTTTGGCCTCCGTCTCAGAATCTTTTATTGAGTTTTGAGCTTTCATTGCCTCCTGGACTTGTTCAGGGTCTTCAAAGATCACAGCCGTACAATGAGACCTTCCTCCTAGCTCGCATTTTTAGGCCATTCCTCAAGCTTTCAGCACGATTCTACATAATGCATTAAAGCTTCTCTGCCTGTCATTTATTTATATCCTTTCTGCACACATTTTCGCTCTTTGGGGTGTTCATACGGCTACAAAATAACCGTGTGTCATCTGGCTTCCTTCCTTCATTAATAACCGTATGTATAATTGAATATGACAAATGTATTTTGACGGTCTTGTTGGTCCTCCCTTATGCCTGGAGCTCAAGTTCTTTTATGTTTTTGTTTGCTGGATATTTTTTTGTGTTGTTATTCATCCTGCATGTCTGAAGTCTGAGTCACCTTGTCAAATTCGAGTGAAGCTCCATGCGTTTTCTGCCTGGCCTTCAGAAATTCACACAAAAGACTTGAGTTTGGATTTACTTGGATCTTAGGTGGTCTGCTGTATTTCAGCCTTTATAAACTTTTCAATATATTTGTAAAATTAGTTCTAAAAGTATAGTTCATAGAAGAAAAAAAAATGGATGGTGAAATTAGTTTGGACAACTTTCATATTGGCTTGAGAAATCCTTGCCTGAATGCTTGATAAACCAAACATCAAGATTATTGATTAACTAAATGTTGTATGAGGGGCTGCACAGGGGTGCAGTGGGTAGCACAATCGCCTCACAGCAAGAAGGTCGCTGGTTTGAGCCTCGGCTGTGTCAGTTGGTGTTTCTTTGAGGAGTTTACATGTTCTCCCCATGTTGGCGTGGGTTTCCTCTGGGTGCTCTGGTTTCCCCCACAAGTCCAAAGACATACAGTATAAGTATTTTTGCTTGTTTATTTAAAAGGGACAATACACTTGACATTGTTATACAAAGATAACCGATGTTGCGTACATAGGGCATATAGCATAAAGCTAATTTGCAGCCTTCATCCCTGGTTAGGCTTTACATTAGAAGTGGTGTTAGAGAGGCCAGCAGGGGGCGCTCAACCTGCGGTCTGTGTGAGTCCTAATGCCCCAGTGAAAGTGAGGGGGACACTACACTGTCAGTGGGCGGCGTCTTTCGGATGAGACGTTAAATCGAGGTCCTGACACTCTGTGGTCATTAAAAATCCCATGGCACTTCTCGTAAAGAGTAGGGGTGTAACCCCGGTGTCCTGGCCAAAGTCCCTCAATTGGCACTTACCCATCATGGCCTCCTAATCATCCCCATCCACCAAATTGGCTCTATCACTGTCTCTTCACTCCACCAATAGCTGGTGTGTGGTGAGCGCACTGGCGCCGTTGTCCTGTGGCTGCCGTCGCATCACCCAAGTGAATGCTACACACTGGTGGTGGTGTGGAGAGACTCCCCTCATGATTTTAAAGCGCTTTGGGTGCATGGCCATACACAATACAGTAAATGCACTATATAAATACACATTACATTACATTACATTCAAAAATAAATAAGTAAATAAATAAACAAACAAGCATTAAACACAGTACAACAAACATGTACAATATATACAGAGCCACAAACATAAAATGTAAGTCACTCTGCATAAACAGAAATGTAATCCTGACCAATCTGAAAGAATAATACTTCATGCTCACATTGCTGTAAAGTTTTCAACCATTCTTTTAGCTTTACAGAAAAAATTAGGAGTTCTGATTGTAACTTTAAATCAACAGGCATGGCATTCCAAAGATGTGAACCTTTTACTGAAAAGGATGACTGACCCACAGTGGTTCTGCATCTACGGATTCTACAATTCCCACTTACTGCGCCTCTAGTCTTCGCCCCATCACTGCTGAATTTATGCACCAACTCACAGACTACTTTAGGGACAAGACCATATATGCTGGATAAGTTGGCGGTTCGTTCCGCTGTGGCGACTCTCGATTAATAAAGGGACTAAGCCGAAAAGAAAATGAATGAATTCTAAATGTTGTGTGAGTGGCATGGTGCCTCAGTGGTTAGCTCTGTCGCCTCACAGCAAGAAGGTCTCTGGTTCGAGTCCCGGCTGGGTCAATTGTTGGGCAAATGAGTTTGCATGTTCTCCTCGTGTTCGCGTGGGTTTGCTCCGGTTTACCTGACATGCGGTATACAGTAGGTGAATTGGATGAACTAAATTGGCCTTAGTGTATGTGTGTAAATGCAAGAGTGCATTGGTGTTTCCCAGTGCTGGGTTGTGGATGGAAGGGCATTCACTGCATAAAACATATGCTGTATAATTTGGCAGTTCATTCCACTGTGGCGACCCGTAATAAATAAAGGAACCAAGCCAAAGGAAACAGCAGGTTTCTCCATTTCACCAACCCCTAGCTTTAAAATACAGCAATAGAGACATTTCCCAGCAGTAAAATCTCTTGATTTTCTCTCAGCGGTGTGGCTGACAGGAGCGAGTGCCACTGCTGTAGGGGGTTAATAAAGATTTTAGCCGTCCACACTGACCTTTGGAAACTTCCAGAAGTGATCATCTCTTTACCTCCAGGAAGACTCCTCTCTTTCCACTTTAGTAGAACTTTCCCAATTGAGCACAGTTCAGCAGATACAATTGCACAGTTCAAATGTGTCTGTGCTGAAAATAAGGCACTTTGGGAAAAGATAATCCAGTTTTTACTTACACTTCCAGTGTGCTTGCGTTTCGCTGTGTGACACAAAGTGCTTTGACCTAAATATTTAACTGTATCTCCACAGCCCCCATGCATTGTATTAGGGTCTATTAGAGAGGGTGAAATTGAGTCACTCTAAGCCCAATCTACAGAAAGGAGCTAAACCCAGCCTGGGAAATCCTGACCCACTTTGAGTTTAAACATGGAGCAGTTTTTCCAGTGCATTCGTAAAAAGTAAAGCTTCCAAAAAATGTTGATGTTTGTTTCTATCCAAAG
Organism: Danio kyathit; assembly: GCA_903798195.1. Taxonomy (NCBI): domain Eukaryota; kingdom Metazoa; phylum Chordata; class Actinopteri; order Cypriniformes; family Danionidae; genus Danio; species Danio kyathit. The sequence continues at coordinate 52,055,860 of LR812538.1, read as the reverse complement.
TTGCAAATTTGATTTATAGGAAAGCATTTGGTCAGTGGGAGGCTCTATGGGTGTTGAAGGAAGGAATAACTGATAGTAAACCATTAAATTATTAGCAAATAATGCACACCAGATATTTTATAGTCTGTTGAAATTCTTGTTTCTGATTGGCTGGAAGGTGTGCAATAAAATAATTTAATGCAGTGGTCAATGCAGTGTCCTCTGGGCCACGGACTGGTAGTGGTTCGTGGATCAGTTGGTACCAGGCCGCACAAAATCTATACTAAAATCAAAGAGAAACACAAGTTCATTTACTGCATTTTTAAGAATACCTCCTGATGTACAGTAGGTGAATGAGGTGCAGATATTATTTAATTATTATTTTAGAATTTTTTTGGTTTTATTTGATTTGTTTTGCTTTATTTCAGTTATTTTTTTAAACTGTATTTATTTAATTTATTTAGTTTTGCTTTAATTTATTTTATACAATTTATTTTATTTAATTTTTAAAATTATTATTTTATTACATTTTTTATTTGATTTGATTTATTTTGCTTTATTTCATTTATTTGATCAGGATTGATTGAAGAGGCCTGTTGATGGAAGGTTTGCGAATAAACGTCAGGCTACCTCGTAAAAGTATTTTATAGCATTTTCAAAATACAAAATACAGTATTTTATTTTGATACATTTGTGGCTGCGATATTTTGTAATTTATTTTGATACACGTAAAATTGAGGTATTTGGTATTTTATATAAAAATACATTTCAATGTGTTTTTGCCAGCCTGATCTTACGAGAAAACGTAAGTATTTTACGTTTTGTCAGTTTAGTGAGTTCAGTTTAGTTGAGTTCAGTCATACGAAATTGTACGATTTTAAAAAGGAGGCGTGGCACCTAACCCCACCCCTAAACTCAACCGTCATTGGGGGATGAGCAAATCGTACTAAACTGTACGAATTCATACTAAATCAAAAAGTTACGAATTGCCGTGAGATTGTGTTGATTTTTGCCCATCCCTGACTATGACGGTTGGGTTTAGGGTTGGGGGAGGTGTAGACGATCATCCATTACGTAGTAGACCTGGTCCAGTATGTCATCAAGCTGTGAGCTGCAGCTAGGACTGTCTCGAATGCTGCGAGCACACCGCAAGTTACGTGACAAGAACTGATCGATCAGCTTACTATTTTGTATGGAATACACATTTCAGTAGACTAATTATCCCAGGTAAGCACTGCAGTGCTTTTCATTTTCTCCATAAATAAAACTTGTTATTAGAGTTGCAGCAATGTATGTCAGCTTGTCATCCTCTGAGAAAACGGCTGAAGGTCACCTAGCAATCTAAGTACGCCAACCACCCCCCAGGCAACAGTAAAATTGTCAAGCGTTGACTGGTCCATAGTGATAAAAAGGTTGGGGACCCCTGATTTATTGCACATGTAGTTTCAGTCAGTTTTGATCACAGTTTAAAATAACTGCCCTTCTCTCAAACATTATTAGTAACTATAGCAATTCAAAGTTGAACCAACTCACAAATATGCTCAAAAATATTTGCGGAGAGGTAGCTAACACATGTTACTATGAGCTATTAGATACGCTCATGTCATTTACATGTACTCACAGGATTTCAGCAATGTTTTGTCAGCTTGTCATGCTTTGAGAAAACAGTTGAAGGTCGTCTCTATGTAGGTCGCAATCTACGTACACCCACCCCCCTTGTTTTGATGTGTTTTTTGTGCACTCAGAAATAAGGGTTCAAGAGTTCACACTTAGCTGATAATTGATTATAAAGCTTGTTTGGCATTCTGTCCCCAGAGAGAGCCCTGAGCTCACAAGATCCTTAAACCCGGGGCTCCCTTCCGTTTGCAGGGTGAGAGGGGAGTTTGAGCTCAGGTAGATCTCAAGAACTCCCCTGCCATAGTAGCTAATGAACAGATAGTGATTGCTCTTAAGAGATAACTACTTACTAGGAGCACGTCTATGGTGCCGATTTGGATTAGTCAATTAACTTAAGTTGCATGTTTTGGAGGGTGGGAGGAAACAAGGAAATCCGGGGGAAACCCACGTGAGCGAGGGGAGAACGTGTAAATTCCGCACAGAAACATCGACTGGCTTGGTAAGGACTAGAACCAGTGACGTTCTTGCTGTGAGGCAACAGTGCTAACCACTAGGCCACCGTGCCACCCATCTAGGAAAGGAGGAGGAGTAGGGGTGGAAGGAGGAATTCTTCAAAACGAAGATGGCTGTTATATGGAACTTAGGGTATTTATAGTGGCTTATGAGTCGTCTGATTGGTGAATCATGAATTAAATAATGCAGGACCAGCTGCAAGCAATCATAAGCACGTGATCCTCTCGAAATTAGTTTATAAATAAACTTCACTACGAGAGCTGTCACTGGGGTGGTACCTTTTCTAAAGGTACACATTTGTACTTAAAAGGTTCATATTGGTATACCTCAAAGGTGTATATTAGTACCAAAAGATTTCAAGAGGTACACTTTTGCACTTTTTAGGTACTAATATGTAGCCTTGAGGTATTAATAAGGACTCTTTAGTTACAAATGTGTACCCTTTGAAAAGGTACCACCACAGTGACAGATCTCGTACCTTTATTTCTGAGAGGCTGTGAAGTAACTGAAATAATTTGGCGTAGTTATATAACACAGTAATGTGGTCAAAAACTGCCTGGAACTACTTCAGCTTTTGCTTTATCTGAGAATAACTTCAAATCTTAAAATGTGTATCAGCCAATCAGAATTAAGCATTCAACATCCCTGTATAAGTACACTGAAAAAAGGGATTCATTGGATTTACTCATTTTTGTTAAGGTAAGTGGTCGCAATGAATTTAAATTGGCTGAATTTTAAAAAAACAAATTCCATTTAGTGATGTTCAACTTAATTTGTTTGTTTATATTCAGCCCATATAAATTGTTTGCAACCACTTACCTTAAAAACATCTAGTAAATCAATGAATTATTATTTTTACTGTATAATGTTCTTCATGGAACCACCGAACAACCTTTATTTCAAGAGTGCAACTAAAGCTGCTGCAGTCTTTGATGGTGGAATAAAGGGTCTGTTTATGTGTTAGTCTCGTGAAGCGTGGGTTCAGCGAGGCCGTGAACCTCAGGAGAAGCATTGTGGGCTCCCCGTCCGCAGTGTTCAGTCAGGGGGTGGAATCTGTGTGGAATGAACAGCTCTGTCTGTGTGTCTCATCCAGCTGTGTGCATTCCTTATGACGCCCTGCATTCCTCAATGGAGAGTTGCTCAATCCTGCATTCACTCACCTTCCACCCCCTGCTCCGGGAAAACAGTTCAGGAGCTCAGGAATGCAAGTGGGAAGTCACTTTCTGAGATGAACAAAACAGAAGAATCATGACCGCTTTACTCTGGGCTGCTCGCGGTGCAAAAATAAGCGTAAGACATCCCTACAAGGGCAAAGCTGAGACAGAGTCAGGTTTCTAATAAAGCTTAATGTGCAATGAAGTGCTGGGATAATGATGATCATTTAGGCCATCTGTTTTTTTTTTTTTTTTGTCACCTGATTCCATTTTGTTCATTATATGACCAACAGTGCAAAATGTGGTTTCGTTTTATTATTTTTTAAATACATGTATGTTTGTATTTTTTTTTTGGTATATATATATATTTATTTATTTATTTATTTATTTATTTATTTATTTTTGATATGATACATAATTTTGATTGTCCATCGTTAATATAGATTAAAGCACAATTTTGGTTTTTAGGTTTACCTTTAAAAATATTTATCTATTTATTTATTTATACAGTATATATACATATAAACACACAAATGTCGGGTTCTCGAATCTAATAGGCTGATAGCAGTGTGATATTCTGCATTAACAGCACTCGTTTAGCCTCCTCATCCTTCTGTATTACTCCGGCCACATAGAGTGACATCAGATCAATAAACTCACTACAGTTTGACCAATATTGCAGCTGTTGGACAAAATAATGTACTTTTGAGGCTTTTTTTTAGGCAAGAATGTAGTTGTTTAGATTACAACTATTCTGTTTATTTATAAGGATAGTGCCTATTTTAAAAGATGGCGACAGAGACTTTTAGAGGAGAGAAACTCAGCTTAAAGGTGCAGTATGTAAGTTTGACACCCAGTGGTTGAACTAGGTATTGCAGTCCTGAATCATAATAAAGGTACGCCGGGTTGCCAGTTTGAGGGATTTTAAACTGTGTTCTAAATAAAAGCAACGACACGCGATTGAGGGAATATTCTCCATATTAAAAGGAGTTTTGGTTCTAACCAACACCTCGAATTGATTTATTAGAAGCGGCTTCTATTTCTCACAGCTGAACAACAGAAACCTATGACAGATCACCTCAGGTAAGCCTCGTGTGCTTTATTCAGTGCTAAATGCTAACAATGCGAGTTTGAATGCATTTTACATGACGTGTATTACCATATACTGAAAGCAGAAAGTTCACTTCACCTTTAATGATGTTAATACATGTTAACATGTATTAAATAGATTCTAAACCTTACCGTTTTGTGAGTGAGTGCATATTCTGTGCTTCTGAAAGGCTGTATTTAAATTTCTGCCGTGTTTTGTGGTGCAAACAGCCAAATGGCTCATCACTCATAACAATCTCGTCACAGCGTGTTGTTAGGACACGCGATGTAACCTGCTCACGTTCCTAATATTTATGTCATTTGCTAATTAACGTCATGTGGAACTGAATCTGTCTCATTTTGACATCTGATACTTTCCACTACACTGTAGCATTTCGCTCATGGACGCATGCTTTCAGAGTCTTTCTGAATGAATGAATGAATGAAATATGCTGTTTTCCAACAAGGCAACCCGGGGTGCTGAATTATAATTGGTTAAACTGGCATGTGCATGTGAAAATTACCTAAACAAAGACATCGTTCCGGCACGGAAAAAAACATTTTCAAAGCAGAATATCTGACTTCAGCATTGTTTGTCAGTTAAACAAGTATGTTCACTTGGGATGTTTCTTAAATATCTGCACACATATTATTGTATTTTTATGCTTTAGAAGAGTCAAAAACTTACATACAGCACCTTTAATTTAAAACTACAGCTGATAAAATCATTATAAAACAGGTAAGTGACATTCTAAGTCAATCTCTCTCTCTCTTTTGTATGTTTTATTGATGTATGTATTTATATCATAGTCTGGTAGTGTTTCTGGTAGTGTTTGCTTTAGTTTTTTCTGGGTTAATTATTGTGATATCCCGATTATAACAGAGAAATACTGGGAAATCTCTGTAGACTGAGGCATTTCATGCCTTTCAGCGTTATATTCTTAAAATGTGAGCAAAATCACCTGTTTTTTCTTCACTTTAGACACTACGCTAAAGAATCATACAAATACTAGCTCTAAAGTGACGTTTGTAAACTAGCAACAGTTTCAAAAGGATTTTTAGACTCTCCATGTTTGATTTTCTTTTTTATATACACGATTATGCTGTCAAACTGATGTATAAATGCAATTTCACACTCGTAGCAGTGCGATGTGGCTGTATATTGTCACTGGTGGGACACATCAGTGTTGATGTACAGCCATATCGCACTGCTCTATGTATAAATGTGTATATAAATATGTGTGTGTGTATATATATATATATATATATATATATATATATATATATACACACACATGAGTACGTATATACTGCTACGTATATGTATATACTGCTACGAGTGCGATATTGCGTTTATACAATAGTTCGACTGCATAATCGTGTGTATAAAAAAAATCAAAACACAGAAAGTCTAAAAATCCTTTTGTAAGAGCTGACCGTCAGAACAGCAGAAACCGTTGCTACTTCACCAACGTCACTTTAGAGCTAGTATTTGAATGATTCTCTAGCGTAATGTCTAAAGTAATGGCTTTAGAAAACAGGTGATTTTGCTCACCTTTTAAGATTATAAGGCTGAACGGCATGAAATGCCATCAGTCTATAGAGATTTCTCAGTATTTCTCTGCTGCAATCGGGAGATCACAATAATTAACCCCGAACAAGCCAAAGCAACGCAATCACTACCAGATAACTTGTGTTTGTCATAACACATGCCTGCATTTCTTTCTTTCTGTTTACTGAACTATAGTCTGCAGTGAGTCCCATCTTACACTCAACACACTACAATTACTATGGTATAAATACAGCACTACAACATACAAAAGAGAGAGATCCACATACCTGTTTAGTAATGATTTAATCAGCTGTAGTTTAAAATTTGGAGTTTTTTTTTTTTTAAGTCAATGCAAAGGCGCGAATAGACATCCTGCGGCGCGAATGACGAAAATTGCGGTGTGCGAATGGCATGGTGCAAATTGAACAATTTGTGCATTTGACGCGCTTAACGTGCAAATTGCTCGAGTTAAAAAATCTAAACTTCTGCGGACATTCGCGCCGCGTTAACCAATCAGGAGCTTGCTCTTGTGGGGGCGTGATTGTGACGTAGTGGCTGCTGTTGGTGTCCCGGGGGGAAATCCTCCAGCCGACACCGATAACAGTTCATCAAACTGGACCCGGCTCAGTCAGAAGCACCGCTGAAAGCCTCCTTCATCCAGGTTAAGTTTCTGGAGGAGTTTATGAGCTCACAGAGCTGAGTGCACCTCTAAAAAGTATCTAGTGGACTCAGACACGGCTCCAAACGTATCGACGCTGTTTTTCAGCCTTCATAAAAGCACTTATTTTATTATTTTCTTAATAAATATATAAATATAATTTTCTTAATAAGATCCATGTTAGCCATTTATCAAAGAAGCTACAGTCACCGGGCAGACAGAAGCCCTGCCCATGACGGGAATCCGCGTCTGTTCTGAAGTGAATTTGACACGGGAATGAAGCGGAATTTGGTCTGCTCAATGACAGGCTAATGGCTGCTGACGCTCTCTATCTCAGAAATTATAGATATTTAAAATAGGCACTATCCTTATAAATAAACTGCATAGTTGTAATCTAAAAAAGTTGTAAAAGTACTTTATGTTGTCCAACACCAGCAATATTTGTCAAACGGTAGAGTGTCCTCTGCTTGTTGCTGCATGTGGGCGGAGTAATACAGAAGGGTGAAGAGGCTGGACGAGTGCTGTTACTTGCAGAATATTGCATGGCTATCAGCCAAATTGTTGTATATACTAAAATAACAACAAGGGCGACTCGGTGGCGCAGTGAGTAGCACTGTCACCTCACAGCAAGAAGCTCACTTGTTCGAGCCTCGGCTGGGTCAGTTGGCATTACTGTGTGGAGTTTGTATGTTCTCCCCATGTTTGCGTGGGTTTCCTCCGGGTGCTCCGGTTTCCCCCACAGTCCAAAGACATGCAGTACAGGTGAATTGGGTAGGCTAAATTGTCGGTAGTGTATGTGTGTGATTGAGTGTGTATGGATGTTTCCCAGTGATGGGTTGCAGCTGGAAGGGCATCCGCTGCGTAAAACATATGCAGGATAAGTTGGCGGTTCATTCCACTGTGGCGACTCCAGAATAATAAAGGGACTAAGCCGAAAAGAAAATGAATGAATGAATGAAAATAGCAACTAAATTATAAGTTAGTATAAATGATACAGAATCTGCTGTACAGCTTTCTTTTTTCCGAGCATGCCAGCCTCTGTTTTCCATTCACTTCCACTGTAAAGATGAGAACAATGTGAACTTTCCACAAAAGAAAGAAAAGTCATGTGGGTTTGACTTTGAATCAACATCAGAGTGAGTGAAGTACACGTTTTAACTGAGAGTGAACACATTTCAATTGTGGGACATAAATATGTCACTCAACCCACCATTCACCGTTACACACAATAAACACTTTGTGAATGTTCCAGAGCGAAGCACAACAATGCCATTCATACAAAACACACAAATTATAAAAAAAATAAATCCCCCTCCTCTCGATTCCTCAAGTACATGTATTTAGTTTTGAAATTTAACACCGGTTGTACAAATGAAGACATTGTGCAAGAAAAATAACAAGACACGACACAACTGGAACATATTAAACGCAGACATAACAGAGTTTGTGCAACTCATCAGTCAAACTCTCAGATGTTTGTGGTAAATTTTACATCAGTTCATCAGTGTCGCCGCAGATGAACGAGTAAATGATCTGTCTGCTCTTATGAAATACTGTGGCAGATATGAGTCACATCTAAAAATGACTTCATGATGCTGAAATTGCAGGGTAACATCAGTTGCATGTGTGTGCGTTTGTGTATAGCTCAAAAATAATCTTATTTACAATTTATAGTTATGTGTTTGAGTAAAACGAATATGTGTTTTATTTCATAGACTGCTAATGACATTTCTTCCAAGTTTGAAAGGGAAAAAAAATATGTCCTATGGATCATTTTGTTTAATAAAATACAGAGTTTCCATTGGAATATCATGGAATTTTTTAAATGTCTATTCCAGACATTAAGGGAAAAAGGGAATGTCAGAGAATATTAATTTTCTTATCCAAGAATATCAGGGATTTTAGTTTTTCACTTTAAATTTTGTTTCTATTTATCTATTTTATCATATTGTTTCATGCCTGTAATGCTGTGTTCACACCAGACGCGTCTTGCATGAATAAATCGCACTATTCATAAATAACGTGTGACCGTTTTGAGTTGATTTGCTTCAGTCGCGCATAAAATTTGCTTCATTCTCACGTGAAATTCACTTAAGACGCAGATTCGTGTCATGGACACGACTTCTGTCTGGCTGGTGATTCTACCCACATATCAAAATTTCTCTGGCCCAGCTCTGGCCCACACAATCAGGTTTTGCTTGGCCCACATGCTGCAGTAAATTACGATACATGACTGGACCAAGTCTGGCTTCCAGACAAGGGCCAAACATGGACCATATCTGGGTCAAATCTCAGCCAAGTTAATAAGTCATAACTGGGCCTGAACTGGACCAGATAGGTTGGTGTGTCATGATTGCTATGAAATTAATAAACCCATGAAGCATTGTGCTAGGCACACTAGAGGTGTGCTTTTTCTAAAAGTGACGTGATTGGTAATTTTTTTTCTTCACTCAAAAATAATTTTAATGTATTTTAAATGTGGGTCAAGACAGGTCAAACTTACATGGCCCACATATCATTTTTTAACATCTGGGCCAAATACTATATTTTGAATCTGGCCCACATCTTGTGTGCCGCCTTATGGCCCATTTCCACTGAGTGGTACGGTACCGTACCACTTTTTCGGCACCGTTTTGAAAGGGTACCAAACACAAGAAAGGGTACCAAAAGGTGGAGCTACATGTGCAGCTGAACGCTGATTGGTTACAGAGATACGTCACAACTCGTGGAGCTAGCCAGAATGAAAACAAAGGAACCGCCATGTTTTAAATGCCCAGCCAAGGCCCGAGACATTACACCGGAAAACTATATGCATATAATAATTAGTCATGGATGACCCGAGCTCAAACAAACCTTGTTGTTGTCTTGATGTATAGCCACAAAGCCAAGAAAAACCAAATCTGCCATGTCCTGTTGTTGCTTTACGAGGCCGTCTAAAAGTGCGAGCGGCTTTCTCCAGAGAGCTCGCAATCGCATCTATATTTGATATAACGAACTTCTTGAGCTGATGATAATAACGTGTGTGTGATTACTGAAGTGTCTTCGACATCTGATCCTTTCGTAAAAGAAAAAGACAAACGCAAGAGTTAAGCGCGGAAAAAAAGAAGCCCGACAAAACACAGGAGCAAATTGTTTCAGCAACCCGAATCATGAACAAACCGCCACGTTTATCGCATTTTGGACTATTATGAACTCGGGAATGACGGAATTACTCTCTAACAGAGGTTACATGTGCCGTTGTTGCGTGTTGTTTTTGAACTCGAATAAGGACTAAATGTATGCTGTGTGTAGTTTTTCTGTAAATGGTAACATATCAGAGACTGTAAGGGTCTGTATGTGCTCATATATGTTGCATTTATTTATTTATTTATTTTATGTAAATGCAGACGTTACAGTAGGCTATTTTGCACCGTCATTGATCTGCAGTTACAGTATAATCAAACCATGTTCATAGAAAGGTTAGTAATAAACATTTATACACAAGTATTTATATGTTTAAAGCATCTGTTTTGTGAGAAGTGCTTCTCATGATTTGTGAACGACCTGTACGTTCTGCTTTACTGTAGACATTTATTCGATTGAGAATGACGTCTACTGAAACTCTCTGTCGTACACCACGCCCACCAAAATGCTTCCCTTTGTACTGGAAATGCAAGCCTGATAAAGGTGACCCGTACCAACCTGTATCGTACCGTACTGTACTAGTCAGTGGAAACGAGCCATTATAGACGGTGTCACCTCTGCCAAACCTAGGCCATGTTTGGCCCACATGCTGTATGCCAGGGCCGGAAGAATGCCTGCTGTGCCAGCTTTATGCCATATCTGGGCCAGAATTCTTTGCTATCTGGGTAGTTTCATTTTTAAATGGCTAACATGGATTTTATTGAGAGAGTAGCTGTGCTGTGCTGTGCTTTCTATGTGCTTTAGAAAGGCTGAAAAACAGCGTAGATTCATTCAGTGCTGGATGATGGAAGCTTTCAGTGGTGCTTCTGACTGAGCCGGGCCCTGTTTGATGAGCTGTTGTCTGGTGTCAGCAGGAGGATTTCACACCCATAGTCACACCCATACTAGAGCAAGCTCCTGATTGGTTAACGCGGCGCGAATTTCCGCTAAAGTTCAGATTTTTTTGCATGATTAGCACAATTCGCTCGTTAAGCATGTCAAACAGTTTGTACTGCATCATTCACAGGAATCGCATCATTCGCGCCACGTCATTTGCGCGAAAAGCGCCGCAGGATGTCTATTCGCGTCTCTGCATTGACTTAACATGTAAATCACTCACAATTTACGCTTCTTCCGCGTCTGGTGTGAACTCACCATTGCATGTCAAGATAATATACAGTCAAAGTCAGAATCCTCCTGAATTATTAGCCCTCTGAATATTTTTTTCCCCAATTTCTGTTTAACAAAATATTTTTTTCAACACATTTTTAAATATAATAGTTTTAATAACTCATTTCTAATAACTGATTTATTTTATCTTTGCCATGATGACAGTACAGAATATTTTACTAGATATTTTTCGAGATACTAGTATTCAGCTTAAAGTGACATTTAAAGGCTTAACTAGGTTAATTAGGCAAGTTAGGGTAATTAGGCAAGTCAGTTTATAATGATGGTTTGTTCTGTAGCCAATTGAAAAAAATTGCTTAAGAGGGCTAATAATATTGACCTTAAAATGTTTTTTTTTATTTTTTTTTATTAAAAACTGCTTTTACTCTAGCCAAAATAAAACAATTACTTTCTCCAGAAGAAAAAATATTATAGCAAATACTGTGAAAAATTCCTTGCTTAGTGAAAAACATTTCGCAAATGATGTTTAACAATGTTTGTCCATTCTTTATTGGTCATGAAAATTCAGCTTTTTCGTCAGTAGCCATGTTTCCATCCACCTACTTTTATGTACATTTTGGATATGCACATAAAAACCGGTTGATGGAAACACCAAGATGCACATAAATTTTGAAAATGCGCATAAAAGACATATGCGCATCACTGAGTAGGATAAACATTTTATTCGATAGGAAAAGATGCGCATAAATTACAATGGAAACACTTTTCCTGAACAAATTCCAGTGTGTGCATTAAAAAAAAAGTCATGTGATTTTGTTATAAAAAATCATGTGATGATAATAATGTGTGTGAATGGACAAACCAGCAGGCTGAGCACATTGTTAAACATCTGAAATGTTGTTTTGGTCATTCTAAAATGCCTTAACCATTTCAGTATTAGTGTTATTATATTATTAATCACCTCCAGAATAGTCAAGAGCATCTGTGCTCACGTCTTCAAACGCCACCACCCATTCATTGCCTGTCGGCATTGTCTTCAGAGGCGCAAGCCATTTATTAAATAAAACAAAGATTTACGCAGCTTCTCCTACCACAGTAAATGCCGTTTTTACTTTTGATATTTAGCGCTAGTTTATCAGGAAGTGATGATTTTGTTCTCTTAAATAAATTTAATTCACATTTTTTGGATGGAAACATAGTGAAAGTCAGGGAATAGTTAGAGAATTTGATGGCTTAAGGCTGATTTATACTTCTGCTTTGAGTGATCGGCGTGACCCATGCCGCCTGCCTTGCGCATAGCCCTGCATTTATACTTTTGCGTGCTGTATGGATTACTCTGCATTAACACTTCCGAAACAATAGCTGGCAGTAGGTTTTTATGTTTCTCTGTGTCAAGTTTCTTTGCGGGTGTTTTGTTTTTTCTGAACGCTACCTTAATGTATAAGAAGCTAAAGCTCGCTCATTCAGAAGCGGGAACTGGAGGACATGCAACAACTTTACAAAACAAGTGTTTCCATCTGAAGCTCCTTCACGGGACTCAACACTTGTAAACAATCTCTCCATCGTGCTCGTGGCTCTCAGCCCCGCCCACACTCGTCACCAATATTAAGCCGACCAACCATAGAGCTTGCACAACGCATCATTGTGACGTGTAGATACATTTTTTGAGAGGTGCGCGTCAGCCACGGTGAGGGGTCTGCGACCGCACGAAGGCTGCGCCGGAGCCAGGGCTTAATTTGTGACCAAACACGCCGGATCCGGCACCTCATTTTACTGATCCCCCTTCTCAACTGCCCTCCTTCGCCATCCTCTGTTCACTTTTACTTTCTTCTGCGACTCCCCAACCCTCTTCACTTTTGTTCGCGACCGTCCTGCCGTCTCACACCCCCCCCCCCATGTGTCACGGTGGCGTAGTGGGTAGCATGATTGCCTTACAGCAAGAAGATCGCTGGTTCGAGCCTCAGCTAGGTTAGTTGTCATTTCTGTGTAGAGTTTGAATGTTCTCCCCGTGTTGGCCTGGGTTTCCTCTGCATGCTCCGGTTTCCCCCACAAGTCCAAAGACATGTAGTATAGGTGAATTGGGAAGGCTAAATTGTCCATAGTGTATGTGTGTATGGATGTTTCCCAGTGTTGGGTTGCAGCTGGAAGGGCATCCGCTGCGTAAAACATATATATGCTGGATAAGTTGGCGGTTCATTCTGCTGTGGTGACCCCAGATTAATAAAGGGACTAAGCCGAAAAGAAAATGAATGAAAACAAACATTTTCTAAATGACAATACATTTAGTTGCAATAAAAAAAATGCTTTATAGAATAAAACAAATACGTACTGTCATTTTACTCAACATTTTACTCAAACCAGATTCTAATAAATAGTAAATGCAGAGAAGCTGAGAATTTTCAAGTAGTCTCTTAAATTTTTTACAGATAGACGGATGGAGAGATAGAGAGAGATAAAAATATTTCATGGCATTCACTCTACCCTTATTGGAAAATAATCTGCTCATATTAGCTGTAGTGGCTTGCAGTTGTATTACGAATGTCCACACATCTGGTTTGGTTCAGAAACACAGTCCTGCATCCTACATTTCTAAAGCAGGGAAACAGACGTGCTATTAACATGTGGGGATTTAACCTCAGTCGCCATCTGGCCAAGAATTACATTCCAGACTTCCGCTTACAGTATATAGACGTACAAAAGGCTTGACAACCTACACACTCTTGTATTTCACATTTTAGAATAGCCGTGTAGTAAGATATTTGAATTGCTGTATGCTTGAAGGGACTTTATTCATTATTCAGAAAGCCTTGTTTCTAGCGACACAAGTGGTCATTATGCGAACTGCAGCCAGTAAATTATTGTTGCATGCACATAATGTACAATAAACCGATTCAATGCCCTGATATACTATCTGCAAAGTTCTTTTTTAGATTGTTTGAATTTGATATGCTGATAACAAACATCAAGACATCAATGTTTAGGCACCATTGTTGTGTGTTTGCTTGTGCTTGCTTTTAACGTACATACAGTACTGTGCATCTCTACATACCTAACATATTTTTACATTGTTTCTAATTCAAAGTTATAATGGTGGTGTTTTCAAGAACTTGCACTATAAGACGTTTTCAAATTGGGCGTTTTCAGTACCCAAAACACTGTTGTTGTGTAAACAAATAGGCAATATGTTTTCGCTTACAGTACATAGACAAATAAAAGGCTTAACAACCTACACACTCATGTATTTCACATTTTAGAATAGCCGTGTAGTAAGATATTTGTATTACCGTATGCTTGAAAGGACTTTATGTTATATTCAGAAAGCCTTGTTTCTAGCGACACTGGTGGTCATTACAGCTTCACAATAATCGAAAAAAGATTGCGATCTCGAGTCGACCCCGAGACGATCTTAATTCAGCATTTCTACGATTCTGTCCATTATATTTTAAAGTTCAGGAGAGAAGAAATGCGGTCGCACAAGTCTTCACATATATCTCATACATCATAATTCAACTTCAGAATTATGAATAACTGTATTCTGATGTCATCATTTTACTGTGCATTAATGACCAGGAAAAATTTAAAGTCTGTTCAAGTCCACCATTTAAAGTCTATTCAAATTTAGCATTTTAACCAACAGTAGACCTACACGCAATATTATTGTTGTTGTTTTACCATATCTTTGAGAAATACCAATAACCTTTATTTTACATCTATAGAATCCTGAAAAAAATGTGATCTTTATTTTAAGACAAAAAAATTCGTGATTCTCATTTTAGTCAGAATCATTCAGCTCTAGTGGTCATTAGATGAACTGCAGCCAGTAAATTATTGTTGCACGCACATAATATACAATAAACTCAACGTGATTCAGAGCCCTGATTTACTATCTGCATTTTTATATGCCAGGCCTGTAGCCAGGGGGGGTTCGGGTGGTTCAAAAGAACCACCCCTCACTGACAAAGGTCCAGAATTTGTCCCATACATGAGCTCATTTGTCCTATTTTGACTGCTATGTCATCGCAATAAGTGAAAATAACCCATCGAAAAGGCTTTGAGACCAAGCCGAATTCTGTGTTGGCTGTCATGACTTCAGCTAATCAGTTTTGACCAATGCAAACAATTATTTTGCATGAGTCCAACATCCAGCTGTGCAAGATCACACACAATCTGATGTAAGTGACGTAATCTTTTACTACTATATTGTTTTTAAAATAGAGAAAACAGTTTACAAGTAACTTTTTTTACTAAATCTTGGACCTTATTCATGAAACAAAAAAAAAAAAACAATAAAAAGGTGTGAAGCACCAAAAGCGGATCATATTAAAATTAATTTGACTACTATTTTGGCTATTGTTGTTTTCCATGAATTTAATTAATGAATTAATTTTATTTCAAATGGTGAAATTCTGACTGAGTAAAGTTGAATTTGCTGGCCAGTTTGTTATTTATAATTGACAATAGCCTTTTTTTATTTTTAAATGGGTTAATTTTTTTAATGATATATGATGTAATAACTTTTTTTGGTACATCAAAAAGTGTGGTTATGATGACCATCTGACAAGGTAAAGCAGATAAAATAGTGCTCAAAATCTATTTAAATTTCATAATTAAATATAAAATGAGGTGTGTAACCCTTAAAAAGGTCCACTTTTTGAGAAAAAAAGAACCACGCCTTTGACCAGGCTGGCTACGGGCCTGTATGCTGATAAACATCTTTTATCTATAATAAAATAAACAACAAAAGTGACAGCGAGAAAACAGCAGTTTACAAAGCATCTAATTATAGCGATATAGAAATTGCGCAAAATCTGCAATTTTACCATAGTATTGAGTTGCAAGATGAGCCTATTAAATAACACAGCATGTTTTAAGGGTCGTACACAGTGGGACATTTTTCTAAACACTTTTTGGCATACAAAAGGTTTGACAACCTACATACACGTATTTCACATTTTAAAATAGTCATGTAGTAAGATTTCTGTATTCCCATATGCTTGAAGGGACTTTATATATTATTCAGAAAGCTTTGTTTCTAGCGACCACCACTGGTGGTCATTAGGTGAACTGCAGTGAGTAAATTATTGTTGCGTGCACATAATGTACAATGAACTCAATGCGATTCAATGCCCTGGTATACTATCTGCAGAATTTGATATGCTGATAACAAACAACAAAGTGTCAATTTTTATATTAATATCTAAATATGTGCTGTGCGCTTTCGTCTCTATAATAAAATGAACAACAAAAGGGCCAGCGAGAAAACAGCAGTTCAGAAAGCATCTAATTATAGCGATATGTTAATATTTGCACAAAATCCACAGTATTGAGTTTGTAGGATGAGCTCATTAAATAAGATGGCATATCTTAAGAGTCATACACAGGGGGACATCTTTCTAAACACTTTTTGACATTCAAGCCCACTGATTTTCACTACCAATGAGTAAAGTGACCATGCTAAATCTCCCCCTGACTTTAGATGGTGCTTAATGAAATACTCCAGTACAGAAGGTGGCGCTGCGCAGCTTTATGCTTCTGACACTCACTTGTTACAAATAAGGGGTAAGTTCACACAGAACACATTTTTCCTTTCCAATGTGATATTTTTCTATTGTTTTTCAATGTAAGCACATGCTTGATGGATGTGCGTGACCGTTATGCTCGCGTTTTACATCTTTTGAAGTGTCGCACATGTGAACGCCGCAGATTTTTAGATGCTGCTAGAAGTTAAAGAACTTAAAATTCAGCACCATAATAGTGGTGTTTTAAAAAACTTGCACTATGAAAACATTTTCTTTCCCCAAAACAATGTTGTTGTGTAAACAAACAGGCAATTTGCATAAAACGTTTGCCATTATGGCTGAAAATGTTGTGTAAAAAGCCCCTGAGACTATAGGCCGATGTATAGATCTGGCTATGTAAGACTATAGGTTTAAACGAAGCCCTTTTCTTTGCACATTGACGTTACAGAATGGCTCTTCTGGCATTGTCTTAAAAACTATACAGTAAGCATTCATTCCACACATCATAAAACAGAAGAGAGGCTCTTGGGAGCACACATGAAGGTTGCATCCTTTTGATTTTTCTGGAAAATACCATTTAGATGCTTTTATACAAAAATCAGTGCTTTCATAGACAAGTAGAAGGGGTCCCAAGTTTTTCATTTCATAAAAGTCTGTTCACAAGTTGGCAATAAAAGGAGCAATTAATACATAAGTCATGCATATAGCTTCTTAACGGATTATTGCGAGTATTATTCACTTTCAGCTCAGGGTTGTTTCCATATGCAGTGAACATTACACGTCTCCTGCATAACAAAAGTCTTTTATCAATTTGCACGTTATTACAAGGGTGAAGGACAGAATGTGTAAGGCAGAAATGTGTATAGGCCAAAGGCAATCATAGCAGTTTAGTTAAAGGGGTATTTCACCCAAAAATTAAAATGTGCTTTTAATTTATTCCCCTTCAGGACAGTCAAGATATAAGTGGCTTTTTTGTTCTGTAGAAAACATTAAAGAACATTTTAATCTGAAACCGTGATCTTTCGTGATTCAGAAAATGCAAGTCAACTGAATCTGGCAATTTAAGAGTAAAAAAAAAATTATGCAGGGAAAACTAAAGTAATACCAAGCAATAATGATGCACTTACATTATTTAAATTTTCACCTTAAAAGAGGACCTATTATCTAAAAATCACTTTTATAAGGGGTTTAAACACAGTTGTAAGACAACAGTGTGTGAACATAACCTCTAATTGTAAACAATAATTAATTCTATTTTTAATAATCACACTTCATAAAAACAGTCTGCAGAAACACTTTCCCCCGGTTTCACAAACATGGTTTAAGGCTAGTCATGGATTAAATTGCATGTTTGAGCTGTTTCAGCTGAAAATAACTTGCAGTGAGATGTCTTAAAACATGTCAGTGACATTTTTTTGGTCTACAGGTGCACACTAGTAATGTATTTTTTAAGGCTGTTTTTAAAAAATGTGGCATAAATAGCCTAATTTAACTAAGGTCTAGTCCTGGCTTAAGCTAAGCCCTGTTTGTGAAATTGGGCCTTTGATAGACATTCTCCTTTTGTACGTGTCATCAGAGGGTGAAAGCCCCGCCCATTAGTGATGATCTCTTCTTCATTAGCTCAAACAGCCTTGAGTTTTCACATATAGACTGCCTTCTTCTGAGACACTTCTTTTTACACTTTCAGTTTTTCACAGTGATAATGTTAGTCCTGTTTTGAATCTGCCACTATGCTGCCGCATAGGCGTTTGTAGCTCCACCCTCTTTTCAAAAGAGCAAAATCTCATTTGAATTTAAAGCAACAGTCACCAAAACGGAACAATTTGTATCAAAGCCTAAAAGGAGCAGCTTCGAAGAGTTTTAAAACATTATGGCCCAGTTTCACAAACAGGGCTTACATTAAACCAGGACTAGGCCTTAGTTAAATTAGGCTATTTAAGCCCAATTTATAAAAATGGCCTTAGAAAAGTATATTACTGGTGTGTACCTGGATAAAAAAATGACACTGATGTATTTTAAGACATCTCACTGCAAGTTATTTTGAGTTGAGACAGCTCAAACATGCAATTTAATCTTGAACCTTGTTTGTGAAACCGGGGGTATTTGTGTGGTATTTTGAGCTGAAACTTAACATACACACTCTTGGAACATCAGAGACTTATTTTATGTCTTGTAAAAAGGGGACACAATAGGTTCTCTTTAATTCAAAATGTCAGCAAACAGTCCTATGTGCGACTGGAATGTATAATAAAATATGTATGGGTTTATAAAAAAGGCTCTAAATTACCTTTTTATTTTAAATTGGGATGAAATGTCATCAGTAGTTTGCAGAATAAAATCATGTTATGTTTTGGGTAAACAGTCTTTTTTGTTTTTTTTTAAGCAAATTAATTACAAATTTAAGCAAATTATATATATATATATATATATATATATATATATATATATATATATATATATATATATATATATATATATATATATGTATATATATATGTATAATATTATTATTATTATTATTTCTGTTATATCTATTATAAATTTTGTTTGGTTCTCGAATCTGACTGGCTGATAGCTATGTGCAATAACAGCACTCGTACAGCCTCCTCACCTTTCTGTATCTCTCTGCCCATGCAGAGTGAGAGCAGATCGATAAACTCACTACAGTTTGACAAATATTGCTGCTGTTGAACAACATGATGTACTTTTGAAGCTTATTTAGGCGAGGATGTAGTTGTTTAGATTGCAACTATGCAGTTTATTTATAAGGATAGTGGCTTTATATATATATATATATATATATATATATATATATATATATATATATATATATATATATATATATATATATATATATATATATATAATTTCAGAGATACCGTGCGTCAGCGTCCATCAGCCTGTCATTGAGCAAAGACGGTTGACATTCCGTCACAAGATGGCGACAGAGACAGCATAATAAGCCCTTAGAGAAAAAAACCCAGTGTAATTTCAACCTACAGCTGATCAAATCATTATAAAGCAAGTAAGTGACATTCTAAGTCGATCTCTCTCTTTTGTATGTTTTAGTGATTTATTAATACCATAGTAATCTGGTAGTGTTTGCAGTGCCGGCCCGTCCAACAGGCAATAAAGGCAGTTGCCTAGGGCCCCGCGTTTCTTGGAGGGCCTCACGAACACTGCTATTGTATATTTATTGTGAATGTAAGAGCGAAGACGAGTGTGTATGTATAAATCATGACCAATGCACATTGCGCAATGCACAAACCCCATTAAACGTGATACAATTCACAACGACATGAGAAAAAAGAAATAACCTCCACATTTCATTAAAAGAATAGCTCTGTATAATTCATGCATGACAAATAGCCGAAAACAATAATAAATACACAACAACAGTATGAATAAAAGCAGAAAATATAAGACATCCAGCAGCACCACACTCTATTTTGCATAACGTCACCTGCGATCGGCTATTGGGTGAACTGGTAACGGATTCCAACACAGATTCCACATATCTCTCCAAATTGCTCATGTTTGATATAAACCCGAAAAGTGTCTTAAGTCTTAATTAATATAACGCCATAAGTGTCCAATAGGTGCCCTTCTTCATTTATTTTTTATTGATTTGTATTTTATTTTATTTACTTTGTTTTATGTACAATTTGTTTTTACAACACACTTGCACTTTCATTTGCAATACTTTTTAATACTTTACAATACTTGCAAATTTATTTGTTTAAATCTGAGTAAATATTTTTACATATACTGTAGGTTACATATGTCTCAGTTAATACAAATGTATACACTTAAATATTAAAATAGTATTTTTTCTAATATCTTCTCGCTGTTTTTACATCAGTGGGCCCTTTTTTTTATATCTCGCCTAGGGCCCCTCAACCCTACGGGCCAGCACTGAGTGTTTGCTTTGCTTTGGCTTTTTTGGGGTTAATTATGGTGATATCCTGATTGCAACAGAGACATACTGGGAATGTCTGTAGACTGATGGCATTTCATGCTGTTCAGCCTTATAATCTTAAAATGTGAGCAAAATCACCTGTTTTGTCTTCACTTTAGACATTACACTAGAGAATCATTCAAATACTAGCTCTAGAGTGACGTTTGTGAAGTAGCAACGGTTTCTGCTGTTCTGACTGTCAGCTGCAGATGTGAATGAATGGCGGGAGAAAGTAGTTCCTCTTACGAATGGATGTTTAGACTTTCTGTGTTGGATTTTATTTTTTATGTACACGATTATGTTGTCTAACTTCATAATTTCAGAGATACCACGCATCAGCATCCATCAGCCTGTCATTGAGCAAAGACGGTTGACATTCTGCCACAAGATGGCGACAGAGACAGCATAATAAGCCCTCAGAGGAGAAAAACCCAGTGTTATTTCAAACTACAGCTGATCAAATCATTATTAAACAGGTAAGTGACCTTCTAAGCCAGTGGTGGGCAAACTCGGCCCTGGAGGGCCTGTGTCCTGCACAGTTTAGCTCCAACTCTAATCAAACACACCTGCTTATAGATTTCTAGTGATTTCAAAGACACTGATTGGCATGTTCAGGTGTGTTTGATTAGTGTTGGAGCTAAAGTCTTCAGGACACTGGCCCTCCAGAACCGAGTTTGCCCACCCCTGTTCTAAGCCGATCCATCTCTTATGTTGTAGTGCTGTATTTATACCATAGTAATCTGGTAGTGTTTGCTTTGCTTTGGCTTTTTCGGGGTTAATTATTGTGATATCCCGATTGCAACAGAGAAATACTAGAAAATCACTGTAGACTGATGGCATTTCATACTGTTCAGCTTTATAATCTTAAAATGTGAGCAAAATCAGCTGTTTTGTCATCACTTTAGACATTACGCTAGAGAATCATTCAAATATTATCTCTAAAGTGACGTTTGTGAAGGGGTGGGTTGTCGCGGATGAAAGTGAAGAGCGCGGGGCAGGGGGAGGGATGGTTATGGCAGGGCGTTGGATGGCAGATGGGTTTCGTGGACGAAACTAAAGAGCGGGTGGGGGGGGGGGGGTTGTGGCTGTTGTCGCGGAAAATGAAGAGGGTTCATAGTTCACGGAACAAAGTGAAAGTGAACAGTGGACGGGAAGGAGGGCAGTTGAGGAGGGAGATCCGTAAAATGAGGTGCCAGATCGGATTTCTGAGGTGTTCCGGCACAAATTAAGACCTGCTGGTAAGACACTGCTACTCGTGTGATATTGCTCATATATATATATATATATATATATATATATATATATATATATATACACACACACACACATATATATATATATATATATATATATAATTTTTTTTTTTTTTTTTTGGAAAGAAATGCAACAGTAATCATCAGGAGCCAGAGATATTCATTTTGTTCGGGTTTTTTTCCTTGCACTTTATGAATCACTAAGGACCATTGATTCTGTTAAAAATCTTCCAACCATCTAACCATCTTCCAGAATTGGCTGAAACAATCCCTTCATCCAGCACTTTATGTCATTTATGCTTCATTGCACAAACCAACCGACATTAAATCACCTCACACACTTCTCTCCCCCTGTCTACATTCACCCCATACAGACAGATAATTTCGGCTGTTTCAATTAAAACTCCAAGGACAACAATCATCTCACATGACCGCGCGGACTGTAGATGTGTCAGCACCGAGCGAGCGGCCAATGAGAGCGCGGCTCGCCGGTGACGTCATGGGGGCTGGTCGCGCGCGTGGAGCTCCAGTCAGTCCCGCGAGCGCAGTCAGTCAGTCAGCGGCTCGTATGTGTGTGTGGCTGACCCGCGCTCAATGGACTAGATTTCCAGCCACGTAAGTAAGATGATGATGGTGTCCTGTTGCTGAAACAAGGGATAGGCCCAGGGGGAGAACGTCGGCCGTCCCTTCTCGCCTTTGTGTCCGAATTATATCTATCCGTCGGAGTTTTGCGTGCTCGCGCGGAGAGAGGACATCGACTTCCCAGGCGTAACAAAAGGCGGCTCGCGACCTGGAGGAAAAAAAATCTCCCTGGCTATATTTAGGTAGATACACGGACATGATTCGCTCGGAGGCCCGCATGAATGAACCCGGAGCGCCCTCTCAGGATATCCGAACCCGGCTGGCACTTTAAATTTCATGCACAAAAAAAGCAAGGAAATAATTATTAATTTGTACCTGCTGCGCTGCATCGACTGTGACGTCACACGCTTTGCATACACAACCGCGACGTTTTACATGCATTTTCCCGTGTGTTAATCAAACCTTGCTTGCTTTTTTTTTTCTTTGAGGGCACCGTGAAGCATAGAGGTCACAATTCATGCATGCACGTCATCGCATGTGCGCTCAAATGACGCCACATTGGCATTGCAATCAGCATTATTATTAAAGTCGAGGGGAATCGCCGCTTACATTCATGCCCAGTGTTAAATAGAGGGCAACTGGGTTTTTTTTTGGCATTCGCTTCCACCTCCCCTTGAATCCGTCTGAATCACCCTCCTGATCCGGACGAACCTCCTCCTATACTCATGAACATACAGAGATCCAGTCCCATTAACATTTCGCGTTATGGGAGATCGAGGCACAAAGCGCACGACTTTGAGGAACTATCTTGCCTAAGGACTACAGAATCCAGCCAGAGTTTCAGTCCCAATTTAGGATCTCCCAGCCCCCCCGAGACCCCGGACTCCTCGCACTGCATTTCTTGCATTGGAAATTACCTTTTGTTGGAGCCCATCGAGGGAGACCACGTTTTCAGAGCCACCCACCTGCACAGTGGGGAAGAGCTCGTGTGCAAGGTAAGAACTCTCATCTCTATGCGTGATATTTTTGGATGGGAACACTCATGCATGCAATTGCATCAGCTATTGATAGGGATCAAAGCATGACATGCGTCTGGCTCATTGCATGCATGCATTAGCAGAATGAATGGCTTTTCTTTTGTGATTCATCAACGATGACATGGAGTGATGAGTTATAGTCACGTGCAAAAAAAAGCATGAGGGAATACCCCTCAAGTGTGTGTGTGCATGCATGCATACAACCATGCATTCATGAGTGCATGTCTGCATGACTTCAAAACCCAAGACTCTCTGAATGGGCATTAGTGAAAACCTCTTATCTTCAGATGAAAGGGGATGGCCTGCGATGTCCATCGCTGCTGTTATATTTAGCCCATCTCTCTGTTTTAGGTGTCTGTTACTAAGCAACATCAAAATTCAGTGTATGTTTTGGGGACTTGAAAATGCAGCAGAGGTGCTCGACTCTGTGCCGCATGGATTTCCATTCTTTTGTTTCACAATTAAGCATCTGCTCTAAAGATGCCACTTCTCTTTGGTGGGCTGACACCTTTGCACTCCCACCTGAGATGTTGGAAATCGATGACTGCTTCTAATTAAATTTAAAATGCCCTCTCTCTCTCTTTCTACCCTCCAGGTGTTTGATATCAGTCGATATCAGGAGTCACTGGCTGCTTACTTCGTGCTGGGTACCCATGAGAACATTAACCAGATAGTGGAGATCCTTTTGGGGGATACGCGAGCGTACGTGTTCTTCGAGAGGAGCCATGGCGACATGCACTCTTTCGTTCGCACTTGCAAGAAGCTGCGAGAGGAAGAGGCTGCCAGACTTTTCCATCAGATAGCATCAGCTGTGGCGCACTGCCACGACAACGGCCTGGTCCTCCGAGACCTCAAGCTGAGGAAGTTCGTCTTCAAGAATGAGGACAGGTAATAAAATGTCTGCTTGCAAACTGAACATGCATATTTTGACTACAGTGTAAAATAATGCTGGGTTCAACAATATCAATTTGTGTTGGGACAACATGAAGGAATTAAGTTAACTAATTAGTTTTTACAAATTTAAGTGGATTGAACTTTAAAAAAACTGAAGAATTGTGTTGTCTCAGTTTCAAATGAGTATTTTGAACAAACAGTAAACATTTTTTTATTGAGTGTATGTTCAGATTTGACTGTTTACATGCTTTGGTTGTCGTGTGGTAAGTATCAAGGTATTTTAAGCTGACTTGACGATTGTTTTATGTTTAGTGCTGACATATGTTTGGTTGAGACTTACAATGAAGAGGTTGTTTTCTTTTTTTTTTATATGTGCTCATTTAAATGCAAGTGCAAAGTCATGTTCCTCTATGCTCTTTTATTAGTTATTGGCAACCCGCAGAGATATTTTGGTACCTTTAGGGTATATTGCACAACAGTTTTCATGCAAACAGTCAAAGTGTTGTAAGCATTTAGACTGTTCATGTACATGACAATGTAAGCATTAAAATGCATGTTATACTGCTATCATGTGCAAACATCAAAAATGTGATTTTGTGACTCCAATGATGTTGATATTATAATTTTTTTGACAATTAAAACAAGATTACGTAGATTTCAGGGATTCTTCATACCTCGCTTAAATGATCTAAGATGATTTGACAGATCCTGGGTTAGGCCTGTCACGATATCTATTTTATGTTGTATGATATATTGCACCAAAATATATTGCGATAAACAATATTAATGTCATTTTAAGACCATTTTATGCCACTCATAAACTTATATTCTAAATAAATAATAATAAACGTGAACAAAGAAGTGCAAGGTGAAAAGTAACAGAGGCTGCGATATCTGCCACCAGATCTATTATTAGTTGTCAGACACCCACATGAAATTACACTATAGTCATTTATAGTTAATACTATAGTGTTTTTTAACCATACTACACTGACATCTCCAGTAGAGATAGAGATCAGCTAAAATGTTGCTAGAATTGTTATGTATGGGAGATATATATTTTATCACCAAAAATGATTGAGGTCATGTCCATGTGTTGTGCGATAAGTCCATATATTGATTAGTGTGACAGGCCTATTTTTGATCTTTTAATCTTGATAACTGATCAAACAAGTTCATGAATCAGATTAAAATGTCTGGATGAACTGATTTGAGTTTGCTGCGTGTGTTGTGAAGGACAGATCTAACGATCCTTGAAATCATAATCAGCAATGTAACGATTGGCTGACGGCACAGCAGCGTAATGACATCATCTGATTAATATTCAGTTATCCATGTCAGCAAAATTACATATGATTTGTAGTAAACCGTTTGTTAAATATGACACGCAATAACTTTATACATTTGTTCTGTGCTGCAGGCTTTACACTTTCATGCGTCAAGAGTATTTAGCAATTTATTTAGGTTTACATTTAGAGCAGATTTTCTTTATTATAGTAGCCCAACATAAGGCCTATTCAAGTTTCTTAATCTGTGTAAGGAATAACTGCTGTTTAAATTTCCATCAAAAAAGTATTTTGATATTGGTAAAGGTGTCTGCAACTTTTGGGAAGCATCAAATCACAGGCATATTAGCTGTCAAAACACATGCATGACTGCATAAATTATTATTCCCTTAAAAAAAAAGTTATCAAAGCTGGTACCTTAAATAGTATGCATTTGTATCTAAAAACTCCATATTAATACATGTTCTCTTTGAACCCCTTGGGGAGAACCACCCCATAACAGTCTTTGTACTTTTATTTTGGAGTGCAGATTGCATAAGTTTTATTTATATATTTTTTTTAACTTTTATATATATATATATATATATATATATATATATAAATTTTTAGCGATTTACTATTTTCTCAAGTGTCTACAACTACTACTGTAAGAAAATATCAGCATTTGGTACATGCTTTTAGTATTACCTTTGCTTGTAAAACCTGATCTAATCCTGTTTATATGAAATAAGCCTGCTCCCGAGCAGGTTTGAGCTGCCAGAACAGTTGACAACAACTCTCGGATGAGTTTTGAAGAACTAAATGATCCTGGATTGTGTCAAATCGCCAATAACCAAATTCAGCTAATTGAGTAATCCACGTACGAAGAACAGACCCCAGGACCCCAGGACCATACAGTTGAAGTCAGAATTATTAGCCCCCCTTTGATCTTTTTTTTTTTTCTTTTTTTTTTCTTTTTTTAAATATTTCCTAAATTATGTTTAACGGAGCAAGGAAATTTTCACAGTATGTCTGATAATATTTTTTCTTCTGGAGAAAGTCTCATTTGTTTTATTTTGGCTAGAATAAAAGCAGTTTTTAATAAAAAAAAAAAAAAAAACCTTTTTAGGTCAATATTATTAGCCCCTTTAAGCTATTTCTTTTTTCGATAGTCTACAGAACAAACCATCATTGTACAATATCTTGCCTAATTACCGTAGCCTGCCTAGTTAACCTAATTAACCTAGTTAAGCCTTTAAATGTCACTTTAAGCTGTATTGAAGTGTCTTGAAAAATATCTAGTAAAATATTATTTACTGTCATCATGGCAAAGATAAAATAAATCAGTTATTAGAAATGAGTTATTAAAACTATTATGTTTAGAAATGTGTTGAAAAAATGTTCTCTCCATTAAACAAAAATTGGGGAAAAAATAAACAAGGGGTCAAAAATTCTGGGGGGCTAATAATTCTGACTTCAACTGTATGTTCTTCTCCAATGTTTCTTTATTAACATGCTATTGCATAGTTTTATACAAGAGATGGACAAAAGTGTTCAATCTGATCAATTTGTTGCCATTTTGTGCAAAAAAAATAGACGTGAATATGCAGTCATGCATAATTGAATCATTTTTGTTCAGCAGTTTCAGGTAATTTGTATTTAAAAACCATTTTGTTTTGACCAAATATTTTCCATTTCTGAAATGCACTGCAATACTACTCTGTTATTATGAAGAAAAACCTATATTTACCACTTTCATGCACCATCTCCAATTGCCAAACCCTCATATTTTTCAATCCTTCACAATCCAAACAACTTAAATATAACATTGCATTGTTTTCTTTTTGCATATTCTGTTTCACTCATGTTGTGGAAGTGCTGCTTTTGAACACTATTTAATACTTAATTTTTTATAAAAATCAGCCTGTCCATGTGTTTGCCAGTAAAACAAGTCTGAAATGATCCCGAGCCTGCGTTTATGAATCTGGGTGGCCTTCCCGTTTAAGCTAAATGGCAGTCGCCCCAATGGCCAAATGAGTCAGCTCAGCTAGATTCCCTCCGGCTCGCTGGATGGAAACGGAGAGCGCTGCCC
This sequence comes from Danio kyathit, assembly GCA_903798195.1. Classification (NCBI taxonomy): domain Eukaryota; kingdom Metazoa; phylum Chordata; class Actinopteri; order Cypriniformes; family Danionidae; genus Danio; species Danio kyathit. The sequence goes on along the minus strand of LR812538.1, from coordinate 52,028,405 downwards.
GCTGCTTTAAATGTGAGCCGGCTGACCTTACTGTTCCCATGCTCTGTGGTCTGGTGCGTCAGCCATCCACCTTTCACTGAGTGATTGCAGACGAGCGCGAGTAGACGTGGCCAAGGGGTGGTGAGCATTACCCTGGCCAGAAATCAAACACCGAGGGTGCACCAAGATTGGAACCAGAGAGGAAAACGAGCCAGACAGAACTGCATTCCTCAGCGTAGTGGGTTCCTGACCTGGTTATGTCATGTAGGCCGCTTGTAACACACTACCGCCAAACGCTAGAGACCGCAGTGCCGTTCAACTGGAATTACCCCATAATGTAATACCGCAAGCGTCCATGTGTCCTGCTCTAATTCTCCTGCTATCATGCGAGGTCGTTTTTCTGAATCAGATTGAGCTTTATTTGCCAAGTGTGACAAACACAGAAGGAATTTGTTGTGGTTTTCTGCAGCTTTGAGTGAACATATACTAAATAGACACGAGAGGTTATAAAGGACATTTAAATAAGGTTGAAAAATGAAATGAGAATTAAAAATAGCATTCAAATTAAAAGTTTGTTTTGACAATATATACCTACATATCTATATAAATTTATATTTACATGTGACACCTATACAAAACTGTTTTTACATGTAGATATTTAAATGTATATATAATTTGTATCATGTTTACACATTTCATATCTTAATACAAATTAAATTAAAATGTATTAAATAAATGTAAAAAAAAATCTTAATTATATGCATGCATGTGTGTATTTATGTATACATAATGAATATACACAGTGCACACACGTATATTATGTCAAAACAAACTTTTATTTTGGATGGGATTATTTTTTTCCTTGGTTAAATGTACCAAAATGGCAAACCATACATCTTATTTCGAACACTATCATAAGGGTACCTAGCAATGGTAACAAAAGGGTGGAGCTAGACTGAAAGCTATTGCTTTAAAGAAAATTCACTTGTCAAGCACTATTTTTATTTTTTAAATACACAGCCAAAACATGACACTATAATATTACCATGACTGTGTATAACCATGAACCATGATCAAAACTTTTCATCATCTTGTGGAAAAACAGCCACATGCCAATAAGCAGGATCTGCTGTATGTCCTTTATTGTTGTTTACAGGGCGGGTCACGTCACATCTCGATGTGTGGAAAGTGCAAACTATACCCTTAACCTCCTAGGGCCCGAGTGTCCACATACGTGGACAGCACATTTTTAGCTCTTAAGTGGCTATTTAAAATACTTTGAATGTTTTATATTTTGTTACAGGCATACTGTGTCATCCTGCAACTGTTTTGCAGCATATGAAATGTCCCAAACCCACTCCCAAAACTGTCTAAAATGGGAAAAAAATGTTGTTTTTACTCTCTGATAGTCAAAGGAAGTTCAAAAAAAAATTCTATGTTAAATATGCATAAAAGAAAATTCGGGAAAAGGTGTTTTATGTAAATTCGGACCACAAGTCCACATATATGGACATCCTTTGTCTCTAAAAGTACATCATATCAAAAGATGATACTTAGATTTTTATTCTAATTAGGTTCCAATAAGCCCAAATAGCAAAGAGAAATAAAAAATGCAAGTAAAAAACAAATGAAACTTTGCTTTGATCTGCACTTGAAGTGTTCCATAAACATTGCTAAGCTATAATACTAAAACTAATGTTTACAAAATAAAAACTAACAATACATTGATGCAACTAACTTAAGCTAAACTAAAGTGTATAGCAAATAATAAAATAATATTAAATAAAACAAATTTATAAATGCAAAACTATATTTAGTGTGTGTGTGAAAACTTAAAAAGTTTTAAAAATGTTAAATTATACTAAATTTAAAAAATTTCAACAATAAAAGTTTAGTCCTTAAAGTCCTAAAATTACTGAAATATTGTGTTGTAGATCTTAAATCATTTTAAATGGGTATTAGTTTTTCCTATGTCCATATACATCTACCCAATTGGGCCAACGCCCATCCAATCACCAACGATTCAGCTCAATAAAACCTTTAGAAAAAGTTTTATTTATTTACTCTATTTACCAATATTTTCCCAATACTCAGTTGCAGCTGGAAGAGCATCCGCTGTGTAAAACATAATAATAATAATACATTTTATTTGTAATGCGATTTTCTTAAACTCAAAGCGCTACAAGGTAGAATAGTAACGATACAAGGCAAGCAAAACAGCACAACAATAAAAAGATGCAATAAAACAATAAGAATATAAACCATAAGATAGAATAAAAAGTTAACAAATTGGTCATCCTAAGTTAAAAGCAATGCTAAAAAGGTGAGTCTTAAGAAGTTTCTTAAAACAGTCCAAGGTCCAAACATATGCTGGATAAGTTGGCAGTTCATTCCATTGTGGCGACCCCTGATGAATTAAGGGACTAAGATGAAGGAAATAGAATGAATGAATTTACCAATATGGCTTAAGTATCTTCTTCACGATAACATCCGTTTCAAAGATATCTATGTATTTAGGTTGAGCTACCTGGTGTGGACACTAACCTGGACTCATACATTTGTCCATTTTTAAAGTTTATTTTAAAGAAAGTTTATGTTGGAAAAAAACGTATACAATTAGAGTTTGCTTGTTTTGATGCATTATTTAAAACATGTTGCTGAGAACTAACAAAAAATATTTTACAAGGCAAGTAAACTTTTCCATTGGCCAAACCGGACCTACTTAATAGTCTTGAAAAGGTCTTAAAGCACACATGAAATCAAAACTAACCTTATTGATTTTGTAAGCTCACATTGCTAGTTTTGTGGTAAACAATTCATCTGTGCATGTCATTAAAAAAAATAATGATTGTTTGCCCTTGAAATCTAAAATTTTGTTTGTTTTCAGGTAAATTCTCAGATTAAGTTTCTCTGAGGTATTGGGCGTGGTTAAGTATGTTACTATCAGTTTTGACAACAAACAGAAATGGTGAGGAGGCGCGTCTGTTAGGTTGTAATGACTCCCCCAAAACCCTTTTCCCGATCTTTCTGAATGAAATGCCTACTTTACTACATCCAATCAGCTCACAGCAGACAAAAACAATCCATGCCCACTGTTTTCTCATTTAATATTCAGTTTCTCTAGTCACAATATGACAAAAACTAACAAAAAAAACAGTCGCAGCTTCCGGTTCATGCAGACTTTAAATTTGACTGGGTGAAGCCGAAAAGAAAATGAATGAATGAGTTGTGTGGCTTTTGACCTGCTGTAACTTAGCTGTGACTCACATGTGCTGCATGTCATTAAGGGAATATTTTGAGCATGTTGTGCTCTCTTTAACACAGCGGTTCATGGAAGCGGGTCATAAGTTCAGGTCAGGGAAGGGCCGTCCTGTTCGTTTCTGACCCTTCAGGTAATTTAGAGGCCTTGTAACCTTTCCATGCAGCAGGGCAGCGCTTGTGGTGAAAAATAATACGACTGTTTTTGAGTGCAGTGGATTGGATGTTTTGCTGAGACTGAGTGGGAGTACGATTTCATTCGGATAGTTTCTGATTCACAATCTGAGTCACGAGGCAGTTTGCAAAAGACCTCAAAGATGTTTTCATTGCATTGCTTTGTGTTTTTTTTTTTAATGTGTTTGGTTGTAATTTTGGCTGTGCGCTGTAATTAAAGTGTGTTTTTCAGCTTTTTTTGACTGTTAAGCAATTTGGCACATAAAGTGACTTGCATGACTGCGTTAAAGTTTGGGGTTGTTAAGATGTTTATTTTAACCTCTTACTGCGTTTCATATTTGGGACTTTTTTTAGTACATTTAAAAAATAAGTAATTTCTGAACCTGAACTTCTCTTGACCAATAATGTATAATATGCATATACACTCATCGGCCAATTTATTAGGTACACCTAACTAGTACCGGGTTGGACCTCCTATTGCCTTCAGAACTGCCTTAATGCTTTGTGGCATAGATTCAACAAGGTACTGGAAACATTCCTTAGAGATTTTGGTCCATATTGACATGATAGCATCATACCTGTCAACCCTCCCGTTTTTCAGTTCTATCCCGCTATCATCCCGTAAAGGTATTTTCCCGTATTTCTCCCGTATTTTCAGTCTTTCTCTGAAGGATGCCAAATAAACATTAAAGAGCTGAGCCTCCCTATACGCAACCCATACCGCCAAACCACCAGGGGCCGCCCTTTGCACTTAAATGTGAGTCTGTGCTTTCGCTTTGTTTAGGCAAGAAAACACTTTGAAATAAATATAAAAACGGCGGGATTCCCTTTCCTTTAATTACAGGTGCCGTCTCCCCTTCATATGCAATTTCCCCTTATCTTCCCTTCCCTTATGATCCCTTATGGTGGGCATATCCCTTATTTTCACATCCCAATGTTGACAGGTATGGATGGCATCACGCAGTTGCTGCAGATTTGTCGACTGCACATTCATGATGCGAATCTCCCATTCCACCACATCCCAAAGGTGCTCTATTGGGTTGAGATCTGGTGAATGTGGAGGCCATTTCAGGGCTCGAAATTAACTTTTTTACTTGGTAGCACCAGTGCTCCCAACTTCAAATATTTAGGAGCGCCAGAAAAAATTTAGGAGCAGCAGAAAAAATTTAGGAGCACCCACCAAAAATGAATGAGCACCGCTGCAAATTGTACATTAAGGGATTTGTTGCATTTGGAAACAACATCAATTAGGACTACTAAAAATCAGAAACAACTATCTAACTAATGTCGTAATGACTTAATATTTGTGCTATAATTCCAAAATGAATGTCTAATAATTATAAAATATTAATAATGACGATGATGACAATAATACTAACAATGAATTATATTTCTCATCATCATGCTGCCTTGAATGTGCTTGAATGCAAGTTATGTGCTACAAAACAGTCCTACTGTTACTTTATGAAAATAAATTTAAGGTTTGCAGCAAACACAAATGAAGCATTGCAGTAAGAAATATTGATTTTGTACTATTGTTTTATATGCACGTCAATTTAATAAATACTATTTCTGCTACAAAACAAACAAAAGATCATAATAAATCATTCAATTCAAGGCTGAAAGCTGCAAAGCAGTCATCCGTAATTAAATAGAAAAATAATATACATCTCAAGAAAGAATAGACAAAAGAAAGTAAGAAAAGTCTCACTTTTAAAAGTTTTGGTTTGGGTTTGTGTCATTGTAAATGCTCAGTCTCGTTATGAGCTGATTTACAGTTTTCTGTGTTTGTGGAAAAGCAGGCGAGTCAGCCGGCCCAATATATGACTGGGGCAGAGCAGGATTCTCGCAATGACCACCGGCGCAATACCGTTCTTTGTTATAAGCCGCATCAGTTTAAACTTAGTAACTGCGAGTTTCTTTGGCGATGGCGTATACAGTGTTAGATTTTACATTTAGCGGACATTTGCGCGTGAATGCAACACATCGAGATTCGGTGTACTTTTCACTCATCAGCCGTTTGCGTTTCCCGCGGTCACAAAAGCTCCTTGTCATCTGACAGCGGAAAGCCTTAAGTGATTGACGGCTAATATGAACCAACATAGCAGCAGAGAAGACCGATTCAGCACGTCTTTAGAAAAAATCAAAACAGGTCGCACTACAACCATTATATGCAGTCGCACAAATGCTCCCAAATATATTATGAGGTCGCATAGCTTAAATTTCTGGTGCATATGCGACCAAAATGGTTGCAATTTCAAGCCCTGCATTTGAGTACAGTGCACTCATTGTCATGTTCAAGAAACCAGTCTGAGATGATCCTGCTGGAAGTAGCCATCAGAAGATGGGTACACTGTGGTCATAAAGGACATGGTGAGCAACAATACTTAGGTAGTCTGTGGCATTGACACGATGCTCAATTGGTACTAATGGGGCCAAAGTGTGCCATACTGACACGAACACCTCCTATAGAGATAGAGATGTTGCACAATTAGCTAGAATGTGTTGCTAGAATTGTTTTTTATGTATGGGCAATATATATTGCATCACTAAAAATGATTGAAGTTATGTCCATGTGCTGTGCGAGAAGTCGATATTTTGATTATTGTGACAGGACTACCTCCAATACCAGAAAGACTGCACATTTAGTCAGCCATACTGTTCAGATAACCTAATGGCCAGATCAAGTAACCTTCAGATAAAATAGCACAGTGTGAATATGTGGTGCTTTTCATCATCCGCATGTTTTGTGTTTTGCATTATTGTGCAAATTGCAAGATCGCAGTGGAAAATGAGGATCACAGGGAAATCCTGATGCTTTGATAAATTCCATCTCTGGTGCTGCATTATTCCTGCTGCTTATAATTCCGAGAATGAATTCCAGATTTCCCTCTGGATTACACTGGCAGGAATGTCCCGAGGCTGACTTTTATATTGCTTTTTTTTAATGCAAGGGATTTACCATGCAATATGTGGAGTATATTTATGCCTTGCTGTCAAAAAGTACTATACTTTAAGCATAGTAGAGTGAAAATGATTTGAAATGTTCTTTGGGATTTTGGAAAGACAGATTTGAGAGCATTAATTTCTCTTAAATTGATGATGTCGTTTTGTCATTATATTGTTTTACATCAAAGATCTGATGTTTGTGTGGATTTTTTTTTTAAATGAATTTGAGAAACTATGCATTTACTTAATGAAAGATATTTAGCTCTGTCTTTATTTTAGGGTAATTGGCTTCTTTGAAATGTTTTTGGGAATTATTTGATAGATTTGAGAGCATTAATTTCTCTTAAATTTATCATTTTTTTGTCGTTTGATTATTTTGCGACCAAAGATCAGATGTTTGTGTCATTTTTTTATGAATTTGAGGAACCGTGCTTTACTTCGTGAAAGGTATTTAACTATGTCTTTATTTTAGCTTAATTGGCTTCTTTGAAACGTTTTTTGTGTTGCACGGTGGCGCTGTGGGTAGCACGATTGCCTCACAGCAAGAAGGTCACTGGTGCGAGCCTCGGCTGGGTCAGTTGGCGTTTCTGTGTTGAGTTTGCATGTTCTCTCAGTGTTCGCGTGGGTTTCCCTCAAGTCCAAAGAAATGTGGTATAGATTAATTGGGAATTGTCCGTAGTGTATGTGTGTGAATGAATGTGTATGGATGTTTCCCAGTGATGGGTTGCAGCTGGAAGGGCATCCGCTGCGTAAAACATATGCTGGATAAGTTGGCGGTTTATTCCGCTGTGGCGACCCCTGATTAATAAAGGGACTAAGCCAAAAAGAGAATGAATGAATGAATGAAACGTTTTTTGGGGATTTATTTGATAGATTTGAGAGCATTAATTTCTCTTAAATTGATCATATTTTTTTTCTTGTTTGATTATTTTGCGACCAAATATCAGATGTTCGTATAATTTTTAAATGAATTTGAGGAACTGTGCATTTACTTCATGAAAGATATTTAGCTCTGTCTTTATTTTAGCTTGATTGGCATCTTTAAAATGTTTTTTTGGGATTTTGGATATATTTGAGAGCATTAATTTCTCTTAAATTGATCAAATAGTTTTGTAATTTTATTGTTTTACTTGAAAGATCAGATGTTCATGTAATTTTTGAATGACTTTGAGGAACCGTTCATTTACTTCATGAAAGATATTTTACGTTCGTCTTTATTCTTACGTAATTGTTAAATGAATAAGTTCAACAAATTTCAGGATGTTTTTTTATATCTAGGAAATTTTAAATAACGACATTTTTAAAATACACTATTATTAGCAATTAGCTGGTTTTCTATCTTTTTAATGTTCGATGAAAATGAAAAAAAAAAACAAAAAAAAAAACAATGTAAATTAGATGCATTTCCATCCGGTTGTTAGAGCAGTTTTGGTAACCTATTGACCAACTGAAGACAAGGCAAGCATAATTGGAGACAGGTAATCAAATGATCAAATGGGTGTAATGTTCACTACATCAGCATTTATTCGGCAGATGCATTTCTGTCTCCCATTATTCTCATTAATCCTTTCAAACCAGTCCAAAACACCTCAAGCAAGCGCAAAAACGTTTTTTTTTTTTTTTTGTGAATAATTTTTTTATACTTTTTATTTTATTCTTGATTCCATCACTTGTTTCTGATGTAATGTATCTTACACCTCTTCTTTATTAGTTTCAGTCATTTTCCAGTCATTGAAAACATTTTTTATTTTACAGCATTCAATGCCCATAACATTAATTTTCCAATTTTTCTATCAAAGATTTTTTTAGTTTGTTTGATTAGTCTTAAATCTGTTCCATTTAATGTGTTTTACATTAAGCCAGTTGTTCTCACTGAAAGTCAATGTAATTGGAATCCAAATTTTAATTTTTAAACCAAACATTTCCTTAAATTTGCAACATTTTATATCCGTAAATCCCTTATAAAATGTTCTCTTTGGTAAATTTGTCCAACACTTGCCATTTGTAGGGTTGTAGAAGGTTGTTAAATCTTAAATCAACATTTTAAATATTTTTAGTTTTTGTCTAAGATTATAAATGATCATATTTTCTAATGATCTTGGATTTGTTCAATTCAGTCAATTGTATATTTCTTTTATTAGTTTGTCAGCCATTGACCATTTAAAACTGAAGAAACTCGATTTATTTTTATGTAATGCATCTTAAAAATAAGCGCATCTAACATTTGTGTCTTCATTTTATATGCAAAGAGTCTCCAGTTTTTTGTCTCGGATCATAAATGATATTTTTAAAGGCTCAATCTTGCATTGATTGCATTTTAATACATTTTCTAACACTTCTAAGCTCATTTACCAATCAATTTTGCAGTATAAATGAATTTGAATCTGATTCATCTTGTAAGCCAGCAAACATTCGAAACACTATTGTAAAATTCTGTGCCTATAAAATTCCCAGTTTCTGCATCAAATGTTGTTTATTTTTATACCGTTTAACCTGTATTTTCCAACTTTATATACTTGACTGTCCATTAACTGTTGCACAGTCCATCCTGAAAGCCAGCAAACCAATCATTTCCTCACTTTACAACATTTAATTTAATTGATTTATTTTTCACTAAAAGGGACAGTGTACATTAATCAACATTTCCTAAGAATGTAAATGTACCCAAAATTAGCCCAAAGACTAGTTTTCATTGGTGGTGGCTTTGCCAGATGTTAAAGGCCAACACCAATGAAAATACAAATTCAATAAACTACTATAAAAAATACTATAAACAATACTTAATACACAACACTGCTCTGGGTGTTTGTTTATGGTGTGTGTGTTGGATGGGTAAATGCAGAGTGCAAATTCCCATACTTGGCCACAAATTACGACTTTGACAGCTGAACAACTAATAGCAACCACATTGATTACTTGATGAACACCTTCAAATATGTTGTTCTCTGTCTTTTGCAGGAACCTTGTAAAGTTGGAGAGTCTCGAGGATACGTTCCTCCTTGAAGGCGGCAATGATTCCCTCTCGGACAAACACGGCTGTCCTGCCTATGTTAGCCCTGAAATCCTCAATGCAAACGGCAGCTATTCAGGAAAGGCGGCGGACGTGTGGAGCTTAGGGGTGATGCTGTACACCATCCTGGTGGGCCGATATCCCTTCCACGACGTGGAGCCAAGTTCGCTGTTCAGTAAGATCCGCCGCGGGCAGTTTAGTATCCCAGAGACGCTAACACCCAAAGCGCGATGCCTGATTCGTAGCATCCTGCGGAGAGAGCCCGCCGAGCGCCTCACATCCCGAGAAATCCTGGACCATCCCTGGTTTTCGGCCTCCATCGCTCCGGCCGTCAACCATGGAAGAAACGAACGCGAGTTGGACCAAATGGTACCAGAGGCCAACATGGAAGAAGAACTAGAACAGTTCTTTAGCTGAGCACAAACTCGTCAAGACATTTATGCCACGTTCTTTTAGATTATCCGATAAACAAAAAACGCAAAATACACTCATATTACAATGGTGTCTATCGTTATTTCTCATTCCGCGGAGAGATGTGGATTGTTTCTGGTGAAGCTACGACTTCTGGACGAAGCGAAATGCTAATGGCGTTGAGTGATGTAGCAAGACTTTTTTGGTTTATTGTTTTTTCTTTGGTTTGATTTTTACGTGGTGCTCACGAGTCGCAGTAAGCTACGAAACATGCATTACAGCACAGGAGACGCAGCCAAGGAACAAAGAAAATATCAGGCAAAACCGCTCCTGTTTTCTGCGCCAAGTTGTCGACCGTGTTTTCTTTCTTCCTCGAATGCAGTTTGTTGTTGGTTGCGTCTTTTTTTTTTTTTTCATTTTAAGAATATCTAGCCTGATCTCACGAAGAAAGCCTTGCTATGTTACGTTTTGTCAGTTTAGTGGCTAATTCGTATGAGTTCAGTCATACAAAAATGTATGATTTTTAAAAGGAGGCATGGCACCAAATGCCACCCCTAAACCCAACTGTCACTGGCAGATGAGCAAATTGTACAAATGAGATCAAACGAATTAGCCACTAAATCAACAACTTACGAATTAGCATGGTCTGTTTAGTGGCTAATTCATATGAGATCAGTCCTACAAAATGTACGATTTCTTAAAAGGAGTCATGGCACTAAACCCAACCGTTATTGAGGCCTGAGAAAATTGCACTGAAATGTACAAATAAGATTATACGAATTAGTCACTAAATCAAGTTACGAATTAGCATGGTCAATATAGTGGCTAATTCAAACAAATTCATGCGAGTTCAGTTCACATGAAAACCCCAATTTTAAATCCAACCATTATTGGGGGGATCAGCAAATCGTAATAAATTGTACAAATGAGATCATACAAATTAGCCACTAAATCAACAAGTTGCGAATTAGCATGGCCAGCTTAGTGGCTAATTCTTACAAATTCATGAGTTTAGTTGTACGAAATGTACAATTTTTAAAAAGAGGCGTGGCACCAAACTCCGCCCCTAAACCCAATCGTCAATGGGGGATGAGCAAATCGTATAAATGAGATCATTCGAATTCGTACAAAATAAGCCACTAAATCAACAAGTTTTGAATTAGCATGGTCAGTTTAGGGGCTAATTCCTACAAATTCATGAGTTCGGTAATACAAAAAGTATGATTTTTAAAAGGAGGTGTGGCACCAAATGCCACCCCTAAACCCAACCGTCCTTGAGGGTTGAGCAAATGGTACTAAATTGCTCGAATGAGATCTACGAATTCATACGAATTAGCCACTAAATCAAAAAATTATGAATTGCCGTGAGATATTGTTGAAATATCCGCAAACGTCGACAGCCCTCCTCCGTGAAGTTTTTTAGTTTTTACATTAAGAAAGGAGTTTGTGTTGCATTAAGCTGTTTCTTTTACTATTATTGCTGCTTTTTCCGCTCTAACGTTACTGAAACTTTCTCTTTTCGGAGAATTTAAAGAAAACGTCAAGCACTTGACTCGCCTAGTCTTGGAGATGCTCTCTGAGCTAGCGTCATCTATTTAACTTTTAGTTAGGTTTTTCCCTTTTTGCTGGAGCAAAATGTAACTCTTTATTTTATTTATAACGTAACAACTACTATATTTAAATAGGAATACATGCAGGGTTTTTTGGTTAACCGCAAATATTGTAGGCAATACATTTGACACAGGACAGGTTTGACTTTTTGCATCAAAGTTCGTCCCAAGTTGGAAAGTCTACGATTTAAACGTCAGTGCCAGTAACTGCGCACCCCAAACGCACGCTTTTATTTTTAGTTGTTTTTTTTTTTTTTTTTTTTTTTTGCATTTGACTCCATAAATATTAGACGATATTTCTACGACTACAAGGTCTCGAGTACCTCTACTGCCTGCATAGGTCTGTGAAATGATCATGTTTTGAATGGGTACGTGTAGACTTGTTTCGTCGTATATTATTGTTACTTGAAATCGTGATTTATATCTAGTCAATGGCATGTGCCCTTTGAATGCTTTAGCCTGCCTAGCAAGAGGGGAGTTTGTTTTTTAATATATATATATATATATATAGAAATATATATATTTTATTTTTTCCTTGAAGAATATTACGAAGGATTTACTAGGAGTCCAATTGCGCTTTTTATTTTTGTTTGTTTTATTTTGTTTAGTTTTTTTTTTCTTCTGGTCATTGTGCTTTGCCCTTGTTTTGTAGAAGGAACTTGCCTACTTAAGTTGGTGCTGATTAGGTGCTAAATTTGAAGGATTTTTTTTCCCGTTCTTTTATTATTATTTTTTCCTCATGTTTTAGAGGGGAGGGGGGAGTGCATGGTGGGATTATCTGCCTCAGATGCTCTGATTGTAATGTAACAAATTTTTGGTGTTTTGTCCAGATTTATTCAGTAAATAAATTGTGAACTGCACACTGAATGCTGTATCTTTTTATGCAATCTTTAAAAGACATAAATGGACAATAAAACAAAACAATGAAAAGTAAACGTTTTTATGGTGGAAATTAATTTTAAGTGTTATACTTGCGTAGATATACAGATTTATTATTATAAATATTTATTTATTTTAGCAAATTTATTTTTTTGTTAATGTGTATAGGAACATCTCTCAAATCTTTTACTCAACATTCACAAAACAAAAATGTAAGTTTTATACTGTACAAATATTTTAAGAATTTTTAAAATGCACAAATACAATTGTTTAAAAAATTAATTTAATTAAATGAACATGCTTTCCAAAATATCTCTAATTTCAAGAAACAATTATTGATTTATTTCATAATCCATATATATCGTTAATATAATTATATTTTGGGTGGCACAGTGGATAGCATGATAGTCTCACAACAAGGTCTGGTTCGAGCCTCGGCTGGGTCAGTTGGCGTTTCTGTGTGAAGTTTGAATGTTCTCCCCGTGTTCGTGTGGGTTTCCTCCGGGTGCTCCGGTTTCCCCCACAAGTTCAAAGACGTGTAGTACAGGTGAATTGATTAAGCTAAGTTGTCCGTAGTATATGTGTGTGAATGAGTGTGTATGGGTGTTTCCCAGTGATAGGTTGCAGCTGGAAGGGCATCCACTGCGTAAAACATATGCTAGATAAGTTGGCGGTTCATTCCGTTGTGTTGACCACTGCTTAATGAAGGGACTAAGCTGAAAAGAGCATGAATGAATAATTATATTTTGCAAATATATATTTTGAATATATTTTTTTTTCTGAAAATCTACACAATATTTACATAAACTTAAATTGAACAATAGGTTAAGAGTTTTAAATCTGCACAAGTAACCAGATTTGAATTACTTTATTTATTTACGAAATTCACAAATGATACATAAAAAGTGTCTGTGTGTGTTAATTAAGGGTGTAACGGATCACGGTTGATCTGTGATTTGTACGGATCACAACCATGGTTCCGAACACATATGACCCGTGGATTATACGTCCGGCGTTTAACCCCGGCATCCTGGCCAAACCTGCTCTCTGTCCATCATGGCCTCCTAACCATCCCCAATATCATAATTGGCTTCATCATTCCGTCTCCTCTCCACCAATCAGCTAGTGTGTGGTGTGCGGTCTGGCGCAACATGGCTGCTGTCGTGTCATCCAGGTGGAAGCTGCACACTGGTGGTGGATGAGGTGATTCCCCCAATGTGTAAAGCACTTTGAGTGTCCAGAAAAGTGCTATATAAGTGTAAGGAATTATTATTATTATAAATTTTTTTTTCTTACTAAATTAGTAATGATCGCAGAGAGATCGCCTCATTCAAATCACATGTATGAAAGCAATTAGGCTTTCCTGTAAAATATAATGATGATGAAAGAAGTTGAGGTAAATTATTTGGGATGTGGTGGGTTTCTTAGGTTATTAAAGGTGTTTTCTGTCACCACTTGTTTAGCTTGCATTAATGCATTCAGTGTAAGCTGCATGATTAATCATTAAAACATGGGGATCTCAACACTCACGCAACATAAATTATAAATGATGGTGATTTGCATATATTTATTAATCTTTAGAATTGCTGCATTCAAATCTGTGTTTGACAAACACAATAATTAAGAAAGAGATTCAGTCTTTTATCTTTCGAGTTAGTTATGAAGTTACAAACGGTCAAATAACAGAAGTACTGGGAGAACAGTTTATAGTTTAGATAAAACCACCGCTGTTTATGGTAAAGATTAAAATCACCGTCTTATGCATTTAACTTGACGCTCAAAAATGAAAGTTGTTAGCAGCGATTACATTTTTTAACCTATAGGTGGCGACAACCAGCCATTAAAAATATGCCACTGAATAATTCTTAAAAATGCTCCATCTAGCAATGAAACGTGAAGCTTTATGGGTGAATAATTGAATCATTTATTGAAAATGAGACTAAAAATAAACAAGGGCTGTTAAAATTATAATGTTAGATTTTTTACATTTACCGTCATCAGCAACAGTGTAGTAACAGTAATTGTTTCACAATACTGAATATTTTACAATTTAAATTTAGCTAATTATTTCTTCATTTTATTTTTAATGAAATTACAGGTTTTACGTTCTGTTTGTTAAAACCATAGACTGTAAAAGATATGGACGTAGTATCCGTGACGTCACCCATAGGTTTATGAGGAACCCAAAAGAAGCTACCAGAAGGCGTGGCCGACCGTCGCCATTTTGTTCGCGCATCATCGCACCAACCCCGGGCCTACCCTTCAAATGCAAAGAGGCGGAGCTACAGACGCGTGCTGGCATTCCGCTTAGACGTACTTTCCTATGGGAGAAACGCTTAATACTTCATTACCTGCAACTCATTTGTGTTCTGACCACATGTGCTTGGTTGTACACTTTATCAATAAAGTGTTTAGACTTTTAAAAACACTGTTTCATATGCAACGTCATAAGCGCAATGCTTAGTGGCTCAATGCATTACACATTGAGCCACTAAGCATTGTGCTTATGATGTTTTTCAACATGAGGAAAGTGCGAATTACTTTCAAAAACTTCAGATATAGTCTGTGTTAGTAAATGCAAGGCTAATTATGAAGTCCAGGCAGAACACTGTATGACAGCGCTTCAGATGACTGTTCTAGAGCGTACAGCTAATAATCTGTCAGATTCTGGAGTGCATTACAGCTCTAAAGAACATTATAAATGATAAATGATCCTAAATAAAACAAATACATTCATTGAGATGGTATATAATTTCACTCACCTGGCAAATGGAGGCCACGTGAATGGCTTGTGAGCACAATTAAGTGCACACAGCATGCCATATCATCTGATAATTGTAGGAAACAATTCCAAAAGGCAGCAGACTGTGTATAGTCACATAAAACAACACAAAAATACGTTGTATATACCGAGATCAGCGGCTAATCAGCCGTAATCAGCTGAGGTGAAGTGACGGCGACCAGCGAGACCTAGCTGTCACTCAAGTGGCCACGCCCTTAATTATGCGAACATAATATAACCTAATATAAAGGAAACAGATGAGTTATAAAAAAATTCACCCCCCTCACAGTTGTCACGAAGGGTAATATTAGCTATATGAACCAAAATCATTCTTTGTACCAGGCTGTAAACACCTTTTTTCTGCTGTAAAGTTGGCCATTCTAACAGTGGGCTCAATAAAAATTTGCTCTATTATGGAGCCAGGACTAGCGGAATTTCGATGAATTGCAGTTTCAGTTACTTCCGTATTGGCTTCCCGAGGGAGAGCGGGAGGTTGCCGCTTGGTTAAAACCAAAAGTTTCTTGTTTTTGTGATAAATGGAAAGCAAATTACATTTGTCTCCTCCCCTTTTTGGCTGATCTGAAAAATGGTCTGATCTGTGACTAAAATACCATAATGTAATCTGAACTGTGGGATTTGTGATCCGTTACAGCACTGGTGTTAATCGGCACAATTATGAAATCTAAATACAAAACGGCTGATTACTTGCAAATATGAATGTTTCATGTGTTGTATTTATTCCAGTGTTCATTAATTATGGAATCTTTCTAGTTTAGAGTATTTAATCCATTTGATCTAAATATTATGACCTATGACTATGGCTTTTCTTTTTTTCTTTTTTTTTTTATCCCAGCAGACCGGTTCATTGCTCTGATTTCATTGCTTGACCGCCACAAAATCCGACTAAAGCCTATTGGGAAATAATCCATCAAACACAGATTAATGTCTTGTGCATTGGGCTCGTTTTATATGATCTGACCCTGTGGCCTGCGCTGTAAACATCACATACACCATACATTTAACACTCTTGTCTCTCGTGGACTCAATTAAAAAGAAACAAATATAACAGTCAAATTAAGCTGATTTATACAAACTCGTCCTTTTCTATCAGGAAAATGTCATTTAATGTGGCAAGAACACATTAAAGTGCACTATTCTTCTGGTTTAAATGATTAGTTTGACATGCATACCTCTAAGCCCTGCCTTTCTAAGTCTGCTTTGCTCTGGTTGGGCAGATGATTGACCTAGTCTTTTATGATTGGTCACCAAATTACAGCACAAACCAAATTTAATCAATGATATGAACCGTTTGTAACAAATTTTATCATATAGCTTCATGTCTGAAGTAACACTTGATTTTTTTCTGACTTATTTCAAAAAGAATTTGCATACTTTTACCAATTATATAGTTGGCTATGTGGGAAAAAAGTATACAGTAGTCCTACATAAGATATTGGAAAAACAGTAGGCAAGAACCATTTGGATTGACCTACTCCCGGTAAGATTTTAAAATAAATAAAAGAAAATGTCAATATTGCAATAGCAACCAAACTGTTTAACATACTTTTGGAGTGCCCTGTTTTTGTTATGTTATCGGACAACAATTTATATCTGGAGAGACTTTAAGAGGTTAAAGGAAGTATTTTTAAGGAAAGCCCTTTAAAATGATAGCATATTTATCAAAAGTAAATCTCTTTTAGTTTTTTATTTAGATATTTATGTTTGGTATAGTCTTGTGAATGAGTAATACGTAGGTTAGTCTAGGCTCTATTCAGTCTGTTTTGTTTCTGTCAGCTTTGCATTTCTGACTGTTTGGCGCCATCTTGTGACTGCACAGGTTAGTGTATACGTCAGCTGTTTTTGTTTCTTTCAGCTTTGCGCTTAATTAAAGATTTATTAATATAATGCGATAAATATTACGGCTCAGAACAATGGTTTGTGTTTGAGTTTTATTTTGTGGCAAGTAGCCATGTAATAAGCAGGATAAAGTACTCACTTAAAATAGTTGGGTTAATAACCTAACAGGTAACCCAATGGGTCAATTTGGTATAATACAATGCTCCGCTTTTGTACCTTTTGGGAAAACCAGCAACTTCCTGAATAAAATGTAGCATTTTTATGTGTCTATATTAGCATTTAGATGTTACAATATAGCTTTCTAGCGAAAGGACAGTGTTTTTTAAGACAACATACCTTGACCAAGACAGGACGCGGCTCCGGTTGATGTCTCCGCTGGGCCCTAAAGGCGAAAATGACGGCGGAATATAACAAATGTATCATTTCCTTCAAAACAACTGTAGAGATGAACACGGAGGTAGAGAAAGCGTTTTAATCCGCATATACATCGGCTATGAAGCGCACGATATCAAGAACACGACACGGAGAGGCAATTTGATAAAAAAAATATAAATAAATTACTGCGTTAGAGCTAAACTTTATAACGCTAAAACAACATCACGTACGCATATTAATACAGCTGTTCTGAGTCAGTTAAATCAGTTGACTGTTGAAATTCAAAAACTTTAACCCAACTATTTGAGTTATTAAATAAATAACCCAATAAAGGTTCAAAATAACCCAACAAAGCACCAAATAATTTTAACTCAGCCATTGGGTTAAATAAATAACCCAACGTTTTTTAGTGGGCACAAACAGGATGTTTTTACTGAATAAAGCCCTTTCAGTCTTATACAACAGTGCTTCACTTCCTGTTACCGTACAGGTCCAAAATTGTACCTTTTAAGGTGAATAGTAATATCTAAAAAGTACCTCGTAGTAACTTAAAGGAACAAAAGTGTACTCCAAAGGTACACCTAAAGTACTTGTCTGTGGTTTTGTTTAATGGGCTATATCTGCACTAGGCATGGGCCGGTGTAAGATTCTGATGGTATGATAACCTTGGATAAAAATATCACGGTATCACGGTATTGTGATTACTGCTCTAAAATATATTCTTTTTAAATGTCTGGGTAAAAAACTAAAAGTTTTCCCCTTTGAACACAATATATTTTATTTTGAGAAACATTTATAATATTTTGGAGCAGTAAACGTGCCAGGCTAAATAATGAAAATGAATCATTGACGTCTGCTGTCTTCATTAGTTTCAAAAACACAGATTTATTTACAATTTAAAATGGCATCTTTGGATATCTTTTCTGCTGGAGATACTGTTGTTAAAAAAATGTAAATAAAAAAAATCTTACAGATAGGAACGGTATTAGAGAAAAATTTGACGGTATGAAAACCTTGACTTTTCCAAACCGCAGTATACCTAGAAAACGGTTATCGTCCCATGCCTACACAGACTTTAAATTTTCAGCCAGGCAGCCCGATGAACTGTATTTCCATTACAAAATTCTTTAAAAATCAGCGATCTTCACTGCCTTTTAGATATATGATATGAAGTGGGTCTCAGATCGGACAAGAAGCACTGAATTCAATTCCATTTCCTCCCGCCATGTCTTTAAAATATGACAGTTTATTTTACCCCAGTATTTTCAATGGAATTTCTGCGCTAGCCTGTTGCTACTGACGGCGCTAGTGGTTACAACGATCTTTCATCTCGTTTTACGCTTGAACAACTCAATAAATGCTTAAGTCTATTTAACTGAATGTATAATTACGTTACAAAATCGATGCTGTGAAAACAACCTTGTGAAATTGAAAATAGTCACGTTTAAGCTTTACCGGAAGTGACTATTTTCAAAAATTACAAGGTTGTTTTTACAGCATGGATTTGTTAGGCTATACCTTGTAACTTTTTTTTTCTCAGTCAGTTGTTTACAAATTAAACAAATAACATTTGAGGTGAAATACATTGAGAATTGAATTCATTCATTCTCAAGAGGAAGGCCCAGTCTATGAAAACTTACATTTACAATTAAAAAACAATTTTAGAAACTACAGCTAAACCCTATATAAATTTATATAAAAAGCTATAATTTATTAAAAGCTATATAAATTCATGATGCAAGCTGAGATTGCATTTCTCAGATAAATCTGCTCTATATCCCATCTTGTTGTTACATGCAGAACTTAATTTATTGCAAACGTTCACAATGCATTGTGAGTATTCTCTAGTCGTTGAGTGTACATTGTGGGATTGTCTGAGTGCACTTCAGAACATCTACTATATGGTTTGGCACACCACTACAAATGCCTGCTCCCTCAAATAGTGCACCATTTACTCCTATAAGGGGTGTTTTTTGGATACAACTAGTAAGAAAAAACGTCCCAAGAGGACTTGAACGCAGCATTCAGGCAATATTAGAAAAAGCAAAATATAGGCACTTTAAATATAAGAGCCCACATGCAATATCAGAAGCTGTTAATATTCATTTAATACTCAGCCTCTGTAAATATATGCAAATGCATTCTTGTGCAAACACACCTCCACACTTCCAGAAAAGGGAGTTTTTTTTTAAATGTAGGCAGGCAGTAGCCATGCTGTGCTGAAAATAGATGACTGCGTTTGTTGTGCCAGATGTGCATATGCTGCAACACTAGCTTGCTCCAACTTCTACTAAAGCTTGAAGCCAGAATACTGGTAAGCGTGCATGCACTTTATCCATACAATTATGGTTTAATCCATTTTAGCGTAATGCAACTTGGCAACAGATAAAGTGCCTTTAAACGCATCTGTCCCTTTTAAGTTGCATGATTACTTTATTACATTCGAAATTAAACTAAAAAGGTCTCACATCTGCATATAATTGATTGAATAAAAAATTATTACAGTTACTGTATTTGAATGTAAGCATGTAATTTATTCAAAGATGTTGCTTAAAATACATTTTTGGTGATCATGTCACAAAAATATTCAATAATTATTACTTAATAATAAATATTTAAATCTTAAGCCTACTTTTGAGCCTAACGTAAATCAAGTCCCTTTAGAAGCACATTTAAAGTGATAGTTCACCCAAAAATGAACATTTATTCACTATTTACTCTCCCATCACAAGTGATTCCAAACCTTTAGAACTTTTTTTTTTTTGTTGAACACAAAGAAGATATTTTGAAGAATGCTGGAAACCTGTAACCATTGACTTCCATAGTATTTGTTTTTCTTACTATGGACGCCAATGGTTACAGGTTTCCAACATTCTTCAAAACATCTTCCTTTGTGTTCAGCAGAAATAAAGTAACTCATAAATGTTTAAAACGAGTAAGTGATGAGTAAATCGTAAGTAAAAAATGACAGAATTTTAATTTTTTGGTGAACTGTCCCTTTAAGTTCGATAGTTACCTTAAAACACGTGCTGTTATTTAGCACATAACGGATCAAATAAAAAATTGAGTCCCTTTAGAAGCACACTTAAAGTGATAGTTCACCCAAAAATAAAAAATACTCACTATTTACTTTCCAACGAGTGATTCCAAACCTTTATGGCTTCTTTTCTCGCATTGAACACAAAATAAGATAATTTGAAGAATGCTGAAAACCTCTAATCATTGACTTCCAATGTTTGTTTTTCTTACCATGGCAGTCAATGTTTACAGGTTTCCAACTTTCTTCAAAGCATCTTCTTTTGTGTTCAACAACAAAAAAGTAACCCATAAATGTTTGATCCAAGTAATCGATGAGTAAATCGTGAGTAAACAGACAAAATTTTTATTTTTTGGTGAACTGTCCCTTTAACTTCGATAGTTTTCTTAAAGTCACATGCTGTTATTTAGCACATAACGGATCAAATAAAAAATTAAGTCCCTTTAGAAGCACACTTAAAGTGATAGTTCACCCAAAAATAAAAAATACTCACTATTTACTCTCCAACGAGTGATTCCAAAGCTTTATGACTTATTTTCTCCCACTAAACACAAAAGAAGATATTTTGAAGAATGCTGAAAACCTCTAATCATTGACTTCCATTTGTTTTTCCTACTATGGAAGTCAATAATTAGGTTTCCAGCATTCTTCAAAACATCTTCCTTTGTGTTCAACAGAAAAAAGAAACTAAATGTTTAAAACAAGTAAGTGATGAGTAAATCGTGAGTAAACAGACAAAATTGTAATTTTTTGGTGAACTGTCCCTTTAACTTCGATAGTTACCTTAAAAACACATGCTGTTACTTAGCACATAACGGATCAAATAAAAAATTGAGTCCCTTTAGAAGCACACTTAAAGTGATAGTTCACCCAAAAGTAAAAAAATACTCACTATTTACTCTCCAACGAGTGATTCCAAACCGTTTTGGCTTCTTTTCTCGCATTGAACACAAAATAAGATAATTTGAAGAATGCTGAAAACTTCTAATCATTGACTTCCAATGTTTGTTTTTCTTACCATGGCAGTCAATGTTTACAGGTTTCCAACTTTCTTCAAAACATCTTCCTTTGTGTTCAACAACAAAAAAGTAACCCATAAATGTTTAATCCAAGTAATCGATGAGTAAATCGTGAGTAAACAGACAAAATTGAAATTTTTTGGTGAACTGTCCCTTTAACTTCGATAGTTACCTTAAAGTCACATGCTGTTATTTAGCACATAACGGATCAAATAAAAAATTGAGTCCCTTTAGAAGCACACTTAAAGTGATAGTTCACCCAAAAATAAAAAATACTCACTATTTACTCTCCAACGAGTGATTCCAAACTTTTATGACTTACTTTCTCCCACTGAACACAAAAGAAAATATTTTGAAGAATGCTGAAAACCTCTAATCATTGACTTCCAATTGTTTTTCCTACTATGGCAGTCAATGTTTACAGGTTTCCAGCATTGTTCAAAACATCTTTCTTTGTGTTCAACAGAAAAAAAAGTAACCCATAAATGTTTAAAACAAGTAAGCGATGAGTAAATCGTGAGTAAACAGACAAAATTGTAATTTTTTGGTGAACTGTCCCTTTAAGTTCGATAGTTACCTTAAAAACACATGCTGTTACTTAGCACATAATTGACCAAATAAAAAAAATGGAGTCTCTTTAGAAGCACATTTAAAGTGATAGTTCACCCCAAAAATAAAAAAAAAAAACTCACTATTTACTCTCCAATGAGAGATTCCAAACCTTTATGACTTACTTTTTCCCCATTGAACACAAGAAAAAGATATTTTGAAGAATGCTGAAAACCTGTAACCATTGACTTCCATTTGTTTTTCCTACTATGGAAGTCAATAATTACAGGTTTCCAGCATTGTTCAAAACATCTTCCTTTGTGTTCAACAGAAAAAAGAAGCTAAATGTTTAAATCAAGTAAGTGATGAGTAAATCGTGAATAAACAGACAAAATGTTTATTTTTTTGGTGAACTGTCCCTTTAACTTCGATAGTTACCTTAAAGTCACATGCTGTTATTTAGCACATAACGGATCAAATAAAAAAATGGAGTCTCTTCAGAAGCACACTTAAAGTGATAGTTCACCCAAAAATAAACAATACTCACTATTTACTCTCCAACGAGTGATTCCAAACCTTCCTTTCTCCCGTTGAACACAAAAGAAGATATTTTGAAGAATGCTGAAAACCTTTAACCATTGACTTCCAATGTTTGTTCTTCTTTCTATGGAAGTCAATGGTTACAGGTTTCCAGCATTCTTCAAAGCATCTTTCTTTGTGTTCAACAGAAATAAAGTAAGCGATTAGTTAATCTAGAGTAAACAATGACATAATTTTACATTTTTTGCATGAACTGTCTCTTTAAGTTCGATAGTTACCTTAAAACACATGCTGTTATTTAGCACAGGGGTTCTCAAACTTTTCAGCCCGCGACCCCCATAATAACAATGCCGATGACTGGCGACCCCCACTATTTTCGAAAGTGGTTATAATCATACAAATGTTACACGCAACGGCTCACACAAACCAATAGGCCTATATAAACACAAGCATACTGACAACACAAAAAAGTGCAACAGTCTAACAACCATATAATCTTTTTTTATTATTATTATTTAATATTAACCTTACCTAATGAGACTGGTGGGCACAATATTTACATCACAAGTCTTTTCTTAGTTTAATTTTGGAGACTGCCACTTAAATATCATCCCCCATGTTCAGTCATGGCCTGTATTTATTTTAAATGTACATGAGTGCCGTAAAGGTGTCAGAAAGTTTAGCTAGTGCCGTAAAATCAATCTGTTGCAACTGACACTATTGCTCTCTCATTAATCTAATGTAAAAACCCTAGGGGTTGCAATCCAATGGAGAAAAAAAAAAAAGAAAGCTGATGGCTTTTTGTTTGGATGTTACTTTTTTATGTCTATATTTATCTTCTGTAGGCTATGGATAAACAATGGTAATTTTAAAAGCTTATTCAAATTTATTAGATTTTTGGAAATAACCAAGCGACCCCCTCTCATTGTCCCGCAACCTCCACTTTGAGAACCACTGATTTAGCACATAACTGATCAAATAAAAGAATTGAGAAGCACACTTAAAGTTATAGTTCACCCCAAAATAAAAAAACTCACTATTTACTCTCCAATGAGTGATTCCAAACCTTTATGTCTTACTTTCTCCCATTGAACACAAAAAAGATATATTGAAGAATGCTGAAAACCTGTAACCATTCACTTCCATTGTTTTTCCTACTATGGAAGTCAATGGTTACAGGTTTCCAACTTTCTTCAAAACATCTTTCTTTGTGTTCAACAGAAATAAAGTAACCCATAAATGTTTAAACCAAGTAAGCGATGAGTAAATCATGAGTAAACAAATGACAGAATTTTTATTTTTTGGTGAACTGTCCCTTTAAGTTCGACAGTTTCCTTAAAAACACATGCTGTTATTTAGCACATAATTGATCAAATAAAAAATTGAGTCCCTTTAGAAACACACTTAAAGTGATAGTTCACCCAAAAATAAACAAAATACTCACTATTTACTCTTAATGAGTGATTCCAAACCTTTATGTCTTCCTTTCTCCCGTTGAACACAAAAGAAGATATTTTGAAGAATGCTGAAAACCTGTAACCATTGACTTCTATTTGTTTTCCTACTAAGGAAGTCAATGGTTACAGGTTTCCAACTTTCTTCAAAACTTCTTCCTTTGTGTTTAACAGAAAAAAAGTAAACCATAAATGTTTCAAACAAGTAAGCGATGAGTAAATCGTGAGTAAACAGACATAATTAAAAAAAAAATTTGTGAACTGTCCCTTTAAGTTCGATAGTTACCTTAAAACACATGCTGTTATTTATTTTTATTGTATTTTTTTATGGTTAGAGCTCTGATGTGTGCAAAGCAGATTTCAAAAATCAAATTACCTGCGGCTCGTTACTCAGACCCCATTTAATAAAGCTTAATAAAGCCGCGGTTGCTCTAATTAGCGGTCGCATCTGATAAGAGCAGGCGGTAGTGGTGCGTGCAAATCCATGCAAAGCAGCATAGTGTGTTCATAAATAATATTTCTGTAGATAATCTCCTCTAATCACTGCTGAGGCCAAATTGAATATCACACTGTGCAAAACGCCATTAGGTTGACAGTTACTGCCCATTGTGCTCCGGTTAATTTGGCCCTGCGCCGCAGTCTGGAAGTAAATGGGGCGATAATCAGCGCGCATCTTCCGCCCCCTGCTGGACAAAAGCCACAAGAGCGTTTGTTTCACATCAATTAATCAGAGAGATGCCAAATCCGCTTATAATACGCGACTTTGACCACTTATTTTGTCAAGTTGCGCAAAAAAAAAAAAAGATGTAGGCTACTGTATTTTCTGAAATTAGAGAAGATTATATACTCCCTTCAAAGTCATAGCAGAACTTTTGCTAAAAATTGAAAGTCCTTTGTTTTTTATGTTAATACTCTCCAGCTGGATCTAGACCAGCCGGGAGATGACCAAACTTTTTCGTATGAAGGGCCAAAAACTAAATATAATTGAGAGCCGTGGGCCTAAGGTAAATATACCTAACTATTTTACATTAAACTTACCATGGGTAATTTCCTAATTTATTTCATAAAATTTTAAAATGAATAGAAAATATTACTTTAAATTGTATTATCTATTGCAGTATAACTTTTAAAATGCTAACTTATAGCAATAAAAAACATAATCTCATTTATCACACAGTGGAGTTTAATGCTGAATACTCGAGCAGAATCTGCCTTTGATTTGCTCACCAAAGTCTTTGCATTGTTGGGTGACAGTGTGTATATTTAAACAAAATCTAATTAATTTACATCATTTATTTGAAGCATTTAACTTTAGTTAGCTTTTAACAATAAAACAAACAAACAAAGGGTTACATTAAATTTGAATTGACAATATCTAACCCATCCCCATTATTCTCAGATGGGATGGTGGGCCAAATCAAAGGTGTAACCAAGGATAGAACGCTGACAACAGGATGCGGATCCAAATGCAGGTTTATTAGCAGGATGGTCAGGCAAGCAATGATCAGAACAGGAGCAAACAGATATATAAGGGCAATCCAGAGTCGTAGTCAGATGGAAGGCAAATGGTCAAAGGCAGGCAGCAGACAGGATAAACAGACAGACATTGCAAAGATCAAAACCAGATAAACTAGAACAAAAGAAACCGCGTTGTGGTGTCACTGTAAACAGATAACAAGACTAAGCACCAAATGAGTGTTTGAGAGGTGTTTATATGGTGCTTGAATTAGTCCTTGAGCAGCTACAGCTGTGCCAGTCTAATCAGTGGAGACGAGGAGCAGGTGAGTGTGTGTGTGTGGCCTGACTGGGTATTGTAGTCCATTTCTCAGCAGATTTGTAGTTCTATGTGTTTGTGCAAGTTTACTAGCGATCTATGGAGAGAGGATCGCTGTGATCATGACAAAAGGTTACCATGGGCCAACTTTGGCCCTTTTTTTTGGCCCTAGTTTGGACATCTCTGATCTATAATTACAGTGTAATTGTACATAACAGTTTGTAACCCTTTATCAGTGGTGTAAAGTACTTGAGTAAATGGACTTCGTTACTTTACTTAAGTATTTTTTTGGCTACTTTGTACTTGTACTGAGTATCAAAAATATAAGCAACTTTTACTCTTTACTTGACTGCATTTTTGATTGAATATATGTACTTTTTACTCCACTATATTTGAACAGATGCTTACCGTTAGTCATTACATTGTGATTGTGCACGACAAGTCGGCATCTTTATCTACCACAGCTAATTTGTTGGGCGGATGAGGCGATATCGCCATCTGCAGGGTGCTGAAGGTACTGTATGCTATTTATGAGCTAAATCATGTGAACGTGAATTAGCAGCTTGCCTAATACCAGTGCTGCGTCCCAATCCGCATACTATCCGTCCTAAATAGTATGTGAAAGTAGAATTAGTATGTCCCAAATCGTAGTATGTTGAAAAGAGTATGCCAAAAACTCCCGGATGGTTTACTATTTCCGGTCAAAATTTTAAGTGTAGAAGCGTCCGTACTCTAACCGCTGATATTGCCCACAGTACATTGCGCGTTGGACGTGAATTCGATTAGAACTACAAAACGCGGGTGAAAAGTGTAAACAAACTACAAACATGATGCACGCGCGAGACCAACCGTCAAGCAGAGAGGCTTCGGTACAGATGTTTGTATGACTGTTAATTAATATCTAGCCCACTGGAGAATATTTAAATGGCGTTCTCTGTGTTATATTTCATCTGCAACAACAATACTGAACTTATATAAAGACGTGTTTGGACATTAACGTCTGAATGCAGAAATATCCAAAGACCTGAGGAGATTTCTCTGCATGAAAGACTCGTGAATGGGAGATTATCCTGCTGCTGCTAGGAAATTAAATACGACAGAAAGATGGATGATTGACAGGGCTCTAACTAAGCAACACAACGATCTGTGAAACGAGGAAGTAGTATGTCCCAAAGCTTGCATACTTTTCTGTTACTCACTCAAAAGTATATATTTTTTGTCCACAAAAAAGTACATACTTTTAGGTCGTAGTATAAGTATGCGAATTGGGACGCAGCACAGGTGTTTAATTAGCAACATGGCTGCAGCCAGCGATGAAGCCGAAGCTTGAATTTATGTGTAGTTTACTAAGTTGAAAAATAACACTGCTGCTCTTTGTTTAATTTTAATACAGAGAAAACATAATTAATCAATTGAAAAACTACTCAAAATAAAAATATTGCCCCCCCTCTGATACTGAGAGATGAATCACATCAAAGTCAGCTCTGATTTTTTTTTACTACGTTTTACTAATTTTTTTTTTTTTGATAAATTTTTTGAACATTTGAGTTTGACTGAGACTTTTTGTTCTATTTTTTAAATATATTTTGTTCTGCCATTTTGAAACATTAAGGTGTTCAATTTAATTTATATATTAGGAAAATTAAACCTTTCTTGGTGTTCTTTGAGCCTACATTCAGTATGAGTAAAATACTCAAGTTCTTTTAAAATCAGATACTTTAATACTTTTACTCAAGTCTTATTGGAATTGGTGACTTGTAACTTGTAATGGAGTAATTTTTACAGTAAGGTATCTGTACTTTTACTCAAGTATGGTTTTCAGGTACTTTTTACACCTCTGCCCTTTATTGAATTTTAACTTTCATTTTGAGATTGTAGTATACATACTGTATAGACATATGTCCCTCATTTAGTTATGTACTTTATTTATTTATTTTATTTTGTCCCCACTTACATTGTTTTTGATGTATTCAAGTGTGTACCTATACAGTTCGCTTTTTTTTTTTTTTGTATTCTCTATTTGTCACCTCTTTTTCCTTTCCACCTCTGTTCTTAATGGTTGTTGTTTATGTTTGTAAAATGTAAACAGTTAAATAAATCATATATATTTAAAGAAAAATCTCACTAGCTCCATTAAGTGCAAGGCTGCATCCAGATACTATTGATTTAGGGGCTTATTTTGGTAACACTTTATTTTGATGGTCCATTTGAGTATTGGTAGACTGTCTGCTTAATATCTGCTGATATTGCATCTTCAACAGACATTTAACTGACTATAAGAAACTTTGCAAGTACATGTCAACTTACACTAACCCCAACCCCAACCAACCAGTCTACTTATAATCTAATGAGAATTAGTTGGCATGTAGATGCAATGTAACTTAAATTCAACAAACAGACCATCAAAATAAAGTGTGACCCTAATTTTAAATTTGGGGCTTGTTTAGATCCCCCCCCCCCTCCCTCCTTTATAGTCGCTGTTTTTTTCTAATCCATTAACTGACACTGTCTGTTCACTACTGATACACTGTAAAAGCGATTACTTCACTTAAAAAGACAGAGTAAGCCCGTTGTCTTATAATTATTAAGTAACCTAAACAAACTGTGCATAATTATAAGAGTTAAGTAAAAGGGGTTACTGACTTGTTGTTTTACTTTTTCACATCAACTTGTTGCTTTTAAGGTAACGGGTTTTACAGTGTAGCCCACTACTGGCAATTCAGTACTGCGTGTTAATAAGCTTAATGATAATAATAATAATAATAATGATAATAATAATAATAATAATAATAATAATAATAATAATAATAATAATAATAATAATAATAATAATAGGGCGTCATTGTGGCGTAGTGGGTAGAATGATCACCTTACAGCAAGAAGGTCGCTGGTTCGAGCCCCGGCTGGGTCAGTTGGCATTTCTGTATGGAGTTTACATGTTCTCCCCGTGTTCGAGTGGGTTTCCTCTGGGTGCTCCGGTTTCCCCCCACAGTCCAAAAACATGCGCTATAAGTGAATTGAATAAGCCAAATTGGCCATAGTGTAGGAGTGTGAACGTGTGTATGGATGTTTCCCCAGTACTGGGTCACAGCTGGAAGGGCATCCACTGTGTAAAACATATTTTGGATAAGTTGGTGGTTCATTCCGCTGTGGCAACACCTGATAAATAAAGGGACTAAGCTGAATGAAAATGGATGAATAATCAAATAAATGATAATAAGCTCTGACATCATACATCCCCTTTCTTATGTTAATTAGAGAAATATGACGTTTATTTTTAGACATGTGAGGTGGATCACATTTCATTTGACATTTATTTCCATAGTCTATATTTGCAATGTTTCATTATCACTACAGCCTATATATTTTAGGTCTATTTTTTAGGCCGTATTACAGCTCTCTCTTACAGCAGCTAATCTTTTTCTCTCTTTATCTTTTTTTCCCATCTCTTCAACTCTCTGATGCTCACAAGTCATTGGAGATTAGTGGATGACCTGTGATTTATTGTTTTATTTATTCTATTATTTATTTATTGCCTTTCGATATTGAACTCAAAACGGATTCAGTTTAACATTTAGATAATAAAAATGCAATAAAACATATATAATAAATACTATAATAGCCTATCTAAATGACAATGATCTAATAGCCTAATATCGGGCTTGTTTTTGAAGCTTTTGTGGAATTTTGTTCGCATTTGGCAACCCTGATGAATCCCGCATATGCAGCCCATTTAAAAAGCATTGTAGACGCGTGAATGTTCTCCACAGGGGGTGTTTCTTTGTTTATTTACTGCAGATTTGAGTGTGGCAGCAGTGACTCTAATCGTCTGCATTGTGTTGTTCTGGTTTGTTCAGGTTGTATAGTTAATCTCTCTGGGTGAACAGGCGCGGAGTGATTACTGGAAATTATTATTAAATCATGCCGGCTATTCTTCGGGAACAGTGCCATTACTGTAAATTTCAGGATGGTTTTATTTGAAAGAATGATTGCTGGATGAAGAAATCACACTGTTCAGCCTGAAGCCTAAAATCAGAAGCACAATTTCAAATGTCACAGAACTGAACACATTGGAGGACAGTCCTTCATTTTTTGTAAGATGAAATAAATAAAAGGATGTTATTAAATTTAGAGCAAAAACCTATACATTGATTAGATATTTATTCAGTATAACTTAAAGACCCTATAACCTTCAATAATATACACACTTACCTGCCACTTTATAAGTACACCTGTCCAACTGCTCGCTAACGCAAATTTCTAATCAGCCAGTCACATGGCAGCAACTCAATGCATTTAGGCATGTAGACATGGTCAAGACAATCTGCTGCAGTTCAAACCGAGCATCAGAATGGGAAAGAAAGGTGATTTAGGTGACTTTGAACGTGGCATGGTTGTT
Organism: Danio kyathit; assembly: GCA_903798195.1. Lineage (NCBI taxonomy): Eukaryota > Metazoa > Chordata > Actinopteri > Cypriniformes > Danionidae > Danio > Danio kyathit. The sequence goes on along the minus strand of LR812538.1, from coordinate 51,998,349 downwards.
GGTGCCAGACGGGCTGGTCTGAGTATTTCAGAAACTGCTGATCTACTGGGATTTTCACGCACAACCATAGGGTTTAAAGAGCATGGTCAGAATAAAAGAAAATATCCAGTGAGCGGCAGTTCTGTGGGCGCAAATGTCTTGTTGATGCCTGAGGTCAGAGGAGAATGGCCAGACTGGTTCAAGCTGATAGATAGGCAACAGTAACTCAAATAACCACTCATTACAACTGAGGTATGAAGAAGAGCATCTCTGAATGCACAACACGTCCAACCTCGAGGCAGATGGGCTACAGCAGCAGAAGACCACACCGGGTGCCACTTCTGTCAGCTAAGAACAGGAAACTGAGGTTTGTTGCTGACCATGTCCATCCCATTATGACCACAGTGTACCCATCTTCTGATGGCTACTTCTAGCAGAATAACGCACCATGTCATCTCAGACTGGTTTCTTGAACATGACAATGAGTTCACTGTACTCAAATGGCCTCCACAATCACCAGCTCTTGTCCAATAGAGCACCTTTGGGATGTGGTGGAATGGGAGATTTGCATCATGAATGTGCTGCCGACAAATCTGCGTAAAACATATGCTGGATAAGTTGGCAGTTCATTCTGCTGTGGCAAACCCTGATGAATAAAAGGACTAAGCTGAAGAAAAATTAATGAATGAATAAAGAAACTTTCTTAAACAAGGTTACATATATTTTACAGTAGCATTTTAATAGTTTATTATTGTAATCGAGAACGTTTTTTACAGTAGGCTATAGAATGATAAAAGCTTCAGCAATAAATCACAACAATAAAGTCTGATACTGTCATAAGCCTTACCAAAATTAATAACAAACACACATAGTCATTTTTACACCCAGATGATAATATGTGAAGAAAGCCATATTGAAGAAGTGTGTCTGAGCTCAGTGTGTTTTAATATAAAAATGAGAGGAAACAAAAGTCTAATGCAGGGTTGTCCAAACTCGGTCCTGGAGGGCCAGTTCCCTGCATAGTTTAGCTCCAACTTCCTTCAACACGCATACCTGGAAGTTTCTAGTACACCTAGAAAGAGCTTGATTAGCTGTTTCAGCTGTGTTTAATTGGGATTGGAACTAAAATATGCAGTACACCAGCCCTCCAGCACAGAGTTTGGGCACCCCTATATTTTAGACTCGGATAGTGTTGAGTTTTGCCGTGCAGTTGGAAGCTGAAGCTCCTCGTGTTTATTCATCTTTTTCCTGCCTCATATCCTGGACAGAAGCCGGTAAAACCGACTTCAGGACTCAGGCCAGAGCTCACATTTCACTGGGTGCGTTTTTCCTCCATCAGCGTGTTGTCAGATCCTAAACAAAGCCGGTGAAGGATGTGCCGGTTTGCTGCGGTTTACTTCAGGCTTACGGGCTTTTCATTATCCCGCGTGTCAATAAACCGAGCTCCTCCTCTGAACCGGAGCAAAAGGGAGCGATCTGACAGAACGGAAACTGTAACCGCAGAGTCCAATGACTGCGAGGGAAACCACTGGTAAATATGTGTGGATTTGTGGCAAGCCATTTTAACATTGAATCAATAAAACATGCTAGGAACAGTTTTCATGCTGTTGGAAGCCCACAGGGGTGGAATGTTGGTTCAGTGGTTAGCACTGGCGCCTCACAGCAAGAAGGTCGCTGGTTCGAGTCCCGGCTGGGCAAGTTGACATTTCTGTGTGGAGTTTGCATGTTCTCCCCGTGTTGGCGTGGATTTCCTCCAGTTTTTTCAGATTGGCCATAGTGTATGAGTGTATGTGTGTGAATGTGAGAGTCTATGGGTGCTTCTCAGTACTGGATTGCGGCTGGAAGAGCATCCCCTGCATAAAACATTTGCTGGAATAGTTGGCGGTTCATTCCACTGTGGCGGCCCCTGATAAATAAGGGGCTAAGCTGAAGGAAAATGAATGTAGCCTACATTCTAAAAAAAATGCTGGGTTATTTCAACCTAATTCTGGGTGTAATATGGACTAAACTAACTGCTGGGTTAATTTAAGTTAAATGTATGACGAAATTTAACCCTATGTTTGGGTTTAATCATATTTTACCCAATTTGGATTTAAATAACCCAGCATTTTGTAAAGTTTATTTATAAACTAATTTCAAGAGGATCACATGCTTATGATTGCTTGCGGCTGGTCCTGCATTATCCAATTCATGATTCACCAATCAGACGATTTCTAAGCCACTATAAATACCCTAACTTCCATATAACAGCCATCTTCGTTTTGAAGAATCCCTCCCTTCCACCCCATACTACTCCTCCTTTTCTAGATGGGTGGCACGGTGGCCTAGTGGTTAGCACTGTTGCCTCACAGCAAGAATGTCACTGGTTCTAGTCCTTACCAAGCCAGTCAACGTTTCTGTGCGGAGTTTACACGTTCTCCCCGTGCTTACGTGGGTTTCCCCTGGGTTCCCCGGTTTCCTCTCACCATCCAAAACCATGCTTAAATTAACTTAATTAAAACTTAATTAATCAAAATTTAAATTACTTGACTAATCCAAATCAGCACAATAGACATGCTCCTAGTAAGTATCTTTTAAGAGCAATCACTATCTGTTCATTAGCTACTAGCAGGGGAGTTCTCGAGATCTACCTCAGCTCAAACTCCTCTCTCGCCTTGCAAACGGGAGGGAGCCCCGGGCTCGAGGATCTTATGAGCTCAGGGCTCTCTCCCGGGACAGCATGTCAAACAAGCTTTATAATCAATCATCAGCTAAGTGTGAACTATTGAAAGTGTACCCATTTTTAAATACAATTTTCCATTTTCTGTTGTTATTACCAACATGAAAAATTACCGTAGTAAATACTAGTGTTAGTGTATTATACTGTAAATATCATAGTATTCACAACTCCTTTTTAATAGATGCCACAGCATAGTTTAGTATTAAGTAAAGGGAACTGATTAACTGTAATTAATGCTGTAGTATAATTTAGTTTTTACTATAGTAAACTGTTGTGTATTTTAGTATAATATACCATATAGTTGTAGAAAACAACAGTATTGGGTAATTAGTTTATAGTGGTTGTGTTACAATAGCAAGTAAAGAATTACCACAACAAATAAATTCAAGTACTTTACTATAGTATGGTTAAAAAAGACTTGTATTTTCTTTAAATCGCTACAGTTTATTTTCACTTTCCGTTTACTTCTATAGGTTCTTTACTTCTATCATTGGCATACCAACTATTCATTTTTAAGATGTGACCGATATTTCACAAGTAAATTTAGAAATCTTACCAGTAAATAAACATGTTAAATAAGAATTATTAGGCAGCACGGTGACGCAGTGGGTAGCACAATCGCCTCACAGCAAGAAGGTCACTGGTTCGAGCCCCGGCTGGGTCAGTTGGCATTTCTGTGTGGAGTTTGCATGTACAGGTGAATTGGGTTAACTAAATTGTCAGTAGTATATGTGTGTGAATGAGTATGTATGGATGTTTCCCAGTGATGGGTTGCGGCTGACAGGGCATCCGCTATGTAAAACATATGCTGGATAAGCTGGCGGTTCATTCTGCTGTGGCGACCCCAAATTAATAAAGGGACTAAGTTGAAAAGAAAATGAATGAATGAATGAATGAATGAATAAGAAGTATCTAAAAAAATGTGTAGTATATAACAAATATCTAATGAATTAATTTATGATTATTAAGTCATGATGACAAGTTTTTATGTTAATCATAACTTATCATTAGGGCCAGACGGAATCTGCTGACGTTTTTTGCTATTTCTGCTGAAAATATTGGTAAAAATCTGCGGATTTCTGCAGAATGATTTTGGGAGTATCATAACTAAAATCTTAATATGTGAAATAAAAAATAATACCTTTTTAACTTTCATTTAATGTTTAAAATGCAAATCCAATTAGATCCACTTTATTTGGTAAACAAAGCAAATCTCTCATATAATATCTCTACTAAAAGACAGAAAATATTACTTTACAAACTGCATTGTACATAAATCAGATGAACATTTTCATATTAGTCAATAATATTACGGTAATTAATTTAAAAACTTAATAAATTTAGATTTACACACATTTACTCAAGTAAATAAACAGAATTAATGATGGGCTAAAAATCTGCGGAAATCTGCAAAATTTTGCGGGAAAATCTGTGGAATTCTGCGCTCGCAGAGTCCGTGTGGGCCTACTTATCATTCATTCATTCATTCATTCATTCATTCATTCATTCATTCATTCATTCATTCATTCATTCATTCATTCATTTATTCATTCATTCATTCATTTATTCATTCATTCATTCATTCATTTCCCTTCAGCTTAGTCTCTATTTCAGAGGTTGCCACAACGAAATGAACCACCAACTATTCCAGCATATGTTTTACACAGTGGATGCTCTTCCAGCTGCAACCCAGTAATGGGAAACACCCATACACACTCATTCACACACTTACACTATGGACAATTTAGTTTATGTCTTTGGACTGTGGGGGAAACCGGAGCACCCGGAGGAAACCCACGCCAACCCAGGGAAAACATGCAAACTCCACACAGAAATGCCAATTGGCTCAGCCGGGACTCAAACCTACGCACTGAGACACTGCGCTGCCCTCTCATAACTTATCAAACTAAGCTTTTTAAATTTTTTTATTTATACAAGCAGTTTTAAGTAAAAGTAATTTGATTCAGCTTAAAAAAAATGTAAGGCCCCCATGCCGTTTTTACAGTATATCTAATAAATAAAACATAGTATCTACTGATTACTAGTATCTATTCTAAAAAAAATAAAATAAATAAATACTAGTACCTAATGAGGGGTGACACGGTGGTGCAGTGGGTAGCACGTTCGCCTCACAGCAAGAAGGTCACTGGTTCGAGCCTCGGCTGGGTCAGTTGGCGTTTCTGTGTGGAGTCAGCATGTTCTTCCGTGTTTGCGTGGGTTTCCTCCGGTTTCCCCCACAAGTCCAAAGACATGCGGTACAGGTGAATTGGGTAAGCTAAATTGTCCGTAGCGTATGAGAGTGAATGAGTGTGTATGGATGTTTCCCAGTGATGGGCTGCGGCTGGAAGGGCATCCTGGATAAGTGCTGGATAAGTTGGCGATTCATTCTGCTGTGGCGACCCCAGATTAATAAAGGGACTAAGCTGAATAGAAAATGAATGAGTAAATGAATTAATAGTACCTAATGAATAACAATATATTAAAAATATGTACTATTCTCAACCAGAATACATTGTCAAAAATATCTTAATGACTTCTATTAAGAGTATGCAACAAGAAAATATAAAAGGATAAGTTCTAGTACCTAATGAAAAACATACTAGTATGTTTAATCACGCCCCTTTTCGCAGCGCCGTGCGACAGAATTTCGCAAGCTCAAACTCTAGTGTGACCGCAGCTTTATCTTCAGGAGGTTGATTTAATTAACTCTTATCAGCTGTTTTGGAACCGACATACTCACGGTAAAGCCGAAGTCACACTAGAGTTTGAGCTTGCGAAATTCTGTCGCACGGCGCTGCGAAAAGGGGTGGGATTAAACAAGATGATTAGACATTAAAAAAAGCGAGCGATTGCTCCATGTTTTAAATTTCTGTTCAGAGAGGTCATGTTTTGATCCTGGATTGGTCCCACACAGTCAAGTGATGCGATTTCGCAGGTCAGAGTTCACCAAGTTTGAACCTTGCACCGCAGCAACCTGCGAAATCTGGCGCATGACCCTGCGTTTCCGGTCTGATGCATTCGTGTGCGTATAACTGGAAGTCTATGGAGGGTAAAGTCCAGTGTGACCGCGGCTTAAAGCCGATAAAAGATCTTGTTTAATCCCGCCCCTTTTCGCAGCGCCCTATGACAGAATTTCGCAAGCTCAAACTCTAGTGTGACTTCGGCTTAAGCAGGTTTTGCATTAATCAACTGAGGGTTCAGGGTTTAGCAGATGGTAAGTTAACCCAGCTTTCTGGAATACCCCCCAGAGGAAAAAAAATACTCAATTATAAGAGTATTTGTAATTTCTTACTTTACACAACTGCTAGTATCTAAAAAGTAATCAGGATCAAAATAAATACAGTAGGCTATGTGTTTATTAGACTAAATGTTAAAACAGCTTGCCATATAGTGTATTCGCCATCCCGGGAGAGCCAGAAGTTTGTGTACTAACTTGACCCAAACTAAACACAGTAAACAGACTGTCAGTGTCGCTCCCTTGAGGTCGAGGGCACTCAATAGACACCGTGAGCTTGTTTACTCTCCTCATAAACCTGATGATCCGCCGAGCCCCTGGATGTGATTCATTAGTGATTCAACAGCTCCATAATTAACACACTGCATTGGTTATTGGATTGCTGGTTAATCCTTAACACAGATCTCATATGTTTCATGTGAGGGGACCCGTGTGTGAACATGTACAGTAAATCACTAAAACCACTGTAAATAAACAAGTAGACTCCTTTTAATTGCAATAGATGTATTATTTATTTATTAAGCGCTTCGTTAAAGGTATGTTTAAATTAGTTAATGTTGAATCAGTGTCCTTGTCCTTTATAAATTGCATCTTATTATATATATGTATATTATTTTATTATATCTTAATATATTAATATTTTATTATATATGCATTTCTATGTTATTATATATTAATTAATTTAACTTAATTTATGGATGTAATTTATTTAAAATATTTTACTATATATTAATATATATGTAAATGCAAAATGCATTTACAAAAACATTTACTTTTAAATGTATTAACATTTAAATATATTAAATGCAAACTAAAATCACTAATGAAGTGGGCTTATTTATTTTAATTTCTTTCAATTTATTTCTAAAAATGCTTTTTATTTTAAGATTTATGTTTAAAATACACAAATGATATATATGGAATGTACATAAGATTAATTTAAATATTTAATTCAAAATATTGTTCATATATTAACACAGATCTCATTACAATCGTTGTAAATTGCAAATGGAATTTATGTGCCTTAAAAACTTACCTTTAATATAAATTTTTGTTAGATGACAAAACAGATTAATTAACAGGTCATATGCATTTCTCATAAATGCAGCAAAATACACATACAAATATATATATGTATTAAGCAATTGTACAAGGAAAAAATGTAAAATAAAATAATTAACTGGATAAAGGAATCTGTTTTTAAAACAGTTTGGTATATTATGTATTGTATAAACGCTTGCAAGTGTTTAGTTTCAGACAAAACATAACATAACAACATAACATAAGATAAAATATATATTTTTATGGATGTGGTTGCAAAACAAAACCAAACCAAATATAGAAATATTTTTATGGATTTGTTTGTCATGTTGTGACCCAGAGTTGTTTAGGGGTGACCAGTAGATGGCGCACTCACATACTAATTAAGAGCTGTTCAATACTCTCCATCTGTGCTAAAAAGCCCTTTTAAGACTGGTAAACACTGATTCATCTTTTCAGTAAATATATATATATATATATATATATATATATATATATATATATATATATATATATATATATATATATATATATATATATATATATATATATATATAGATATATATCTAAATATAATGCTAACAATCTAGCCACCTTTATTTTTTTTTTTTTGGTCTCTCTCTTTTAGATCTCTCTTTATATATATATATATATATATATATATATATATATATATATATATATATATATATATACAGGGAGTGCAGAATTATTAGGCAAGTTGTATTTTTGAGGATTACTTTTATTATTAAACAACAACCATGTTCTCAATGAACCCAAAAAACTCATTAATATCAAAGCTGAACATTTTTGGAAGTAGTTTTTAGTTTTTACTATTACTGTGCAGAATTATTAGGCAACTTAACAAAAAACAAATATATACCCATTTCAATGATTTATTTTCACCAGTGAAACCAATATAACATCTCAACATTCACAAATATACATTTCTGACATTCAAAAACAAAACAAAAACAAATCAGTGACCAATATAGCCACCTTTCTTTGCAAGGACACTCAAAAGCCTGCCATCCTTGGTGAATGGATCAAAACACTGACAGAATCCATCAACATTGCGTGCAGCAGCAACCACAGCCTCCCAGACACTGTTCAGAGAGGTGTACTGTTTTCCCTCCTTGTAAATATCACATTTGATGATGGACCACAAGTTCTCTATGAGGTTCAGATCAGGTGAACAAGGAGGCCATGTCATTAGTTTTTCTTCTTTTAGACCCTTTCTTGCCAGCCGCGCTGTGGAGTACTTGGACGCGTGTGATGGAGCATTGTCCTGCATGAAAATCATGTTTTTCTTGAAGGATGCAGACTTCTTCCTGTACCACTGCTTGAAGGTGTCTTCCAGAAACTGGCAGTAGGACTGGGAGTTGAGCTTGACTCCATCCTCAACCCGAAAAGGCCCCACAAGCTCATCTTTGATGATACCAGCCCAAACCAGTACTCTACCTTCACCTTGCTGGCGTCTGAGTCGGACTGGAGCTCTCTGCCCTTTACCGATCCAGCCACAGGCCCATCAAGACTCACTCTCATTTCATCAGTCCATAAAACCTTAGAAAAATCAGTCTTGAGATATTTCTTGGCCCAGTCTTGACGTTTCAGCTTGTGTGTCTTGTTCTGTGGTGGTCGTTTTTCAGCCTTTCTTACCTTGGCCATGTCTCTGAGTATTGCACACCTTGTGCTTTTGGGCACTCCAGCGATGTTGCAGCTCTGAAATATGGCAAAACTGGTGGCAAGTGGCATCTTGGCAGATGCACGCTTGACTTTTCTCAGTTCATGGGCAGTTATTTTGCGCCTTGGATTTTGGTTTGGTTTTTCCACACGCTTGCGACCCTGTTGACTATTTTGAATGAAACGCTTGATTGTTCAATGATCACGCTTCAAAAGCTTGGCAATTTTAATAGTGCTGCATTTCTCTGCAAGATATCTCACTATTTTTGACTTTTCGGAGCCTATCAAGTCCTTCTTTTGACCCATTTTGCCAAAAGAAAGGAAGTTGCCTAATAATTATGCACACCTGATATAGGGTGTTGATGTCATTAGACCACACCCCTTCTCATTACAGAGATGCACATCACCTAATATGCTTAATTGGTAGTAGGCTTTCGAGCCTATACAGCTTGGAGTAAGAGAACATGCATAAAGAGGACGATGTGGTCAAAATACTAATTTGTCTAATAATTCTGCACTGCCTGTATATGTGTGTATGTGTATGTGTATATATATATATGTCTTTTTTTAAACAGTGTAAACAACATATACAGTATCATTTGAACTAGCAATTACACATTTTTACAAGTAACAACAAATGTTCATTTTTAATATTGCTCATAAATAATATTTTTGCTGCTTGTTCAAACTACTTATTTAAAATGAGCTGAAACAACACAATTCTTGAGATTTCGTTTGGGAACAACTTAATTGTTTTATGTTCAATCCACTTAAATTTGTCAAAACAATTAAGTTGGGACAGCATGAAGGAATTGTGTGGCACCCATAAAAAATCTTATGGTTCCACACAATTGATTTGTGTTGGGACAACATAAAGGAATTAAGTTAACTTATAAGTTTTTACAAACTTAAGTAGATTGAGCATAAAACAATTAAGTTGTCCCAAAAAAAAACAACTCAAGAATTGTTGTTTTAGCTCCTTTTAAATAAGTAGTTTGAACAAACTAAATATTTTGAGTTGAATCAAATGAACTTTTCTAGCTGTCTCAACTTAAATCAGATAAACTGACTAATAACATTACATTAAACTTTGTATAGTTAAAAATATTTAGTTAAAACCTTATTAAATTACGTTAAAGCAACATAAAAACATTTGTTGTCATGATTTGTCATATTTTTTACAGTGTATCTAATTTTCTGTTTTCTTTATTTCTGAGCAGAATCATCTGAGACAAACAGCATGGACTCTCACCACTAAAAGAAAAGGTATTTGCTCATCTTTTCATTGGTCTTCATCAGTCTGTTTGTCAGCCGCCGCTTCACTGTAATAAATAAATAAATAAATTGACTCAACTTAAAATTAGGCAACTTGCTGCAGAGCTTTTTTAGTTGATTCAACTTAAATTGAGTCAAGTGCAGTACTTGGGTTAAAAGTGGAGTCCACTAACTGTCACATAGGCAGATGTGATTTTTGAAAACGGAAAAAATACATTTTCTTTTCTCTTTTGGGTCAACCAAAACATTTTACAAAACATGGGACCCTTTAATAATCCATATTGACAATAATGTACTCCTCCAACCATGAATCCCCCTCAACATCCCCAAGTTTTTAAATGTTTTTAATTTAATTAATTAAATTTTGGGGTGTCACAGTGGCTCAGTGGTTAGCACTGTTGCGTCATAGCAAGAAGGTCACTGGTTCAAGTCCCGGGTCAGTTGGCATTTCTGTGTGGAGTTAGCATGTGTTTCCCAGTGTTGGTGTGGGTTTCCTCCGGGTGCTCCGGTTTCCCCCACAGTCCAAAGACATGCGCTATAGGTGAATTGAATAAGCTAAATTGGCCGTAGTGTATGAATGTGTGTGTGAATGTAAGTCTGTATGGGTGTTTCCCAGTAATGGGTTGTGGCTAGAATTAAATTTAATTAATTTCTTTTTCTTATTTTTATTGTATATTTTTTCTGTCTTAAGTTAGGGCTTAAAAAAGGAAAAAAGCAAGAAACCAAACGAAAATGCCTTTGTTGCTGAATACCTGCAATGTAACTTGGTTAGTGTGGTTTCACCAAGTAGGACGTATTCCTGGATTAACATCTACACTCACTGGCTACTTTATTAGCCACACCTTACTATTACCGGGTTGGACCCCCTTTTGCATTCAGAATTGCCTTATTACTTCGAGGCATAGATTCAACAAGGTACTGGAAAATTCCTCCGAGATTTTGGTCCATATTGACATGATAGCATCACGCAGTTGCTGCAGATTTGTCGGCAGCACATCCATAATCCGAATCTCCCATTCCACCACATCCCAAAGGTGCTCTATTGGATTGAGAGCTGGTGACTGTGGAGGCCATTTAAGTACAGTGAACTCATTGTCATGTTTAAGAAACCAGTCTGAGATGATTCGCGCTTTGACATGGTGCGTTACCCTGCTGGAAGTAGCCATCAGAAGATGGGTACACTGTGGTCATAAAGGGATGGACATGGTCAGCAACAATACTCAGGTACTGTAGGCTGTGGTGTTGACACAATGCTCAAATGCACAATGCTCAATGCCAAAGTGTGCCAAGAAAATATCCCCCTACACCATTACACCACCACCACCAGCCTGAACAGTTGATATGAGGTCAGATGGATCCATGCTTTCATGTTGTTGAGGCCAAATTCTGACCCTACCATCCAAACGTCGCAGCAGAAATTGAGACTCATCAGACCAGGCTACGTTTTTCCAATCTTCTATTGTCCAATTTTGGTGAGCCTGTGCGAATTGTAGCCTCAATTCCCTGTTCTTATCTGACAGAAGTGGCACCAGGTGTGGTCTTCTGCTGCTGTAGCCCATCTTCTTCAAGGTTGGACGTGTTGCGTGTTTTTATCAGCTCAAACCATTCTCCATGGCCATTCTCCTCTGACCTCTAGAATCAACAAGGCATTTGCACCCACAGAATTGCCGCTCACTAGATTTTTTTCTCTTTTTCAGACCATTCTCTGTAAACCTTAAAGATGGTTGTGGGTGAAAATCCCAGTAAATTAGCAGTTTCTGAAATACTCAGACCCGCCCTTCTGGCACCAATAACCATGCCACGTTCTTTCCCATTCTGATGCTCGGTTTGAACTGCAGCAGATCGTCTTGACCATGTCTACATGCCTAAATGCATTGAGCTGCTGCCATGTGATTGGCTGATTAGAATTTTGCGTTAAGGAGCAGGTGTACCTAATAAAGTGGCCGGTGAGTGTATGTTGATCTTGGAACAACATTCCAATCCGCTAATCAGAATTAAGGGAAACATTTACCGTTTATGTTAAGTTTAAGCTTACAGTTAGGTTTATGCACTTCTACATGATTGTTATCCAACTATTATTCCCCTCTGACTTTCGGAATAATTTCCAGTTATGGTTGGGTTTAGGGGTAGGGAATAGATTACATTTTCCAACTAAAATGATGTTCCATGATCAACAGAATTTAATCCAGGATCGCATCGTACTTGGCAAAATCACATCCACCACAATGTAACATACCGTGTTTTGTCAAAAAAGCCAATAAAAACAAAGTTGGGCCCACTCAAGAAAGCTCTGCAGCAAGTTGCCTTACAATTTTAAGTTGAGTCAACTTTTTTATTTAATTTTTTTACAGTGTTTTGCATTGACCAGTAAATGATCAACAGAAATGACGACAGTCATTGGAGTCGCACATATATGTGTGTGTGTGTGTGTGTGTGTGTTTGCGCATGTCAGCACCCTGTTTATCTGGTCAATATGCAATTATCCTCCCTGTTGCTCTTCCTGTAGATGGGAAGTGCTGAAAATAGCGGCGGGAAAGCTTTGTCTCCTAATTGCAGCTAACAGTCGTCACTTGCCGTATTGATCACACATTAGATGCGGCTGCGTGGACTGGATTAAGGGTTGTCTATCCATTTTTAAAGCCTCAAATAAAGCCTCCAATTAATGTCTGTGTGCACAAGGGCTTCTCTCCGGCGTTTAAGAGGCGCTCTTCATCCTTATGCTGCTCCCTTTATATATCAAGTGCTCTTTTGTGAAATAGAGAAGATCTCAAATGGTTTAGGATGTCCTTGTTCAGGTTCTTTTTTTGTTCATTGTTTTTAAACAAAAGGTGGTTCAGTGGTTAGCACTGTCGCCTCACAGCAAGAAGGTCGCTGGTTCGAGTCCCGGCTGGGCCAGTTGGCATTCATGTGTGTAGCTTGCATGTTCTTCCCATGTTGGCGTGGGTGTCCTTCGGGTGCTCTAGTTTTCCCCACTGTACAAAGACATGTGGTATAGGTGAACTGAATAAACTAAATTGGCTATAGTGTAAGAGTGTGTGTGCGAACAACTGTATGGATGTTTCCCAGTACTGGGTTGCGGCTGGAAGGGCATCCGCTGTGTAAAACATGCGCTGGAATAGTTGACGGTTCATTCTGCTGTGGCGACCTCTGATAAATCAGAGACTAAGACAAAGGAGAATGAATGAATGATTGATTGATTGAATGTTTTTGATTGTTTTTAATTTTGAAACTGTTAAAAAAAATCAATATTTGATGGAGTAACTGTGATAAAACATTTTGTAAACATTTATTATTCTGACCAATTGTTATAAAAACACATTTTAAACCATATTAATCAGTTTTTTTATTCATTTAAAAAAAAAAAAAAAAAACAGATTATTCTTATTTTTAATCTGTTTATTTTAATAGAATTCTCCCATAATCATCACCTCTAACCTCTAAATACCACAATTATGAAACAAACAGATGCAAACAATAAACATATTTATGAAATAAAATAAAACAAATGGGTACACACACACACACACACACACACACACACACACACACACACACACACACACACACACACACACACACACACACACACACACACACACACACACACACACAGAGAGAGAGCTATGGAAACAATTGAGAGATCACTTGAAATCCTCTGATTTTCTGGATTTATTAAGCATGTGTTTGAGTGAAATGTTTTATTCTATACAGATCTGAGAACATTTCCTTTACATTTAATGATTATATGACAATAATAAATGCCATTTTTAAGCATTTTTGTTTGTGTGTGTGTGTACAGTATGTGTATGTATATGTATATATATATATATATATATATATATATATATATATATATATATGTGTGTGTGTGTGTGTGTGTGTGTGTGTGTGTGTGTGTGTGTGTGTATATATGTGCGTGTATGTATGTATGTATATATATATATATATATATATATATATATATATATATATATATATATATATATGTGTGTGTGTGTGTGTGTGTGTGTGTGTGTGTGTGTGTGTGTGTGTGTGTGTGTGTGTGTATATAAGCAATTCTTTTTTCACCAAAATACGGAAACCTTTCTGGGTTTTTTGTGTAAGCAAGTGTTTTACAGTACTTTAGAAATACTCAAAAATGCATCTGTCAATGTTTTCAAACTATTCTATTTGATTTACCAAAGTCACACCAGTGGCAATTTTACATCTGTCACATCCATAACAGAGAGATTTCACATCCATAATGACACTTTTTCCTCATAAATGTGAAAATATAAAATAAAATAAAATCAATAATTTTTGTTCTATAATCAACTCTTATCTTTTTGATTATTATTGTTTCTTTTGGGTTGTGCAGTATAACCTCCTAGGGCCCGAGTGTCCACATACGTGGACAGCACATTTTTAGCTCTTAAGTGGCTATTTAAAATACTTTGAATGTTTTATATTTTGTTACAGACATACAGTGTCATCCTACAACAGTTTTCCAGCATATGAAATGTCCCAAACCCTATTTTTAACTGTCCAAAATGGGAAAATTTTTGTTTTTAATCTCTGATAGTCAAAGCAAGTTCAAAAAATAATTCTATGTTAAATATGCATAAAAGAAAATTCGGGAAAAAGTGTTTTATGTAAATATGGACATAATTTTTCTCTAAAAGTACATCATATCAAAGGACGATACTTAGCTTTTTATTCTAATTAGGTTCCAATAAGCCAAAATAGCAAAGAGAAATTAAAAAATGCATGTAAAAGGTTGCCTTAAGAGGTTAAATCACAGAATTTCTACAAAATATGTTGTATACTGTAAACCCGCAGACTTTTTTGTCACATCCATAACGCACGTTTATCTTCTTCATATAAAGTACAAAACATGTTTACAGATTGATATTTTTCTTGTCCCATAACTCTGTGGTGAGTTGTTCTGGAAAATATAAACAAAAGTTTCAATTTAATGTTAACATATACTTTCTATGTGAATTTATGTTTTGAGTTTTTACTGCAAATGTCACATCCATAACGCTGGAATTGCTCATATACACACACAAACACTTCATTAGGTACACCTGTCCAACTGCTTGTTAACGCACATTTCTAATCAGCCAGTCACATGGCAGCAACTAAATGCATTTAGGCATGTAGACATGGTCAAGACGATCTGCTGCAGTTCAAACTGAGCATCAGAATGGGGAAGAAAGGTGATTTAAGGTCCTACTCACACTATGTACAGTTGCATTGAACCGGGCCAAAGCACGCTTGTCCCCCCTCCCGTCTCCCCCGACGGCCCGCACTCACATTACATTCAGGCCTGGGCACGCTTTCGTCATCGATGACGTGCTGTTCAGAAGCGCTCTCGCTCAGCACAGTGGAGATTTCTTTAGTTATATCGTTAAAGTCGTTTGATATGTGGCGACACGCAGTCAAACATTTCGCCGAACAGATCAGCCACCTTTGACGCTCATAAACAATCATAAAGTCCTCATGCTGCAGGAATTAGGAGGTTTGCTGAAGGTGCAGCTGCCGTGCAGTGAGGGGTTTGCGTCTTTATTAATCTACGACAGTTTGTGTTCATTGAACAGTAAGAATGATTAATTAATCCATATAAAACAGTCGCTTAAAAGTCACGTCTCGCTTTCAGTTTCGGGCTCGGGCGCGTTTTGCACTCACACACAAGCGTACTGCGCCAAAGCACATGTGAACCGCGCTCTGGCACACCTCTTCCAACCGGGCCAGGGCTGGCCAAGTGTACCGTGCCTGAGCCCGATTCAGAGCACTCACACTTCTCAAACGATCCGGGAAACAGGCCTGGGCGCACGGTTCGGATAGCATAGTGTGAGTACGCCCTAAGTGACTTTGAATGTGGCATGGTTGTCGGTGCCAGACGGCTGGTCTGAGAATTTCAGAAACTGCTGATCTACTGGGATTTTCACACACAACCATCTCTAGGGTTTACAGAGTATGGTCCGAAAAAGAGAAATATCCAGTGAGCAGCAGTTCTGGGGGCGTAAATGCCTTGTTGATGCCAGAGGTCAGAGGAGAATGACCAGACTGCTTCAAGCTGATAGAAAGGCAACTGTAACTCAAATAACCACTCGTTACAACTGAGGTATGCAGAAGGGCATCTCTGAACGCACAACACGTCCAAGCTTGAATTGGATGGGCTACAGCAGCAGAAGACCACACTGGGTGCCACTTCTGTCAGCTAAGAACAGGAAACTGAGGCTACAATTCACACAGGCTCACCAAAATGAGACAATAGAAGATTGGAAAAACGTTGCCTGGTCTGATGAGTCTCGATTTCTGTTTTCATCCTGTCTTGTATCAACTGTTCAGGCTGGTGGTGGTGTAATGTGTGGGGGATAATTTCTTGGCACACTTTGGGCCCATTAGTACCAATTGAGCATCGTGTCAACACTACAGCCTACCTGAGTATGTCCAACCCTTAATGACCACAGTGTACCCATCTTCTGATGGCTACTTCCAGCAGGATAACGCACCATGCCATAAAGCGCAAATCATCTCAGACTGATTTCTTGAACATGACAATGAGTTCACTGTACTCAAATGGCCTCCACAGTCACCAGCTCTCAATCCAAAAGAGCACCTTTGGGATGTGGTGGAACGAGAGATTCATATCATGGATGTGCAGACGACAAATCTGCAGCAACTTCGTGATGCTGTTATGTGAATATGGACCAAAATCTCTGAGGATTATTTCCAGTACCTTGTTGAATCTATGCCAAGAAGGATTAAGGCAGTTAATTCTTACTGAAAGCAAAAGGGGGTCAGACCCAGTAATAGTAAGGTGTACCTAATAAAGTGGCCGGTGAGTGTATATCTTTTCAGACAGAAAACACTGACAACTTAAATAGAATAAAAAAAACAAGAAAAAAAAGGAGGGTTTCACTTGAACAGAGTTATACAAAATAATAATAATAATCTAAATAGAGGCACAGTTTGTCCTTAAAGAACCAGTGAGAGTGGCAGTCTATAGTTTTTTCAATTTAAATTTAGTAAACACTTTCAGCCATGAAAAGAAGGCCAGGATGTGCCTTTTTCTAATGAATGTTTTTTGTTAATGTTATGCGAGTACATAATGCGAGACTGTTTTCTCTTTTGTGTTCTTTTGCAAATCAAAATAGCATTTTAAACTAGCATAACTACACCGTGAAGACAACGCAAATGACTCTCTGCCTCCGGGAACCTGATTATTCCTGCTTTTGTAATAAAGGAAGTAGTCTGTTTACTCCTCTCTCCATCTTTTTGACACTCTTAACATCCTTTTGTAGTCAGTCTACCAAGAAGAGATGAAAATAAAGATGTAAAAGATGTTCCTTGTTATACTTACATCATGCTGCAGACCATTACGAAGGATCAATACATATTTAAAGGGGCAAATGTACTGGGTATATGTGTATTAATAGAAAAGAGTCTGTCGTACAATTGAATCGGATCAATGCTGGGAGACTTAAATGTGTTTTATTCAAGCATAAAAAAAACACTAGCATACAAAGTTTACATTTGGTTTCTACCAAAGCTTCAACCTTTTATTTATTTATTTTTGGGGGTTAAAATGTTTGATTAATTATTACCCAGCGGGCACCTTGATGTCAAAATGATGTCAAAAAATTTTTTCAATTGACATCTAACATTGGTATCAACCCATCTATTTGGTATCATTCGGCTTAGTCCCTTTATTCATCAGGGGTGGCCACAGCGGAATGAACCTCCAACTTATCCAGCATATGTTTTACAAAGCGGATGCCCTTCTAGCTGCAACCCAGTACTAAGAAACACCCATACACAATCATTCACACACATACACCATGGCCAAATTAGTTTATTCAATTCACCTAGCGCAAGTCTTTGGACTGTGGGGGAAACCGAAGCACCCGGAGGAAATGCACGCCAAAACGGGGAGAAATGCAAACTCCACACTGAAATGCCAAATGACCCAGCCCGGATGCAAACCAGTGACCTTCTTGTTGTGATGCGACAATGATAACCACTCAGCCAACGTGTTGCCCGCATATCAAAAATGTAACACTGAACAACAAAGATGAAGTATCCACGTGCAGTTTATATTAAGCTTAGTCAAACAGGCGTAGGTAAGAACAGGAACAAACGGGAGCATGAGGGTAATCCAAAGAGCATTGTTATAAACAGTCAGATGGTCAGAACAGGCGGCAAAGCATCAATAAATGGTAAACCGGGCAAAGATCAAAAAACATAGCAGGACAAACAGGAAAATATGCATAGAATTGCTTCACTAGGAAAGCAATTATAGGGAA
Organism: Danio kyathit; assembly: GCA_903798195.1. Taxonomy (NCBI): domain Eukaryota; kingdom Metazoa; phylum Chordata; class Actinopteri; order Cypriniformes; family Danionidae; genus Danio; species Danio kyathit. The sequence continues at coordinate 51,980,126 of LR812538.1, read as the reverse complement.
TCAGGAACTGGTGTGCGTGAGATGCATGATGTTATTTGTAGTCCAGTTCAGTGACCGATCTGTAATTTTCCAGCGATCTGCAAGGATTAGATCACTGGTGATCGTAACACTGTCAAACCATTAATCGGGATTAATATATGAAGAGTTCAGATGCAAAAACCTCTAAAAGCCATCTGAAATGTACTCCTAAAATGGCCATTTTTGTCAGCCTCCTAATGTTTGTGTTCAGTTATTTCACTTTAAAGGCAAAGTACATAACTTATTTGTCACTATAAAAGTAAACTACTGAGCCTACACACAGGAGTCGGAGAAAAATGCTAATTTTAGAAGAAAACATCAGATGGCTTTTAGAGATTTTTGTATCTAAACCCTTTATATATATACAGTTGAAGTCAGAATTATTAGCCCCCCTTTGAATTTTTTTTCTTTTTTTAAATATTTCCCACATGATATTTAACAGAGCAAAGAAATTTTTACAGTACTTTCTATAATATTTTTTCTTCTGGAGAAAGTCTTATTTGTTTTATTTTAACTAGAATAAAAGCAGTTTTTAATTTTTTAATAACCAGTTTAAGGTCAAAATTATTAGCCCCTTTAAGCTATATTTTCTTTCGATAGTCTACAGAACAAACCATCGTTATACAATAACTTGCCTAATTACCCTAACCTGCCTAGTTAACCTAATTAACCTAGTTAAGCCTTTAAATGTCACTTTAAGTTGTAGAAGTGTCTTAAAAAATATCTAGTAAAATATTATTTACTGTCATCATGGAAAAGATAAAATAAATCAGTTATTAGAAATGAGTTATTAAAACTATTATGATTAGAAATGTGCTGAAAAAAATCTTCTCTCCGTTAAACAGAAATTGGGGAAAAAAAATAAACGGGGGCCTAATAATTCAGGGGTGGTAATAACTCTGACTTCTGTATATATACAACCCAGACTCATTCTGATTACGTACCCCAATATACATTTCTGGAGAACTCCAAATACGTTCAAGGAGGTAAGTTTTTTTGCAGTTTTTGTTTTCGCCAATCCACCAGAGGCCGCTGTGTATGTATTTTGAGATCTCAGATTTCTCTCACGAGTGCCATTCATGTCTGCTTTTCTCACGTAATTTCACCAGAGGCCGCTGTCAACTGACTTACTGACTGACACACCAACCGACTGATAACCCCACCCACCCCCTTCCCTAAACCCAACCAATAGACCAATTACCATGTTTGTAAACATTCAGGATGCGCGCGCAGGGAGGTGGCAGAAAAAAAATGGGAGCGCTACCATTTACAGTAAAGAAATGACATTCAATGCGGTTCAGAGTTTGTTGTTGTCTTAGAAATAAGTTAGATTGATTACATATTAAATATATTATTCATATAATGCTTTCAGCGTATTATAACAGCTTGTCAAGCACAGTGATTCGGCAAAATTAACGTGTGAGCGGCGTTCATCTGACAGGTCCATTTGCAATAACACCCTCCCAATGGATATTGAATAAGACGAAATAACCAAGCATCCAGCCCGAAATATACAACCTCATTGAAGCTCCAAGGGATTTTACGAGAGAAGTTAAAGGTCTACAAGTGTTTGGATGCCAACAATTTTGTTCTGTGTGGTCATGTGCAAGAAATAATGTTCCATGATTACCAGATTCAAAACTATGTAGTGCTAAAAACCGAGGATCTGCCGAGCGAAAGACAAGGGAAAAAAAGACAGAGCCGCAAACGTGAGAGAAATTTGAGATCTGAAAAAGCATACACATCGGCCTCTGATGAATTCGCAAAAACAAAAAATGCACACACAAAAAAAACAAAGCTCCTGTTACGTATTTTGCTCTCTCCATAAATGTGTATAGGGGTACGTAATTTAGAATGAGCCTGGGTTGCAAATAGTGATATTATTATTACGAAATAATGAAACCTTATTGTAAAGTGTGACCATGATTTTCTGTTTAATTAAATGGCTTAGTGTTTGATTCATTCCACATTAGACATTTCTCAGTCAGTTTGTGAAAGAATAATTGAGTTTGGCCTAAACTGTTATGTTTTTGAAAGGCAAAAAAAAAAAAACCCAAAACTTTTGCTACAACCCATTCAGACAACACCAATAAAAATGCGATTAATCTATAAAAATGCAGCCCTTGTAACACGAATAACCCACACGACGTCTGATCCGTTTACAGCTTTTCTGTGAGGGTCGAGAAGCAAAGGTCAGACCCCGCCGGTGCATTTGCTGATGGATGCACTTGTTAGTGAAGTTCAGCAGTGGACAATCCCTCCTTACAGGTGAGCCTTTTCCTCTGGTGACCAATTATCCGCACCGCTCTGTCCAGCCTCCATAATGGAACATGGACTAACAGGGCGGTCAGCAATCTAGATGCTATTTGGATCCGTGGTTTTCTTTTTTTTTTTTTCTGGCCATCTAATGAAAATTGAACAGCATGTGCAGCAAAGCATTGGACCATATATAGAGCATTTGCAGGAAGTCCTTTGAATGCAAGAACAGCCTGTCTTTTTGAAGAAGATTTACTGGAGGAGCTTTAATGGAGACATGAAACGGCGTTTAAAACGTGACTTTTTTGGTAAGACTTTAAAATAATGGTCCATTAGTTAATGTATTTACTAACATGAACAAACTATTAGTAATGCATTTATTACGGTATTTATTCATCTTTGTTAATGTTATTTAGGTTAAATAACGTTAGTTCATTCAACTAATGTTAACAAGCACAACTTTGGATTTTAATAATGCATTAGTTAATGTTGAACGATGATTAATAAATGTTTTATAAGATTATTCGGTAACACTTTACAATAAGGGTGCATTAGTTAACGTTAGTTTTATATGTATGTATGTATGTATATACACTTTTTTTATTGAATACTTTATTTAAATTGTATTTTTTATAATTATGTTACTTATTTGTTTTTTTTTTTTATTATATTATTGCACAGTATATGGTATGTACTGTAATAAAGGTCTTGAAAGTTTAAGTGAAACATGGCTTTGAGTGATTTTGGGGTCCAGGAAAATCAATAATCACTGTTTTAATAACCCACAGATGTTAGTAACATTAGTTATTGTTGGTTTAGTGGTAAGTCATGTTAGTAAAGTGTTAATAAATGTTAGTAAAGCATTAGGTAATGTTGAAATAGTGTACACTTTACAATAAGTGTCTCAATTCTATTAAAAAATGCTTTGTTAATGATAAATCACGTTAGTAAATAGTTAATTAACGTTAGTTAAGCATTAGGTAATGTTGGAATAGTGTACACTACAATAACTGTCTCAATTCAATTAACAAATGCTTTGTTAATGACAAATCATGTTAGTAAATAGTTAACAAACATGAATAACAGTTGAAGCTGAGGTTTCGATGTGCACTCCAATAGAGTCCTCCTTTGTCCCTGGCATTGATCAGGAACTATGAACTTATCATAAGCTCTACCAATTATGCAGTAGTATATGAGTAGTTAACATGAACAAAATTTGTGTATTTCTGAACCTGATTCGTTTGTTCATGTTAACTAACGTATTGAGTAACATTGTAAGTTTTCATTAACAAGGATTCAGTATTGCTTTATAAATGTGTTGTTCATTATTAGATCAAGTTATCTAATCCATTAACAAATGTGTTAGCGTATGAGTAAGTAAACATTAACTAATTAAGCTGTTCATGTAAAGAGATGCATAAGAATATGTGTAAATTACCATTAACAAAGATTAAGTAATGCTGAACAAAGTCCTTGTTTACTGTTAGATCATGTTTACTAATGCATTAGCTAACACATGAATAAATGTTTAGTTAGCATTAACAAAGGTTAAGTAATGCTTAATAGATGCGTTATTCATTGTTAGTTCATGTTAACTAATGCATTAACTAACGTTAACTAATGCACCCTTATTGTTAAGTGTTACCGATTATTCATATTTGGTTAATGTTATTAAATACATTAACGTTAACTAATGGACCATTGTTAGAAAGTGTTATCCTTTTTTTCAACATAGGCTCATTCTGAAAATGTAGCCCTTTATACAATTCTGGAGATCGCGAATTATGCAGCCAAAAGTACGTCCTTAAAATGAACGCTACGGTGCGGGATGACGCAGTTCCTTTTCGCGCTAGCAGCTGACTGCTTACCTTTGTTATTTACTTGTTTATTTAATTTTTTTTGGCTTTTGTTTTTGTCTTAACTGTTTCTGGAACCATTCTTCACCAGACTCGAACCCTGTCATCGTAATCAACTCTGCTCTGCGTCTCAAATCCTTCGACGTCAGCCACTGGACAAACTGGTACTTTTAATGTCATTATTTTGTTGGTCAAGAAGGCATCAATGTGTGGATGTCAAATAGACAACATAGGCTCATTCTGAAAACGTAGCCCTATATACATTTCTGGAGATCTCGAAATAAATAGACAGAAGTACGTACGGCTGCATTTCGTCTTTAAAATGAACGCTACCGGGTGGTATGACGACGTTTCTTTTCTCGCTTAACAGCTGACCGCTTACCTCTGTGTGGATGACTTTTCTGCTGTTTGTCCAGTGGCTTGTCGTGTACGTTGGAAGATTTGAGACGCAGAGAAGAGTTTACTGTGACGACTGGGTTTAAGTCCGGCGAAGAACGGTTCCAGAAAGCAGGTGAGACGAAAACAAAAGCCAAAAAATAAAATAAAGAAGTAAATAACAGGGTGAGAATGTGGTAAAATCTGAAAACGTGATAAAAATCAGGGGGCTTTTGTTTTTCTGGATTGCTCTTCAAAACATTGTAGTTGGGTTTAAGGAAATGGGTGGGCACTGGTCAATCTGTGCTTTTAAAAACACTATCGGTTGGGTTTAGGGAGGGATGGGTGGGTGGATCAGTCGGTTGGTCAGTCAGTCAGTCAGTCGACAGCAGCCTCTGGTGGATTTATGTGAGAACAGCAGGTGCGAATGGCACTCGTGAGAGAAATTTGATCTCAGAAAGTGTACACAGCGGCCTCTGGTGGATTCGCAAAAACTGCAAAAAATGTACCTCCTGGGATGTATTTGGCGCTCTCCAGAAATGTAAATAGGGCTTCGTTATCAGAAAGAGCCTGGGTTGCTTTTTTCTTCTTTTTTGAGGGGAATAGAATTCTTAATAGGAAAAAATGTGAAGTGGGACTTGATTTATTGCATCAGGGTTTTTTTTTTAAAGCATATTTGATTTCACGTTGATGTATGATCAAGTGAAATGTCCTGAAATTTTACATTTATTTACATAAATTTTTTTCAGCTTTGACCAAATGTTTTTAAATCAAAGATTCACTTGCAAATAGCAAAAGATATTGCATTTTATTTACTGAAAAATAATCTGAATTAGTGAGTCTGTTAAGTATAGGAAATGTATTTCAGGGGCAAAAGAAAAACATTCATTAATTTAATTACTCCAATTATAAATATTTTGTCTTGCCTTCAGCACAAATTGATTTCATTTCAATATTTTTTCCAGTAGTTGAAACATGAAACATTTAATTCCTTGTTGCTTCTCAAGTAAATGTCTTGATTTAGGATTGTAGTTTTGATTCTTTTACATTAATAAAACATTAAAAAGTACTTTATAATAGTTTAAGTATTTTACTTAAACGTTTCAAAATATGTATTTAATGAAGTATCTAAGCGATAGTCAACACTATAAAACAAATGCTGGGTTCCACACAATTCCCTTATGTTGTTCCAACACAAATCGATTAAGTTAACTTTTTTAGTTGACTAAACAATAAAACAATTAAGTTTCTCCCCCCAAAAAGTCAGGATTTGTATTGATTCAGCTCATTTTAAATAAGTATGAACAAGCAGCAACATTTTTTTTTGAGGGAATGACAATACATTTTGCACAGGTAAAAGCTAAATATGATCACATTAAATTATTAAATTAGGAGGGCGTCACGGTGGCGCAGTGGGTAGCACGATTGCCTCACAGCAAGAAAGTCGCTGGTTCCAGCCTTGGCTGGGTCAGTTGGTATTTCTGTGTGGAGTTTGCATGCTCTCCCATTGTTGGTGTGGGTTTCCTCCGGGTGCTCCGGTTTCCCCCACAGGCCAAACACATGCTCTATAGGTGAATTGAATAAACTAAATTGTCCATAGTGTATGTGTTTGAATCCAAGAGTGAATGGGTGTTTCCCAGTGATAGGATGCAGCTGGAAGGGCATCCGCTGCATAAAACATATGCTGGGTAGGTTGGCATTTCATTCTGCTGTGGCGATACTTTAGTATTATAAAATATTATTACTATTACATTTTCAACATCATTACTCCAATCTTTAGTGCATTCGTTTAGAATAATTTCTAAATGAATGCTCCGTAAGCTCAATAAATATAAAGAAATATGTTTCAGGGGGGCAAAGGGGAAACATTAATTTAATTACTTCAATTATAGATATTTTGTCTTGCCTTTAGTACAACTTGATTCATTTCAATATTTTTTCCAGTAGTTGAAACATTAAATGTTAAATAACCTGTTGCTTCTCAACACTAAGAAATTCTGGGTTATTTAAACCCACATTGGGTAAAATATGGATTAACCCAAACATTAGTTAAATTTGGTCCTATTCATTTAATAAAAAAATTAACCCAGCAGTTGGTTTAGTCCATATTACACCAATAATTGGGTTGACATAACCTGGCATTTTTTAGAGTGAAGTACGGATAAATGTCTTGATTTAGGATAGTAATTATGATACTTTTACACTAATAAACAAATTAAAAAGCACTTTATAATAGTTTATATAGTTTCAATATATGTATTTAATACAGTATGTATATGATAGTCATTGAAAATACATTTACAGATACAGTAAAACAGATAAAAACTAAATATGATCACATTCAAACATTTTATTTTAGATTGTCACACATTTATATGCACAACGGCATTTAAAAGTTTGGGGCTGATGCTATGTTTTTATACAATAAAACTGTAGTATTGTAAAATATTATTACAATTACATTTTCATTACTTTAGTGTCTCGTAAACATTTAGAAATCATTCTAATTTGCTGCTCAGTAACTTTTTTTTTTATGATTATTGTCCTACTTCAAATTGTTTTGGAAACTTTGATTTAAATAATACAAGAAATTAATTTAAATAAATCAACATGCAGTATATATTTTTTTCCCAATGCAAGTTTTTGAGTAAATCAGAACCTAACAGAACCTAAATCTCTATAACATACAGTGCTCAACATATTTGAGTACATCCCTCACAAATCTCTCATTCAGATTAATATTTTCTATAGGAAGCTTTACAATATGATATTTATGCATATACATTATTAGTCAGTACTGAAGCCAAATATGCATCTAATCGAACCAAATAACTTATGAAAATGGTCCGAAATGAGTGCAACCAAATTTCTATGTTAGAGAAAAATATTAAATCAAACATTTTACAAGAGAAAAAGTCAAGAGAAACAAAAAATGTATCTCCCCAATATTTAGCATGAATTTAAATGTATTATCTTTCTATTTCAAAAGATGTTTGGTGACTAAAATATTATTTAAATAAATATATTCGTTTAATAAATCTGTTTTGTTCAAATGCACCAAAATATAACCTATATTTACTGAGAAATGGATAAAAATATCCATTTTCAAAAGGGGATGTGCTCAATTATGCTGAGCACTGTATATGTATGTGTGTGTATGTATATATATATATATATATATATATATATATATATATATATATATATATATATATATATATGTATGTATGTATGTATGTATGTATGTATGTATGTATGTATGTATGTATGTATGTATGTATGTATGTATGTATGTATGTAGATGTATGTATGTATGTATGTATGTATGTATGTATATATATATATATGTATGTATGTATGTATATATGTATATATATATATATATATATGTGTATATATGTGTATATGTATATATATATATATATATATATATATATATATATATATATATATATATATATATATATATATACATACATACATACATACATATATATATATATATATATATATATATATATATATATATATATATATATATATATATATATATATATATATATATATATATATATATACATACATACATACATACATACATACATACATACATACATACATACATACATACATACATACATACATACATACATATATATATACATACATACATACATACATACATATATATATATATATATATATATATATATATATATACATACATACATACATACATACATACATACATACATACATACATACATACATACATACATACATACATACATATATATATATATATATATATATATATATATATATATATATATATATATATATATATACATATATATGATGTTCATGTATATATATATATATATATATATATATATATATATATGTGTGTACAGGGTGGGCCATTTATATAGATACACCTTCATAAATTACATAGACAATTGCCTTCAGATGATCCCAAAGATAAAAGTCTAAGGGGGTCAGATCGGGAGACCTTGGGGGCCATTCAACTGGCCCACGATGACCAATCCACTTTTCAGGAAACTGTATTCAGGGAACCATTCCCAGTTTATTAAGGTGTATCCATATAAATGGCCCACCCTGTATATTTAGGATCTAAAAATGTGTTGGTAAAACAAAGAAATGAAGCTACATGCATGACCAGCGGCAGTGACGCTCTACGTGCTCAGGCCTTCAAACTCAAGCAGCGGTCGGTCGGAAAAACACGTTCGGGTCCAGTGGATCCCAACGAAGTGCAGTGTTGCGTTGTGGCCCTGGAGCTATTCCTACTCCGACAGAGCTGCATTCATATCCATAAATTGCAGACGTGCTGTTAAGACACCGCCTGTGCATACGTGACAGGGAGCGAATCAGAGAAGCAATGACCTTTGACACACTAGTTCTGGTTTATTATTAATGAGCACGAACCTTCAATTTTTAAACGTTTGTGATGTATTATATATGTAGGATCCGATTGCCACTTCAGAGTAAAAATCACCAGATATCATGTATGTGGATTCATACCCTTGGGTTCGGTCAGGGAAAAAAAAAAAAACTGGAGAATGTTGGGGGGTTTAAACATGCCCTCGAGCAGCTAATGCTTTCATTGGTTTATCTGATGATGCATACACAATATCAAGCAGCCTTTTCCAAAGGGAATATGCTTGGCGAAGTTTGCACGCATATTCCCATTTTTATTTACGTGATACCTTTTAACCAAACCATGCACAAAGGAAAAATGATGATATAGTTACTGATCATCATAGCTCGTGGGAGTTGAACTTGCAATCATCCAACAGGAACATGCAAATTTACATTAATATGCAAATTATGACTTCATTTATTTAATACATGTAACCTTAAAATGCACAATGGGTGAGTGGTGATACTTATTGATCACAGTTCATAGGATTTGAACCTACAACCACCAATTATGCAAATTATCAATCAGCTCTATTTTAACTTAGCAAAGTACAATGGCAGAATACTAATTAATCACAGCTTGTGGGATTTGAACCTACAACCACCTAACATCCATACTGAGATTATTATTCAAATTCTTGTTTTTATTTACTTGATACTTTTTAACCCTTTCATGCACAAAGGAAGAATGATGATAGACACTCACTGGCCACTTTATTAGGTACACCTGTCCAACTGCTTGCTAACGCAAATTTCTAATCAGCCAATCACATGGCAGCAACTCAATGCATTTAGGCATGGTCAAGACGATCTGCTGCATACCTACCAACATTTGGTTCGTAAATTCCGGGAGACCCCCCCCCGGGGGGTATTGCGTCATACGCTAATTTGCATATTACTGACGTCATCGCGTTCTACCATTTCTGTTTGTTTAACAGCCTATGGTAAATAAATGGGGTATTTTATATTCGCACTACGCTTTTTGTAAGCTTGTCAATTTAACTAAATTTATTGCTGTTTGAATACAGTATATCATTATAGATGAGTAGGGAATTTGCAGTAATCTCTCAGACGTAATAAACTCAGACAAGTTCTGAAACTCTCACTTAAAACATCTCTGATTGTGCAACAAGAATAAACGGTCAAATTAAATTGTTAAAATAAAGGAGAGGCAGATCGGGTTGACTGTACAAGGGAAATACCTTCAAACTGCCACCTGTTCTAAATCATTTGCCGTCGGTACGCAGAGAGGTGCTCTGCTCTCAGGCTGCAGGGGAGGGGCCGGCGGCATCACCCGCAGCTCGTTGAGACGAGTAGGGACGGTACAGTAATGGACAAACAACAGTCTATAAAAATCGCCAGTAACACACAAAAAAGTCGCTAGATTTGTCGCTTGTCGCTTTTTTGAAAATTTGTCACTAAGTTGGCAACACTGCCGCAAACTGAAGAGCGGGGAGCGGGAGGGGTGAGAGGTTTGGGGAGATGGGGGCGCGCGAACTGTAGCGCGCGTCCGGAAGAGCACAAGCGCCAAGTTTCAGCCCGGACTGTACCAAAATGCTGAGGAGCGGGGGGCGGGGGAATTCCAGGAGTTTACCGGGAGACAGAACAATACGGGAGACGGGTCTGAAATACGGGAGACTCCCGGGAAAAACGGGAGTGTTGGCAGGTATGATCTGCTGCAGTTCAAACCGAGCATCAGAATGGGGAAGAAAGGTGATTTAAGTGACTTTGAACGTGGCATGGTTGTTGGGCTGGTCTGAGTATTTCAGAAACTGCTGATCTACTGGGATTTTCATGCACAACCATCTCTAGGGTTTACAGAGAATAGTCTGAAAAAGACATAAGCGGCAGTTCTGTGGGCGCAAATGCCTTGTTGATGCCAGAGGTCAGAGGAGAATGGCCAGACTGGTTCCAGCTGATAGAAAGGCAACAGTAACTTAAATAACCACTGGTTACAACTAAGCAGGCCCGGATTGGCTAATCGGGAGGACCCCTGAGTATTCCCGGTGGGCCGGTCCGTTTTTTGGCACGAAGGCCGGTGTCCCTAGCTGCCTGCACTCTCAGCAGTCACACTTTTTGAAATTATTCATTTATTTATTCATTTGACCATAGCCTCAGTCTTTTTATTCATTATTTTATCGCAGCTCCAATCTTTTTATTTCTTTTCTCGCAGCCCCGTGAGCAGAATGCAGCCTACAGCTTAATGATGACGTAATTATCATTCGACTCCCCAACAGTGGCACCTTGCTCATCAGCAGCAAAATCATTTGTTAAGAGATACGCGTTCATACGAGTACATTTTTCGTTAAAACCAGTGGCAGCGAGAGTTTAACAACACATGAAGACGATAAAACGGCCGGTAAGTTAACGTTAAGCTAGTTAGGAGCAGTGCAAAACAATGTGTACCGAACGATTTCTTGTACCGTAGCTCTTCAGCAGCAGCAGCCTCTTGTCCAGTTTGCTGCTATCAGTAAAGAGCCAGGCCCCGTAATGTTACCAAGCACCAGTCATGAGCCCAACACACTAGAATGGGCAGGTATATTGACATTGAGTGAATATCTGAATTCGAATAATTAATATTAATGAATTTTACACCTGCTCAATGAAAAATGCCCTGAGACAATTAATGAAATCAGATGATTCACTACATTAATAAATCTGATTTAACTTGATCGGAAAGCTAAAAAGGGGAAAAAAAACATAAAGCCATCATAAGAAAGTAATACTGTGGTTAAAAAAGTCTGGCAGATAACAGTGCAATACGTGTTTTATTCTTTATTTGATTTTAAGGACTGGATATCTGTGAACAATTTTGCACAGAACATATATTCAGATATTGCAGAAAAGGACATAGTGATGTTTTAAAGAATAGTGTTGGAGATTTACGTAGCTAACCTTTAATGTTCTCATATTTATGAAAAATATTTGAAGTTATAAAGCAGCTGTTTCCTTGAAAAAGACGTGATAGTGTCATTAGAAAATTCAATACGTTTAATTTTAATCTTTATTTTACACATATAGCTTAATATATATATAACTTCATTTATTTAATACATGTAACCTTAAAGTGCACAACAAAAGAATGGTGCTAGTTATTGATCACAGTTCATTTGGTTGTAGGGATTTAAGGTATTTGAACAAATTTTCTTATTTTACCTTTTAAAAGTAAAGTCCAAAATGGTAAAATGAACATAGTTATTGATCACAGCGTTTAGGATTAAAACCTACAACCACTTTACATCCAAAGAGGAACATTGCACTAAAATGAGCATGAAAATTCACTTTTTTATTTGTCTGATGTTTTCTAAACTTAAAGAGCTCAATGTCAGAAGAGCGATAGTTATTGATCACAGCTTTTGGGATTAAAACCTACAACCACTTTACATCCAAAGTGAAACATGTGCACCAAAATAAGCATGAAAAATCTTTTATTTTATTTGTCTGATGTTTTCTTAAAGTGCTCAATGTCAGAAGAGTGACAGTTATTCATCACAGCTTGTGGGATTAGAACCTACAACATCCTTACATCCAAAAGTGAAGATGTGCACTGTAATAAGCATGTAAATTTACATGTATTATTTGTCTGACGTCTTCTAACCGTAAAGTGCTCAATGTCCGAAGAGCAATAGTTATTGATCACAGCTTTTGGGATTAGAAATTACAACCACCTTACATCCGAAAGGGAAGAAGTGCACTGAAATTAGCATGCAAATTAAAAACATTTATTTGTCTGATGTCTTGTTCTCAATGTCAGAAGAGTGATAGCTATTGATCACAGCTTTTGGGATTAAAACCTACAACCACCTTACATCCAAAAGGGAAGATGTGCACTGAAATTCGCATGCAAATTCATTTTATTTTATTTGTCTGATGCCTTCTAACCTTAAAATTCTCAATGTCAGAAGAGTTATAGTTATTCATCACAGCTTGTGGGATTAGAACTTACAACCTCCTTACATCCAAAAGGGAACATGTGCACTGAAATAAGCATTCAAATTAATTTTATTTTATGTGTCTGATGTCTTCTAACCTTAAAATTCTCAATGTCAGAAGAGTTATAGTTATTCATCACAGCTTGTAGGATTAGAACTTACAACCTCCTTACATCCAAAAGGGAACATGTGCACTGAAATAGGCATGCAAATTAAAAAATATATATTTGTCTGATGTCTTCTAACCTTAAAATTCTCAATGTCAGAAGAACAATAGTTATTAATCACAGCTTTTGGGATTAAAACCTACAACCTCCTTAAATCCAAAAGGGAAGACGTGCACTGAAATTAGCATGCAAATGTACTTTTTTATTTGTCTGATGTCTTCTTCTCAATGTCAGAAAAATTATAGTTTTTGATTCCAGCTTGTGGGATTAGAACTTACAACCTTCTTACATCCAAAAGGGAACATGTGCACTGAAATAGGCATGCAAATTAAAAAAAAATATTTGTCTAATGTCTTCTAACCTTAAAATTCTCAATGTCAGAAGAACAATAGTTATTAATCACAGCTTTTGGGATTAAAACCAACAACCTCCTTAAATCCAAAAGGGAAGACGTGCACTGAAATTAGCATGCAAATGTACTTTTTTATTTGTCTGATGTCTTCTTCTCAATGTCAGAAAAATTATAGTTTTTGATTCCAGCTTGTGGGATTAGAACTTACAACCTTCTTACATCCAAAAGGGAACATGTGCACTGAAATAGGCATGCAAATTAAAAAAAAATATTTGTCTAATGTCTTCTAACCTTAAAATTCTCAATGTCAGAAGAACAATAGTTATTAATCACAGCTTTTGGGATTAAAACCAACAACCTCCTTAAATCCAAAAGGGAAGATGTGCACTGAAATTAGCATGCAAATGTACTTTTTTATTTGTCTGATGTCTTCTTTTCAATGTCAGAAAAATTATAGTTTTTGATTCCAGCTTGTGGGATTAGAACTTACAACCTTCTTACATCCAAAAGGGAACATGTGCACTGAAATACGCATGCAAATTAAAAAAAAATATATTTGTCTGATGTCTTCTAACCTTACAATTCTCAATGTCAGAAAAATTATAGTTTTTGATTACAGCTTGTGGGATTAGAACTTACAACCTCCTTACATCCAAAAGGGAACATGTGCACTGAAATAAGCATGCAAATTAAAAAAAAATATTTGTCTGATGTCTTCTAACCTTAAAATTCTCAATGTCAGAAGAACAATAGTTATTAATCACAGCTTTTGGGATTAAAACCTACAACCTCCTTAAATCCAAAAGGGAAGATGTGCACTGAAATTAGTTTGCAAATGTACTTTTTTATTTGTGTGATGTCTTCTTCTCAATATCAGAAAAATTATAGTTTTTGATTACAGCTTGTGGGATTAGAACTTACAACCTCCTTACATCCAAAAGGTAACGTGCACTGAAATTAGCATGCAATTTTTCTATTTGTCTGATGTCTTCTTCTCAATGTCAGAAAAATTATAGTTAATGATCACAGCTTGTGGGATTACAATTTACAACCACCTTACATACAAAAAAGAAACATGCACACTAAAATTTCCATGCCATGTACCTTTTTATTTGTCTGATGTTTTCTTAAAGTGCTCAGTGTCAGAAGAGCAATAGTT
>LR812538.1:51765571-51960571 GCA_903798195.1 Danio kyathit | reverse complement strand
ATATGGCTGTTATATGGCACTTAGGGTATTTATAGTGGCTTAGGAATCGTCTGATCGGTGAATCATAAATTGGATAATGCAGGACCAGCCGCAAGCAATCATAAGCACGTGATCCTCTCGAAATTAGTTTATAAATAAGCTTCACAAAAATTGTAATAATATTTCAGTTTTTCATAAAATAACTGCAGCCTTGGGCAGAATGGGCTTCTTTTAAAACAATAACAAATCTTCCTGTTTACAAAGTTTTGACTAGCAGTGTGTAAAGCCATTTTTTAACAACTAAAGCGTATAGAGCACTAATGTGCTGCACTTCCTCAATCCGCCAGCAGGTGTCGCCGCGTCTCCCGGAATCGCGCGCCCGGAGCTCACGGCGCTGTAAAAAAGAAAGTGGGAGGCGCTTCCGAGGAGTAAAGTATCAGCTGGGAGAGACCGGAGCACATTCACTCGCTTCTCTGTGTGCGGACAGCATCTGTCAACTCACCACAGCGCGCAAAACAGCGAGAAACACACCTGCTACACACGCCAGAGGACACAGCATGCGATGAACGAGCCGCCCGCACGTCAGGAACAGCGTCCACATCTGAGGAACAACACGGACAGACGCCTGGCATCCCTGGATAACTCGGTTTGGAGGTGAGGATGATGGTGATGATGATGGCAGATCTACGCTTTTATTACACGGAGCTTCACTATTATGTCACGTGCGCGTTCTGGTGGCAGATTGGCACACGCCAGGCGCGCGCGTTTTGGTGAAGGTGTTTGCGTGCGCGCCATCCCTTTTCTGATGGATTTGTGGAGAGAATTAAAAAAAAACTTCCTGGTGGGATTTAATGGATTGGGTCACTTTGGAGCACATGGATGATGCTTTTGTTTTTGGTCCTGGATACTCCTTGTGGTTTTGGCCTGAGACGCTGGAGGTTTACCTGAGGGGGAGAGTTTTAGTTTCACACCTTAAGTGAACCTGAAGTCTGTGGTTGCTTCAATAAACCTGTGCGGACAGCGTTTTGTTGTTGATATGGATAGGTTGTGGTCTTAAATGCTGTCTAGGAGTAGGTTTTGAGACGCAACCACTGACCACCTGAGTCAGGTATTTGTTTACAGTAGGTCTCGTCGATTTCGTTTACAAACGATGTTTGTTTACAATTAATGACTGATGTTTGGGCTTTGTTTGATCGCCTTTTGCTAAATCAGCGTTAATGTAGCTTGATATTATTAAAAAGCAGGCCATTTACAATGTCCTCGCTTGATCCTCGCACTTGTACAGTAGATGTTTATGTTAGCTTAGTGAATGGTGCTGCTGTAAAATTAGCGAAAGCAACCAACGATATATTAAATTCTGATTAAAATTACATATATAGAGCGATACGTGCAATATATTGTGCAGCAGATATTTATGTTTGCTTAGTGATGGTTTCATGCTATATAAAACCAACGAAATCAGCCAATGTATACATTGTCATTATAAAACTATATACAGAGAGTTTAATAGAGCATAAAACGATTACAAAACAAACTTCACTATCTGCTGTACAATAATAAATCATGAACGTTTGAAAATACTTTTAAGCAGAATAATATTATGATATCGATTTAAATAAAATTTAAAAACTAGCATAATATATACATTGAAATATAGACCTTTTCAATACTTAGGTAAAGTTAGTTTTACATTCGCACATTCAGACTTTCTCCTTAATAATATTGTTTCAGAAAATTATTCTTTGCAAATACTAAATAGTGAAATCATATTATCAGCCAATGACTATCAAAGTACATTACTCAGTCAAATAAATAGTGCTAATGTTTTTCTAGAGTCATACTTACAGTTGAAGAATTATTATCCAGCCAGAATTATTAGCCCCCTTTTGATTTTTTTTTTCTTTATTTAAATATTTCTCAAATGATGTTTAACAGAGCAGGGAAATTTTCACAGTATGTCTGATAATATTTTTTCTTCTGAAGAAAGTCTTATTTGTTTTATTTTGGCTAGAATAAAAGCAGTTTTTAATTTTTTAAAACTCATTTTAAGGACAAAATTATTAGCTCCTTTAAGCTATTTTTTTTTCAATAGTCTACAGAACAAATCATCTTTATACAATAACTTGCCTAATTACCCTAACCTGCCTAGTTAACCTAATTAACCTAGTTAAGCCTTTAAATGTCACTTTAAGCTGTATAGAAGTGTCTTGAAAAATATCTAGTGAAATATTATTTACTGTCATCATGACAAAGATAAAATAAATCAGTTATTAGAAATGAGTTATTAAAACTATTATGTTTAGAAATGTGTTGAGAAAATCTTCTCTCAGTTAAACAAAAATTGGGGAAAAAAATAAACAGGGGTGCTAATAATTCAGGGGGGCTAATAATTCTGACTTCAACTGTACATGTGATTTCAGACCGAATATTCAAAGTAACATGATAAACAATATAGGGAGCAAGTCACAAGTTGTCATTGAACGAATGTGGTAATATAAAACCAACTTTACCTCAATCATTTCGATGTGGTGATGGCATTAGCCCATAAACATGTCCTGCTTATTGTCAAACTATTTCATAACTGTACCAAGAGGTAATTCAATCATAACTTTACATTAAAATAGCTATCATAACATTATCAATATGTTGAACTTATGGGATCCTCGGAAGCTATGGAAATGAAAAATGTAAAAGAGGAAATTCTTTAGGACCGTTGTTATTGTTTACATCCCTCAAAATGGTCTAAAAAAAGGAGTAAAAGCCCTAAATAGTGAACGTAAACATAATAAGTATAGACTTAATACATGATATTTATGTTTTGCATTTCAGATCCATAATTTTTCTACATATAATTAAACTGAAATGCATAAAAAGATAGTTGATATATAGAGAATATATTAAATATATAAGATCAAATTTTACACATAAGCACATATTTAATTAACATGTATACTGTTATTCAAAACAGTTTTTTTGCATTTATTCCATGCATATCAATGCAAAATTCTTTATTTGTCATATTGCAGACCCTCGAAATCCTTTGAAATAAGAATTCTAACTAAACTCTGCATGAAAAGTACATCTCCAGGAGACCTGAATTGAGTTTTCTCCCCCCGCCATGCTTGTCTTTATTGATTGGAACAATATCATAAGGGAGACTGTTACAGTAGGACGGTTTTGTTGAACCCGTAGGCTATTATGAATGCCCAAACAGCCTGTTCTGATTTGTAATTTCTATTTTTTATTGCACAGAGTAAACAAACACAATCTGAATTTCCAGCACTATTACAGATACTCAAATCGATTGCATGTGCAAGTAATACAGCCATGCATGCGTTTAAAAGACATTATCTCAGAGGTCAGCTTGCCTTTTAATGCAAACATATGTCACTACATGCATGCATTCGTCGGGCTGTCATATGTTCTCATGCACGTCGCGTCAGTCTCGGAGGAATAGCAGCGCTGTCATGTTCGCAGGGACATTGATAACATTGGCAGATGTATCAGGTAGCAGCTTGAAACATGCTCCCGGATTAAAGGCTTACGTTTTTTTTGGACGCCAGTCGTACTACATGCACGCATCTCGTCACTGTTTTGACACTTCCAGTAGTACGGAAGATTAGAGAAATATGGCTGACTGTAGGCAAAAGTGAGGGATGGACTGTGTTTTGCTTTATTCGGCTGCACATTTGCGGTCCTAGTCGTGTCAGTCCATCCCTGTTCGCTCAAAAATCAATATGTTTTGAAAGCCATAGCACACGCATGAATAAAGGAAGAACAAAAGAGGTTTTTGTCTTGGCAGTGCTAATGTTTTCAGAATTGTAGACTTTTCAGAGCAAAGCTTTCTGCAAGCCTCTCTTTCTTTCTTAAAGAAGGCAGTGCGGCTTTATTATTTGCAGGATACAGAGCCCTTCTGGGTGTGTTGTTGTTATGAATCTTGTACAGGTGAGATTTTAAAGCTCATTGGATTTAATTTGAGAATGAGAGCATTGAGATTTCTTGAGAGCTAAGGACAGATCACCAGCCGCTACGTTGCATAATTTCACACATCTTTTTTTTTTTTTTTTAAGCATGGTTGTTTTCTGCGATGCATTATCTCTCGTGACCTCAGACGAACTCACTGTGAAATTGTAGGTTTGTGTTTAAATCACAATTACTTTTGTGTAATGCGTGTTGCTGTAGCATTGATATTATATGAATCATGTAGGGCTGCACAATATATTGAAATCAGCATTTGCAATAGACACATCGCAGGATCTGAAATGTGGAGTCATGATTATAGTCGACCTGGAGCCACTGTTAAAAAATAATAATGGTAACAATGATTTATAAATGCTGTACAATTATTGTTGATATTCAGTTGTTAGTAAATATATTAACTAATAAAACCTTACTGAAGTGTGACTGTAATAATAATACATCCAAACATGATCTTCACTGTATGGTTTGCGATTTTCGTTGCTCTATATAATATAAATCATGTAGGGCTGCACAATAATATGGTTTCACTCTCGAAATTAGCATTTGCAATAGACACATCGCAGGATCTGAAATGTGAAGTCATGATTATAGTCGACCAGGAGCTACAGTTGAAAAAAGCATGTGATTTATTGTTACACTTTACAGTAACTACACAAATTGACCCAATTTTGTGTTGTTTGCATGTGTTTTTAAGGTCTATGACTGTGTAAGCAGTCCCAGCCAGTTTATTTATTATATTTTATGCAGATGTACTGGTCTCCAAAATTATCCCAATTAATCAAAAACTACAAATTCTACTCAATATCGCAGATAAATAAAATATCGTAATGTCAGTTTTTTTTTTTTATATTGTGCAGCCCTAATATCATGAATCGGGATGTTTGCTTCTTGTGCAATATTCTGCTGAAATGAAAGTGTCACTGAGCCGGTTTGCATTTTTTTTTGCTTGTGTATTGGTAAAGCTAATCTATAATAATAATAATAAAAGGGTGACGCTGTAGCTCAGTGGTTAGCACTGTTACTTCACAGCAAGTAGGTCGATGGTTCGAGTCTCGGCTGGGTCAGTTGGCATTTCTGTGTGGAGTTTGCATGTTCTCACCGTGTTGGTGTGGGTTTCCCCCACAGTACAAAGACATGTGCAATAGGTGAATTGAATAAATTAAATTGGCTGTAGTGTATGTGTGTGTGTGTGTGAATGTGAGAATTGAGAGTGTACGAATGTTTCCTAGTACTGGGTTGCAGCTGGAAGGACATCTACTACGTAAAACATGGCAGAATAGTTGGCGGTTCATTCGCTGTGGTGACCCCTGATAAATAAGGGGCTAAGTCGAAGGAAAATAAATGTTTGCAATATTCTGCTGAAACTAAAGCCATTTTTTTTTGGGGACAACTTAATTGTTTTATGTTCTATCCACTTAAATTTGTAAAAACAATTCAGTTAATTTAATTGAATTGTGTTGAGACAATAATTGTGTGGAACCCAGCATTGTTTTACAGCGTGATATAAATAATAATGGTAGCACTTCACAATAAGGTTGTATTAGTTAATATTAGTTAATGCATTTACTAACATGAACAAACATTGAACAATACATTTATTACAGTATTTGTGAATGTTTGTTAGCGTTAATGAAAAAAACAGTAAGTTCATTGTTAGTTCATGTTAACCGATGGTGCATTAACTACTGTTACCGAGCACGAGGTATTAGTATATGTAGAACAATGATTTATAAATGCTGTACAATTATTGTTGATATTCAGTTGTTAGTAAATACATTAACTAATAAAACCTTACTGAAGTGTGACCATAATAATAATAATAATAATACATCCAAACATTATCTTCACTGTATGGTTTGCGATTTTCGTTGCTCTATATAATATAAATCACGTAGGGCTGCACAATAATATGGTTTCACTCTCGAAATTAGCATTTGCAATAGACACATCGCAGGATCTGAAATGTGAAGTCATGATTATAGTCGACCAGGAGCTACAGTTGAAAAAAGCATGTGATTTATTGTTACACTTTACAGTAACTACACAAATTGACCCAATTTTGTATTGTTTGCATGTGTTTTTAAGGTCTATGACTGTGTAGGCAGTCCGAGCCAGTTAATTTATTATATTTTATGCAGATGTACTGGTCTACAAAATTATCCCAATTAATCAAAAACTACAAAGTCTTCTTAAATGTAGTCATTGAAGTCATCTGGGAAAAATCTACTCCATATCGCAGATAAATAAAATATCGTAATGTCAGTTTTTTATTTAATATTGTGCAGCCCTAATATCATGAATCGGCATGTTTGCTTCTTGTGCAATATTCTGTTGAAGTGGACGTGCCACAGAGCCGGTTGGTAAAAATAATCCATAATAATAATAATAAAAGGGTGACACTGTGGTTCAGTGGTTAGCACTGTTACTTCACAGCAAGAAGGTCGATGGTTCGAGTCCCAGCTGGGTCAGTTGGCATTTCTGTGTGAAGTTTGCATGTTCTCACCGTGTTGGTGTGGGTTTCCTCTGGGTGCTCCGGTTGCCCCCACAGTCCACAGACATGCACTATAGGTAAATTGAATAAATTAATTTGGCCGTAGTGTATGTGTGTGTGTGAATGTGAAAATGTGAGAGTGTACGAATGTTTCCTAGTACTGGGTTGCAGCTGGAAGGACATCCACTACGTAAAACATGGCGAAATAGTTGGCGGTTCATTCTGCTGTGGCGACCCCTGATAAATAAGGTACTAAGTCGAAGGAAAATAAATGTTTGCGATAATCTGCTGAAACAAAAGCCGGTTTGCGATTTATTTATTTTTTGCTTGTTTATTGCACTCAAAAAATTACTTGTTTAAATGAGCTGAATCAACTCAATTCTTATGTTTTTTTTTGGACAACTTAAATGTTTTATGTTCTATCCACTTAAATTTGTATAAACAATTCAGTTAATTTAATTGATTTGAGTTGAGTCAACAATTGTGGGGAATTGTTTTACATCAATTTACAGCGTGGTAAAAATAGTAAATAATAATGGTAGCACTTCACAATAAGGTTGTATTGGTTAATATTAGTTAATGCATTTACTAACATGAACAAACAATGATCAATACATTAATTACAGTTTTTGTGAATGTTTGTTAGCGTTACTTAATGAAAATACAGTAAGTTAATTGTTATATATATATTATGTTAATATATATACACACACACACACACACACACACACACACACACACACACACACATATATATATATATATATATATACATATATATATATATATATATATACCGCTGTGGCAACCCCGGATTAATAAAGGGACTAAGCCGAAAAGAAAATGAATGAATGAATGAATATTAAATCCAAACATGATCTTAACTCTATTGTTTGCAATTTTTGCTTGCACAAATAACACACTTGTGCAACCTTTGGTTGTGTGACAGTACAGCTTTTACTGTTTTATGTTTATTTTTTTTCTATTTGATTGAAATAAAAAAAAAAACATGAATTTAATTTGGAATCACTTTTAATAAATTAATGATTCTATTTTTGAGTTTTTTCCCAGTTTTTATAAAAGTGTGTTAATTTATTAGATAATTTGTCTATAATAAATCAGTATACCAATTGTGGTAAAATAAACAGTTTGACTGTCTGTGTGTTTGTGCATACAGCAAGATTTGCAATTATGTTGTTGGAACATTCTTCTGAAATGGCAACACATTTGTGTATTTGATTTGTGTGTGTGTTAGGGTTGGGCCGATAGACGATGCTGAGCCGGCATCGTGATCCATACAGCTTACTTTTAAAATGGCATTTTAGAACGAAAATGACCCACATCCACACTGGTGTTTCATCTAGCATTTCTGAACAGCCCTCCGTCCACTGAAAACGCACATGACGTGACCATACACGATGCTAAATTGGTCAACATCGCCTAACCCTAGTGTGTGTGTGGTATATATATATATATATATATATATATATATATATATATATATATATATATATATATATATATATATATATATATATATATATATATATATACAGTGTTTCCTCTAGGATTTTTTCCAGCAGTGGCGGCAGGACTTTTTTTTTTACACAGATCTGCCAACTATTTCAAAGACAAATATTACACGCAGTATCAAGTCGAGATAGCATTCATGTAATACGAGCATGCGAATCTCTTTGCTTGCGCGCCGATTTCCTCTGTTCGAGCACAGAACTTCTTGCACGCACTCAAATTTACACGTTCAAGTGCAGATCTTCTTGTGCGCTCTCCAGTAAGCGCTGCTGAAGCGCGATTTAGTGTGTTTTTGTGCGTTTTCCGACATTAACGCGTCCTGAAGTAAAATGAAACAGCTATAAACTCCAGCAAGATAAAGTCATTGTATGCAAAGCCATTGACCTTTAGAAATAAAGTATACTTGTGGAAACTGTTCATCTTAACTGAAAGCTACGCGGTGTTTGCTGGACTCACGCACCTGTCAGTCAGTCTGTCAGTCAGAGAGTCAGTCAGCATGTCACCTTGAACAAATAGCGCACAGCACTACGGTTACAGAAAAGTTTGCGCTGTTTACCTCTAATATGTTTTGCTGCGATTATAATCCGCTATAAAAAACACGACTAAATGTTTTAAATAAGAAGCTGTAATGTAGCCGTGGCGGGATGAATTTTGGCGTGGCGGCCCGCCACGGATGAATGAATGTAGCGGAAACCTTGATATATATATATATATATATATATATATATATATATATATATATATATATATATATATATATATATATATATATATATATATATATATATATATATATATATATATAGGGCTGCATGATATTGGAAAAAACTGACAATGCAATACTTTCAAACACTTCAATATATATATTACAATATAAATGTAGTTTCACCAGATGACTTGAATAGCTGGTAAAGAATTCATAATTTTAGATCGATTGGTATGATTCTGTAGGGGAGCGTATCTGCATAACATATAATAAAATGACAAGCATAGTTAAATACAACAGACAAAATATGCAAATAAACAATAATTTATGATTATTGATGAGTCAAACAGTATTCAGAAGCAGAAATTGATAATTGCTAATAATGTTAACACTGTATCATTTTAATTGAGTAATTAACTATGTGATGTTTAATTAGTCTTTAAACAACAAACGTTTCATTTGTTGTGCCCAATTGGCTCAAGTTTGCTTCAAATTCTTACAGTCAGGTCTTAAAAACACATGCAAATAATAAACTTTCACTCTAAGGTTAAAATTTGTAATTACTTCACTATGTTGTTACTGTAATGTTTGGTCAACTATAATCCCAACTGCATTGCAGATGCCTGCGATGTGACTATTGCTGACTTGCACATTCTATCAATGCTGAAACAATATATTGTGCAGCCCTACTATGTATATATTTAACATTTAGATTTTTCCAGACATTAATGCACAAATATATATATATATATATATATATATATATATATATATATATATATATATATATATATATATATATATATATATATATATATATATATATATATATATATATATATATATATATTATTAAAAATAAAAAAGAAATAGTACACAGTGATAGCATTGCCCATACACACTGCTCCCTCCGCCCCCTTTGCATTATAATTATTAGCAATTTTACATTATAATTTTAACATGTAATCCGTGTCATGCAGTGCAGGCACTATACTTTGCATAATTTCACACATCTTTTTTTAGTGGGGATGTTTTATGTGATGCATTATCTCTTATGACCTCATATGAACCGATTGTAAAATATAGGTTCATGTTTATATAAAGTAATCTGGGGTTAAAGTTTTTGTGTCATTGCATGTTCATAATATAAAAATAAGCATGCATGCATGTCATCTTTGACATTTTGAGGATGCTTGCTCTTGCTTTGTTCGTGCACTTGTGGTGAAGCTGACTTAAGAGCACAGTTTTTGTTCTTTCCAATTGTGCTCTTTCTATTTGTGTTTGTGCAGAAGTAATGAAAGCGGATCCTAATTTGGAAGATCGACGCTACGTTTTGCGTCGGCAGTATTGTGTCGAACATCTGTCACCAATGTCATTCGTCATGTTATTTTCGTCTTGCGCCGCCAAGGCAAATCTTTATTAATTAGCTGGGCTTGAGGTGTTGTTTGTGGTTTGATAAATTACCTGTCGGCTCCGAATGTTTTGTTGTGAATTCGTTAATGCCTGCTAAACCAAATGACAAAAGCGTTAGTCAAATAAATGAGTTGATGCAAATGTTGCTGAATTTGGTTGGACTGATATGAGGAAAGAAAGCTGGTTTTGTTGGTTGCATAATTAGTGCTGAATGTTTCTGTATGTGTGTTTTCACATCTAAAATCCATCTCTCTTTATTTATTTTTATAATGAACTAACTGTGCACACTTGGCAGTTCAGCTCTTTTGATAAGAGTGGATTCATGTGTAGCTCAGCGCTGTTGGTTCATTTATTCTAAGCCAGAAATAAACGTTATAGACTCACCGGCCACTTTTGGGTACACCTTTCTAGTACCATGTTGGACACCCTTTTCCCTTCAGAACTGCCTTAATCCTTTGTGGCATAGATTCAATAAGGTACTGGAAATATTCCTTAGAGATTTTGCTCCATATTGACATGAGAGCATCATGCAGTTGCTGCAGATTTGTCGGCTGCACATCCATGATGTGAATCTCCCATTCCACCACATCCCAAAGGCGTTCTACTGGATTGAGATCTGGTGACTGTGGAGGTCATTTGAGTACAGTGAACTCATTGTCATGTTCAAGGAACCAGTCTGAGATTATTCGCGCTTTATAACATGGTGAGTTATCCTGCTGGAAGAAGCCATCAGAAGATGGGTACACTGTGGTCATAAAGGGATGGACATGGTCAGCAACAATACTCAGGGAGGCTGTGGCCTTGACACGATGCTCAATTGGTACTAATGGGGCCAGAGTGTGCCAAGAAAATATCCCCCACACCATTACAACACCACCACCAGCCTGAACCGATGATAAAAGGCAGGATGGATCCATGCTTTCATGTTGTTTATGCCAAGTTCTAACCCTACTATCCGAGTATCGCAGCAGAAATCGAGACTCATCAGACCAGGCAACGTTTTTCCAATCTTCTATTGTCCAATATTGGTGACCCTGTGTGAATTGTAGCCTCAGTTTCCTGTTTTTAGCTTACAGAAGTGGAACCCGGTGTGGTCTTCTGCTGCTGTAGCCCATCCACCTCGAGGTTGGACGTGTTGTGCGTTCAGAGATGCTCTTCTGCATACCTCGGTTGTAACGAGTGGTTATTTGAGTTACTGTTGCCTATCTATCACCTCTGGCATCAACCAGGCATTTGCGCCCACAGAACTGCTGCTCACTGGATATTTTCTCTGTAAACCCTAGAGATGGTTGTGCTTGAAAATCCCAGTAGATCAGCAGCATGTCCCCTCTGTCCCCCCCTGGGATTTACACCCATGCACACACACACACACACACACACATTTTTTTATTTTTATTTTTGCTCTAGAGTTTTTGCCTTGTTTCTAGTTTAAATATCTAAAAATGTTTTTTTTTTTTTTTCAGAAATAAAAAGTCTTTTTCCTTTTCTTTTTTTCTTTTTATCCATTAAAAAAAAGAGTTTTTCTTTAAAACAAGCTAAAATATTTGCCAGTAAAATATTGTTGTTTTTGGTTTCAAATAAGATTATTTTTCTTAACCCACTGGCATATTTTTGGCTTGATTAAATGAACAGCACTTCACTTTGATGTATTATTTTTCTAAAAAACAAAACTAATTTTTAACATGTCAACAAATTGCTTCTTGATTTTAAGAATTTGTAGATATTTAGACAAGAAACAAGACACAATCTCTATGTCGGAAAAGCATTTACTGCAGTGTGCACTGCCATTATAAAGTCTGAACCTAAAGTAGTGTTTTTTGTTTTGTTTTATTGTTCAACAAAATCTGGCAAAAATGTGTGACAAGCTTATTTTTTTCCATCACTGTGATGAGATGACATTAAGGTCAGCTCACCATGCAAAATCTTTACCAAACCCCTGCCTCCCCCCTCTCTCTCTTTTCTGTTGAAAATTTTACAAAATGATAAAAACTGCAGTACAAGTCTTTACTACTGTACATGTTGCCAGATGTCAAATATTAAATCCCTCCAATCAGAGCTTTTCATTTAACTAGATAAAAATATTTTTGTTGTACTTTTCTGTAATCTGGCAACCATGTGTATACGCTTTCTTTAATGTCTCAGATTAACACTGTATCCAAACTACACGTGACTCGGCACCGCGACAAGCTTTGTTTCTTTGTCGCTGTGTGTCACTCATACTGTGGACTGCAGAATCACCATCATTGATCAGAAAGCCAAGATAAATAAATAAACTGCAGCTTTTTTTACTAAGCTTATTTGTGATATTCTGCTAAAAAAAAGTGTCACAATCTCGTTTACGTTCTTTTGTGTGTGCATTGGTAAAATTGCGTTGGACTTGTTTTATTTTATTTATTTGTTTGTTGTTGCTGATTAATTTAAGATGTTCTGATTAAATGTTGCTGATTAATTTAAGACAATCTAAGATTTTTACTGTTATTTTCATTAAACATGTACAATTACTATTAGTTTTATTTACTAAGAGTTTTTACTAGTTTTGAGAAACACTATTTTTGCTAAGCGTGCTAATTTATATGATTAATTGCCTGTCAGTGCTTCCCACTAGGGTTGGGCGACGTTGACGAATTTAGCATCGTACAATGCAATATGTGAAACATCGCGATGGACGATGGCATCGTCTACATAGGTGGAGGTGAATTAATTATTTATGAATAATTAATTAATTCATAACGAATTAATTATTTGTAGCCTACCGTTTCAACTACCTGGTCTTTCTTTTTACCCATAACCAAATCATAAATAAATAAAGATATATTTAGATAAAGATAGGGGGTTTGGTTGTTTGGTGAGGTGGATGGCAGAGGGGTGTCGCGGACTAAAGTGAGCGGCACGGGGGTGTCGCGGACGAAAGTGAAGAGGGTTGGGGAATCGCGGAAGAAAGTGAAAATGAACATAGGACAGGGGAGGAGGGCGGTTGAGGAGGGAGATCGGTAAAATGAGGTGCCGGATCAGATTTCAGAGGTGCCAGATCCGGATCCGGCACAAATTAAGCCCTGGATAGAGACAAGATTAATTAAATATCACGTTTAACAACTAGTGAGACACGATCCAGCAATACATCCTTGATAAACTGTCCGACGTACACCGTTCTCAGACGAGCGCATGACAGTGGTTGTGTGTGTGTGTGTGTGTGTGTGTGTGTGTGTGTGTGTGTGTGTGGTCACGTGATGTGCGTTTTCAGTGGACGGAGGGCTGTTCAGAAATGCTAGGTGAAACACCAGTGTAGACGTGGGTCATTTTCGTTCTAAAATGTCATTTTAAAACTAAGCTGTATTAGTGAAACGGGGCCTGAGTGTGTATTTTTCACAAGCGGGTTTGCGACGGGGGTGGGGCGGAGGATCGGCGATGCCGGATCAGCATTGTGATGTCTATCGGCCATCGGCGATGTACGTTGGCATCGTCTATCGGCCCAACCTTACTTCCTACAGGTTTGAAATTGAAATACTTGCGGTGGTAGCAGGATTGAAATGCACCATTTACCCACATCACATAAATAGTTAACTATATGCAACAAACAAAACACAATTTTTAACAGTAATTTTATTCTGTATGACACTGTTATACACTGTTTATTTTCAATGGGTTAAAGTAAAAAAACACTGTTGAAATAAAAAAGAAATCCACTATTTCTCTTACTTTTATGCTATTCAGGAGCCATGTGCACCCACTGACACGTAAAAAAAAGTTTCGGTAAAAAGTTCAAAGCAAACTTGAATACTAAAGCATTGTAGATATGTATATGAAATAGCCTGTGTAATATATTAACATAATCAAATTAATAAAATAATCAGCAAATGAGAAATAAATGACAGAAAAAGAAATAAAAACATACAATATCTCTGAAAATCTCATAAAGATTAAAACTTGTAGATTATTTAAACAAGGCAGATGCTTTGATTAACCATTACTAATGGTGTACATATATTCTGCAGTCAGTTTAAACCAGTCATTTCATCCTCTCCGTGTATATAGTAAAGTTTTTCAGAATTGTTTAGATTAAACAATCTATTATTTACTTTTTCTCTCGATCTCACGACTGTGCGCGCTGTCAGCTGTAAAGCAAGCAGTTATTTTACTAAAGTCTTTAATAAAAAAAGTAATGCAGAAACGCATACAAGCTTTAGAAAGCGAAAGTAAAAGCAGAATCCCGGACATTTTAGGAGATTTTGAAACTAGTGTGAGAAGTGAGTGAGTGAGTCAGTTGAGGTGGTGTGAATGGGGATGTTTTCTGTCTAATGGATGAATATAGTCTGGATACCCATTCATTTCCTATGGCGGCCACTTTTGAGGCAACACCACAGGTGTAACAAGGTTGATTAAAACATTCAAAATTCAAGGACAGAGGTCATCATCACTTGTATATGTTCAAGTGCACTGTGTGGAGGATATCATAAGGCGTTGAGGCAATCAGATGTAAAACACAATATTTGTGAGTTTTTTAAGTTGTAAATCGGTCAGATTTGACCCGAACATTACAGGAAGGTTAATATACCTGGGCGGCCCACCTAAGTAAAGTCTATAGCTGCGTCCCACATTATACACTATGCAATTATGCACTGTGTACTTATGCACTTACACACTCAACACCATAGTATATGTATGTAGTGTCATCCCAAATGGAGCACTAATGTTTTTTACCAAGCGGAAATTCAAACCGTTTCCCTGATGACATTTGACAGTTGCCAAATTAGTGAAATAAATAACCAAAGTATCAAATAATACCTGCCATGAGTATAACCGCATTCACCATCGGGAGGCGCTATAATCACTCTCGTAAGAGAATTTTGCTTTCACAATCCAAAATAAATAAAGTAATCCAACATGTGCGCCCAATAGCTCCGCCCCTTCCGCTACATGAGCAAAGCTGCGGTCGTTGAGTGCGTGAAGTGTCCATCATAACACACTTCATTTTACCGGTTGAATAAGTGCATCATATGGGTATTTAAAGTGCACTTATTATTTTTAGTGTTGTCAGTGGAAATGCACTACTTACACTATTTATACTACAAAATGGCGTAGAATAGTGCTTAAGTATGCGATTTGGGATGCACCTTCTGTGTGGGAAGCACTGCCTGTAATTAATTAGTACACCAGCTGAGGTCAAATAAACAAAAAGTATGCATTTGTGCAATAATTAAGAATAATATGCAATAATTTTAAAGAAATGTAGCAATAAATTTGTAATAATAATTTTGAACAAAATAATGATCATTAACAGTTAATAATGATTATTAGCATAATTCAGCCTGTAGCAAAAACTTTCAGTAAATGATAATTTAACACCAAAAAATGATAAATAAACAAGCGCATGACAGTGGTTGTGTGTGTGTGTGTGTGTGTGTGTGTGTGTGTGTGTGTGTGTGTGTGTGTGTGTGTGTGTGTGTGTGTGTGTGGTCACGTGATGTGCGTTTTCAGTGGATGGAGGGCTGTTCAGAAATGCTAGGTGAAACACCAGTGTAGACGTGGGTCATTTTCGTTCTAAAATGTCATTTTAAAACTAAGCTGTATCAGTGTAAACGCGGCCTGAGTGTGTATTTTTCACGAGCGGGTTTGCGACGGGGGTGGGGCGAAGGGTCGGCGATGCCGGCTCAGCATTGTGATGTCTATCGGCCATCGGCGATGTACGTTGGCATCGTCTGTCGGCCCAACCTTACTTCCTACAGGTTTGAAATTGAAATACTTGCGATGGTAGCAGGATTGAAATGCACCATTTACCCACATCACATAAATAGTTAACTATATGCAACAAACAAAACACAATTTTTAACAGTAATTTTATTCTGTATGACACTGTTATACACTGTTTATTTTCAATGGGTTAAAGTAAAAAACACTGTTGAAATAAAAAAGAAATCCACTATTTCTCTTACTTTTATGCTATTCAGGAGCCATGTGCACTCACTGACACGTAAAAATTTGATTATTAACAGTTAATGATGATTAGCATAATTCAGCCTGTAGCAAAAACTTTCAGTTAATGATAATTTAACAACAAAAAATGATAAATGAACAACTAACAAAGGCATGATTTAAAACTGTATCCCTGGAAAGAATTTTAAGCTATTTATCTTATATTGACGTGAAGAAAAAAAAAAATTTGAATCTAAAATATTACACAATTTTTTTGTATCATCTCTTATTGAATTGTGAAGTTGTTGTTGTTATTAGGTAATAGGTTTTTTTATGACAAAACTTGAATGGGGTGTCACGACGGTGCAGTGGGTAGCAAAATTGCCTCACAGCAAGAAGGTTGCTGGTTCGAGCCCCGGCAGGGTCAGTTGGCATTTCTGTGTGGAGTTTGCACGTTCTCCCTGTGTTAGCGTGGGTTTCCTCCAGGTGCTCTGGTTTCTCCCACAGTCTAAAGACATGCGCTATAGGGGAATGGAATAAGCTAAATTGGCCGTAGTGTATGAGTGTGTATGGATGTTTTCAAGTGTTGGGTTGTGGCTGGAAGGGTATCTCGCTGTGTAAAACATATGCTGAATAAGTTGGCGGTTCATTCCGCTGTGGTGGAGACTCATAAATAAAAGGAATAAGCCGAAAAGAAAATAAATGAAAGAATGAATGAATAATCATTATTAAAGGGCCAGGAAACCCCCCTGTCTCAGCAGGGTGTTTTCACACTTTTTGTTTGGAAAAAGTCAGGAAAGTGGGCGTGTCCAGCTCGGTTTAGGTGGGAGTGTCGGGGGAGGGAAGGAGGGAAGGATTTGCAAATATGGGAGTTTCTATCTGGTCACGCGTGAGGCAAAATAAACACATAGACGCAGGGGAGAAAGACAGGGACTGTTTACATGGACATCAGTAATCAAATTATTTGCCAAATTATTAATTTGTCGACTTTAACTGCAGTTTGGCACTTTCACTTTTTATTCAGGAATATTTCCTGCATGTCTCCCGTGACAAACAAGATATTGAAAGCGAGGAACTGCTGGAGAGTGGAGTTTTAATGGTATGTTTGATACCGCACGGCGTATGGGAGAAAAAAATCCGCATTTCTCAGTAACTTAGATGCACTCGGTAGGTTGCGTCAGAAAGCTGTGTGTGTATAGACTATCCTGTCACAAAATGCGGCGAAAATCCTACACGACAGTAAAAGTTTGATTGTGGTATTTACATTATTCAGAGAGCAGCATTTACAGCGTGGCGTGTCTCTGTCGTCTGAACACTGTAACAGGTAAACAGTCTTTGAAGCTATCATGCATATTAATGTAGTTGCACCGCATACACAACAGAGCGTGCTGATTGGTTTGAATAAAGTCTTTCTCATGAATTAATCCCGCACACTCAGAGACGTCACGATGTACTCGCAGGTACAGACAGCCACTCTCCTCGCTGGAATACACACATGATCTAATCGCCGTGACGCAGCTTAAAAAATTCGTTTCAAACTGGAAGAACGAATTTTCGCAAAATAACACGAAAACAACCAATTTTCACTTTTTAGTGCAATATATGTGTCCTAATAGTGTTTATAGCAGCGTGGGACACAGATATGACTGTCAACAGCTTAAAACATGTGTTTTGGTGTTTCGTGATCCTTTAAAGAGTTTAACCATAATTCAGCCTATAATGATAATTTAACAACAAAAAAATGATAAATAAACAACTAACAAAGGCATGATTTAAAACCGTATCCCTGGAAAGAATTTTAAGCTACTTATCTTATATTGACATGAAAAAAAAAAAGATTTTGATCTAAAATATTACACATTTTTTTTTGTATCATCTCTTATTGAATTGTGAAGTTATTGTTGTTATTAGGTAATAATTTTATTTTTTTTTTTATATTTTTTTAATGACAAAACTCAAACAACGTTGTGTGCTGCAGCTGGACTTAATTTGCTTGCTGTGTGTGCGTGTGTGTTTGTGTGTACCTGGTATTTTTATTAGTTAAGAACTCGTGAAGGGCTTATAAAATGTGTTAAGGATTTAAATGGTTCCAGGAATTCCTCCATCACACACAAACATAGATCTACTGCAAGGAGACGTGTTTCTCTGTGGAACTGTAATGGCCAAATATGGGACTGAGGAAAGAAAGGCATGCTTAAGACTTCTGATATTTTTTTGGTCACGCCTTGTGACATTATATCCTGCTTTTGGTTCATTTGCAAGCATCCTTACTGGAGATCTTTGTTCTTAGCTGATTAAAAAAAACTGTGATGTTACTTAATATTATAGGAAATACTGTGAAAAATTCCTTGCTCTGATAAGCATCATTTTGAAAATATTTGAAAAAGAAAAAAAAATGATAATAATTCTGACTTCAACTGTATATGAAGTTTTCTACATTGTTATGCTTATTGCGACACCATGCATCACTTTGCGGTCAGTAATGCGTCTCATATCTAACATCTGTCACGCAACTCATTCGTCAAGTTATTTTCATTTTGTGTTGCCAAGGCAAATCCTTATTAATTAGCTGGGCTTGAGGTGTTGTTTGTGGTTTGATAAATTACCTGTCTGCTCTGAATGTTTTGTTGTGAATTCTTGCTAAACCAAATGACAAAAGCGTTAGTCAAATAAATGAGCAGATGCTAATATTGTTAAATCTGGTGGTGCTTTACGGTGTTGTTTTTGCCGGCTACCTAATCAGCGAGTTTACATTGACGATATGAAACCTTATTAAGTCAACGACATGCGAGGTCAAGTAAACACCCTCATTTATTTGTCTGCTCTCAGAGAACGGTCAGAAATAGTTCAAAGGGTTTTGTTTTTGAATATTGTGCACAAAATATTTAATATAACTGTCAGACGTCTCTGTTATAGTTGTCTTTAGAATCAAACCAGACAGCTTTACTCTAAAAAAAGCAACCCTTGTTTTTTTTAAGAGATAAAATTGATTGTTTTTGATGTTAAAACTGGAGCAAATACAGTTTTGTGTGTTTTATTTTGGTCTGGATGCAAATATGTTGATGCCGTCTGTTATATCAACCTGGGTGAGAAAAAAACAATCTGTTTATTTCTGTAGTTAAGATGGGATCTCAGCACGTTTTTAATATGAATGAATTTATTCATTATTTTTTTGAGTGGGGCACCTTTGGTTGTCTTGGCACAGTAGGTGCCGTAAGCAAAATATGAAATTTTATAACACATTTTTTAGTTTTTAAAACAGTGTGTTGCTTATTGTGATAGCATAGACACATTTGGGGTCAGAAAGATTTTATTTGGAAAGAAATGAATGCTTTTATTCAATATGGATGCCTTCAAATTGATTAAAAAACTCATTTTGAAAAAGTACCCCTATATACATTTCTGGAGAGCGCCAAATACGTCCCGGGAGGTACAATTTATTGCAGTTTTTCTTTTCGTGAATCCACCAGAGGCTGCTGTGTACGCTTTTTGAGATCTCAAATTTCTCTATTAAGTGCCATTTGTGCCTGCTGTTCTCATGAAAATCCACCAAAGGCCGCTGTCGACTGACTGACTGACTGACTGATCAACTGACCCACCCTCCTTCCCTAAACCCAAAATATAGTGTTTTCAAAAGCACCGATTGACCTGTCCACCCACTTCCCTAAACCCAACCGACAGTTTTAAAAAGCAATCCAGAATTTTTTTTTTTATTTTTGGCTTTTTGATTTTGTTTTACCTGCATTCTGGAACTGTTCTTTGCCAGACTCGAACTCTGTTGTTGTAGAACAACTCCTCTCTGCGTCTCAAGTCTGCCGACATTCATGGTGAGCTACCGGACAAACCTAATAACAGCGGGAAAACA
The DNA here is from genome assembly GCA_903798195.1 of Danio kyathit. Classification (NCBI taxonomy): domain Eukaryota; kingdom Metazoa; phylum Chordata; class Actinopteri; order Cypriniformes; family Danionidae; genus Danio; species Danio kyathit. The sequence continues at coordinate 51,940,696 of LR812538.1, read as the reverse complement.
GTCCATAAGGAGGTAAGTTACCAGGTATACCTCTGGCTACATAATTTGCGATTTCCAGAAATGTGTACAGGGCTACGTTCGTAGAATGAGTCTATGTTGAATAAAAACATATCTTATCATTACCATGATTACTTTATTTTTTTTATCATGTTTACTTTATTATTTACGGTTTTAAAAACTATTTAATTATCAAAGAGTTCTAAACAATATTAAAATATATAAAATGTGTTTCTGTAATGTAGCAGTCAGGAATCAGTGGTGTTTCAGACGCATGGATATGTAATGTAGTGTAGCAAAAAATAAAATAAAACAACAAGAAGAGTCCAGTCCAACGCAGCAGCCTTTTTCAAAATGCCAGTCCTATGAATTTTAAAGGGTCCAAAAAAAGTCAACGACAGGTGTTTCTCATACCAATTAGGTTTGAAGGTGGAGCCAACCCTCAATCTCGACCAGAGAAACTCCTAAGTCATAGGATGTCACAGCTTTCATTTTGACAAACTATTTAGAGACCTGGTAACAAAATCTTTGAGAACTGGTTTTTATGGTTTGGTTGTGATTTAAACCTGATATATCATTATTTACCAGCTGCATGTGAATTGGTGGGCAAAGCTAAACAGGCAGAAATGTATGTTGCTCATGTGCTTTATTTACCTAAAATAAGTTGAAACAACTGTGTGACATAATTAAATTAAATTACACCAATAATTTATTTATTTTTTTAGAGTGTTAGCAATGTAAAGGTTCTATGGATGTGCCAAAAGCTCTTCATGGAGGCATATACTGTAAAGAATGCTGGGTTCCTCACAATTCATTAGGATAAGTTTAGGATAAAACCTTGGATAAAAACTTTGGATAAAAATATCATGGTATGGTGATTACTGCTCTAAAATCATTTCTTTTTACAAATCTGAGTAAAAAAAACAACAACTTTTGTTCCCGTTGAACACAGTATATTTCATTTTAAGAAACATTTATAATATTTTGTACCAGTAAACATGTCAGGCTAAACAATTAAAATAAATCCTTGACTTCTGCTTGCTTCATTAGTTTCACAAAAACACAGAATTCTTTACAACACACACACACACACACACACACACACACACACACACACACACACACACACACACACACACACACACACACACACACACAAAAAACATATAAAAAAAACCCATATACCATATACCTTAGGAAAGGTATACAGGGTGTCCGCAGGGTTGTAAAAGGTAGTAAATGAAATTAGCCAAAATTAGGGCATTAAAAAGTATTAAATAGTAATAAACGTCATCTGAAGAGGTATTAAATTTTCGAGCCCAATTTTTTTTTTTATATGAATTTTCAATTTGTGTTAGTTCAGGTAAAATTCAAGTAAAATTTGCGCAGATTAATTTAAATGGTGAGAGAAGGACCTGAGCGATATCATGTGAGGTGGTGTGGTAGCTTGGCAACAGAGCCGCAACGTCAACACACCAGGGCTCGAAATTGTGACCATTTTGGTCGCATATGCGCCTGAAATTTAATCTATGCAACCTCATAATATATTTGGGAGCATTTGTGTGACTGCATATAACGATTGTAGTGCGACCTGTTTTAAATGATTTTTTTTCTAAAAACATGCTCAATCGGCCTTCTCTGCCTCTATATTAGTTCATATTAGCTGTCAATCACTCAAGGCTTTTCGCTGTCTTTCCCTGACACACAGAATCTATGGGCGTAGTTCAGCACGATTGTCTAACCGTGCCGAGAACGGTTTGTAATCGTGCCGTGCTGTTCCAGGCTCAGTTGAGAAACAACCGTAACCGTACCAAACTGTTCTTAGAAGAGTGGCTTTTGACATTGATGACATATATGACAAACTATAGACAAAGGCCCATTGTGACATCTTTACATTAATCTTGTGACCCTCTGCTTTACTTAAATGTATATGTTATCTGCAGTATGTTATTTCATTTGGAAAGACATTTCATTTACGCCACTACAGTTGCAGCTCATCGTGCTGCCTGGTATTAAATTGTTTGGAAGGTATTTAAAAAGGTAGTAAGAGGTATTAAATTAAACTTAAGCAGTTTCCAAGCCCTGGTAAATCTTGAAACTGGTTATCATTGCATACCTATCCAACTCAAATTGATTAAGTTAACATGACAAATTTGAGTGGATTGAACAAAAAAATAGGTTCAGAATTGTGTAGTTTAAGGTCATTTTAAATAAGTATTTTTTAAAAAGCAGCAAAAATATATATATTTTTTGAGTGTAGATGCCAATAAAAAACCTTAATTTTTTAAAGATTTTTCTAACATGATACCAAGGATGCCTTGCTTGAACCTTGGCACTGTGGGTGAACGTAGCATGTAAATATGCAGCAAGACTCTCCTGGCACGCAGAGGCCTTATATAGAGCGAACCCATGAGGATGCGCTGGCAGCCCCAGCCGCTCTAAAACAAACAGATGAGATGGAAACCACACTCGAACTGCTGACAAGACAAACGTGGTGCCTCAATCGAGCCTCTTGCAGAGGTCAGATCAGCCAGAGACCACGTTACACTGCCTCATAATTTGTGGATTTAAGCCGGTCGGGAATCCACGGCTGAGTGAATGTCGGAGTCTGTGATGAGAATTAGCATGCGGAATATTCCGCTCCGAGCCAAAGCAAATGGAGTAATATACTTGCTAATGTAGAGGGCAAAGGGCCCCGAGTGAAGCGCGCAGTTTCCGAGCTCTTAAGAGGGCCGCGCGAGCCATTAGAGACTGTTGTCCGCTATCCATAGCCTGCGCAAGCTGTCACCTTCAACCCCCGCCGTGCTGTAGATTTCCAGAGCTTTTCTCTCTCCATCTGTTTTAAAAGCTGGATTTCGCCTGAAAGCGCTGCGTGGTCGTGGAGCGCCGGTGATTGTAAAGTGCTTTTAACTGTGTCGGATCCCTAATGAGCTCAGATTTTTTACATTCGTAGACATTAGCGACTGCGCAAATTGTTTGTATTTTAATTTAAAAGTGCCAACGCGTTTAATGTGACACTTCAGGTTTAATGGGTAATAATGTGTTTGTTTTACTGTACGCTTTGGGATTTGACATGAAGTGTCTTTGGTTGTGTTTGCTTGGTAACTGAATCTGTTGTTTACTGTATCTTTGGTGTTGAGGATTTGACTAGACTAACTCAATTAGTGTTAATCTGAAACTTGGCATGCATCTCATTGTGCAGTTAGGCCTGTCATAATAATCAATATATTGACTTATCGCACAACACATGGACACGACCTCAATCGTTTTTGGTGATGTAATAAATATCGCCCATACATAAAAAGAGTTCTAGCAATACTTTTGCTGATCTTGCAACTTCTCTATCTCTAGTGGAGCTGTCAGTGACAGTATGGCTGAAAAAAACACCAGTGTTTACAATTAATTACTATAGTATGTTTTCATGTGCGTCTGACAACTGAAAATAGATCTGGTAGCAGATATCGCAGCCTCTGTTACTTTTTATCTTGCACTTTTTTTGTTAAAATGTATTATTATTTATTAGGCTATGCATTTTCACATTTTGATTCCAATGAAATTTTTAAAAATAACTATAATTAAATATTATTAAGAATAACATATGTGTTCGTTGGAGTGTACTTGCACTGTGATGACATTGTATTGTCATTCGGGCATTATATGAGGGGCAAAAAATGGTCTTAAAATGACAATAATATCGCTTATTGCAATTTATTTTGGTGCAATATATTGTACAGCAAAAAATAGATATCGTGACGGGCCTATGTGCAGTTTTTTTTTATTTATTTTTTTAGCTATGGATGTGGATAAAGCTTCAGGTTGTGTCACTTATTGAGAAGAGATGCACTGTTAAAAAATTCTTGCTGCCACTTAAATTTTTTAGTTAAATCAAATGAACTTTTCTAGTCATCTCAACTTACACCAATCAAACTGACTAAAGATATCTAGTTAAGCTTTGTATAACTTAAATGTATTTGACACCTGATTAACTTATTTAAACAAGTTAAAGCAACATAAAAATATTAGTTGTCTTGGCTTTTTGTGATTAAATGTATAATATGACCTTTATATTTTTGATCTTGAGGTCAATAAAATGGCAAAACAAAAATGTATTATTCTGATATACTGAACACATACATACACATAGTTGATTATATAATGTTTTACAGCCTAAGCTGAACAACCATGATCTCTTATCTCTCACACTGCATCAAGAATCGCCATTCATCTATAAGCGATATCACCACATGGGCTCAGGACTACTTTGGAAAACCTTTGTCAAGAACCACAATACATAGTTGCATCCACACATGCCAGTTAAAACTGTACTGTGCCAAAAGGAAGCTCTATGTTAACAGTGTCCAGAAGTGTCATTCATCTATAAGCAATATCACCACATGGGCTCAGGACTACTTTGGAAAACCTTTGTCAAGAACCACAATACATAGTTACATCCACAAATGCCCATGAAAACTGTACTGTGCCAAAAGGAAGCCCTATGTTAACAGTGTCCAGTGGCATCGCAATCCTCCGCCCCGAACCTGTCGCAGCAGCAACCCATTGCGAAAAATACACACGGCCACATTTACACTAATACGTCTTAGTTTTAAAATGGTATTTTAGAACAAAAACGATCCACTTCCACACTGGCGTTTCACCTTGCGTTTATGAAAAGCCTCCCTTCCACACTATACCGCTGAAAATGCACATCACATGACCACACACACACACACACACACACACAGTTATGCGCTACAGCGTATGCGTGCGTCTGAGCTCCAGCAGTCAGTCCCTGAATCCAGAACTCCAGACAGTTTATCAAGGATGTACTGCTGGATCGCGTCTCAATATAGTTGTTAAACGTGATATTTAATTAATCTTGTCTCTAACTAACGACTCTTCGGTCTTTTGAATCCATCAGGTAACGTGTCAGAGGGTCAATACACTGCTTCAATCTTTCGCCCTTATGCTTATACTTAGTAATTTTAGCGAAAACCTCAGATACTGTTGTTTGTGCACCTTTTTTACCAACCAAATTTGTCGACGCCATAATAACGACACAGATCACTCTGCCTATTCATGCAAGTCCCGCAGATAAAATAATTGACCGATGCTAATTTGTGTGTAACTTGCCTTTATTTAATTATGATTTGGTTATGGGTAGAACAAAGGCCATGCGGGTCAGGTAGTTGAAACGGTAGGCTACAAATAATTAATTCGTTATGATTTAATAAATTATTCATAAATAATTAATTCACCGCCTCATACGACGGCAATGCCATCGTCCATTGGGATGTTTCTCATTAGACATTGTACGATACCAAATTGGTCGACATCGCCCAACCCTACTGGGATTGGCTGTGAAGGTCATCAGTTCACCAAACTCCCCACTGTTTACTGAGTGTAACCACAGATACAGGGACACTGGAGCATTTTAAAGCCACGATTCATCAGTGGATCGCTTGTATGTCAGCTTATAGACAAACCAGCTGATCGACGTGACTTTGAAATGCTAACAAAACCAATATACGCATAGACGAATACAATATAGAAAGATATGTCATTGAAATAAAAATGAAGTAAACAGTTTTTTATGTTTGTTAACAGTTCAAGTACAGTAATTGAATAAGCACATGTAAAGAAATACTGTGAAGTCTTCCTTGAATAAATAAATTCAATAAAAATAATTATTACAATTATTAAAACGCATTAAAATTACAAATGGTAAAATTCTCATGCCTGAATTCTTTTGAAATCCTCATGCCTCAAAAACAAATGCAAATAATAAACTATATTTCAGACTCAGCCTTGCATATGCTGCGATGTGACTATTGCAATGACATTGCGATATCGACGCTGAAACGATATACTGTGCAGCCCTACTAGTTAATGTTTCCTTTAAATCTGAATCCGAGTCATTGTACATTGTCTTAATGAGCAGTGAATGCAGTGCTCATGTAATCTCCGGCTGAAACACTGAGCCTCAGCGGGGGTGCAGGTTAATCGGGCCGCTCTGAAATCCCTTCTCGCAGCAGATCTTCAACACGGCGCATTATTCAACATTACATCCTCGCTTTACCTTCTATCACACACACACACACATTATCGAATATGCTTTCTTCTCTCTAAATGTTTCAGTTGGAAACAAATAGTCCGACGTGGCTGGCTGGAAGTATGTGGTACTGTGGGACGTTGCGTGCTGGGCCATTATGTAATAATTTATTTGGTGGCTAAATAATTGAATCTGCCTTCAAGGATAGCGGCTCTATCTGGGGCATTAGAGAGAGTTGAGGTGTAAAACTGCGCCGATGATTTATGATTTTTTCCTCGATGCGCTCGCCCTCTGTGGGCTGGTCTGCTGTGGATGGGGAAACTAGCCACTTAATAGCAGCCCGCCGGGGTCATCATGGACATTAACATATGCTTTAATATGAACCTGTTTAACATCCAGCGTTAACTAAAGCTCTGTAAACCAGCTCGTGCACATGAATGTGAAATACGCTGTTAAAATGCTGGGATTTGTGTCGAGACAACAGGAAGGAATTAAATTAACTTATTAGTTTTTTGTACATTTAAGTTGATTGAACATAAAACAATTAGGTTGACCCAAAAAACTCAAGAATTGCGTTGTTTTCAGCTCAAACAAACAGCAAACATTATTGTTTTGTGCGTAAACTGTGGAGGTGTCTGTGTGTTCAATGGAGTTGCTTTGAAGGGAAAGCAGTCCCAGAATGCATGAAGAGAGAAACGGTACAATTAGAGTTCATTTAATAGTAAAAAATGCTACCAGGGAACTGGATTTACATAAAATGGAAGCTCAAATAGTGTTTTCCTCCCTATAGTGATGTTACTCTGAGTGACAAATGTGGGCTGTGACTTGATTTGTCCACTGGAAATTGATTGGGAATGGCTGTGGTATGCTTTTTGTAAACATTCAGACGATCTCTGGGTCTGGTGGGAGCACTTTTAGCTTAGCTTAGCATAGATTGGTGAATCGGATTAGACTATTAGCATTTTGCTCAAAAATGACCAAAGTGTTTTGATGATTTTCCTATTTAATGTTTGACTCTTCCCAAGGGTGTAAGTTTGCACTTGACATTGGTGGGGACGGGTGAATCAATTTCCCTCCCCCCTCTCCAGCATATATATATATATATATATATATATATATATATATATATATATATATATATATATATATATATATATATATATATATATATATATATATATATATATATATATATATATATATATACACTCAGGGAGTGCAGAGTTATTAGGCAAATGAGTATTTTGACCATATCATCCTCTTTTTGCATGTTGTCTTACTCCAAGCTGTATAGGCTCGAAAGCCTACTACCAATTAAGCATATTAGGTGATGTGCATCTCTGTAATGAGAAGGGGTGTGGTCTAATGACATCAACACCCTATATCAGGTGTGCACAATTATTAGGCAACTTCCTTTCTTTTGGCAAAATGGGTCAAAAGAAGGACTTGACATGCTCCGAAAAGTCAAAAATAGTGAGATATCTTGCAGGGGGATGCAGCACTCTTAAAATTGCCAAGTTTCTGAAGCGTGATCATCGAACAATCAAGTGTTTCATTCAAAATAGTCAACAGGGTCGCAAGAAGCAAGTGGAAAAACGAAGGCACAAAATAACTGCCCATGAACTGAGAAAAGTCAAGCGTGCAGCTGCCAAGATGCCACTTGCCACCAGTTTTGCCATATTTCAGAGCTGCAACATCACTGGAGTGCCCAAAAGCACAAGTTGTGCAATACTCAGAGTCATGGCCAAGGTAAGAAAGGCTGAAAAACAACCACCACTGAACAAGACACACAAGCTGAAACGTCAAGACTGGGCCAAGAAATATCTCAAGATTTTTCTAAGGTTTTATGGACTGATGAAATGAGAGTGAGTCTTGATGGGCCAGATGGATGGGCTCGAGGCTGAATCGGTAAAGGGCAGAGAGCTCCAGTCCGACTCAGAAGCCAGCAAGGTGGAGGTGGAGTACTGGTTTGGGCTGGTATCATCAAAGATGAGCTTGTGGGGCCTTTTCGGGTTGAGGATGGAGTCAAGCTCAACTCCCAGTCCTACTGCCAGTTTCTGGAAGACACCTTCTTCAAGCAGTGGTACAGGAAGAAGTCTGCATCCTTCAAGGAAAACATGATCTTCATGCAGGACAATGCTCCATCACACGCGTCCAAGTACTCCACAGCTTGGCTGGCAAAAAAGGGTCTAAAAGAAGAAAAACTAATGACATGGCCTCCTTGTTCACCTGAGCTGAACCCCATAGAGAACCTGTGGTCCATCATCAAATGTGAGGTTTACAAGGAGGGAAAACAGTACACCTCTCTGAACAGTGTCTGGGAGGCTGTGGTTGCTGCTGCACGCAATGTTGATGGTGAACAGATCAACACACTGACAGAATCCATGGATGGCAGGCTTTTGAGTGTCCTTGCAAAGAAAGGTGGCTATATTGGTCACTGATTTGTTTTTGTTTTGTTTTTGAATGTCAGAAATGTATATTTGTGGATGTTGAGATGTTTATATTGGTTTCAGTGGTGAAAATAAATAATTGAAATGGGTATATATTTGTTTTTTGTTAAGTTGCCTAATAATTCTGCACAGTAATAGTCACCTGCACACACAGATATCCTTCTAAAATGGCTAAAACAAAAAACAAACTAAAAACTACTTCCAAAAATATTCAGCTTTGATATTAATGAGTTTTTTGGGTTCATTGAGAACATGGTTGTTGTTCAGTAATAAAATTAATCCTCAAAAATACAACTTGCCTAATAATTCTGCACTCCCTGTATATGAAAAGGAAAAGATGCTTAAAAGAGGACACATTGGCCTGATTTTCATAATTCATAAAAGCTGACATGATTTGTTCCTCTCTTTATGGCTTGATGAGACACTTTTCAAGGTTTAGGGGTTAAAGGGTTAGTTCAGCCAGAAATTACAATTTTGTCACCATTTGCTCACCCTCATGTTGTCCCAAAAAGTGTATATTTACTTTCTTTCTTTTGGCACATCAAATGATTTGTTTTGTAAAATGTCCAAGTGTTTCTTTTCTATGCAAATGTGGCTGATGATTCACACTGCTGAGCTCCAAAAAAGTCATGCCTCTGATGTTACATGATGCTTTATGGGTAAAAGACCAACGTTTAAGTAATTAAATGTTGAACCTTCATTCATAAAAAAATCTGCATGATTTTATGATATATATATATATATATTACAGTGTGTGGTAATGTGCGTGGCGGCATGGTGGCTCAGTGGTTAGCGCTGTCGCCTCACAGCAAGAAGGTTGCTGGTTCAAGCCAGTTGGCATTTCTGTGTGGAGTTTGCATGTTCTCCCTGTGTTGGCGTGGGTTTCCTCCGGGTGCGCTGGTTTCCTTCACAGTCCAAACACATGCGCTATAGTTGAATTGAATAAGCTAAATTGGCCGTACTGTATGAGTGTGTGAGTGTGAGTGTTTCCCAGTAATGGGTTGCAGCTGGAAGGGCATCCGTTGCGTAAAACATATGCTGGAATAGTTGGCAGTTCATTCCACTGTGGTGACCCCTGATAAAAAATGGACTGAGCCAAAGGAAAATGAATGAGTGGTGTGCTTAATTTCTAACATTTGTTGACCAAATACAACAGTCTGGCCTTGATCTGACCAGTCGGAGCAGAGCAGAATCCCAGAAAGGCGGGGCTTGGAGAGACTGAAACCTTGAACCAACCATTTCAGACACTGAGAGAAAAGAGCTGATGCTGCGATGTACTGTACATTATAGATAATATTAAACCGTTTTTTGACCTCGGATGAAGATAAACCTCTTGTAGGAGACCTTCAAAACAAAATAAGGAACTGTGAAATGATGTAATGGCAGAACTTGCACAGTGTTGGGAATCAAACACTGTAAATAAATAGTAAATTAGCAGCAGTGTACTGTTATTTTTTTTTACAGTGCTTTACTGTAACTGCTATTTTATGGGATGTTGCATTAAAAATACATGGACTCATTTCATTCACCTAAACAAACTTCCTCAAATTGGCCAACTGCTGGTTGAGTTTATGAAGTAATGTTTGTAATTAATTATATACGCTACCTGGCAAAATCTTGTCAACGATCCCATTTGTGAGAGCAACAAATAATAACTTGACTTCTAGTTGACCATTTGGAAAAGTGGCGGAAGGTCTATTTCTCTGATGAATCATCTGCTGAACTGCATCCCAATCATCACAAATACTGAAGAAGATCTATTGGAACCCACATAGACCCAAGATTCTCATAGAAATCAGTCAAGTTTGGTGAAGGAAAAGTCATGGTTTGGGGTTACATTCAGTATGGGGGCGTGCGAGAGATCTGCAGAGTGGATGGCAACATCAACAGCCTGAGGTAGCAAGACATTTGTGCTGCCCATTACAATACAAACCACAGGAGAGGACAAATTCTTCAGCAGGATAGTGCTCCTTCTCAGCCTCCACATCAAAGTTCCTGAAAGCATAGAAGGTCAAGGTGCTCCACGTTTGGCCAGCCCAGTCACCAGACATGAACATTATTGAGCATGTCTGAGATAAGATGGAGGAGGCATTGAAGATGAATCTAAAGAATCTTGATGAACTCTGGGAGTCCTGCAAGAACACTTTCTTTGCCATTCCACATGACTTTATTAATAAGTTATTTGAGTCATTGCAGAGATGTATGGATGCAGTCCTCCAAGCTCATGAAAGTCATACACAATATTAATTCCTTTTTCATTGCACCATGACTTTATATTCTATACTGTACATTATTTCTGTTAAGTGACAAGACTTTTAAGCAAAGTCAGACCTTACTCTCCTAATTAAATCATTAAAAATCAAGGCATGATCATATTTTATTTTGGTAAAATAAGCGTAATCTAGAGGCCTTTGCCTTTAATATAACCACTTTTGATACCAAATGTTCAACTAGAAGTCAAGTTATTATTTGTTGTACCCCAAACTTGGATAGGAGACAAGACTTTTGTTAGGTAGTGTAGAATCTGGCTGTTTTTTACAGCAATTTTTTACAGCGTAGTGACCACCGTACTCTGTGATCGTGCTAATATCTAAGCGTTTGGCTTGTCTCTGCCCTTAAAACAAACCGCTGCACTCTGACTAAACTTTCAGAAGAAAGAAACCGCCTGAAGCAAATAATTCCATCAGTGCATAAACGGCTATCAGAGACACGAATATGATTACATCTCTTCTGAGGTGCGCTGATTGCTTCTGATGAAAGTGATGAAGAGTCTTTAATGACACGTCTGTAGTTGAGCGCCGAAAGTCAGAAAGCCTCGTTCTTGTAATGGTTTTTTTTCTACATGCACCCTGATGAATGCATAAAAAAACCCATGCTGAAACTGATGGACTGGTGCTTAGGTAGGACAACATGAAACTACAGCATAGTTCAGACAAAAAAAATCATTTCATGCAGTATGAATAAATGTGGACTGGGGCTTTCAAGCTTCAAAAAGAACCACGAGTAATCCATAAAGCTCTCTATAAGACTTTTTATATAATTAATATAATTTTATTGGATTTATATATAGATTTCTGAAGCAAAATCATCACCTTGTTTAAGACCTATTGGTGGATTTTATTTAGCAAAAGAATGATTTTAAGTGGTTTCCTGCACGTAAAGCTAAAATAAAGATGCTGTTTGTGAAAAATATCTCTAATGTACTCTAATGCTGGATCTATTTTATTACAAATACAGTAAAACAGTAATATTGTGAAATGCTGCATGTTACAATGATTGCCAACTTATTTTTAAAGAGACAGTTCACCTAAAAATGAAATGTCTGTCATTCACTCATCCTGCACTTGTTTTAAACCTGTTTGAGTTTCTTTCTTCTGCTGAACACAAATAAAGATATAATGAAGAATGTTGGAAAAATCAGCCATTGACTTTCTTAGTACACTACCTGACAAAAGTATTGTTGCCTATCCAAGTTTTAGGAACAACAAATACTAACTTGACTTCTAGTTGATCATTTTGTATCAGAAGTGGCTTATATGAAAGGCAAAGGCCTCTAGATTAGGCTTATTTTATCAAAATAAAATATGATCGTGCCTTGATTTTTAATTATTTAATTAGGACAGTAATGTCTAACTTTGCTTAAACAAAAGTCTTGTCACTTAATATAAATAATGTACAATATAGAATATAAAGTCATGGTGCAGTGGAAAAAGAATGAATATTCTGTATGACTCTCATGAGCTTGAAGGACTGCATCCATACCATGATTTTTCCTTCACCAAACTTGACGGATTTCTGTGAGAATCTTGGGTCCATGCGGGTTCCAATAGGTCTTCTGCAGTATTTGTGATGATTGGGATGCAGTTCAACAGATGATTCAAAACTATTCCGTCCTTTTACATTCACAAACAGTGAGGCATTACATGAATAAGCATTATCTGAACTTTTACCTCCCTGTGTAAAATATTTGTAAATTAGCAGTTTTGCGTGTTTTGTGATTCTTCTTTTAATCTTTTCCCATTCATTTATGCTTTTTAGTTGCATTACGGGACCTTGATCTATCTTCCAACAACTTTTAACCTTGAAAAGTTTGAAAAAAAATGACTGAAAAGAAATGGCATGCTTTACGCAGCGGATGCCCTTCCAGCTACAACCCATCTCTGGGAAACATCCATTCACACTCATTCACACTCATACACTACGGACAATTTAGCCTACCCAATTCACCTGTACCACATGTCTTTGGACTGTGGGGGAAACCGGAGCACCCGGAGGAAACCCATGCCAATACAGTGAATATGCGGACTCCACACAGAAATGCCAACTGACCCAGCCGAGGCTTGAACCAGCAACCTTCTTGCTGTGAGGCGACAGCACTACCTACTGCGCCACTGCGTCACCTGTATTCAAATTCATAATTTGTAAATATATTTATACACACTCGTGTCTCAATCTACAAGTAACGTTATTGTTGTAACGGTCGAGAGAGGAGATGAAATGTTACCTCACGAACATGCCCCAGGTCAAAGGGGCCACAGAAAGCGAGAGAGAGAGATTACAGCTTTCATTTTTTCCTAGCTGGGTTCCGATGTACTTCCCTGTAGGGTTGGGTCGATAGACGAAACCCCAGGGAGCAGTGCACCTCGGAGAGTTTATCAAGGATGTACTGCTGGATCGCGTCTCACTATAGTTGTTAAACGTGATATTTAATTAATCTTGTCTCTATTTAACGACTCTTCTGTCTTTTGAATCTATCAGGTAACGTGTCACAGCATCAGTACACTGCTTCAGTCTTTCGCTTTCACGCTTATACTTAGTAATTTTAGCGAAAACCTCAGATACTGTTGGTTGGTTCCTGTTGGTTGTGCACCTTTTTTACCAACAAAATTTATTGACGCCATTATGACGACACAGATCAGTCTGCCTATTCATGCCAGAGTTCTGTGGAAAAATTGATTGACAGGTGGTAATTTGTGTGTAACTTATCTTTATTTATTTATGATTTGTTTATGGGTAAAACAAAGACCATGCGGGTCGGGTATTTGAAACGGTAGGCTACAAATAATTAATTCGTTATGAATTAATTAATTATTCATAAATAATTTATTCACCGCTGCCTACTACAACGATGTCATCGCAATTCACAAGCAGTGAATTATGCACAGTTATCTGCTTTTTAAGTAGTTGAGTGTTTTAATTACTCGCGGTCTCCTCCCTCGCCATAGTAAGCTACCGCCATATAACGCATATGTGATAAATGACGTCAGTACATAACCAATTATTATTATTACTGAACCGATACTGAATTGTTCGCATCTGCATCACAGTGCATCAAAGAAACAATTAATTCTGACACCCCTTGAGCCCAATCATACACCCAGTGCAATGAGGCACAAGGCGCAACGAAAATGTTTGCTAGTTTCGGCTGAACGCAAGTGTCGTTTTGACGTTTTGCACCACGCTGTTTAAATAGCAAATGCATTTGCGCTCATATGTGCGCCCATAGGCATTCTGGACTAAAAAAGGAGGTGTGTTAAGGGGCATTGCTGGCGCGTTGCTATTTTGAGGAACTAAAATAGACCAGCTAAGAGAAGGTCTAAAGTCCAGCGCAAAGCACATTAGATGTGCGCCTCACTTAAATATTGCTTAATACACACAGGATGTACAGCAATACTCAAATATCTTTACAAATGAAAAAGAATTAAAGGAATAAAAAATTACAAAAATTATTACTTTCTACATAAATATAAAGACCACTGCCTTCATGCCTTCTTCATCTCGGGGGGCTTTTTTAGTTTATTCATGACAAACTGCTTTTGTATAATGTTATTATTATTATTAGCAGTATTGTTTATTATATGCATATTTATATTTGTTTTATTAAAAACAAGCTTAGATTTGCTCACCTGTCAGCTTTTAGACCATATGGGGCATAGCATTTGTGTTTGGATATAACTCAGTTTTTTTGACCATACTTCATTATTATTGTTCATTTATTCGTTTGCTGGAAATTAGAAGTGAATTTAGAAATAGTTTGGAAACAAATCTTTGCGCTTAAACTAAATTTATTATGTAGGCTAATGGATGTCTGTGCGTACAACACCTTTCCTTATCTACTGAAGAGAGTGAAAGTAAAGAACGAGGAGGCTCATTCTCTTGCTGCAGATGCTCTGTTTAACTGTTTTCTCGCGAGTGAAGCGTTTAGTTATTCCACATACAAAGTCCGCCATGTAAATAGCAAATGCGCTATGGTGCAATGCAACTGACTCTTAAAGGGAATGGGAAATGAGACTCTGATTGGTTTATTCTCAAAACACACCTATAACTCATTAAGAGAATAAGCTCAACCCTGTTAGACCATGTGCCACATCGCAAAGCGGAATTTTCCGTCCTTAAAATAGCCAAAGGGGATTCTGACACGCCCTTAATGCTTTTGCGCCCTGCGCTTTGGACTTCGCACCTAGATCGTTAAAATAGGGCCCCTAATGTTAATATTAATACACTTTACTTGACTGTTAGACTCATGCTAACAAAAGGACCTAACCCTCAATTGCTTCTTAAAAACGGCAGGATAGTACATTCGTTCTTATTCACAACTAGTATTTACGACCCTTCTCCCAATTGAATAATTTGATCACGGCACTTTGCTCTGATTTCCTCTTGTACCGAGCGGATTATGTGGCGCACTATTAAAGTCGATGATAAATTTGGAAGTGTCACAGACAATTTGTGCCTCCCAAATGTAGCTCGGTCGAAAATTAGTAGCGCAGTTGGAGAGAAACACAATTGGAGAAAGGGAGATGATTCTGGGTATAGGGACCTAATTTTCGGGGTGGTACTTTCCACTGTCATGCTGTATTTGAATAATATGGTGTAGGAAATTATATGTTGCTGTCTTCATTTATAAATGCAGCCGGCAGGGAGCACAATTATGAAGAGAAAAAAAAAATAGAGCAAATGTCCACTGTTATTAGTTGCTTTGAGATTGTGTGCTGTATTTTTTTTGCTTTCACCGCGCTGTGCTGAAACCTTGACTGAATTCGGGCCACAATAGCAAGAACACGCAGTTGTTGATGTGAAAGTAGTATAATTTTCTGTTCTGTGAGAAGAAGAGAGGGGAAGTGGAGAACTGAGAAACTGGAAAAGCCTTATAGAGTAGATAGATTACTGATAATTATATGCAGGGCGAAATGTACAATGGCCACAAATAGTGCTTGAGTATATGCCAGATATATAAAGGCGGTGTGTATGAATCTATTTGGATAAGCTTTCACACAAAATCAAAGTTTATATAAAGAGAGGACAAACAAATTTCAAGCAAAAACCTATTCTGCTCTTTACACTGCAAGTGTAAACGGTGCTTTTCTAGGATTTGTTGTCTTGTTTCTAGTCCGAATATCTACAAATTCCTAAATCTAAAAGCATTTTGCTTGTTTTAAGGAAAAAACTAGCTTAATTTTGGCACATTATTTCTTAAAACAAGACAATATTTTTGGTTGTCTACACTGTAAAAAAAAAAAAAAAAAAAAAAAAAAAAAGTTGACTCAACTCAAAAAAAGCTCTGCAGCAAGTTGCCTAATATTTTGAGTTGACTCAACTTTCAAACCAAGTATTGGACTTGACACTATTTAAATTGAGTAAACTCGGAAATGTCCTGAAGCTGGTTGCCTTAATTTTAAGTTATGTCAGCATTTTTTCAGTGTAGAAAATGCTTCTTGATTTAAGTTGGGGGTTTTTTTGCAGCGCAGGGGTGCATTTGTTTGTTCAAAAATAATATCAGATTGGTTTCTTAAGCATCATGTGACACTGAAAACTGCAGTAATGGTTCTGAAAATCTAGCTTTAAATCACAGACATGATTTAAGTCCTTTAATTGGCCCTTACAATCATTCCCCATCCACTGAATTGGCTCTATCACTAGCTATGTTTAGATCCACCTATTTTTATGCGCATTTTGATTGAGCATATAAAAAATGGTTGATGGAAACTCCATGCTGCGCATAAACTTGGAAAACGCGCATAAAAAACATATGCGCATAACTGCGGATAAACTTTTTATTGGATAAGAAAAGATGAGCATAAACTACGATGGACACTTTTACCGAACAAATTCCAGTATGTGCATCAAAAAAAGTCATGTGATTTTGTTATAAGAGATCATGTGATGATAATAATGTGTATAAATGGTCAAACCAGCAGGCCGAGCACATTGTAAAACTTCTGAAATGTTGTTTAGGTCTTTCTAAAACTTCTTACCGTTTAAGTATTAGTGTTATTATATTATTAATGACCTCCAGAATTGTCTGTGCTTCGCGTCTGAAACCTTCAAACACCACCGTGCGTTTACTGCTTGTCAGGATTGCTTTCTGAGGCGCAAGTCATTTATTAAATGAAGAAAAGATTGACACAGTTTCTCCTACTGCAGGAAATTCAGTTTTTACTGTTGATATTTGGCGCCAGTTAATCAGGAAGTGACGATTTTATTCTCTTTGAATCGTTGGATGAAAACGCTGCTTTATTTGCACGTCTTTTATGAGATAATCCATTTTAGCGCATAAAGTTTATTCGCATTTTTGGATGGAAATATAGTCTCTTCGCTCCACCAATAGCTGGTGTGTGGTAAACACACTGGGGCTGTTGTCCTGTGGCTGCTGTCGCATCATCCAAGTGGATGCTAAACACTGGTGGTAGTGAGAAGAGACCCATACATGGCCATACACAATAAATGCGCTATATAAATACACATTACATTACACAAAAATAAATAAATGCTGAAACTACAGTCAATAAGCAAATGTTTATTTTCAATTGTAATAATATTTCACAAGTTTTGTACTGTATTTTTGATCCAACAGGTGCAGCTTGATGATCAAAATAGGCGTTTTTAAATATAATTTAAAATTTCTTACTGATCCCAGACTTTTGATCAGTAGGATGGATGGATAGATACACTGTAAAACAAAGTTGACTCATAAAAAGTTGTGCAGCAAGTTGCCTTTTAATTTTAAAGGTGCAGTATGTAAGTTTGACACCCAGTGGTTGAACTAGGTATTGCACCCCTGGTTCAAAACACACACTAGCGCAGGTTGTCAAATTGATGACAACAGAAATGTGCCTGACTATCGAGCCTGAAGGCTGGTTTAAGGCAGATTTAAGTTGGGTTCTATTTTAAAGCAACGGCACGTGATATAAGAAATATTTCGATATTTTATATTTCCATAGTTTTTGTCCTAACCTAATATAAAAATATACTGTTTGAAATTGAACCTTAGACTCAAAACCAACACATATCAGTGATTCAGCATGTACATTTAATAATGTTAAAGAGGTTTAATATGTATTAACTAAATTAGAAACTTTACCATTTCACTGGAGTGTAGTGCGTGCACTATTCTGTGCTTCTGAATGGCTGTATTTAAATATCTGTCGTGTTTCGTCTTGTGCAAACAGCCAAATTGCTTATCACTGCAAATCTCATCACGCAGCGTGTTGTTAGGACACTAGGTTACAATGTAACCTGCTCACCCTGTTTACGTTTGTAATATTTATATTATTTGCTAATTAATAACCACCTCATGTGGAACTCTGAATCTGCGTCTCTTTTCGGAGACTGCTACTGTCCACATTGCAGCATGGAAGGCACATTTTCAAAGCAAAATATCTGACTTTAGCATTGTTTTTCAGATAAACAAGAATGTTCACTTAGCATGTTTTTTAAATATCTGCAAACATATTAGGGTATTTTGAGTAAAAAGCTCTGCAGCAAGCAAGTTGAGTCAACTTTTTTTGTGTACACTGAAAAAAAGCCTCATTGGATCAACTTAAATAAATGACTTCTTACTTCTAACACCTAAAAAAGTTTTTCCAACTTATTTGTCACTGAAAACCATAACAAATGTAGTTGTAACAAGCTGAAGTAATTTAAGGCCCCGTTTACACTAGTACGTTTTAGTTTTAAAGCGCATATGTTTTGCTATGGTTACGCCCAGGGCTTAACATTAACTTTTTTGATCACCAGCCACTGTGGCTAGTAGATTTCCAACATTACTAGCCACTCGCCATTTTCACTAGCCACACTTTTCTTGTTGGGAACATATATTTTATATGCATAAATTTGACTTTGACATGCTAACATGATTTGATTTAGATGTGTTATGTCCACATGTCTTCTCATTCATCCTCTCATTCTGTATTTATCTGCTTTCTGCTCGCGCGAACACAGTTATTTTTGTCAGTCATGCTGCTTCTCGATTCTAAGATCACATTTGCACGAATATTGGGCCATGCTTATGGTCAAACCCTGCTTTTAAGAAAACTACAATTTAAAAATGATTTTCAACCAGCCAAAGTGGCTAGTGGAGGTGTCTGTCTAACCCACCAGAGCTGAAATCTACCCGCATTTGGCAGGTTGGCGGGTGTTAATGTAAAGCCCTGGTTACGCCATCCCTTCACACTTTGCCAGAGTTTTCAAGCACCGAAAACTAAGCGTTTTGGAAACGCTGAAGAGGCCGTTTTCATTCTAAAACTCCGCTGCTCCGTCTCAGTGTGGATGGGGGATAACGGAGACATCTGAAATTGGAGGCGTGGCTGCAGACAATCACCTGATTGGGGCTTTTTCCTCAATATTAAGTAGCCTACACACAGTTCACTCTTGCATCCTTTCCTTGTAAGTTCAGACTTTGCAATTTTGATATGGAAAACAAACTCCCGAGGACGCGTCGGGTAAATCTTCCCATACAGTGTACTTTATAACATTATTCACTAACCCTAGCTACATTGTTTCACTTTCTTAACAATAAAATGAAAACATGATATAAGGATCTGCCTATTTTTATTTAGAAATTAGCAACTTAACAGACACCAAAAATGTTGAGGCATCGCGTAGCTACATATTTATGTGACCGTCATCTTCATGCATATGTATAACATAACGGAGCCTACAGCCTTCTTTTAATTTTTATTGAAAATACCAAACATACTCTCTCTTTTGCTGAATATCAGTTTTAATAATCAATAATGGCCATTATAAAAGTATAGTGTTCAATAAGTTTATACATTATAGGAAATAAAGGCAAGCAATCAGTCAATAGGCAGAATCAGTGTCCGCGGTTACATTAATTAATATATTATAGCCTAACTTATCTTTGCGCTCAGCCAAAACACGTTACCTGAGAACAATTATTATATTCAAAAGACCAAAGTTGGGGAATATGTTGCTAGATATAAACAACAAGATGAATTAAATATCACGTTTAACAAATATAGTGAGATTAGATCCAGCGGTCCTTGATGAACAGTCCGACATGCACAGCTGACAGCTCTCAGTGTATGCCAGAGTGTGTGTGTGTGTGTGGTCACGTGATGTGCGTTTTCAGTGGTGTAATGTAGACACAGAGTTGTTCAGAAATGCTGGGTGAAACACTAGTGTGGACGCAGATCGTTTTCATTCTAAAACGTCCTTTTAAAACTAAAACGTATTAGTGTAAACGGGGCCTAAAGTTTCACTTTTTACAGTGTAGATGCACAAAACAATTTGCTGCCTTAAAGTTTGTATTGAATCATTTAAAATGTATTCAAATTGACTTTTCTAGTCATTTGGTCATCAATTAAACTGACAAAAAATATTAAGTTTAGCTTTATGTAACTTAAAAAAAATGTAGCTGAAACCTGATTAATTTATAAAAATAAATGAAAACAATAGAAAAAAAAAATATTTGTTGTCTTGGCTCAACAAAAATGTCTTTTTGTCCTTTTGTTTTACAGGAAAGATAGATAGATAGATAGATAGATAGATAGATAGATAGATAGATAGATAGATAGATAGATAGATAGATAGATAGATAGATAGATAGTAAGGGTGTAACGATACGCGCTTTCGTATTGAACCATTCGGTATGAGACTTTCGGTTCGGTACGCATTACAAACCGAACGATTCAGACTAATATCTAAAAAGATAACAGAGAATAAGTGTACAGAATATAATGTTTTCAGTGCAACAACGCTCAACAAGGCATCCCAAATGACGTGACAGGCAACATGCTGCCTTCCCCCGCCCACCTCCAAACACTACTCCAGTCAGGCACACGCTGCACTAGCTCACAAAATGGCTAGTAACATTAATGTAATCCTCCTATAACCAACAGCGGGTCTGGCGTTTGGGAGCACTTTGGTTTCCCTGTAAGTTATGAGGGTGATGGCAAGAGAGTGGTGGATAAAAAAACAATGACATCTGCTATGACAGTAAGCTATTTTAGCGGTAATACTTGAACATGTCAACTCATTTACACTGACATCACGGAATCACTAACTGGAATTAGACGAAAACTAGAAACACACGCACTACATGCAACGATCCCCGCAGCATTTAGACAGGCAATTTCTACAAATTCGAACAGGGCAAAACAAATCACAGAGGCAATCAGTACATTTATGGCTGTGGATATGAAACCTTAATCGCTAGTGGAGCCCCGTTACATTATTCCTTCATAAGCCCGTTCATAAGATCCACTGAAATGACAGTCAAATGACAGAAGTGACAGTCAAATCAAGCAGATCTGTGCTGTCTGAAGAAAAGGTGGACACTTTCTGAAAATAAAAAATTACTTAAAAATTGATTGAAACTGAGTTCCATATAAAAACTAAATTGTTCTTTTCTTTTTATTTGTTTAACTACTACAATATTACATTTATTTTTATAAGCAGCCTTTTGGTTTTGAGTATAAATAAGGATTTGTTTTATTTGCTGCTAAGCAGAAACCCCAGAAGTATAGCTTTATATCACTGTTCAAAGTAAAGGAAAAAAAAACAAGATCATACTTTTAGGATGTTAGTTTTAATACATTAAAAAAATTTAAATCAGAGAAATCCTCTGGCTTTTTTTTTTTTGCTATGTCGAAAACATATAGAACCATGACACCACTGTGTCGTACCAAACTGAACCGTGGTTTTTGTGAACCGTTACACCCCTGATAGATAGATAGATAGATAGATAGATAGATAGATAGATAGATATTACTGTGGTTGAACAGAATTTAGTGTCACATGATCCTTCAAATATCATAGTAATATCCTGAGTGTCTGCTCAGAAAATAGATTGTTGTTATTATCAGTGTTAAAAACCAATGTGCTTCAAAATATGTCGAAATATGAAACACAATACACAGTCAGTCCCTCCTAAGAGCTTCCACTCCCTCCGGGAAAGCATTCTGCTAGATGTTGGATGGTGAATGTTGTGATTTTTGCTCATATTCAGACAGCAGACCGTCAGGCATTGATGTTGGGCGATTGGGGTCTGGCTCAAAGTCAGTGTTACAATTCATCCCAAATGTGTTCAGGTCTCGGCTCTGGGTGGATAAGTTAAGTTTTTCCCCAACGGCATCAATAAGTGACTTCTGTACAAGCTTGGCTTTGTGCACAGGGGACTGAAAAGGACCTTCTTTGTGAAATCTGAAGCAGCGGATGTCACCGCATGCCTTAGCATAAAAATTTAGCTGTACTGTAATTAATAAGCTTCACAAAACCTGTTAATTAGAAGTGGGCGTCTGCATACTCTCTTGGCCATGAAGTGTATCTAGGGACAGTTGGATTTATTTATTTATTTTAGTAGCTTAAAAAGAGTCTTCATTTAATTTAACCCTTGTTAAATATTTTAAACTCATTATTTCCTCTGCAAATTTTTAAGAGCCCCTATTTTGCATTATAAAAGGTCATATTTTGGTTTTGGGGATCTCCAACAACATGCTGATATGCGTGCAAGGTCAAAAATCACTTCATTATTTTATAATATGCGTTTATTTTTACCTACTGTAACTATCCCAACAACTCCCATATGATTCGTTCAGTGATTCATTTGTTCCCAATCCCCTCCTAATCTGTTGTGATTGGTCGACTGGGTTCAGCGCAAGCAGAGAGAAACGCCCACCACGGCAATGAAGTAGCAGAGAGTATGTGAAAGCCTAATGCAGGAATGCATGAAAGCAATGCCGTTAAACACCAGCATAATCCTCTACTCTCAACCCTAACCCCAAGTAATAACAATGACACGCATTCAGTATTAATCCACTCAATGGCAGAAGTTAAACTATTTTGAAAATTGACCACGCCGCTGGTGTAGGAACAGGTGATGTGGTCATGAAGGCAAACGGCAGAGGGTCGCGATTTCGAAAAAGCGTTTAAATCTGTAAAGGAAGAAGCACGCATTGCATTTTCAACGTGGTTCATATGGTTTTGGACGCAATATGTGAATAACCCCATGCAGATTTAACCTGAGAGATACAGTAAAAGCACTGATCTATACAGCCTGATCTCACGAGGAAACGGAAGTGTTTTACGTTTTGTCAGTTTAGTGGCTAATTCAGATTAGAGTTCAGTTGTGCGAAAATGTACGATTTTAAAAAGGAGGCGTGGCACCCAACCCCACCCCTAACCCCAACCGTCATTGGGTGATGAGCAAATCGTACGAATTCATACGAATTATCCACTAAATCAAAAAGTTACGAATTGCCGTGAGATAGCGTTGGATCTATAACAGATACGTGATTACAAGCCATGCAGAGCGCAAAAATGAGGCAAAAATTTTAATTACACTTACGTGTTATGATCCGGAGGAAGAGGAAACTGTCAGTAACTGTTACAGTTCATATGGACCAAAGTCCCTGTTAAAGCCTGACAAAGTTCCATACATTAGTAGTCTATGCTGCTCCTTCCTTTTATAGCAAATGGCCGGCGAATCCCACATTGCAGCGTGGGCTATTGTATAAATCATCAGAAAAATGACAGGAACAAACACAGCATTAGGTTGGCTATACTGTGGTGTTGTTGTGAAAATGAACTTTAACCATTTATTCCCCTCAGCCGAATCTCCATCTGTCAGTGATTGTCATCTTTGCATCAGTCCCGTGATCCCCCGTGCGCTGCTAGTGTTTGAAGGGAAAGGTGCGTTCACGTTTTACCGGATCCAGTACTACATATTTAATGATGCATCTTTATGATGATACGATATGATATATTATGATGATATTTAATCAGGCAAAAGGTCCGAACCCAACACGATTCATTTATTCAACTATGAGTCGACTATTTCGTTAAAGAATCAATAGTTTTAAACACGATGCACATTCAAGTTTAACCCTCAGCTGAATGTGTTTATCCACTTAGTGCTGTGTTACACACTGCATGGAAGCTCATTTTTAAAAACCCATATTAGGGGCTCTTTAATCTGTGATGGTAATAGGGATGGGAAGCATTAGAGACTTCACAATCTGATCTGATTCCGGTTCTGGGAGTCACGATTCGATTCCAAAATGATTCTTAACCTACACTTTTTCACCCTATTACTTCAGCGCCATTCCACATCTTTTTTTTTTTTTTTGGAACAATTATTTTTAATTTAAACATTGTCGTACAAATTGACTAAGATTTAAAATTTTAGTTCAGGAAAAAATATAAATAAATACAACAAGAATAATATATAAACTCAAAATAACTTTTAATGTTCACCAGTTCCATTCCACATCTTTAAAACTGTTAAGTTTGATCATCTTTGTCCAAATTAAGGGGATTCAGCAGCTTACGTACTGTGAATGCGCCTGTCTACGCTTATTATTTTTCTGTTTCTAGCTCTCGCCAATGCAGGTTCACACCGCCACAATCTAATTTGAATATAGAATCGATTCTGAACTTTTTGAGAGTCAGTTCAGAATCGCTAGAGAATTAATTTTTTTTTAATCAATAGCAATTGATTTTTAATTGGTAGAAGAAAATTTTATAGAAATTTTTATCTGTAGACGTGTAACAAGGAATTTTAATTTAAAAGAGAATCTGTAGAAGCGTAGCAAGCACCGCATCTATGACTCCTTGAGGTTTTGTTTTTTGTGATGTGGTAGGCATTTGAACAGCGGAAAACTGACAAATTGCACAGCACACTGCATTGCCACGTCTTTAAAATTCTTAAGTTTGTCTAACTGTGTCCAAATGAATCGAATTCAACATGCTGTACATGCTGAATCGAGAATCAATTCTGAACCTTTGAGAATCAATTCAGAATCGCTAAAGAATTAATAGATTTTTTTTCTCTCAACCCTAGATGATTTTCTCAAATTTTGCTTTGTGGATCTATTGGGTTGAAAAATCTTGAAAAGTGACACATGGTGACATTCCAGAGAGAGTTTTAGATTAGATGGAAGCTAATGCTGCTGGATTACCAGTCAATATTAAACAAACCCCTTATCAATATTTTGAATCCATATAAGCATAACAAGAAAATTTTATCTCAATTTTAATTTCAATTTTGAATAGAAGCGTAGCAAGCGCCACATCTATGGTTTCATAATAGGAATTTGAACAGCAAGCACCTGACGAAAAGCACTTTGTCATGCTACAACTTTAAAATTCTTAAGTTTGTCCATCCTTCTCCAAATGAAGTGAATTCGGCAGCTTACTTTCTGTGTATGCGCTTGCCAATGCTTATTAGTTTTCTGTTTCTAGTTCACGCCCACACAAGCCAACACCATCACAATCCAATTTGTTCATAGCATTGATTCTAAACTTTTGAGAATCAATTCAGAATCGCTAGAGAATTGATAATTTTTTTTAATCAATAGCAAGCAACTTTTAATCGATAGAGGCATAATAACAATATTGAATCGAAATTTTAATCAATAGAAGCATAGCAAGCATGATAACTTGAGGTTTTGTTTTGTGTTGTAGTAGGAATATGAACAGCAAGCACCTGACAAGAAGCACACCACCATGCCACGTCCTTAAAATTCCTAAGTTTGTCAAAATTAATCGAATTCAACAGCATACGTACTCTACATGCACTTGTCAATGTTATTATTTTTCTGTTTCTAGTTCACGCTCACACAGGCTCACACCATCACAATCAAATTTGTTCATAGAATCGATTCTGAACTTTTGTGAATCAAATCAGATTCAGAATCCATTGAGAATGAATCAATTTTTCTCCTCCCACCCTCAGATGTCAGTGAATGAAACGTATTCTCAAACTCCACTGCATGGATCCATTGGGTTTCTTGACAAGTCGTGAAAAGCTGACACATGGTGACGTTCCAGATGAGTTTTAGATTGGGTGGAAGCTAATGCTGCTGGATTACCAGTCAATTTTAAACGAACCCCTGCAAGCTCTTTTCCAAATGATGTTGAGGCGAAACAGGCTAACTCTTGTTATTAATGGTTTGCCTCTATCTCATGGCCTGTAATTGGTCTCTGGTGATTGCCAAGTCTTTCGGATTAAGAAATGTCATTAAAATTGATGTATTAGGCCTGCGAGTCGCTTTCTCTGTCAGATAGCTTTTTTTAATCAATTGATAATTACAAAGATGATTTATGACTTGACTTGGTGTTGACAGGTGAACAATAATTGCGACACAGAGATTTCAAAGCAGCATCTGTTACTGGATTTTTCACCCTTAGGTGTCCTATTCGCGTTTGGACAGGTTTGATCGGTGGAGACTAATGGTTGGTTTTCTAACACTAGGATTGGAGTTATATTTCAAGCAGACCTATAGAGAGTCTGTAAGATCCTCCAAGTTCATGATCGTGACTGCGCCCTGGGGAAAGCGCTTAACCCGAGACCTGATACGGCTCCTGAGGGACCGTACCGGCAATTAATATACACTGTAAATTACTTTGCAGAAAGTGAGTCTGTGGAATTGTAACTAAGCAGACTGAATTAGCTTTATGAGCGCAGTTTATCTTTTTAGCGATTACATTTTTCCTGTTGAAACAGGAAGGCATCAGCACTGATTTGCTGTTAGCTTTCATGGTCAGATTTTGGGGGATTAAAGGGATATTTAAGCCAAGACTAAAAATTCTGTCATTATTTACTCACACTTTACTTGTTACAAACCTGTTTGACTTTCTTTCTTCTATTGAACACAAAAGGAGATTTTTTTAAGAAAGCTTGAAAACATTGACTTTTATATTATACGTTATTTGGTAACACTTTGGGTAACAGTTCATGGTATTACCACTTTAAGCTGAATGTGGCAGTGTTATTTTAATATTAATTTGAAGACAAAAATGGTTGTTTATAGCCTTTATGAATGTTCAATGGTTATTACAATAAACAAGTTTAAATTCGAACACTTGGTGGCGCTAGAGTGTTTATGGTAGAAACCTCAAAATTTGTGTCTTTTATGTTCTAATTATTGTCTTTCTGTGTGCCAAATTTCATATCTTTTTACCATACGGTTCTATGGGCAGCCATAGATACAACAATTAGAGATCCACCGAAATAAATATTCTGGTAGAATTTGGTCAAACCTGTTTGATTTACTTTCTTCTGTTGAGGTTTTTTTTTAGAAAGCTGGAAACCATTGATTTTCTTTTTAGTTGTTTTTTTCTACTATGGATGTAAATACAAAAGAAACTCATAAAGGATTGGAACCACTTAGAAAGTGGCAGAAAGTGAGTTGCAGTTGCAGTGAGTTGCAGTTGCAGTTGTGCAGAAAGTGAGTTGCAGTTGCAGTTGTGCAGGTATCGTTCATTTTTCAAGTCTTTTGAGTCGTTCATCACGAAAAGGCAGAAGCCAATCATTAGCATTTAGAGCCGGAAAGAGATTTGATCCGTTCATGTCTCGAGTCCTCTATCGAGTTTGAGTCATTCGTTCATCACGGAAAGGCAAGCCAATCATATGCGTTTAGAGCCGGAAAGAGATTTGATCCGTTCATGTCTCGAATCCTCTATCGAGTAAGTCATTCGTTCGTTCATCACTGAAAGGCAAGCCAATCATATGCGTTTAGAGCCGGAAACAGATTTGATCCGTTCATGTCTCGAGTCCTCGGGTTTTGAGTCATGTCTCTTTATATTCAGTCACGTGATGAACGAACCAGAAGACTCGAAAGGTGAGCTAATCATGGCTCCTTTCAGCTCAGCAGGAACAATGAATTATTATTTTCTCCCTCTTATAGCATTCTATTTATGACTTGTTTGTAGTGTGATCAACCTTGGGCTAGTTGGAGATGTGTTTGCAAGCAATTCGTAACATTTTATTAATATTTTGGCAAATTGAACTAAATGAACGAAATGACTCGAAAAAAGATTCGTTCATCTCGATGAACGAGACTCAAAGAACTGAGTCAGTAAAATGATCCGAACTTCCCATCACTAGTGTTAACAAGCATGAATTTGTAAATGTTGAACTAGGATTAATAAATGCTGTACAAGTACTGTTGATACTTACTTCATGTTAGTAAATACATTAACTAATATTAAGTAATAAAACCTTATTGTAAAGTGCAACACAGGCTCATTGTGAAAACGTAGCCCTATATACGTTTCTAGAGATCGTGAATTATGTAGCCAGAAGAACGTATGACTGCATTTAGTCTTTTAAAACAAACGCTATGGGGCGGTATGGCATCGTTCCTTTTCGTGCTTGCCAGCTGACCATGTCAACATCGGCGGACTAGAGGAGTTAACTGCAACAATTGTAATTGTAAGTGGAATTGTAAGTAGACTAAATTAGCTTTGAAACAGAAACTCATAAAAGTTTGGAACCACTTAAGTGTGAGTAAATAATGAGTACAATTTCATTTTTGGGTGAACTATCACATTAAGCTGAATGTGGCAGTGTTTGGGAAAAAAAGTTGATTGTTTATAGCCCTTATGAATGGTCAAATGTTATTACAATAAACTCGTTTAATTTTGGACACTTGGTGGCGCTAGAGTGTTTGTGGTAAAGACGTCAAAATTGGTGTGGTTTATGTTTTCATTACTATTTTCTGTGTGCCAAATTTCATAACTTTTTACCATACAGTTCTATGGGCAGCCATAGATGCATTAATTAGAGATGCACCAAAATGAATATTCTGGTAGATTTTGGCAAATTAAAGGGATATTTACCCAAAACTGAAAATTCTATCATCATTTACTCACACTTTACTTAATACAAACCTCTTTGACTTACTATCTTCTGTTGAGATTTATTTTGGAAAGCTGGAAACCATTGACTTGCATATTATATATTTATTCTAGTATGGAAGTAAATGAAACAAACTCAAAAATTTGTAAAAAGTGTGAGTAAAAAATGAGTACATCGTCATTTTTGGATGAACCATCACAAAAAGCTGAATGTGGCAGTGTTTGGAAGAAAAAGACGATTGTTTATAGCCCTTATGAATGTTCGAATGTTTTTACAATAAACAAGTTTAAATTTGGACACTTGGTGGCGCTAGAGTGTTTGTGGTAGAGACCTCAAAATTGGTGTGATTCATGTTCTCATTATTTTCTTTCTGTTTGCCAAAGTTCATAACTTTTTATTATACGGTTCTATGGGCAGCCATAGATACAACAATTAGAGATGCAGTGAAATGTATGTTCTGGTAGATTTTGGTCAAACCTGTTTGACTTACTTTCTTCTGTTGAGATTTTTTTTAGAAAGCTGGAAACCATTGGCTTTCTTTTTATTTTATTTTATTTTTTTCTACTATGTAAGTAATTGAAACAGACTCTCTTTCTGCCACTGTATAAGTGGTTCCAAACCTTTATGGGTTTCTGTGGAATTGTAACTAAGCAGACTGAATTAGCTTTGAAACAGAAACTCATAAAAGTTTGGAACCACTTAAGTGTGAGTAAATATTGAGTGCATTTTCATTTTTGGGTGAACTATCACATTAAGCTGAATATGTCATTGTTATTTTAATATTAATTGGGAGAAAAAATTATTGTGTATAGCCCTTGTAAATGTTCAAATGTTATTACAAAAAACAAGTTTAATTTTGGACACTTGGTGGCGCTAGAGTGTTTGTGGTAGAGACCTCAAAATTGGTGAGGTTTATGTTTTCATTACTATTTTTCTGTGTGCCAAAGTTCATAACTTTT
The DNA here is from genome assembly GCA_903798195.1 of Danio kyathit. Classification (NCBI taxonomy): domain Eukaryota; kingdom Metazoa; phylum Chordata; class Actinopteri; order Cypriniformes; family Danionidae; genus Danio; species Danio kyathit. The sequence continues at coordinate 51,911,356 of LR812538.1, read as the reverse complement.
TACCATACGGTTCTATGAGCTGCCATAGATACAAAAATTAGAGATGCACTGAAATGAATATTCTGGTAGAATTTGGTCAAACCTCACTGAAAAAAATCATTCAGAGATGATTCCTTGGATTTACTCAATTTTTTTTACGTTAAGTGGCTGTAAACAATTTGTTTGGGCTAAATTTAAACAAACAAATTAAGTAGAATTTTATTCAATTTAATTTGTTTGTTTAAATTCAACACAAATAAATTGTTTGCAACAGTTTTGCAGACATCATTTTTTTCAGTGCTGTTTGACTTTTTTTTTGTTGTGATTTTTTTTTTTTTTTTTTTTTTTTTTAGAAAGCTGTAAGCCATTGGCTTTCATTTTATTAGTTTTTTTCTACTATGGAAGTAAATGAAACAGAAACTCAAAGGTTTGGAACCACTTAGAAAGTGGCAGAAAGTCAGTCTGTGAAATTGTAACTAAGCAGACTAAATTAGCTTTGAAACAGAAACTCATAAAGGTTTGGTACCACTTAAGTGTGAGTAAATAGTAAGTGCATTTTCATTTTTGGGTGAACTATCACTTTAAGTTAAATCTGTCAGTATTATTTTAATATTAATTGGAAGAAAATTGATTGTTTATAGACCTTATAGAGGTTCAAATGTCCTCATGATAAACATGATTTGGATTTTTTACACTTGAGGGCTAGAGGGATTTTGGTACAGACCTCAAAATTGGTGTGGTTTGTGTTCTCATTATTATCTCTCTGTGTGCCAAATTTCATATCTTTTTACCATACGGTTCTATAGGCAGCCAAAGATACAAAACTTAGAGATGCACCGAAATAAATATTCTGGGCCAAAATCGAAATGGATACGATTAGTCGAAAACTGAAACCAAAAATGCTTTGTAATAATTATTTATTTTAATAAAAGTAATTTAGTACGACTTTTTAAATGTAGCTCAATTACTTTATTTACACTGATTTTAAGAAAAGCACAGCATCTGCAGTGGGAAAACTATATAATATATAACATCTATTGACATCTAGGAAAAAGAATATTGTTAAAGTCAATGGCTTTCATTTTTGCCAAACATATTTGGGCAATCTCTTTAGTTGCATTATAATTTATAGTTCAGTCTGTGTATTAGTTCAGCGTGTTGCCAAGTCATCATTTTAATACCTTTTATAGTACATTTACAGAAAAAAGAATTTCAAAATATTGTAATTTTTATTGTACAGATATGGTAACACTTTAGCATAAGGAACAAATTCTTACTATTACCTAGTAGCTTATTACCTGGCTGTTATTAAGATATTGACTGTTTATTAGTATTGTACTTATTTAACCTTTTGTATTCTGTTGGGGAGCTTTACATCCACTGTGGGGTGATTTTGAGTCTTAATTTGGCCCCAACTTTCTCTACGTTTCAGCAAATGGAACTATTTTTGGTGACAAATCTTATTTTGACACACATTTTAGAAAAATGCTTTGAAAATTTTCAAAAACTTAACAATACACTCTGGGCAAATTACTACCCTTTCGTTATGTTCGGGGCTGTTTTTGCCCCATTGACTTTCATTATAACCACATTTTTTGATTGCAAAGCCTTGACACAGCCAAAAGCCAAAAACGGACATAAACATAATGAAAAGGTAGTCGATTTGAACAATACACAAGGGTTAATACATTATCTGCATGATCTTATTCTACTTTCCTAATACCTAAACCTAACTACTACCTATATAACTATTAATAAGCAGCCAATTAGAAGTTTATAGAGCTGAAGGTCATAGTTAATGGTTTGTTAATAGTGAAAATTGCACTTTAAAATAAAGTGTGACCATAAATGTATAATAAACACAGCCTTGGTGAGCAGAAGAGACCATTTAAATGTTTCCAGACTTTTGACCTGACCTCAACGCTAATAAATAAATACGGAAAGCCCCGTTTTAATGCATTGTGAAATCTAACATAAACATTCCACAGATCTGAAATAACAGCAAATTTATTCCCAATAGATTGCATTTGAAGTCTGAGCACACTCGTCTGTGTGTACATACCAATAAATTAATTTCATTCCTGCACAGCGGAGAATGGCTTGAATATCTATTATTTTTTCATACTCCTGTTCTGGCAGTATTCATAATTGAAGATAATCTACCATGCATTTCCTTTTTATTAATTTAATTCCCCAGTGCCTTGACATAAAATGTCTGTTTCCTTGACAAAGTGCAAATGAATGCTGGGAGCGAGGCTGAAAAAAAAAAAAAGCTGAATCGTGCTTTGTAGGAACCATCGAGGGACGTAAACGATCGCGTGTGTGATATAATGGAAGCACATTTCTCATTTCATGACAAAGTAAACATTCGTCCGTCTCTCTTTATTGTCTGTAAATACAAGAAGAAGGTGTTCTCGGGCTGAGGCGAAGGGTCAGGAAATGTGCGAACTGAAAAAAGCGGAGACGAGGGAATCATTCAGTCCAATGCAATCTGATGAGATCCTCCTCTACGTCTCTAAAAGCATTAGGTTAGACAGTGATTGCATTGGGAATCCTATTAGGTTTATATAATCGGCAAAAGAAAGGATTATTACTCCCTATCAGTGTTTTGCTTCTTTTCCTTTTGTGTGCCCGGTAAAAGCTGGATATTCGCTTGATTTACTGTGTTATGGCTTCATTTTGACAGCTTTGATTTGCAAAACGTGACTCTCAAATGGAGGATGAGGAGCGAAGGATATTTATATGCCGGAGAAGATTTGACATGTCAACTCCATTAGATGGAGTCTGGTTATCGTTGGCAGGAAAGAAAGCATCATAGGAGTGGGTTTCTGTGCTGATATTTTTGTTTGGAGTTATGAAGTCGTAGATGTTTGGTTTTAGCACTGCATGTTTCATGTTTTAGCTCATGTTTCTTGTGTGCTGTAGTTTTGTCATTTGGATTTTTTTTATTAAATGTGTTGCGTATGCTCAGTGGATATTCTTTAAAATATAAATATGCAGTATTTTATTGTTTATAACTGAGATTATATTGTAGTTTGTTTATAATATCTTAAATGTGTTCTTGTCATTTCAGTTTTATTTTAGTTAGGGATACACCAAAATGAAAATTCTGAGCTCATGGTTTTTGAATGTAATTTATGTAATTCATTTTAAAATAAAAAAACATTTTAAAATACATTTTAAATTGAACGTTTAGTTATATTTTTTGTTGTGATTTTAATGTTTCTTAAAAAAATATTTTTAATTTAAGTTCAACTAAATAAAAATGAGCAATGTTGCTTAGAAAATGACAAATTGCATATCTTTTAGGTTTTCATTGATTAATTTTTCTTCGTTGTTTATCAGGGATGCTTGCATGTTCTCCCTGTGTTCGTGTGGGTTTCCTCCACGTGCTCCAGTTTCCCCCACTGTCCAAAGATCCAGAATGCAGAAAGTATTGATAGCGCTTCACTTTTTCCACATTTTTTTCCACATCAAAATGGATTAAATTAATTTATTTCCTCAACATTCTACACACAACACCCCATAATGACAGTGAAAAATGCAAATTTATTAAAAATAAAAAAACTTGAAAGATCACATGTACATTAGTATTCACAGCCTTAGCTAGTCTTCCAGTTCCTGCTGCTGAAAAAAATCCCCACAGCGTGATGCTGCCACCACCATGCTTCACTGTAGGGATGGTATTAGCCTGGTGATGAGCGGTGCCTGGTTTTCTCCACATGTAACGCCTGGCATTCACTCCAAAGAGTTCAATTTTAGTCTCATCAGACAAGAGAATTTAGTTTCTTATGGTCTGAGAGTCCTTCAGATGCCTTTTGGCAAATTCCAGGCGGGGAGTGTCTTCCGTCTGGCCACTCTACCATACAGACCTGATTGGTGGATTGCTGCACAGATGGTTGTCCTTCTGTAAGGTTTTCCTCTCTCCACAGAAGAACGCTGGAGTTTTGGAATAAGGCTGTAACAAAAAAAATGTGGAAAAAGTGAAGCGCTATGAATACTTTCTGGATGCACTATATATGGTGTAGTGTATGAGTGTGAATGAGTGCATGGGTGTTTCTCAGTACTGGGTTGCAGCTGGAAGGGCATCCATTGCATAAAACATATGCTGGATAAGTCGATGGTTCATTTCGCTGTTGCGACCCCTGATGAATAAAGGGACTAATGGCCCGTTTTCACTAAGTGGTATGGTACGGTTCGGTTTGGTACGCTTTTATGGCCGTTTCCACTGTCAAAAGGCGTACCAAACCGAACCGTACCGTACCACTTTTTCGGCACCCTTTCGAAAGAGTACCAAACACGAGAAAGGGTACCAAAAGGTGGAGCTACACGCGCAGATGAACGCTGATTGGTTACAGAGATGCGTCACGAGCTTGTGGAGTTAGCCAGAATCAAAACAATGGAACCACCATGTTTTCAAATACACAGCCGAGACATTAACGTAATGCTTTATGCATTTAATAACGAGTCATGGTGGACCCGAGCTCAAACAAACCTTGTCATCGTCTTGATGAACAGCCACAAAGCCAAGAAGAACAAATTCTGCCGTGTCCTGTTGTTGTTTTACGAGCTCGTCTAAAAGTGCAAGCGGTTTCACTTTGTCGAGAGAGCTCGCGATCGTGTCTATATTTGAAATAACAAACTTTTTGAGCTCATATTTTTAATGTGCGCGTGATCATTGAAGCGCTCTGATATCCGATCCATTCAGATGCAGACAAACGCGAGAGTGAAGAGCGGAAAAACAAAGGAGAAGCCTGACAAAACGGCAGCAAATGATGCTTCTGCAACCTAAAACAAACTGCCATGTTTAACTATTATCATCACCTTTTGGACTATTATGAACTCGGAATGACAGAATTACTTTCTAATAAGAGGCTACACGTGCTGCTCAAGATTACAGATACAGATGAGAGGTTTGCACTGACTGTGGGCTATATTTCGTGTTGTTTTTTTTTTAACCCAAATAAAGAATAAATGTATGCTGTGTGTAGTTTTTCTGTAATTTGTAACATATCAGAGACTGTAAGGGTCTGTATGTGTTCATATATGTTGCATTCATTTATTTTATGTAAATGCAGACGTTACAGTAGGTTATTTCACACTATCATTGATCTGCAGTTATAATCAAATCATGTTCATAGAAAGGTTAGTAATAAACATTTATACACAAGTATTTATGTGTATAAAGCATCTGTGATATGAGAAGTGCTTCTCATATCATATGTGAACGACCTGTACGGTGTTACTGTGACATTTCCTTGAGTAAACATGACGTCGTCTGAAACTTTCTGTCGTACACCACTCCCACCAAAAGGATACCCTTGGTAGTGCAAGCGCAAGCTTGATAAAGACCCGTACCGTACCGTACTGTACCTCTCAGTGGAAATGAGCCATAAGGTGAAGAAAAATGAATGAATGAAATAATTGTTGTCTTGACTTTTGTCATTATGTCTTTACAGGAAAGTTGTTGACTTGTATTATATGATTCACCAGAGTCCACAGTTTCATCTAAAAATCTTCTTTAATGTTAAACTGAGTTAAAAAGAAGTCTGAAGATAGACTGGGGATTAGTAAATGAACATCACCTTTTCATTTATGGGTGAATATGTTTAACTATAATTCCTTCCTGCTGTAGTCAATGCAATGTAGTCTTAACGCCTTCCGCATTGCATTCAGACTCATTTCTGCTTTACATCAATATGTGTAGTTGAGCTTGTGTTAAAAAAAAAAAACTGTTTCAAGCCTCAAACCAACAGATCCATTGTTAATTTCTATTTCATGCGGCGCCTCCTGGAAACTCCGCAAAAAATGGGTAATCCTCCCTGTGGTTTTTCACTCATCTCGGGGCGTTTTCCTGCTGTCGCCTTCAGCTGGCTCACTGGAGGTTTCACAGCACTATTCTCTGTAAAGCTGCTTTGACATGAAGCTGTGTTGTGAAAAGTGCAAGATGTATAAAATTGAATTGAACTGAAATCCCTTTTGTGAGTGGCATGTACAGCCTACGTCAGATACGAGTCTTATGAACTGTTTGTTGAAGAGGCAGCCAACACACAGCTAAGAGAACAGTGCAGCCTTTAAATACTCTTTAATTGCTGTTTTTAATATTTGTGTTTGCTGTTATATCTGTTTCTGTTGTTCTGTTTTCATGCACTTTTAAATATTGCATTAAACTGTTTCATTTAAAAAAATGCGCATGCAAACCGTATGTGCACAAATGAGAAAAAATGTGTATAAACTACAATAAAAACTCATTTACATATTATATTACAGCATGCACATTAAAAGTCATGCGATTTTGTTTCAATCATAAGTTTTTTTTGATCATTTGAAATATTACTTTAATTTTATAATTGTCAATTTAATTTTATACATTTAAGACAGACTTATTTAATTTAATATAATTTAATTTAATTTAATTTTACCCTTATGATGGCAAGTCTGCCGTAATGCATATATGCACATCTGTGCTGGTTTCAATATCATATTTTTCATGTAATTTTATATCAATTTTAGACAAACTTTATTTTATTTTTTATTTATTTATTTTATGATTTTTTTTTTAATTTAATTTAATTTAATTTTTTTTTCAATTTAATTTAATTACATTTTTTATTTATTTTATTTTTTTTATTTAATTTTAACTTTAAATTGATTTAATTTTTAATTAATTTAATTTTTCATTAATTTATTTTTAATTTATTTAAATTAAATTTTAATTAAATTTAATTTAATCTATTTTAAATTAAATTTATTTTAATTTAAATTATTTTTAATTTTAATTTAATTTAATTTGTTCTTAATTTAATTACATTTTTTATTTATTTTATTTTTAATTTTATTTAATTTTATTTGTAATTTAATAATGTTTTTAATTTTTTTATTTTACCCTAATGAAGGCAAGTTTGTTGAAATCTGTGCTGGTTTTAATATACTAGCCATGCTAATATAGGCTTTTAAAAAGTTTAAATTTTTTTTGAGTGCCTTAGACTTTCTTTCGTGTCCACATTTCGTCACCTTGGAATTATCTGCGTTCTGAATGATTTTGACATTGAGCTTCAAAGTTTTTGCATTCCATATAGCAAACAGTATGTGTGTAACATTTGTTTTATAAATAAAACTGGTCATTTTTGAATGAGATGCTAACATTATTAAAACTCTTTGGTCATTTTTGTGCGAGATGCTAATGTTATTGAAACTTTTTGGTCATTTTTTATGTTAACTTTTTGGTCATTTCTGAGCCAGGTGCTAATGTTATTGAAACTCTTCAGTCTTTTTTTTTTTTTTTTTTTTTAGTGAGATGCTAATGGTCTAATCTGATTCAATGATCTATGCTAAGCTAAGCTAAAATTGCCAGATCTGGAAATGAGCTGCATGGATTAAAAAAATGGTAACTCGGCAATGGTACTTTACAACTCTGGGGGACTTGTAAAATGAGCCTATTTACAAAAAAAGTGTGCCTATAACAAGTAGTCTTACAGTGGTTATACAGTAGATTGTGTCTGTGTGTTAACTGACGCTGTTGTCTTTGTGTTTGCAGGTGCACCTGACGATACTCCAAAGATCTCATTAGTCTGTGATGAGCATCATCATCCAGCGCAGACCCAAGGTACTGAACATCTCAAAAGATCCTGCTTTATATCTTTACGCCCTCGTGCCTGTCAAAAAGATACATCCGTTCGCTCATTTATTGCAGACTGTGTACAGCTGTGGTGTGGTTTTGCTCCCTTTTGTATTAACAAAGCTTGTCTCGACTATTTGGTGGATTCCTCCCTTCCCCTCTTCTTCTATACTGGAATTAGAGCATTCGGGGGAGGGACAATATGGATGATCATGCTTTTTAATGCTTTTTTTATTTATCTCTTGGTAGCAGTATGGACGTATTTTTTTGATTTTTGTTAATTAAATCATTATTTAATTATTGGTCTGTTAGTTTCATTATAATTTGCATATTTAGTTTTTTGCTTTGAATTTACTTCCATAGAAAAAGTAAGAGAGCACTTGGAAATTCTCTTTTTTTCCCCAGTTTTTGTTTTATTTGGTAAACTACTGATGTTTAACCTTCAGAGCACATGTGTCAAAGCCAGTTCCTGAAGGGCCGGAGCTCTGCACAGTTTAGTTCCAACCCCAATTAAACACACCTGAAACTATAAGTGCTTTAGGCTTGTTTGATACCTACAGATAGGTGTGTTGAAGCAGGGCTGGAACTAAACTCTGCAGGGCTCCGGCCCTCCAGGAATTGACTTTGACAGCCCTGCTTTAGACTATTTGGTGAAATAACCTCGATTTTTTTTTTTTTTTTTTTTTTTTTTTTTTTTTTTTTTTTTTTTTTTTTTTTACAATTTGTGAAAAAGTGCTACAGAAGACAATATTTTTTTTGTTTAAAATTTGTAAGAAATATTATCAGAGCTTTAGCTTTTGGGTAGCTGTGTGTGACAAATTTTTTTATTATGCTTTTGTTTTGTCATCATTTGTAAATATTATATGTTGCACATTTAGTTTTGTAAATATTTAAATGTTTTAAATAATGCTATGGGGAAAATATGTTTTATTCTGTAAATGACTGATGGCATTTCTGACATTAATACATTTAAAAGAAAAATTTAGAGCATAAAGTGACAAAACAACGGAAAAGTTATTACTGTATATAATTAATATAGTAAGTACAGTATGGTACATGTGTAACAAGGACACCTTAAAATAATGTGTTACTATTTATTGTGATATATAAACAACGCTATACCAATGTTTAGACCTTTAGAAGAGTATTTATACCTACATACAGTTCAAGTCAGAATTATTCACCCCCTTTGAATTTTTTTTCTTTTATAAATATTTCTCAAATGATGTTTAACAGAGCAAGGAAATTTTCACAGTATGTCTGATAATATTTTTTCTTTTGGAGAAAGTCTTTATTTCGGCTAGAATAAAAGCAGTTTTTAATTTTTTAAAAACCATTTTAAGGTCAAAATTATCAGCCCCTTTAAGCTATATATTTTTTCAATAGTCTACAGAACAAACCACTGTTAAACAATAACTTGCCTAATTACCCTAACCTGCCTAGTTAACATAATTAACCTAGTTAAGCCTTTAAATGTCACTTTAAGCTGTATAGAAATGTCTTAAAAAATATCTGGTCAAATAATATTTACTCTCTTCATGGCAAAGATAAAATAAATCAGTAATTGAAAATAAGTTAATAAAACTATTTTGATTAGAAATGTGTTGAAAAAAATCTTCTCTCTGTTAAACAGAAATTGGGGGAAAAAATTTACAGGGGGGCTAATAATTCTGACGTCAACTGTGTATATATGTTTATGTATATATATGTGTATATATATATATATATATATATATATATATATATATATATATATATATATATATATATATATATATATATATATATATATATATATATATATATATATATATAATACTCATATCTAATAAATAATTCAGTGAAGTAAAAATAAGTTGATTCCAGTAAATTCCATTTATATGTTTTTTCCCCCATAGCTTCCATATATGTTTTTCAGTGACAGTATATTTAATATTTTATCTATATATCTCTATATACAATTACATGGAAGTTGAATCAAGTTAACCATTATAAGTCATTTGAACTTAAATTACAATAAACTCACTTAAAACAGCTTGTATATATTAAAATAAGTTGAAACTTAGTTAACTTGGTGCAATAAATTATGAATAACCTAAAATTGTCATCGCGTTATAGAATAAATTCATTATTAACATTCTACTCAAATCCATACCTAATAAATAAATTAATTGAATTTAAAATAAGAAATTTCCAGCACATTACATTTTACATTTCTGTTTTCCATCGCTTCCAAATATATGCTTTTCAGTGACAGTATATTTGATTTATCAATATACAGTATATACAATTTCAATGTGGTCATGTCATTGGCCATGAACATTTCCTGCTTATCAAACTATTTAAAGTGTAATAAGAGGCAATTCAATTATAACTTAATGTTAAAACACCTGTCATAACATTATTTATCAATATGCGGCTCTTTTTGGATTCTCGGAGGCTATAGAAATTAATGTAAAACAGGAAATGCGCTGGGACCAATGTATTTGTTTACATCTCTCAAAACGGTCTATATCTACTCTGTATACAATCACTGTAAAAAAACATATTAATTTGAGTAATTTGAACTTAAATTACATTAAACACACTTAAAACAGCTTGTATAAATTAAGTAAGTTGAAACATATAGTGCAATAAATTATGATTAACATAAAAGCATGTCATCTTTATATTGATCATATTTTTTTTTCAGTGTGTTGACTACAAAATAGACTGTACTTTCAAACATTTATTGGCATATTCTTTTAAACTACATGAGAAATTATAAATCGACTGTTGTTCTTTTGACCCTTGCATGACCTCCAACAAAGTTCGCATCCAGGAGGTCGATGGATTTGCATGACTTCTCGATGGTCATCATCATCACAATGCAATCAGTGTTTGTCAGTGGCCAAATCAGGATTAGATGCGAGCGACTGTCAGGAAAGCCACACCTCCTCATCTCCGGGTCCCGCTCTGATTAAATGGAATTGATTTAATTGGGTTTCCCCACTGTGCGCTCCCGCTAATGGGATGTAGAGGTTTTTGATCACTGGTACGCAGTGACCGACTGTGACCCGGCTCAAGTCAAGCGCAGCGGCTCTTTTCTCTGTTTCTGCTCGGTGCTTGGTGTGTTTGAAGATGAAGCTCCGTCCACCGGTGGTCAAGATTTTGACTTCATCTCTAATTAGAGTTTGCACCGGAGGAAACCTTTCTCGGCGGTGTAGATTCAGTAACGGCCTCATCAATTAGTAGTCTTAAAAGTGGAGTTCAGCTAGAAAGTTGGGATTGAATGGTTTCTAATGGGTTCTGCGCTTCACATTTTTTATCATTGACGTCATGGTCGAAAAATAGCAAATAAATAAAAGAATAATACCAAAAAGCATTGGTCACCAACAGGGCTTGACATTAACTTTTTTGATCACCTGCCACTGTAGCTAGTAGTTTTCCACCGTTACTAGCCCTCGCCATTTTCACTAGCCACAATTTTGTTGTTAAGAAAATATATTTTATATGCATAAATTTGACTTTGGCATGCTAAAATTACTTCATTTAGATTTTGTGTTTTTTCCCCTGGCCTCCTCGTTCATTTAACTGTTTTTTTGTTCATGAGCAAATGGGTTATGCTTTCATAAAAAAAAAGTGTCTCATTGCAATTAGTTTTCTTTCACTGGACTTTTCAGGGCTCAACACAAAAAAAGATTTAACTTTTTTTTTCTCTTGCCACACCAAACTAATTATTTCCTTGCCACAATTTTTAAATAATGTGTCAAAACAAGTTAAATACTGCTGTATACATACACTTTTTATTCAACAAAACAGCTGACATTTAAAAAATATATTCTCTCGCGTCTAAATCTATGCACAGTGGTCTGTTCTGGCTGCCAGATCACCAGTTAACTACGCATACAACAACATATTAAAGCAATGTTATTGTAAAGGATGATTATTAAACTATATTAACAAAAATACCAGCAAGTAAAAGAAAGCAGGTAAAAAACATTCTGTGCGCGATAATGAAAGGATGATGCCGCGCACACAGTTAATGTTAGGCCCATTAATAATCTGTTCAAAGAATGGTTAAAGCGACAGCAACTGCTGCTGCTTACAAAGAATCTCGAGCCCTTGAAGGACTGTGAGTGCACGAGCATCGCACTAGTTTCGTTTCCAGACACGGTTGCTTCGAGTGAGGAAACGGCACAGGAGCTTTTAAACACTCGCGCGCATCAAATCATCAACACTAAAGCCCTCGTCAGTGAATGAGGGAAGCCTGTCTCACCGTGCGCGTGATCCTCTCATTCGTTATTCACCTGCTTTCTTTTGCTGTTTTTGTCAGTCGTGCTGCTTCTCGATTCTAAGTTCACATTTGTACGCATCTAGACAAACGGTCTAACAGTAAACTATTTAGAAAACTAACAGCCTAATCTGTAGAGACGACGAGCCAGCACTGGCAATTTAAAAATTAGTTTCAGCCAGCCAAAGTGGCTAGTGGGAGCGGCTGCCTAACCCACCACAACCGAAATCTACCTGCATTTGGTGGGTTGGTGGGTGTTAAAAGCCCTGGTCACCAACCTTTTTAGTCGAAGATCCCTAACCTCAGCACCGGTGTTTCTGCTCTGTGTTTGGTACTGTATGTTTGAAGATGAAGCTCTGTCCACCGGTGCTCAAGTTTTGACTTTTTTTGAGCATTATTGAAAATCTTTGGTCATTTTTGAGTGAGATACTAATGTTCTTGAAACTCTTTGATCATTTGTGAGCGAGACGCTAACGTTATTCTTCCCTGCTGAAAAAAACAGCATATGCTGGTAAGGTATGTTTTGATGCTGGTATTGCGGTTTTCAATGCTGGCCTTGTTGGTTTAAATGCTGGTTTTGCTAGTCTCAATGGTGGTCTTGCTGGTCTTAATGCTGGTCAGGACCAGCACTGAAACCAGCAAGACCAGCAAAACCAGCATTGAAACCAGCAAGAATCTCTTTGGTCATTTTGTGGCAGATGCTAACATTATTGAAACTCTGATTAATTTTGAGTGAGATGCTTTTGAGTATAATTTAAACTCTTTTGTAATTTTTAAATGCAAGATGTTAATGTTACTGAAACATTTTGGTCATTTTTGAGCAAGATGCTAATGTTATTGAAACTCTTAGGTCATTTTTGAGTGAGATGCTAACGTTACTGAAACGTTTTGGTCATTTTTGAGTAAGATGCTAACGTTATTGAAACTCTGGTCATTTTTGAGCGAGATGCTAATGTTATTAAAACTCCGGGCATTTTTGAGCAAGATGCTAATGTTATTGAAACTTGGTCATTTTTGAGCGAGATGCTAATGTTATTGAAACTGGGCATTTTTGAGCGAGATGCTAATGTTATTGAAACTTGGTCATTTTTGAGCGAGATGCTAATGTTATTGAAACTGGGCATTTTTGAGCAAGATGCTAATGTTATTGAAACTTGGTCATTTTTGAGCGAGATGCTAATGTTATTGAAACTGGGCATTTTTGAGCAAGATGCTAATGTTATTGAAACTTGGTCATTTTTGAGCGAGATGCTAATGTTATTGAAACTGGGCATTTTTGAGCAAGATGCTAATGTTATTGAAACTTGGTCATTTTTGAACGAAATGCTAACGTTATTGAAACTCTGGGCATTTTTGAGCAAGATGCCAACGTTATTGAAACTTGGTCATTTTTGAACGAAATGCTAATGATATTGAAACTGGTCATTTTTGAGTATTATTAAATCTCTTTGATAATTTTTGTGCAAGATGCTAACGTTATTGGAAAAATGTCATAAATAACAATATTACAGTAAAAAGTCTCATACAGTATATTTCTTATTACACCCAAAAAATGAGATTGCTGCTTGTTCAAACTACTTATTTTAAATGAGTTGAAACAACACAATTGAGTTTTTTTGGGGCCAACTGGGGTCTATTTTTTTTTAATCCACTTAAATTTTAGGTAACTTAATCGATTTGTGTTGGGACAATGTGAATGAATTGTGTGGAACCCTTTTTCACAGTGAATGGAGGTCTTCTTAAGCTTCTACGATTTATGTCACTATTCACTGAAAGTCTGGAGTCCCTCGTTGCTTTCATTATAAAAACAACAATGACAAAATGGATTCTTGCATTTAGTCATTTAGCAGACGCTTGTGTCCAAAGCGACTTACAACTGAAGAGGCATTCAGCAATTCAACAAGAAGAGGCAGTACACTCAAGAAGTGCTAACTATACAGGATACCGTATACCTTACCTATAAAGGAACCGTTAGTGCTCAGAGAGTTAAGTGCTAGAGTAAGGGTGTGTGTGTTTTGTTTTTTTGTTTTTAGATAGAGAGAAGGAGTGTTTCTACAGGTGGTTTGTCAAGCCCACTCACCTATGTGAACCACACTTCATTAAATTTTTACTTTAAGATATGGGGTGATTGTAAGAACATGTTTGGTATGGCTGCACAATATATCATTTCAGCATCAATATTGCAATGTGCGCATCTAGTCACATCGCAAGATGTTGTGTGAATTGCAGCTGACCAGGAGCTACAGGATTGTATTTAATTACTGTATTTCTAAAGATTTTATACGATTTATGCAAAAAAAAACCTTGCGTAGAATTTTTGTCTTGTTTATAGTCCAAATATCTACATTTCAAAGCGAAAACAAAATTATTTTGTTTACCCCAATGCAGATAATTTTGCTTGTTTTAAGGCAAAACTCTTAATTCTGAAAATAAGTGAAAACAATATTTTTACTTGATCTACATTTTTTTTAAACACTTAAAACAAGACAAAGAAAAGTATGAATAGCATTTTTGCATTGTGATTATTCCATTTGTGTCCCTGAATACTGTTAGACCTCCCAGAATACCATCAAATAGAGCTATTCAAACCATCTTCTGAGACTCTTCATATCGCAATATTTATCTCAGAAAAAAAAAATCGCAATGTCATTTTTTTCCAATATCGTGCAGGCCTAGTGTCTGGTGCAAAACTGGTGTAAGTGTCGGTTAAAGTGTCAAAGAGATGAAAGGGAGAGTGTGTTTTCTACAGGTGATTTGTCAAGCCCACTCACTTGTGTGAGGCACATTTAGAATCCTTGTGTGTACTGAGGAAGAAAGAAAATCACACAGGCAAATGTGTTTGAAGAGGAATGAATAAAAACCTTTAATTTTAAGTTGAACTTCTCTTTTAAACCACTGATGCGTGGTGACAGGACATTTGATGCATATTCAGATAAACTCCAATAATCTTAATTGAGCAAAGATCTAACAGAGATAGGATTGTGAAATGTTAAAGATGATCTCACGGTTGAGACGACTGAAATTACCTCGACGCTGCAATCTTGTTAAGCTGATTATAATCTTTCAATCCTAAGCATTTAAACACAGTTTTTATTCTTGAATATGAATTGTATGAAATATTTCAATGAGAAAGTAGCAGTTCAGCCTGTTTTTTTTTTGTTCAGAACTGTTTACAAAGGAAAACTAAATTCTTAAATATACATTAATTAATGTAAATATATACAGTACAGTTGAGGGCAAAGTTATTAACTCTCCTTGTGCGATATTTATTCTTTTTCAATTATGTCTCAAGTAATTATTTTCACAGCCTTTAAGATAATATTTAAGTCTTATTTGTTTTATTTTGTTTTAATTTGCCAGTTTTAATAAAAAAAAAAAAAAAAAAAAAAAAATATTTAAAGTCAATATTATTAGCCCAAATAATAGGGCTGGGTGATTTGGCCTAAAATCTAAATCTTGATTAATTGAATATTTTAACTCTATTACGATTAATGAACAATCATTTTATTTTTTATTTATTTATTTTTTCAAGTTTTGTCCAGTAAATATGCTCACATATTACAAGCAGTGGCGGCTGGTCAATAGAGGGTGCTGGGGCGCCGCCCCCTTCAAGTTAGACCCCTTTAATATGTTAATGTTTATTATCACAAATATTAACTAAATAAATTGATTTAATTATAACATTCTAACATTTATTGTAGTCATACTAACATTTATTGAAAAAAAATGTATGAACAATATTTTTTCATGTGTGCGGGGCGCCGGACTAATGAGTGTATGTAGGTACACGAACTTTTGCAATGCATGTGATATGACGATAAGCTCTAATTGGCCGGTTTTAAATTGTCCTTAGGGCGCAGCGCTCTGCGCCCCGAACCCTCCCATTTTTGTTGTTAGAACGAATCATATTTGTTTTTATATGATTGGCCTTATGTGATTGGACCATTCTCACCAAAGAGCTTAGAATGCAATTTCTCGAGATGAAGGAAAATTCTGTTGTATCTTTGCAAAGATATCCATTCACAAGGCGTTTGTATGAAGAAAAAAAAAAATCAAGGAGCTTGGACCAGATCGACCTTCCTTGCAAATTCACCAGTAGTCAAGTGATGGCGAGCACGCGTATATTCGGGACTTTTCCAGCACTTGTTATGACAAACGGAGTTGGCTGGCAGGTTGTGATGTAAGTCATGCCTTTTACTATTTCCGTGTTTGCTGTTTCAAACAGCATGAAGCAAGAGAGGCTGAATGCATTGGCCATGCTGTCAATAGAGAAGAGACTGGTGACTGAGATGACTGACTTTAACCAAAAGGTTATTGAGAAATTTTCAAGCCAGAAAAAAAGGAGAGCAAAATTTATTTTCAAGTAGTGCTACTGGCCAGTGATTAGGCAACATTTGTGTGTGTGTGTGTGTGTTTACTGATTATCTGGATTACTTCATTACTGATAATAAACCCAAATTGAACTAAAATGAACTGATTTGTGATGCATTTATTGTATGCTTTAGTCATATTTTAGTTTTTTGATACATCACCTGAAAAATGGCTTTTACACTCTTACTTTACCAACAGTTAGATTTTTTTTTTTGGTGTTTGCGCCCCCCCCCCAACATTTTTTAACACCAGCCGTCACTGATTACAAGTCAGAGATTTTTGAATGAAGCATTACTTGATTTTAAAATAATTGAAGGAAACACTATCTACTATTGATGATTATTTATTAAACATCCACGCTGAATAACTAAAATTAAAGCACACATTGCCTAAAACCAACAGTCACTTTTTTGTTTCCAAAAGTGCAAGTTATTGATTTTCACTTTTTTATAAGTGCAAAAATCAATAACTTGCACTTTTGGAAACAAAATAAATAATTTTCAGTGCTTTTCATATTAAAAGTAGAAAATAAGCAGCATCTCTACTAAATAAAATGCATTTCTTGTATCTTCTGTAAACAAATATTTTAATGTAAACAATAATTTGAATGTAATGGTAAATATGCTGTCTCAAGGCATCTCTGGCGCAGCTTACAATCATCGTCAATTTAGTGCAAAGTAAGGTTCAAGAATGAGTCCATCGTCCTACTTGACCAGGGATCATGTGGCTGCAAAGTGGCAGCAGAAGAATAAATCAACCTCAGACTTTAAAGGCTGATTTTTTTTACATCTGCATCGTGTGATCGCCGTGACCCACAGCGCATCCCTTGTGCATAACCATGCATTGACAAACTTCATTGTGCTGTTTGTGTTGCTCTGCAATAACACTTCCGAAACGCTGGCTGGCAGCGGGTTTGTTTTTTGTAAATGCTACCTTAATGTACAAGAAGCTAAAACTCACTCATTTAGAGGCAGGAACAGGCGGACGTGCAACAGCGTTAATCATAAGGTAAACACAAAACAGCTCCTCCACGGGCAGGGTTCATACGGTCATGGAAAACCTGGAAAAGTCATGGAAGTTTGACATGGCATTTTCCAGGCCTGGAAAAGTTTTGGAAAATCAAAAAGACTTATGAAAAAGTCATGGATGCAGATATCTGTATACTTGAATATGGGTTAGTTGTCTTTACTTCTTTTCTGTCCTTGGCCAATCACATACTACTCTCACATCATTAGTGCGGTGTAAGCATTATCTAAGTCAATTTTACATAGATATAAACATAAATATAAATTGGGCGTCACGGTGTTGCAGTGGGTAGCACAATCGTCTCACAGCAAGAAGGTCGCTGGTTCAAGCCTAGGCTGGGTCAGTTGGCATTTCTGTGTGAAGTTTGCATGTTCTCCCCGTGTTGGTGTGGGTTTCCTCCGGGTGCTCTAGTTTCCCCCACAGCCTAAACAAGTGGTACAGGTGAATTGAGTAAGTTAACATTGTCCGAATTGTATGAGTGTGTGTGAATGAGTGTGTATGGATGTTTCCCAGTGATGGGTTGCAGCATCTGCTGCATCTGCTACGTAAAACATATGCTGGATAAGTTGGCGGTTCATTCTGCTTTGGCGACCCCTGATTAATAAAGGGATTAAGCCGAAAACTAAATGAATGAATGAATAAATATAAATTGAAACTAAATAGATTGATGTGTGTTGTATGATATGCTGTAATAAATTTTAAAATATATTGTTATTTACCACACATATGTAGACATTGCATGAAACATTAGGTCATGAAAATTTACTTGAAAGTCTTGAAAAAATCATAGAAAAGTCATGGAACTTTAGTAGTTAAAATGTGCGTGAACCCTGACGGGACTCCACACTTGTAAACACTCGCTCCAACCGGCTCTCTGCTGTCCTGCACTCTCCGCCCACGTGTGTCAACGCCAGCAAACCGACCAATCACAGAGCTTGCGCAATGCATCTTCGCAATGTGTAGTTACATTTTTGAAAGGTGCATGGGTATGCGAAGGCTGCGCTGGACCATATGCATGCTCTGGATATAAATCAGCCTTAACAGAGCGGGGTCACATGACTCCACACACAGTAGGGAAAATAATCGATAAAATCGACCTGGGAAAATTAGATCGATTATACGTTCTTAATGTCGATTTCAAATATTTTTCGATTAATCGCCCACCCTACCCGCTATAGAACAAACAATTGTTATTGTTTACTGTTATCATGGCAAAGATAAAATAAATCAGTTATTAGAAATGAGTTATTAAAACTATTATCTTTAGAAATGTGTTGAAGTCTTCTCACGTCGACTATTTTATTCTGCATATTGAAACATCTTTATTCATTGAACAGTTTTTGGTTGTTTTGATAAATTAGGTCATGGAAATCAGGCTGGATGCTTGATTGCTGCGTGTTTGAAGATGAAATGAAATCAAGTATCATTGCTTTTAACAGGTCATTTTACTCTCTGGCCCTCCGTTACTCTGCATTTTCTTAAAAAGCTCCCTGGGCCGTGTAAATTGGAGCATTCCTGCGTTAACTGAAATATTAAAGCAACTCTGAGAAAATTGCACCACCAAAAAAATTGTCCGAGCTCTTCAGAGTGCTGTAATTTTTTAGTAAATGCGACTGCTGTTGTGTTGAGAGATCTCATATCAGAAATGCTTTGTTAATTTGGGGCTCGTTGAAGTCATGGCAAATTTCAGTTTAACTTGTTGCAAAATGAAGTTCCCCGCTGAAAGGATGTATGAAAATGTTTTGGTCATAATCAAGAAATTGCTTGTCTCTTGTCGTTGTTTTAGGATGCTGGATAAAGAGATGAAAGAGAGACAAAAGGAGAAACTTTAGGATTTGGGTGTGTGTTTAAATAGACAAATACAGATACTGTAATATTATGCAGAAGTTTAGGGATAGGGTTCTTAAACGCAGCTAATTGTGTATTAAATGAGAAAAAAATGTTAGGAAAGCAATTGAATTCTTGTCATTTTAGATCAGTGCATTAAAAGTAACACCTCTGTTTTTAATATTAATAAAACCAATACATCCAAAATGCAAAATTCATTTGCGATTCTTCACTAAATAATTGTTGTAGCTTTAAACAATAGATGTTTATGTAAACTATACAGTGAGGAAATTATATTTAGTAACTCGATAAAAGGTATGCATATTAGGCTATTCATTTTAATAGGCTAAATAATTTTTCTTTATCGTATGCTATTCATTATATCATTCGTAATTATCTTTTAGGGGTTGGCAGAGGTGTTGCTAAACATAAAACTCTGCAGAGGAACAGCCAACCACCAATTACTCTTACATAGGTAAATATACAAAATAATGCACTAAATAATAATAATATAATAATAATAATAATAATAATAATAATAATAATAATAATAATACATTATTATTATACAATTATTAACCTAAATAAATAATATAAATCAATCCTAAATGTTACTAAATGTAACTGAAATGTAACTCTAAAGACCCAACTAGTGTAATATGCCAAAGCTATCTCACGCCAATTTGCAACTTTAGAGAATTTAGAGGCTAATTAGTATGAATTTGTAGGATCTCGTTTGTACGATTGGTCCCACTTTATATTAAGTGTCGCTTATACCTGTGAACTTACATGGTAATTAGATGTGTAAGTAGTATGTAACTACAGTGTATGTACACACTGGTACAGAGTATTTACTTGTGTATACTGGTGTAACTACACTCATGTAACAACCAACTGAATAGTATGTGTAAGTACAAATGTGTAACAGGACATTGGTAACAACACTAGGAAAGTACACATCTGTAACAAGAATTATGTAAGTGCATTGTGTAACAACAATATGTACTTGCAGATGTTTTCCCACTTCCACACCTGTTTGCAGATCATGTACTTGTGAACACTGTATGGCAGAACTAATGCTGCATTAGAAGGTTTCACCTTGTGATACAAGTGTACTTGCATGGTAAATCCACAGGATCCACTCAATATAAAGTGTAAAATGGTCACAAATTACTGTTCATACATTCATTCATTTTCTTTTCGGCTTAGATGGGTTGCAGCTGGAAGGGCATTCACTGTGTAAAACATATGCTGGATAAGTTGGCGGTTCATTCCGCTGTGGCGACCCCAGATTAATAAAGGGACTAAGCCGAAACGAAAATGAATTTTATTTTAAACTTTATATTGTGGACCGTTCCTGTGGAGTTACCATGTAACTACACTGTTATTAAAGTGTTGCATAGAAGATATTTCTACAAGTTACACAGTAATTTGTGACCATTTTACACTTTATATTAAGTGGACAGTTCCTGTGGAGTTACCATGTAAGTACACTGGTATCACAAGGTGAAACCTTCTAATGCAGCATTAGTTCTGCCATACAGTGTTCACAAGTACATGATCTGCAAACAGGTGTGGAAGTGGGAAAACATCTGCAAGTACATATTGTTGTTACACAATGCACTTACATAATTCTTGTTACAGATGTGTACTTTCCTACTGTTGTTACCAATGTCCTGTTACACATTTGTACTTACACATACTATTCAGTTGGTTGTTACATGAGTGTAGTTACACCAGTAATACAAAAGTAAATACTATGTAAACGTGTGTACATACACTGTAGTTACATACTACTTACACATCTAATTACCATGTAAGTTCACAGGTATAAGCGACACTTAATATAAAGTGGGACCCACTTTAATTTTAATTTTAACAAAACAGCTGAAGCTAAACAAAGTTATGCCAACTGTGCGCTAGTTTAAGGTTACACGTTTGTACACAATACACACACAAAGTGGAATAAAGGCTGATTTTAACTATGGCTGAGGCTATTAACTAAGGGCCGTTTTTTCCGCACGCAAGTTCGTTATTTCCAATGGAGGCATATTGGCAGCAGCGACAAATACAATGTTTTCATTCATTCATTCATTTATTTATTTATTCATTGATTGTTCTGTCACTTATTTTCAGTGTAAAATTATTACAAATGGAAAAAACTTTTTTCATCTATTTTTAAGTTCAAAGAGAAATGGACTATTGTTTGTTTTATTATTATTTTGTGCTGTGTTATTTGGTTACTGAGCAGCAATAAATAACACTTTCAAATATAAGGAGTTTTCATGTGATTTTCTAAACTAGTAGTGTTTTTGATTTAATGAATGCATAATAATCGTGAAAACTGTGAAACCATGATTATTCCTCAGTTTATTATCGTACAACCAAAATCTATAATCGTTGCATCCTCCTTTTAAAAATTGTACATTTTCATATGAATTAGCCACTAAACTGACCAGCTCTAGCGCTTCATATGGTAAAGTCTAGATCGGATACGCGGCCGTCCAGAAGTGCGATATGCACATTAATATAGCGCCATTTTTTATGACACTGTATAATAATAATTAATATTTTTACAGTTCTGTGACAGTTGGGTTTAGGGTTGGGGTGGGGGTAGGCATTAAAAAATACAATTTATTGGGTAATTTAATAGATGACATAAATAATACTCGGTGCAACTACTGTTTTTACAGTACTTTTTACTGTACTTACAACCATACCATACTTTTACAACCATATCCGATCTAGCAACAACCGCTTCATATCGCCTCTGGGCATCTTCTTCAATGTACGCTGGCATTGACAGTTTGTGCTCCAAGTGTTGTTTACTGTAACTTCAGCAGCTCCATGCATGTAAACAAAAGTGCTAATCTGATTGGTGGAGAAGGTTTTGACGCAGCGTGTCAAAACCAAAAAAACGAGCATGAGGCGTTTCTTAAAAAATGACTCTTTTATACCTGTCGTTTTGCGCGTTAGTGTGCACGATCACATTGGCGCCCTTTATTTAATCACGAGGCGTTAAACGGCAACGGAAAACGTAAGCAAAAAGCGCCCCAGTGTGCACGGGCCTCAAGACATATATGAAGTCATTTGTAATTCAAACCTTTTACTGAGGGCTGTAAAAATATCTGTTAGTTTACTGTTTCCGTATTTTGTGTCAAAATACTGAAGTGTTTTTCGTTTATTTTACGGTTTCATTTGCATTATGGGAGCTTGATCTCTGCTGTCGACTTTTGATGTTGAAAATTCAACTCTACAGTTTAACAAAGTGACTTTTATTGACATTTTAGCAGTTTAAAATAATATAATAAATAAGAAATAGAGAAATTAGTCTGTTAAATAACAGAGAAAGTACTGGCAGCTTTTGTACCTTAATCTACAACATCCACTCAGACAAAATACCACTTTATACTATTAAAACTGTGAATAAGTCACTTTTTTGAGCTTTCAAAGTTTCAAAATTGTTGGAAGAAAGATCAGGGTTTTGAACGCAATTCAAAAGCATAAATAAAACACAAACTGCTAATTTATGTATATATTTTTTTTACAGTGCAAATAGATTTTTACTGCTGCATGTGTGCCAGTCAATGAGGGCTAGTAACGCACTTGGTGTGTGTATCCCTTATTTTCATATCCCAATTCTGACAAGTATGCTAATCTCCATCTAAACATACCCAGTGACATTCATAACTGAATCCTCTTCGAACTAACTATAACAAATCCAGCCTTATGTGGAACTGAATCTGCCTGAATTTCATACTGATTGTTTATTGCCCCCTTTCTTTGCATGTAAAGCTCTTTTGACACTGTTTGCATTGTATAAAGCACAACAGAAATAAAAATGACTCAACTGACTTGACATGACACTTTTTGCATTAATCTGCATTGGTAAAAACATCGGCGTTTCGACAACCCTGCTCTCTCCTGTGATTAAGACGTCTCCAGCACGCTCTGGTTATACATTTGTTGTATTTGCATCTCCCCCTGGGGATTCACGCACAGCAGGGGTCCTAACATGTCATCTCACGCAAGCCATTGAGCCTAATGCGTGAGACGGAGCTCCTCGCGCGGGCCATCGCTCAGGAACGCTCGCTGCACTGTTTAAGGCCCATTAGGGACTGTGCTTTAGCATAAACACCATCTGAATGGATAGGAAACTACAGCGAATTCCAGGCAAGCATCCAAGTGCCAAGCTCTTTACGGGGCAGTGTTGCATCGGTTTGCAGATGGTGACACGGTGTCGCTTGTTGGTGGGATTCAGTGCATGGAATTTAAAAATTACCATTGAAGAGATTAAGATGCAATGTGAATGCATTTAAATAATTATTCTTTTTAAAGTTAGAGTCTGGTTTATTTTCATTATTTTGTTATGCCTATAAACATACTTTTTCACTTACACTTTTTTTTGGGTGTGCAGCTAAGGTCAAATTAATTTAGGCAATGAAATCACAGCACATTTTTGCAAGAGTCAACAATTCCTCATTTTTTTTTGTCTGTCATTTTGAGCGTTGACAGAGTATTCATATATTAAAAGGTAAAGGCTTTTTCCCTTGTCTGTCATTTTGAGCATTGACCATTTGGAATTTTTGTTGTAAAATTCTACATTTCAACTCATTGTGTATTGTTGAGAATTTTCTTAAAGCAACCTGTTGAGTTTTAATTTAGTGCAAACTAGTGGTCAAAAGATAGAATAAAAGTAATCAAATAATCTTAGAATCAAAAGGGAAAAAATCAAGAAAGTAGTCAAAAATGTAACAATTTACAATAATTTTTTTTTTTCAAAATTTAATTTGATAACCTTGAGGGCCCTATTTTAACGATCTAGGCGCAAAGTCCAAAGCGCACGGCACAAAGCATTAAGGGCGTGTCGGAATCCACTTTGGCTATTTTAAGGATGGAAAATTCCGCTTTACGCCGCGGCGCATGGTCTAACAGGGTTGAGCTTATTCTCTTAATGAGTTATAGGTGTGTTTTGAGAATAAACCAATCAGAGTCTCATCTCCCATTTCTTTTAAGAGTCGCGCCACAGTGCATTTGCTATTTACATGGCGGACTTTGTAAGTGAAAAAACTGAACGCTTCACTAGCGAGAAAACAGTTAAACAGAGCATCTGCAACGTGAGAATGAGAGATGAGCCTCCTCATTCTTTACTTTCACTTTCACTCTCTTCAGTGGATAAGGAAACATGTTGTACGCACAAACATCCATTAGCCTACATAACTAATTTCGTTTGTTATGCGCAAAGATTTGTTTAAAAACTATTTCTAAATTCAGTTCTAATTTCCAGCACACAAATAAATGAACAATAATAATGAAGTGTGGTCAAAACTTCCACAAAGTTATGTCCAAACACACATGCTATGCCCCATATGGTCTAAAAGCTGACAGGTGAGCAAATCTAAGCTTGTTTTTAAAAAAATAAATATGCATATAATAAATAATACTGCTAATAATAATAACATTATACAAAAGCAATTTGTCATGAATAAACTGAAAAAGCCCCCCGAGATAAAGAAGGAATGAAGGCAGTAGTTTTTATATTTATGTAGGCTAGAAAGTAATAATTTTTGTAATATTTTAATCCTTTAATTCTTTTTTATTTGTAAAGATATTTGCGTATTGCTCTACATCCTGTGTGTATTAAGCAATGTTTAAGCGAGGCGCACAACTAATGCGCTCTGCGCTGGACTTTAGACCTCCTCTTAGCTGGTCATTAAACAGTCTATTCTAGTTTCTCAAAATAGCAATGCGCCTCTACACACCTCCTATGGGCGCACATTTGAGCGCAAATGCATTTGCTATTTAAACAGCGTGGTGCAAAACGTCAAAATGACTCTTGTGTCGAGCTGAAACTAGCAAACAGCAATTGCCGGGTGTATGATAGGGCCCTGAATCTCATCTCTTTCTTAAGCCCCTGATGTATTGTCAAAAGCCCCTGATCTTTTGGAATATGTTGCACTTAAATAAAAATAGGTTGTATAACATTTATTTTGTTATCTAAGTACTTAAAAGTACCACAAACATCACGCGTGTTCCACTTAACGCAGTGATTTTGTCGGGCAGCTGTTCAGTAGTACCTGTTTCTACCGGCAGGTGGGAGTGGCACTGTTGTCACATGGTGTTAAAAAAAATCCCGCCCCTGCATCATTCATTCATTATTTTGAGGAGCTGAAGCTGATGAGGTAATAATACAACTGTTTCGCGAAACTGAATAGTTCTAAATACTGATGAAGCTTAATATTTGTTTTCACAGTTTAAAATGTGTGTAGTTTTGGTGAAATAAAATAACTGTAATCAATAAAATGTGCGTCATGTAAATGCATGCGAATTAGTCAGAAAAACGTAAATTGTACTAGCTTTCTAGATATCATATAGATATCTAGACATATTTATCTAGATATGATATAGCCATTTGTTTACGTAATAGTTAAATCACAGTGAGTTTATGGATCTAGCATATTATTTTATAGCTATATTCTACTGTAACATGCTGTCAGTTAGCATCGAATTATAAATCGACTTTAATCTTATGAAAATACCTAAAATGGCTGGATGAACACATATAAACCATTTATTGTCGCAGTCATGTAAATAAAGCCTTTATACGTTTATTCAGATTCTATTTTCATTCATTCAACTACAGCAATGGCTGGATGCCTTCATCCATATCAGGGATTTCCTGGAATGTTCAACTACTTTTGGGAGGCATATATGGAATTTCTTCTCAAGTATGAATGAAACGGGCATTACATGCATTTAAAGTGCTACAATGCCCACATCAACCTATTTTGAGGAAAACTGAAAAAAATTTCCCTCTAAAGAAATTTGAAGTAAACAAATTTCTAGCATATAGATCTTTATTTATTTATTTTTACTATTTTTGATACAATTGTTATTATATCAAAAAGAGTAGCCTATTGAATATCAATATTTTGCAAGGAATTTAATTTTGAAATTCCAGTATTTTGACAACACTACACCTTAGATAATCACTCTGTCCAAATGAACAGTAGCTTTATATCACATTGGATAACAACTGACACTATAAAATAAATCATATTTTTAGATTTGAAGACATGAAGAAAATTACATTATTTTTAAAAACCAAACAGAAACTGCAAATCAGGAGGAAATAGGAGGCTCAAGAGGTATGATATGGCTCATAACAGACTAGTAAATGAGAAGTGGGTTAATTTATCAATGTTTTTTCTTTTTTGGTGTTATAAGCCACAAAGCTTTACAATTTATTGTTAAAAGACTGTCAACTCAAAAACCTTTTATTTATTATTAAATTATTTATAATCCTATTATTAAGATTAGAGTAGATCACCTTTTGAAAGTGAGGGTAGTTTAGATTTTAGCAGGGTGAATTAGAATGTTTTTTTTTTTTTTTTTTTGGGGGGGGGGGGGGGGGGGGGGGGGGGGGGGGGGGTACTTTGGGGCTAAGCCCCTTATCTCTTTTGACCCTAGCAACGCCCCTGGTCGAAAGTGCAGAGATCAACATGCCATAATGCAATTCCAACGCAATCTCACGCAATTCGTAAAATACTTGTGATTCACAATTTTTTTTTAAAAGTGTGGCAAAATTAACATTGCAAATTTTGGCATCACTTTATTTAGAAGGTTCCTTTAAAGCATTTTGTTGAATTTAAGTTACATTACATCTCCATGCCAACTAATTCTCATTAGATTATAAGTAGTTAGGTTGGTGTTAGAGTTAGTGTAAGTTGACATGTACTTGCAAAGTTTCTTATAGTCAGTTAAATGTCTGTTGAAGATGCAGTATCAGCAGATATTAAGCAGACAGTCTACTAATGTTCAAATGAGAATTGTTGGGCATGTACAGTAGTTGCAATGCAACTTTTAGTAAAGAAAATGTGCACTAGGGGCCATCAAAATAAAGTGTTAGGCCTACCTAAATTTTGACTTCACACAGACTTTATAAAAGTACAGTAAATACAGTGCACTTTGAGCTGATGTTGCTTTTATGAGCACATGCGCTACAGCTCACACTGAAGGGTAAGGACGGTGCTGATGGATGGCTTGACTCGGAGGTGCTCCGAGGAGAAACATTCCCGTTTCCTCTCCAAATGTCAGCAGCTTCAGAGACTGTCACCTGCACTGTCATTGATCGGCTAAGGCGGCCACTTCATCTCCTGTTTTATGGATGACCGAGCGAAAGATCGCGGCCTCTGCGCAACACACTATCCCCTGGATCTGTGCCTTCGCAACGCTAACCTGAGCCGGAGCCGCGGGGAAAGGGTTACAGCGAGTGCACGCTTGTTTTCAAGGGTGTTTAGGAGTGGATTTTCTCTGTTTGCATGCTCTCGCTTGTTCATTAATTCAGCCAGCATGTAATCTTATTAACTGAAGTGGCTCACAGTGAGGCGTTTCAGCCCGGCTGTGACATATCGTGACATTTTGAACCAGACGCGGACCGCCGTTTGGCATTTTCACATTTCCATAATAGCATAATCGGGCACTTCAGATCAGCTGAATGAATTCAGTCTTGTATGCAGAGCTCGAGAACTTTCTCCAGGCATCAAATGAGCGATCTAACCTGTCATAACAGCCTAAATAAGAGGCAAACCTTTGGTCCATCTGCGCCTCCAGAGAAGCGTCTTTTTTTTCTGGATGCCCATTGACAGGTAACATCTCCGAAGGCCCTGGTGCCCTCTTACTCTGCCAGTCAATCTGTCTGGTGTTTGCGCTCGCTTTTCGTCCCGTCACTCAAACGCCTGCTATATTTAACCTGTCAGAATACAGTCTAATATTTGGAATTTGTGCTTAAGTTTAACACGCTGCCACTCAAGTCTGTCAGCTGTTGACTTTACTTGGGATTAAAGTGGTTTGCTGGTTTTATCGCAGCGTGTGGTGGTTAAGCTGTTTTTCCCATGTCCCGCGTTCAACTTTGCAGGCCACTTGAGAGCTAATCGGCAAACTGCATGCATATGCATTTCAATTAAATGCTGTTTGCTGTTGTTATTTGAGCGCAAAGACAATGTCAGTGTTCATTTCGAAGTCCCGTTGCAGCACGTGTGAACCCTGCATGAATCTAGGTGTTCATAATGTTGGTCTGGGAAGTCCCAAGTCCAAGTTAATAATAAGAATGAGTAAATATTGTTTTATTGTTTGTTTATTTATACTTTGAAATTGCATTATGGGATGTTGATCTTTCCAGCAACTTTTGATTTTGAAACATTTGAAAACAAGACTTTTATTGACAATTTTAATAGCTTGAAGTGATATATTGTCTGGGTTGGTGTTGTAAATTATGGTACAAAAACCCAGTAATACACAACCTTGCACAATATATTGTTTCAGATTACTAAAATGTGAGTAAAAGATTAAAAAAAATAATCAAAAGAAAACAATATATAAAATTGTCAAAAACAATTTTATTATGACAATAAAAGAGAGAAGAGACATCAAGGTGCCACAATGCAATTGATAGTGATGTTTTATAAACAATTTCGGGAGGAGCATGTACAACAATTCTAATACATCACTGACAATCATTCTATTATCCAATCAGCATTAAACCAAACCCCCATAAATACCAAACTCGTCCTACCTTCATTATCTCACGACTTTAGCATCCCCCCCACCACCCCGACACCTCACCTCACTATCTATCTAGGGGGAGCGTTCTAGGGCCGGGCTGGACATTTCACACGGACCCCAACCTCTCTCACTTTCCCGACAAGGGGAATAACACCTGGACAGCACGCCAAATATGCTTTATTCTTTAAACATCAGTAAGTGTGAAACTGTAAATAAATGGCAAACACAGTGAAACTGTAAATTAACAGACATTTTTAATACTGTAGAGAACTATTGTTATTATATTGTTATCAAAATTTGTGAAATATAAAATAAATATTTACTTAAAAGCATAATAATAATAACAATAATAACTAGAATTGTACATTTCCTAAAGAAAATGTGAATGGGGTTTGCGTGGCAAATCGATGGGGTACAATGCATTTTAGTCGGTTGCTAGGGTGTTCTGAGTGGTTGCTAAGGTGTTGCTAGGGTGTCCTAAGTGGTTGCTAGGTGGTTGCTAAGGTGTTGCTAGGTGGTTGCTAGGGTATTCTGAGTGGTTGCTAAGGCGTTGCCAGGCTGTTGCTAGGGTGTCCTGAGTGGTCGCTAGGCACTTACTGAGGCATTACTAGGCCGTTGCTAGGCGGTTGCTTGGTGGTTGCTTGGCGGTTGCTAGGGTAATTTGGGTGGTTGCGAGGCAGTTGCTAGGGTACCCTAGGTTGTTACTAGGCAAGCCTCACATACATGCTTGGTTATTTGTTTATACTTAGTAAGCATTTCTAGCAAGTTACAGCACTTGGCTAGTCAATATTAGCATGTAGCTAGTCACTGCTAGCATGTGTAGCATACAGGAAGTTCCGTTTGCTAGCATGAGCCAAACGAGCCAATCCCCATGTCTCTACAATGTTCTGATGCTGAGATATAGCTGTTGATAAATGGTTGCTAGGGTACTCTGTTTTGTTACTACGGGCGTGGTTACAGAGTGAAGTTGGGTGTGGTTGGTTGCCTAAGTCAAATGAGCCAACCCCCAAGTCAATAGGACACTGCTATGCAAAGATATGCATGTAGGCCAGTTATAATGGCAGTCTATGGGATCAGTTTGGGGGCGTGGCTTGTGAGCTTCATTATCATATTGAGATGCTCATTGGTTGTCTGAGTCATATGAGCCAACCCCCATGTCTGTATGACACTGCTATGCAAAGATATGCATGAAAGCCTATTATAATGGCAGTCTATGAAATCGATTTGGGGGCGTGGCTTATGAGCTTCATTCGCATATTGAGATGCTCATTGGTTGCCCGAGTCAAATGAGCCAACCCCCAAGTCAATAGGACACTGCTATGCAAAGATATGCATGTAGGCCAGTTATAATGGCAGTCTATGGGATCAGTTTGGGGGCGTGGCTTGTGAGCTTCATTATCATATTTAGATGTTGATTGGTTGTGTGAGTCAAATGAGCCCACCCCCATGTCTCTATGACACTCCTATGTAATGTTATTGATGTGGGACATTTATAATGGAAGTCAATGAGATCAGCAATGGGACGTCCCAGCCCATGTTAAGTCAATGAGGCAGTTATTAAGGGTCCTTAAAAGGTTTGGGGGCGTGGCTTGAGAGCTTCATTATCATATTGAGATGCTGGTTGGTTGCCTGAGTCAAATAAGCCCACCCCCAAGTCTATATGACACTGCTATGTAATGTGATTGACATGTGACATTTATAATGGGAGTCAATGTAATGAATGGGAGTCAATGGGCCATGTTAAGTCAATGGGACCATTTTGGGACGTCCTAGCACCCCAGGGGTACAACTTATACCCCTTTTCGGGGTATGTTCCCACTTAGGCTGCAACCCCCTACAGATGTGGTGAATCCTATATTTCTATGAAATTCACACTCTGCGCAGTGATTCGTCAAAATTCGGCTCAATGTTAAGTGAATGGGAGATTTGGGATGATTTGGGTACCCCCTAGCTCCCCAGGGGTACAACATTTACCCTCTTTCGGGGTATGTACTTATGCGTGCTGTAACCCTTTCGAGATGTGGTGAATCCCATATTTGTACGAAATTCAGTCTTGGCGCTATGACGATTTCCGGGAATAGTTGTTACTGTGCAGGGCTGTGTTCTAGAAAATGAATGGGAGTCAATGGGGCCATGTTAAGTCAATGGGAAACTTTGGGACGTCCTAGAGCCCCAGGGGTGCAACATTTACCCCCTTGTGTGATATGTTCTTACTCAGGCAGCAACCCTCTCGAGATGTTGTGAATCCCATATTTGTAGGAAATTCACTGTTGGGGCTATGATGTGTCAAAGTTTGTTCCCATGTTATGTCAATGGGATTTTGGGAGGGGTTTTTTGGCCCCTGCGGGGCCAAAAAACCCCCGACCCCTTATAAAAGTCATAGCACACCATTCCCGATAAAACCGGACGATTTGACCCCACTTTCAAGGGTCTGGGGCAAAAACTGCGGGACTAGTTACGCGCCGAAATTTTGTACGGAAGAAAAAAAACAATAATCATAAGAAAAGTGAACAGTAAGAATGGACTTTGCCTATGGCAAACCCCATTAATAATACTATTTTCTACTACTATTTTTATTTTTTAGGGGCAAAGCAAGTTTATTTATATAGCACAATTCAAACAAAATGGTAATTCAAAGTGCTTAGCACAAAAAATATGAACAAGAATCATAAAATGACAACATTCATTCATTCAATCATTTTCTTTTTAGCTTAGCCCCTTTATTAATCCGGGGTCGCCACAGCAGAATGAACCGCCAACCTATCCAGCACGTGTTTTACACAGCGCATGCCCTTCCAGCTGCAACCCATCTCTGGGAAACACACTCATACACACTCATTCACACTCATACACTACGGACAATTTAGCCTACCCAATTCACCTGTACCGCATGTCTTTGAACTGTGGGGGAAACCGGAGCACCCAGTGGAAACCCACGCGAACGCAGGGAGAACATGCAAACTCCAAACAGAAACGCCAACTGACCCAGCCAAGGCTCGAACCAGCGACCTTCTTGCTGTGAGGCGACATCACTACCTACTGCGCCACTGCGTCGCCAAAATGACAACAAAATAAGTAAAAGAAGTAAATACAACACACTAAAATGTATTAAAAACTATTTTAAAAGAGAATAAAAAGAACAGTAATGGCAGTATTATATGGATTTGTCAGATTAAGAACAATATTTATCAATAATTAACATATAATAACATTACTAATGTTTCTAAAACTTTTATATAATGATTCATTCATTCATTTTCTTTTAGGCTTAGTCCCTTTATTCATTAGGGGTTGCCACAACGGAATGAACCGCCAACTTATCCAGCATATGTTTTGCACAGCGGATACCCTTCCAGCTGCAACCCAGTGCTTGGAAACATCCACACACACTCATTCACACATAAACACTACGGACAATTTAGCCTACCCAATTCACCTACAGCACATGTCTTTGGATTGTGGGGGAAACCGGAGCACCCGGAGGAAACCCACACGAACATGGGGAGAACATGCAAACTCCACACAGAAATGCCAACTCGAACCAGCAACCTTCTTGCTGTGAGGTGACAGTACTAACCACTGAGCCACCCTATATAATAATTATATTTCATTACTTTTGTGTCTTTTATTTTAGCAGTTATTGGAGTGTACAGATTTCCTGTTCTTCATCTGCTTCGGAGCTGCTGCCGTAATTATTACAGGTCGTTTTCACAGCTGCAGAAAAAGGGAAATTGAAACGAATGCCCTTTTCTACAAAAATATATAATTATGTGTATGAAGATTAATCTCAGTGGTATTCCAACAAATGAGATTTAGTTAGTTTTATTTATATGCAAAGCAGAAATTAAAATGTCATGTGTATGATTGCTGGTCGGCCCGCCAAAATGCACTTTCATTAATTCATTAAAAAAAGAAAACACTAAACCCCTGTATTATTGTGCAGTCTATTGCGAAACGCAGTCTACCATACAAGGCACACTGTTTAATAATTTTGGGACTCTTCATTTTTCATTATATAACAGAAAATATGCCGTTCATCATGGATGGTATGAGTTGTATTACCTGTCCTGTAGCGTGACCGAAGGCTTGGGTGTGAAAAATCGTCCGAATGAGGCAAAAAAAAGCTCCTCCAAAACACAGTGAAAAGATGGGTCTGTAATGGGCCTGAGGAAAGCAGATCCCGAAGAGACTGAAATTCCCGTAACTCTTGTAAATCACCACTTGTGGGCTTTTACAGTGCTGAAAAAAATGCCTTTCTTGAAACAGGCTAGGAACTCACAAATTTAAAACAGGCCAAAAAATCTGCCAATAAGGTTACTTGAACTCTAAAACATATCTAGAATTCTATAAACTATCTGTATGTATTTATATAAGCAGTGTATATTAAGAAATTTTTGTAAAAAAAAAATAAGATTATTTTATATAAGATATAATTATAAATATTACCTCTGGTATGATAAAAGTAGATACAAATGCTGAAATTAGATTAGATTGGATTCAACACATATTACACATGTACAAGTACAGGGCAATGAAATGCAGTTTAGGTCTAACCAGGAGTGCAATAGCAGCAAGTGCAGGATACAGGTATAAGTTATAAAGTGCAGTTATAGAAAAACTATGGTGATATTTACAAATGGATGTACTGTCAACATTATATACAGGTTGTATTAGCTATGAACAGAGATTTACAATAGATAGATATATGTACAGGTTGCTATTAATAATCAGAACTGTGCAGATAGATAAACAATTACAAATGTATATGTACAGTGGGTGTGTACATAATTACAAATGTACATGTGCATTGGGGGTGTACATAATTACAAATGTACAAGTGCAGTGGGTATGTACAGTTCAAATAAATGAATCAGTGCAATGTAGTGCAATGAATATGTGCAAATGTTAAATAGTGCAGTGATTATGAGGAGTATGAGTTATGAGGAGAGTGGGGGTGTATCAGGGGGGCGAAAGAGTCAGTGGGGGCCAGAGTTCAAAAGGGAGACAGCTCTGGGGGAAAAAGCTGTTCCTTAGTCTGCTGGTTTTTGTCCGGGGGAGCCTGAAGCGCCTGCCGGAAGGCAGGAGAGAAAACAGTATGTGAGCAGGGTGAGAGGAATCCTTAAGAATACTGCGTGCTCGGCATAGACAGTGTTTTCTCTGGATGTCCTCTATGGTTGGCAGTGTGGTCCCTGTGATGCGTTGGGCAATTTTCACCACCTGCTGCAGTGCCTTGCGCTCAGCAACAGAGCAGCTTCCATACCAGACTGTGACACAGTTGGTCAGGATGCTTTCTATTGTGCAGCGGTAGAAGTTCACCAAGACGGCTGATGACAGCTGGTTCTTCTTAAGTTGCCTTAAGAAAAATAGGCGCTGATGAGCCTTCTTGTTGGTGGTCCAGGAAAGGTTCTTTGAGATGTGGGTCCCCAGGAACTTAAAGGATGAGACAGGCTCAACGGCCATCCCATTGATGTGGATGGGATCATGTGAGCCTGTTCGTCCCTTCCTAAAGTCCACAATGAACTCCTTGGTCTTGTTGGTGTTAAGGAGCAGATTATTGTCGGTGCACCAAGTGGCCAGATGCTGTATCCCTGAGGCCTACAGTCGATGGTGAAAAGGGAGTAGAGGAAGGGGCTCATACAGAAATGTGCTGTATTTAGGTTTTTGACTCTTTGAACACATAAAAAAACTAAATATATCTGCAGATATGTTAGGAAACATGTGAACATATTTGTTTACCTTTTGAAAATGTGCATTCCACATAAAAATGTCTTTGTTTTGGTCTCTATAACCAACCCACTGCCCATTTACCCAATTATATTTTAGCACTCCTTTTAAGTCTGTGTATATGATAACAATGTGTATATATTAGTTATCGTTGAATATATTGTCAACCGTAATAGAATCGTTTAAATTCGGTGTATATTTCTACATGTAAATAAGTGGGCGTGGCTAACTTACCTGAGACTGAGCGAATCGCTGACTGGAGCATTCATAGTAAGATCAGGTCAGCAATCTGAGATTTAGAAATGGATTAAAGGATTTGGATTACAGACTCCAAACTGCGAATTTGAGTACAGAATACCTCAGTGTACAATATCCCTAGTATGTTTAATAGTCACTTGTGTAGCACTACAGCCTAATGTCCTAATGTCTGTCTGTGTGTGTGTGTGTGTGTGTGCGTGTGTGCGTGTGTGCGTGTGTGCGTGTGTGCGTGTGTGCGTGTGTGCGTGCGTGCGTGCGTGCGTGCGTGCGTGCGTGCGTGTGTGACTGACTGAAATTCTCATAACTCTTGTAAATCACCACTTGTGTGCTTTTACACAGCAAAAAAAAAAAAAAAAAAGCCTTTCTTGAAACAGGCTAGACCAGAGATGGACAAACTTGATCCTGGAGGGCTGGTGTCCCTGCAGACTTTTGCTCCAACCCTAATCAAACACACCTGCCTGCAGCTTTCTAGTGATCTTGAAGACACTGATTAGTGTGTTCAGGTGTGTTTGACTAGGGTTGGAGCAAAAGTCTGCAGGGACACCGGCCCTCCAGGATCAAGTTTGTCCATCCCTGGGCTAGACACTCATAAATTTAAAACAGCCAAAAAAAAATCTACCAAGTAAGCAAAGTGAATTTTAAAACATCTATTTTTTTTCTTTTTATATGCATTGTATATTAAGCAATTTTTGTAAAAATCGCATTCAAATTAGAATATTTTATATAAGATATAATCATAAAAATTGCTGCTGGTACACTCTCAGAAATAAAGGTACGCGAGCTGTCACTGGGGTGGTACCTTTTCAAAAGGTACACATTTGTACCTGAAGGGTCCATATTGGTACCTCAAGTATATAATAGTATCTTAAAGGGCCACAAAACCCCCTGTCTCAGCAGGGTGTTTTCACACCTCTAGTTTGAAAAAAGTCAGGAAAGTGGGCGTGTCCAGCTCTGGGAGTGTGGGAGTGTCGGGGGAGGGAAAGAGGGAAGGACTTGCAAAGAAGGGTGTTTCCATTTGGGCACGCGCTGAGTTTCACAGGCAAAACAAACACACAGACGCAGTATGTTTGATACCGCACGGCGAATGGGAGAAAAAAAATCCTCCGCATTTCTCTGTAACTTATGTACTCGGTAGGTAGCGTCAGAAAGCCGTGTGTGTATAGACTATCCTGTTACAAAATGCGGCGAAAATCCTGCACGACGGGAATAGTTTGTGCTAACATGTTTACACTCGGAGAGCAGCATTTACAGCGGATCTTTCAGTCTATAATATTGTACTGTAATATTGCAGAGATATTAACATACTGTAAACTGAGTAACTAAATCATTTTGACTGAGGTATGTCTTTAAAAACTGAAAGAGCTCTGCTGACGATACAAACTAACTTTGCAATCTGGGTTAAACAAAGGGCATTGATCACACACACTTACCAAATCTGTAGACAGACAATCAAACTGGAGCTGTGTCTTTTTTTTTTAAAAAGGAGACGAGCGGCAAATCCGGATTTCATCATTTCCAGATGCGAAAAGCTCTCGGGTAAAAAATGTTCCTTACAAACGCGTTTCTGTCGCGTTCACTGTAATCCACACGTGATTCCAGCAGCTCTCTCATAGAGGGAAAATGAAAACAAAACCTTCGTTGCAACACCGACGACCAGTGTCTCCAAATTCTAGTTCTTTCACTTGTTTTGGCAACACAACGTGGCGTCTCTCTGCCGTCTGAACACTGTAAACAGTCTCCGGAGCTATCATGCATATTAATGAAGTTTCGCGTCATACACAATAGAGCGCGCTGATTGGTTTGAAGCACGTCTTTGTCATGAATTAATGCCGCACACTCAGATACGTCACAATGTTCTCGAAAGGACAGACAGCCACTCTCCAGGCTGGATTTACACCTAAGTATCTCATTGGTGTGACGTAGCTTCAAAAATTCGTTTCAAACCGGAAGAACGAATTTGCTCAAAATAAGGCAAAAACAACCAATTTTCACTTTTTAGTGCAATATAAGTGTCCTAATAGTGTTTATAGCAGCGTGGGACACATATATGACTGTCAAAAGCTCAAAAAATGTCTTTTGGTGTTTCGTGACCCTTTAAAATTTTAAGAGGAACACTTTTGTACTTTTTAGGTACTAATATGTACCCTTGAGGTATTAATATGAACCTTTTAGGTACAAAATTGTACCTTTCGAAAAGGTACCACCCCAGTGACAGATCTTGTACCTTTATTTCAGAGATTGTATATATGATATACTTCGATATTTAAGTAAGTGGGCGTGGCTAATTCACCTGAGACTGAGGGAATCGGTGACTGGAGCGCTCATAGTAAGATCAGGTCAGCAATCTGAGGTTTAAATTTTGATGAAATATTTTAAATTACTCGACAACTCGAAACCTCGAATATAAGTACAGAATATCTCCGTGTACAATATTCCTCAGTAAGTTTAATAGTCACTTGTGTAGCGCTACAGCCTCTATAGGCTAACATTCTCTCTCTATATATACACACATTGATTTCTATAGAACAGAACAGACATGTAGTGGTGGTGCTGATGAAGTGTTTTATGGGATGTTAAAGGAGATTTGGTGAAGAGCTGCATTGAAAACCCCCATGACATTAAAGGTATGAAGGAGGGTCTAGAGGTGAGCCTTCATGTTTGTTTTGATGGTCCTTGTTAGCGTTTTTCACCCCAGCAAGACATCCATTAGTTAGGTTTGCGGTGCCATTAAAGGGATTCCAGAGAGATTTATAGAGCACCAACATGTGCTGAACAGATGCGGAGCGATGTATAGGTGGAGAATCTCCATCTGACCTGCTGCTGCTTCTGTGCATGTCAGTTTCTGTAAAGATGCACCGAGATGGAAACGCAGTGTGTTCAGCATAAAATCCTGACTCACTCCATGTAGTTTCTTGGATGTGTGTGATGTGTTAGTGCATGCATTCTATTTTTTCTCAAATTAATTTTGTCCCTTTTGAATTTTTATAGATTTTTTCATTGAATTGAACAAAGGAGACAGGAGATATTTATCATCTTAAAAAATATTTAACAAATACAGTTTTTCTCCCCCAAAGAATCCTGAAAAAAAAGCATCACATTTTCTACAAAAAATATTAATCAGCAAATTATATTAGAAGAAACTAATTAGAAATGTTAAAATCTCACTCTCGCACTCTCTTTCTGATTTGCTATAGTCGTGATTGTGATTGGCCGTGGTCATTGGTTTATCACACAATGGCCTATCAGCAGTCTTTAAAAGTGTGCTCAAATATTAGTATGTTTCCAATATTTTGGTACCAATATTTTGACAACTCTATCCAGATCGTCTTTTTTTGCTCTAAATTAAAACATTTTTGAGTCTGAATTGTATTTTGTTGGTTGTTATTAATTAAGTTGCATGGCCATGGTGATTTGTGCTACAAGGTTAACCTGCTCCAGAGCAAGTTTTCTTCTGGGTTAGAGATCACAAAACCAAGCTGGACCAATCATCTGTGAGAAAAGTGACAGACGCAAAGCCAGTCCCGGTGCTAGGGTTGTCAAAAGTATTTAAAAATCGTCCATTTCGTCGGCACCAGTGGTGTAGGGGTTAGTGTGTCGACACATGCACTCCGGTGCTCACGGCAACCCGAGTTCAATTTTGCCTCGCAGTCCTAGGCCGATCCTTCCCCTCTCTCTGCTCCCCATGTTTTCCTGTCAATTCTCTCTGCTGTCCTATCAAAAATAAAGGTAAAAATACTAGAAAAAATTATTATAAAAAAAATTAATTAAAAAAATCGTCCATTTCTGCTAACATTTGAGCGTCGTTGAACACGTTCTTAAACATCGCTGATTGGCGATTGTGCTCACATGCTTAACAGAAATGACTGTGATTGGACATGAAGGTCATTAGTTTACCACACAGTGGCCAATCAGTGGTATTAAAGAACACACACAAATGTTAGCAGGATATTGACTTAAAAAAAAAGAAGAAATTCCACTACGGATTGGTACAGAAGTCAATACTTTTGACAACCCTACTTTTGTTTTTGATTGGGTTTCATCGACATGGTAAATGGTTGTTTAAAATTTGAGTACAATTTCAGTAATTTGGATATGAATTATAAATAATGATCATATATTTGAATATTATATATTGTTTACATTTATATTATGTATATTATATTTTTTAAGACATTTGTCAGGTTTTTTTATGTCCTCAAACTTGTGCTGTGTGTGTTCTGCCTAATTTCTTGCACATCTCATATAAAACCAAAAAATATTGATTTTTGTAGGTGTGTGAAATAACTGAAATCTATCAGCTTATAGTAATAGTGACTAGTGATGTATACTACTTAAAAGTCTTGTCGCCTATCCAAGTTTTAGGAACAACAATAATAACCTCAAATCTAGTTGATCATTTGGCATCAGAAGTAACTTATATGAAAGGCAAAAGCCTCTAGATTACGGTTATTTGACCAAAATAAAATATGATCGTTTATATTGATTTTTAATGATTTAATTAGGATAGTAAGGTCTGACTTTGCTTAGACAAAAGTCTTGTCACTTAACAGAAATAATGTACAGTATAGAACATAAAGCCATGGTGCAGTGGAAAAAGAATTAATATTGTGTATGACTCTCATGAGCTTGGACTACTGCATCCATACATCTCTGCAATGACT
This sequence comes from Danio kyathit, assembly GCA_903798195.1. Classification (NCBI taxonomy): domain Eukaryota; kingdom Metazoa; phylum Chordata; class Actinopteri; order Cypriniformes; family Danionidae; genus Danio; species Danio kyathit. The sequence continues at coordinate 51,872,055 of LR812538.1, read as the reverse complement.
CAAATAACTTATTAGTAAAGTCATCTGGAATGGCAAAGAAAGCATTCTTGCAGGACTCCCAGAGTTCATTAAGATTATTTGGATTCATCTTCAAGGCCTCCTCCCTCTTACCCCAGACATGCTCAATAATATTTATTTCTGGTGACTAGGCTGGCCAATTCTGGAGCACCTTGAACTTCTTTCCTTTCAAGAACTTTGACGTGGAGGCTGAAGTATGAGAAGGAGCGCTATCCTGCTGTAGAATTTGCCCTCTCCTGTGGTTTGTAATGTAATGAGCAGCACAAATGTCTTGATACCTCAGGCTGTCGATGTTGCCATCCACTCAGCAGATCTCTCTCCATACTGAATGTAACCCCAAACCATTATTTTTCCTTCACCAAACTTGACTGATTTCTATGTGGATCTTGGGTCCATACGGGTTTCAATAGGTCTTCTGCAGTATTTGTGATGATTGGGATGCAGTTCAACAGATGATTTAGTTGATAAAGCTATACAACAACTAAAGCTACATGAAAAAATATATAAAAAATAAAAATAAAAGTTACATACATCTACTGTATACATTTTAGCAAAAACATGCATTTATTTATTTTGTTTTTATTTTCATTTTGAATTATTATTATTATATATATATATATATATATTTTTATTTGTACACCTCAAAATATGCGTCAGCCAATCAGAATCAAGCATTCCACAACTTTGCGTATTATAGAGTGAAACATGACGTGACCGGAGTGCTGAATCGTACGCTCACGGATCACATGTTGGAAACAGAACTTCTTAGTATGTACGATAGCTCTCCTCCTCCCGTCTGCTTCAGGCTTGACCTTATTCAATCTGATGATGTGGGCCTCGGTAGTTTCTCCAGTCCCGCCTCGTCTGCCTTCCCATAAAGTCCATTAGAGGAATTGCTGCGCTTTTATAAAAAAAAAAAAAACTGCCCTTTGAGTACAGCATGATGGGAGTCGGTTATGGAGAACGAGAGCTGGTTTCAGACCATCAGCCTTCATCTGGTTAGGATACGTGATTGTTGACCTTCAGCCGAGGCGCAGGGTTTATGAGATTTCCTTTAACCTGATTCTGTGTTTTTATTGGCTCAGTGTTGATGTCAATCGCCTTGTCTCTCCTCAGCTCTGTAATACAGACGCACCGGCCATCAGTCAATGTAACAGGCGGAATAAGAAATGTGGAGAAGGAGCTGCCGGGGTGAAATGCTCATGATAATGCAGTCCAGAGGGCTGATTTTCTGTGCATGTGTGTGTTGGGAGTGTGTGGGTAGCAGACTGGCAGAATAGTATGCTATTTTCAGAATGGAATCCTAGTGTACTGCGTGGTGTGTACTGCATACTAATTTTATGTGGACTAGTATGCGGCAATAAAGTGTCAGCATGTGGCGTGCGCTTATTAAAACATGTGGTTGTGGGATGTTAGACTTTTGGTTGTAATGTCGAGTAATGACTGTGGAAGAGGGCGTTATATCACTGTAAAATGAGATGATCAGTCACATTACTTGCAGTTCATGATGATTTTGTTTGTAATAGTAACTATATGTAATAATGGTAGTATGTTAGTGAGGCCATTTAAGTTTAAATTAAATAAATGTTTTTATTTTCAGGAAATTCTATAATTTTTTTTTTATTTTAAGAAAAAAATGGTAAAGTTTGGTTTTTAGCTGTAGTGTTTTTGTTACGCTTTATAAATACAATATAAAAAAGCTCTATATTCTTTTGAATCCTTGTTAGAGCAACCGACTCTCATGCAAAAAATCGCCGGTTCGATCCCAGCTCAGACTGTGTTAAGTAGGTCCAGTAGGTTACACATGGGGGCTCGTCCGGGATGGGAGTGAGATTTAGGGGGATGAGTGTAACGGAGGCCAGCTAGCAAAGTGCTATGCAGGTAAACCTCACTCCTCTGACCTCAAAAGGTGCTCTAGTGACAGACGCTAGAAGCCATGGTCTTTAGTCTCCTTGTTAGAGCAACCGACTCGCATGCAAAGAATCGTCGGTTTGATCCCAGCTCAGACCGGGTGCAATGGGACCGGTGGGTTTTATATATATATATATATATATATATTTTTTTTTATATATATATTCATATTTTTATTTATATATATATATATATATATATATATATATATATATATATATTTCATATTTTTATATATATATATTTTATTTATATTTATATTATATTTATATATTTATATTATATTTATATTATATTTATATTACATATATACAGTTGAAGTCAGAATTAATAGCCCCCCTAAATTATCAGCCCCGTTTATTTTTTCACCAATTTCTGTTTAATGGAGAGGAGATTTTGTTAACGCATTTCTAATCATAATAGTTTTAATAACTCATTTCTAATAACTGATTTATTTTATCTTTGCCATGATGACAGTAAATAATATTTTATTAGGTATTAGGTACACTTCTATACAGCTTAAAGTGACATTTAAAGGCTTAAATAGGTTAATTAGGTTAACTAGTTAGAGTAATTAGGCAAGTTATTGTATAACGATGGTTTGTTCTGTAGACTATCGGAAAAAGGGCTAATAATTCTGACTTCAACTGTATATTAGCTTATTTTTATCTTTAGTTTTGTCGTAAGCTTTATAAATACAATTATGGCTGATCAATATATTGTTTGAGCATCGATATCGCTATGTGTGTATCCGCAATAGTCACACCGCAGGATTAGATTATTCACAATATACAATTATTTATACAATGATGACCAAGTTAGTTTAAGTTTGATCGTTTCATTTTTGTATTTGAGTACTGTTAGGCCAGAAAACCATAAAGGACTGTTTATTGAACCTTTGTCATATTTATATAAGTTTATTTATTTATTTTTTTTAGATTTTATGCAGATGTACAGCATAGAAAAACTTGATCACCCTAGTTGATCTAAATAAATGAAATCTATTCAAGTCATCTGGTGAAATTATATTCATATCGCAATATACAAATCACAAAAGAACAAAACATTGCAATGTCAGATTTTTCCAATATCGTGCAGCCCTAAATACAATGTTAAATATTTTGTTAAATATAAACATTTTATTTAAATGTTTGGTTTGAAATGTTTTTTTTTAGTTGTTGTTTTAAAAAAAACTATAACATAAAATATTGTAATTATAATAGTTAATTATATAATTACTACAATTATATAAGTCATATTATGCATATACTTTTAAAATGTATTACATATTTTCATTTACCCTAATTTATTTTTAGACCTTATTTAATTTAATCAGCACATTTGCACTTACAGTATATTGTATGTAAAAGAAAGGTCATTTAAATATTTAATTCTGTATACATCTATATGCTTTTTAGGAAAAATAAATGTTTTCGCTAAAATACTGTATATACAGTAGGTGTATGTAACCTTTAATTTAACTTTAGTTGTATAGCTTTATATATTCACCACATGAAATGCTTACTTTATTTCTATGTGAACTTTTTTGTTTGTTTTGAATAGATTTTTTGAAAAATATACATTTTTAGAGTTTAGATTTTTAGATTTTAGACTTTTAATTAAATCACTGACATCACTTCATCACTGTTAGCATCTCATTTTTTACTTCAGACAAGTTCACTTTTTATGGAAATAAAATCCTCTCAGAAAAGTTGTGTCCTTCACTTCTACAGCTTCATTCTCTCAGTAGCAACACATTTTAAAGCTGTAACACATATTTTAAACACACATGTCATTCTCTCCAATTTCATTGCACTTCATCAAGCCATTTCGAACCCAAGAACACCTCGTAAGAAAAGTCCAAAGGAGGTGACGAGTGACAAACTAACCATCCATACAAAAGTATGTAGATCAGCACATCCCTAATTGCACTGCGAAACCCTCTGTATTCAGTCTATTATTATAATGCATATTCTGGCAAATGCAGAAGGTCACACTCCAGTTTCATGCATACAGAAATGCTAATACTATATTAGGTAAACATACAGTAATGTGCGCTGCAAAAAATAGTCCATGTGTTATGGTTGTGTGCCATTCCAAACATACCCAGGGTTCGAGTCAATCAAGCAGGAATGATCTGCATTTCTGCCACTTTAACAGCATTTCAGACTGCAGTGTGTCTGACCTGCTGACCCAATACCAAGGCACTCCCCTTGGTGGAAATATACTGCGGTAATCGTCCAGTGTGTGCTATTTTGGGAGTAATGCCTTCTCTTTTAATGTGTAATGATATTTTAAAGTGCATAGGAAATTGATTTCATTAACATGCATACATACAGACAGACACGCACGCACGCACGCACATACATACATACATACATACATACATACATACACACCGTTCAAAAATTTGGGGTCAGTAGGATTTTATAATGTTTTAAAATAAGCTTATCCTGCTCACCAAGGGGGCGACACGGTGGCGCAGTAGATAGTGCTGTCGCCTCACAGCAAGAAGGTTGCTGGTTCGAGCCTCACCTGGGTCAGTTGGCATTTCTGTGTGGAGTTTGCATGTTTTCCCTGCATTCGCGTGGGTTTCCTCCGGGTGCTCCGGTTTCCCCCACAGTCCAAAGACATGTGGTACAGGTGAATTGGGTAGGCTAAATTGTTCACAGTGTATGAGTGTGTATGGATGTTTCCCAGAGATGGGTTGCAGCTGGAAGGGCATGAAAACATAAAACATGTGCTGGATAAGTTGGCAGTTCATTCCGTTGTGGCAACTCCGGATTAATGAAGGGACTAAGCCGGAAAAAAAAAAAAAAATATATATATATATATATATATATATATATATATATATATATATAATATATATATATATATATATATATATATATATTTATTTATTTATTTATTTATTTAATTTTTTTTTTTTTTTTCAGTTATCAAAAAAATATTAACAATCTATTAACAAATGTATTTCGATTTATGGTTTGTTGAATTGTCATTTAATTATAAATGTCTTAAATTTTTGTTGTAAAATGTTTATATATTTTTTATATATATATATATATATATATATATATATATATATATATATATATATATATATATATATATATATATATATATATATATATATATATATATATATATATATATATATATATATATATATATATATATATATTAATTTTTTTTTTTTTTTTTTTTCCAGTTAACAAAATATTATGATTTACTTAATAGTATGAACTTTAAAATTATATATTTTTATAGAATCTTTTTCAGTTAACAAAAATATTAACAAACTATTAACATAATTTTTTAGTTTATAGTTTTAGTTAAAATTTGCCATTTAAGTATAAATGTCATTATTTAGTTTTATGCCAATGCTTAATACTTTCATAATTTTTGACCTGTTTTTATTTAACATATATTAAAAAAATAATAAAAATATTGTCTCGTTTGTTTTAAGTTTTTTTGTTTTGTGTTTTGTTTTGTTTTAGCTTTACTACATAAACTATGAACTCAAGTTACAGCAACGCAATTTTGCAATAATTATTAACAACTATGCTTTTATTCTATCATTTCTATAAATACCATATTGATCCAAGCAAAAAAAAAAAAAAAGAGCACCCATCATCGACCCATTCAAATAATCTGAACAATCCCACTTCACATCTGCTGTAAATGTGTAGCTGTGAGTTCTGCTGCTGTTAAAGAAAAGAAACGAGGAGCATTGTGTTGTTGTTCAAGCTGAAATCGGTGTTCACATGCGGAAGTCCTTAGTGTCCTCGTATCCTTCATACGTTCTTGACCCTCCTGGATTATTTTTCTCGTCTCGCTTTATTTCCCTCCGCACCCATTCTGAAAAGCGCGTTGTTTTATTTCAGCTCTTAAAAATCAATACGTGCTCCTATTGGGGACGAGTGTTGGATATTTCTGTCAGTGTGTGTGGATGTGAAGCTTGTCGCTTCTCTTCATTTCCGGCAGATCTGGCTGAAGTGGGTCAGAGTTCTGGACTTTTATACCCTTGCGGCTATATAAACGCTCACTTCTGAGAATAACACGTAATGCTGTCAGTTAACACATTAAGTGTAATTAATTGAGAAAAAGAAGTGTAAAATATTAGTCATTCTCCCCTGCATATATTTCTTATGATTAGAGGAAATCAAGCTTGAAGTGCCACCATCATGTGTTTGTGCGGTCAGACTTGAGACTTGTTTTTTTTTTTCTCTCTCTCTTTTTCTTTTTAATTGGTTTGCCACAGCATCTGTAAATAAGATTTTTCTTCTGCTAATTAATCAGTATTTCATGCTATTATTTTGATTGCACTACAATAACGCCATTCAATACATGCAAATAAGCATGGAGTCACATATGGAAAACTGTTCAATTAATAAATAATTGGTTGCTGCTAGTGGTTGTTTTATTTTAATCAACTTAAAAACTTCAGTTTACATTAAATTCAGTTGAGTTTAATTCAAGCTGAATTTGAACTACACTCACCGGCCACTTTATTAGGTATACCTTACTAATACCAGGTTGGACCCCCTTTTGCCTTCAGAACTGCCTTAATCCTTCGTGGCATAGATTCAACAAGGTACTGGAAATATTCCTTTGAGATTTTGGTCCATATTGACATGATAGCATCTCCTCACATCACCATTGACATGATGCGATTCTCCTGTTCCACCACATCCCAAAGGTGCTCTATTGGATTGAGTTCTGGTGACTGTGGAGGCCATTTGAGTACAGTGAACTCATTGTCATGTTCAAGAAACCAGTCTGAGATGATTTGCGCTTTATGACATTGTGCGTTATCCTGCTGGAAGTAGCCATCAGAAGATTGGCCATCGGACATGGTCACTGTGGTCATAAAGGGATGGACATGGTCAGCAACAATACTCAGGTAGGCTGTGGCGTTGACACGATGCTCAATTGGTACTAATGAGAGCCCAAAGTGTGCCAAGAAAATATCCCCCACACCATTACACCACCACCACCAGCCTGAACTGTTGATACAAGGCAGAATGGATCCATGCTTTCATGTTGTTGACGCCAAATTCTGACCCTACCATCCAAATGTCGTAGCAGAAATCGAAACTCATCAGACCAGTCAATGTTTTTCCAATTTTCTATTGTCCAATTTTGGTGAGCCTGTACGAATCGTAGCCTCAGTTTCCTCAGTGACACCCGGTGTGGTCTTCTGCTGCTGTAGCCCATCCACCTCAAGGTTGGACGTGTTGTGTGTTCAGAGATGCTCTTCAGAGTAGCTCAGAGATGAGTTACTATTGCCCTTCTATCAGCTTTAACCAGTCTGGCCATTCTCTCTGATTTGCTATAGCCAAACCTTTGCCAATACCAAACGCCGGTTACAATAGTGCCAGCAGCAAAAATCTTGGGCTGTGGACATTGTGAAACATGTATTGTTTTCTGATGAGTCCACAACACCCCATAATGACAATGTGAATTTTTTTTTCTATTATTAAAAATAAAAAACCTGAAAAATCACATGTACATAAGTATTCACAGCCTTTGTTGATGCACCTTTGGCAGCAATTACAGCCTCAAGTCTTTTTAAATATGATGCCACAAGCTTGGCACACCTGTCTTTGGGAATGTTTGCCCATTCCTCTTTGCAGTACCTCTCAAGATCTATCAGGTTGGATGGGAAGCGTCTGGCCACTCTACCATACAGGCCTGATTGGTGGATTGCTGCACAGATGGTTGTTCCCCTCTCTCCACAGAAGAACGCTGGAGCTCAGACAGAGTGACCATCGAGTTATTGATCACCTCCCTGACTAAGGACCTTCTCCTCAGATCTCTCAGCTTAGATGGCCGGCTAGTACTAGGAAGAGTCCTGGTGGTTTCAAACATCTTCCACTTAAGGATGATGGAGGCCACTGTGCTAATTAGAACTTTCAGAGCAACATAAATTTTTCTGTAACCTTCCCTAGCCTTATGCGTCGAGACAATCCTGTCTCGGGGGTCTACAGACAATTGCTTTATCTTCATGCTTAGTTTGTGCTTTGTCATGCACTGTCAACCCTGGGACCTTATATAGGCAGGTGTATGCCTTTTCAAATCATGTCGAATTAACTGAATTTACCACAGATGAACTCCAATTAAGCTGCTGAAACATCTCAAGAATGATCAGTGGAAATAGAATGTAGCTGAGCTCAATTTAGAGCTTCACGGCAAAGGCTGAGAAGACTTATGTACAGCTTTTTTTCAGGTTTTTTATATTTAATAAATTTGCAACAAATTCAAAAACTCTTTTTTTCACATTGTCATTATGGGGTATTGTGTGTAGAATTTTGAGAAAATAAATGAATTTAATCCATTTTGGAATAAGGCTGTAACATGAAAAAAGTGAAGCGCTATGAATACTTTTCGGATGCACTGTATCATGCGTATTGTATGCGTAGTGTGAAGTGTGTTCTTTGTTCTTGGCTGTTGAACAATAAAAAAAAAAATTGAATTATAAAAATAAAAAAAAGATATTTCTTAATATATTATCAATATTAAATTCAGATTCTACTGCAGTTCAAAAGGACAGAAAATATTGGAAAAAGTAAATCTTTTGTAACATTATACATGTCTCTACTGTCGCTTTGATCAATTTATTACACCCCTGCAGGGTACAAATATATAAAAAAAGCTAGAAAATCCTCAGAGTTCTGAATGATAATGTGTTTGTATGTGAGCAGGCCTGTTTTTACAGTAGTTGGGTCTCCTCTGGGCTGCAGTTTTATGTGAGTGTCGTCTGGCCGCAGCGCTGGAGGTGTAGGAATGTTTGGATCAGGAAAACACTGGCCTGCATTTCTCCCTTTGCTCTGTTAATGGGGCATGAGGTGAAGCAGAGGCTGTAAAAGCTGAACAGGCTCAGCACATGAGCACGGCCGCTGCCAGACAGATGGAGAAACCATCAACTGAAGGAGACGTCCCGCAGAAACACCCACAATCTCTCTGCCACTGCCACAAGCTGTCTGTCTTAAAGAGACACTTCACCCTAAAATGAACATGTGGCCATCGTTTACTCATCCTCCAAATCTGCTCAAATTATTCCAAATCTGCTTGAGTTTTACTTTGGTTAATTTACAGAAAAAGATATTCTGAGGAATGTTTAAAAATGGCAACCATTGAATTCTGTTGTATTTTTTGCCCTATACTATGGCCGTCAATGACTGTGGGTTTCCGTCGATCTACAGTATCAGTCCATCCATCAGTCAGTCTATCCATCCATGCATCAATTTACCCATCAGTAAATCCTGTCCATCAATTAATCCATCCATTTCATCTGTTTATCTGTTCATCCATCCATCCATCCATCATCCGTCATTCCAGTCAATCCGTCCATTCATCAGTCCAGTTTATCCGTTCATTAGTTCATCCATCAGTCAGTCGTTCATCCGTCCATCCATTTGCTAATCCAGTTCATCCATCCATCCATCCATCCATCCATCCATCCATCCATCCATCCATCCATCCATCCATCCATCCATCCACCCACCCACCCATCCACCCATCCACCCATCCACCCATCCACCCATCCATCCATCCATCCATCCATCCATCCATCCATCCATCCATCCATCCATCCATCCATCCAATTCATTCATCTGTCCGTCCGTACATCCATCCATCAGTATATCAATCAATCAATCAATCAACCGACCAACCAGTCCATCCATAAATCCATCCATCTATCTGTCAATCAATCCATCCATCTGTCAATCAATCCATCCATCTGTCAGTCAATCCATCTGTCAATCTGTTGATCAATTCATCCATCTGCCAGTTAATCTATCCATCAATCCGTAAATCCGTCAACCAATCCATCCTTCATCCTTCCAAATTAAAAATGTGTTCATCCATCAATCTGTCCATCCATTTGTTAATCAATCCCTCCATTCATTTGACAATCAATCCATTCATCCTTCAATATTTCAATCAATCAGTCCATCCATTCATCTGTCAATTAATCTATCCGTCATTCCATCAATCGATGCATTCATCTGTCAATCAATCAATTTGTCATTCCCTCAGTCAATCCACCTGTCAATCCGTCTGTCAATCCATCAATTCATCCATTTTCTCAATAAATCTACTTTTTCATCCATCTATTTGTCAATCCGTCAATGCATCTATCCGTCAATACATCAACTCATCCATCTGTCTGTCAATTCTTTGGCCAATTCGTAAATCCATCCATCCAACACAATGCAATGCAATACTTGTAATAATAATAACAATTTGTGTGTTATTTAATTCACAATCCCACCAATATCGTATCGTATCACATATATCATATCATATCATTCATTCTGTCATGGTTTGTCACCTGCATGTTGTCGTCACGGTCATCTGTGTTTGTTTTCTCGGGGCACATGGCATTGTTTTGACAGGTCGCCATGTGCTCCGCTGTCTCACTCCACCCACCTGTCAGTTAACTCCATTAGGTCATTATCATTTCATTATTCCCACCTGTCTCTACTCTTATCCTTATTAGTCTCCCTATTTATTCTTCTCATTCTCATTGTCTTGTACCGGATCGTCTGTGTATGCTTACCTCACACTGTGGTTTCTTGTCCTGTCCAGTCTCGTTACCATTTAGACTCCAGTGCCAGTTTTGATTTTGATTTGTTTTGGTTTGGACCCTTTTTCTCTCTCCCCTTTCGTCAGATCGTTCCTGTTACTAGTTGTAGCAGACGCACCCCTCCGCACTTCCTGCTCCAGCCCCGCTATATCGCCCACCAGCGATCTCCTCGCTCCCTCTCTGGCCGTCCTGGATCCCGTCTGGGCGCTCTCTTTTTGGTCGCCGGCAGCGCCTTGTTTCCTTCTTATTTGACTGCCAGGTTGGGCCGCCGTGCGCCTCCTGCTGGATGCACTTAGTATTACAGTTTGCATAGTTATTTCTTCTTGCCCCTTATTCACTGGAGATTTGGATCACCGAGCGCTCCCTGCTGGACTCATTGAGTATTGTTTTTTTTTTTTTTCTATTTTTCTGGCCTCTTTTGTCTGGCGACCCTGGATCGCTGTGCGCTCGCTGTGTGACTTTTTATTTGTATTTTTGCCAGGATTTGGTGCCTTCAGTAGTTTCTTTTACAGCAGCTGTGCTGGGATTTTTTGTTACATTTATATCTCCTCTGCAGACCACTGAGAAATAAAATATTTTATCTGCACTTGATTCCTCTCCTGATTTTTACCCTGACAGAACGATCCGGTCAGAGAATGGAATCAGCAGGTTCGGACCAGATGCGCAATGCACTCGCCCAACAGGGTGCACTTTTGGGCCAGCACGCCACCCAGCTCACCGCCACTTCCAGAGAGGTTGAGATGCTCACTGCACAGGTGGTCGAGCTCAATGCCCGAATTGAGGAACTCCAGCACAACGCCACAACACCCAGGCAAGCTTCCTCTCTCCACACCACACCCCACCACGAGCCAGAGCCCCATGCTAATAATCCCCCACCTTACGATGGGGACCCCAATTCCTGCCGGGCTTTCTTGTCACAGTGTGCTTTAGTTTTTGCCCTGCAGCCCCGCCGATATGCCTCTGAGGCGTCCAGGGTGGCATACGTCTTGACTCTGCTCACTGGGAGAGCACGTGAGTGGGGGACTGCAGTCTGGGATGCCAGGGCACCCTTTTGCCATTTTTTCGAGGACTTCAGGGAGGAGATGATCAAACTCTTCGACCGATCGGCGCAGGGGGATGAGGCGGCTGCCCGACTGGCACGACTATCCCAGGAGGGTCGCTCCGTCACAGACTTTGCGATCCAGTTTAGAACATTAGCTGCCTCCTGTGATTGGAACGAGGGGGCTCTACGCTCCAGATTTTTTGAGGGGCTTAATGAGGAGATCCAGGACGAAATTTCTTCTCATGAGCTTCCCCATCACCTTGAAACTCTCATTAACCTGGCACTCCGTGTGGAGGGGCGCCTCCGCCGTCGCCGCCAGTGGCGATCCATTCACTCCCCCTGGAGGGTTAACGACATCTCTCCCCAACCAGCCAGCTCTTCTATTCCTTCGCCGTCTGAACCGGAGCCCATGCAGATGGGACGTATGCACCTCTCTAATCAAGAGAAGAAGGACCGCCTTGCCCGTGGCCTGTGCCTGTACTGCGGCAAACCAGGGCATTTTGCCATGAAGTGCCCTTTAAAAGCCAAGGCCCATCAGTAAATCGGGGGATCCTGGTGGGCGCTTCTCCCTGTCTGAATTCCCCCCGCTCTCGCACCTTGTTGCCCATCACCATCCAACACAAAGAATCCCTTAATTCCACCTCTGCCCTGCTTGATTCCGGGGCCGAGGGTAATTTCCCTTGACCGTGCCACCGCCAAACAGTGGGGTATTCCCGCCATTCCTCTCCCTTCCCCCATCTCTGTCTGGTCATTAGCTGGTCAGCCCATCTCCACCATCACCCACATCACACCCTGTGTAAGTCTTGTCGTGTCTGGCAATCATCGTGAGGTCATTGAGCTGTACCTTTTTGATTCACCGGGGTCCCCTGTAGTCCTGGGGCATCCCTGGCTGGCACAGCACAATCCTCACGTTGATTGGTCCAGGAATTCTGTGTTGGCCTGGAGTCAGTCTTGTCTTGCATCTTGTTTGGGTTCTGCCTTGTCTCCTGGTTCTTTTGTTCTGTGTTGCAGGAGGAGACCGCTGAGTTAACTAAGGTCCCGGTGGAATACCATGGTCTTCATCAGGTCTTCAGCAGGTCTCGGGCTGGGTCTCTCCCTCCTCATCGACCATATGACTGTGCCATTGACCTCCTCCCAGGCACTTCTCCGCCCAAGGGACGATTGTATTCCCTTTCTGGTCCTGAAAGAGAGGCTATGGATCGGTATATTCAGGAGTCACTTAATACTGGTCTCATCCGTCCCTCATCATCTCCTGCAGGTGCAGGGTTCTTCTTCGTCAAGAAGAAGGATGGCTCCCTGCGTCCCTGTATTGATTACAGAGGGCTAAACGACATCACGATAAAGAACAGGTACCCCTTACCTCTTATGTCGTCTGCTTTTGAGTTGTTGCAGGGAGCCCAGGTCTTCACCAAGTTAGACCTCCGCAACGCTTATCACTTGGTACGCATTCGTGAGGGAGATGAGTGGAAGACAGCCTTTAATACCCCTACGGGACACTTTGAATATCTGGTCTTACCCTTTGGTCTGACAAATGCCCCAGCTGTCTTCCAGGCCCTGGTTAACGACGTGCTGAGAGACATGGTAAACAAGTTTGTTTTTGTGTACCTGGATGATATTCTCATTTTCTCATCCTCCTTACAGGAACACACTCAGCATGTGCGTCAGGTCCTCCAACGGTTACTAGAGAATCAACTCTTTGTTAAGGCGGAGAAGTGCGAGTTCCACACTAGGTCGGTTGCGTTCCTGGGGTACGTCATCTCGGCTGAGGGAATCAGAGCTGATCCTGATAAGGTAAGGGCCGTTGCCAAATGGCCAGTCCCCAACACCCGCAAGGCTCTGCAGCGTTTCCTGGGTTTTGCCAATTTTTATAGGCGATTCATCAGGAACTTCAGTCAGATTGCTGCACCCTTAACGGCTCTCACCTCCACCAAGGTATTGTTCAAGTGGAATACACGAGCTCAGGAGGCCTTTGGTGCCCTTAAGTCCCGTTTCATCTCTGCTCCTGTGCTTTCTATTCCAGATCCTGAACAACAATTTATTGTTGAGGTAGACGCCTCTGATGTTGGGGTAGGCGCGGTCCTGTCTCAGCGCTCATCCAAGGATGGGAAGGTGCATCCTTGTGCCTTTTTCTCTCATCGCCTGAGCCCAGCAGAACGTAATTACGACATTGGTAACAGGGAGCTGTTGGCAGTCAGGCTGGCTTTGGGTGAGTGGCGCCACTGGCTGGAGGGAGCAGCGCACCCCTTCTTGGTCTGGACGGACCATAAGAACCTCGAGTATATCCGTTCGGCCAAGAGGTTGAGCGCACGCCAGGCTCGCTGGGCACTCTTCTTCGGTCGATTCAACTTCGTCCTCTCGTACCGGCCAGGCTCCAAGAATACCAAGCCTGATGCCCTCTCTCGGCTGTTTGAGATCCCCAGTGGGGAGACCCCGGTTGAGCCTATTCTCCCTGAGGGAGTGGTGGTTGGGTCCCTCTCCTGGGGCATTGAACAGCGGGTAATAAAGGCCGGTCGGGGGATTGAGGTACCAGAAGGGTGTCCAGAGGGTCGGTTGTTTGTGCCGGCTGCGCTGCGTCCTAAGGTTCTCCAGTGGGGGCATGAATCCAGGCTGGTCTGTCACCCAGGAATTTGGAGATCACTGGCTGCCATCCGCCAGCGATTTTGGTGGCCCTCTCTGGGCCCGGATGTCAGGCAGTTTGTGTTGGCTTGCTCTATATGTGCCCAGAACAAGACATCTAACAAAGCACCAGTTGGTCTGCTTCAGCCCTTACCCATTCCCTCTCGTCCTTGGTCACACCTGGCTCTGGACTTCGTTTCTGGCCTCCCCCCCTCAAGAGGGAACACTGTCATTATGACTGTAGTGGACCGTTTTTCCAAAGCGGCCCATTTTATCCCCTTGCCCAAGCTTCCCTCAGCCAAGGAAACCGCTCAAGCTATGGTTGATCATGTCTTCCGGATTCATGGTCTTCCGGTTGATGTGGTTTCTGATAGGGGACCACAGTTTGTTTCCCGGTTTTGGAGAGAGTTCTGTCGGCAGATCGGGGCCTCAACGAGTCTGTCTTCTGGCTTTCATCCTCAGACCAACGGGCAGTGCGAGCGAGCCAACCAGGATCTCGAAAGAGCCCTCCGCTGCCTGATCTCCCAGAATCCTAGTTCCTGGAGCCAACAGCTTTCGTGGGTAGAGTACGCCCACAATTCCCTGCCGGTATCGTCTACTGGTATGTCCCCATTCTTCTGTTCTATGGGTTATCAACCTCCTTTGTTTCCTTCACAGGAGCCCGATGCTGCAGTTCCGTCTGCCTTGGCCTTTGTCCGACGGTGCCGCCGCACCTGGATAAGGGCTGAGGAGGTCTTGGCCCAGACTTCCAGACGAACCAAAGCAGCAGCCGACCGTCATCGGACTTCCCCACCTCAATATGTGTGTGGTCAGAAGGTATGGTTATCCACCAAGGACTTGCCTCTCAGGGTGGCCTCACGTAAATTGGCACCCAGGTTCATTGGCCCATACTGTATCACCAAGGTCTTGAGTCCGGTGGCGGTTAAGCTCAAGTTACCCCCCACACTTGGTCGGGTACACCCTGTTTTTCATGTATCCAGGGTTAAACCTGTGTTTAGATCCAGTCTTAACCCCGTTACCTCTTCCCCTGCCCCTCCTCCCCCCCGCCTAGTAGATGGCTCTCCTGCATACACTGTCAGGAGGTTGTTGGACGTCAGACGCCGGGGCCGGGGTTTCCAGTATTTGGTGGACTGGGAGGGTTATGGTCCTGAGGAGAGGAGTTGGATTCCGGCTCGGCATGTTCTGGATCGGGCGTTGATCGTGGATTTTCATCGGCGACTGGGTAAGCCCCTCCCCTGAGGCGCCAGGTGGCGCTCCTAAGGGGGGGGGTACTGTCATGGTTTGTCACCTGCATGTTGTCGTCACGGTCATCTGTGTTTGTTTTCTCGGGGCACATGGCATTGTTTTGACAGGTCGCCATGTGCTCCGCTGTCTCACTCCACCCACCTGTCAGTTAACTCCATTAGGTCATTATCATTTCATTATTCCCACCTGTCTCTACTCTTATCCTTATTAGTCTCCCTATTTATTCTTCTCATTCTCATTGTCTTGTACCGGATCGTCTGTGTATGCTTACCTCACACTGTGGTTTCTTGTCCTGTCCAGTCTCGTTACCATTTAGACTCCAGTGCCAGTTTTGATTTTGATTTGTTTTGGTTTGGACCCTTTTTCTCTCTCCCCTTTCGTCAGATCGTTCCTGTTACTAGTTGTAGCAGACGCACCCCTCCGCACTTCCTGCTCCAGCCCCGCTATATCGCCCACCAGCGATCTCCTCGCTCCCTCTCTGGCCGTCCTGGATCCCGTCTGGGCGCTCTCTTTTTGGTCGCCGGCAGCGCCTTGTTTCCTTCTTATTTGACTGCCAGGTTGGGCCGCCGTGCGCCTCCTGCTGGATGCACTTAGTATTACAGTTTGCATAGTTATTTCTTCTTGCCCCTTATTCACTGGAGATTTGGATCACCGAGCGCTCCCTGCTGGACTCATTGAGTATTGTTTTTTTTTTTTTCTATTTTTCTGGCCTCTTTTGTCTGGCGACCCTGGATCGCTGTGCGCTCGCTGTGTGACTTTTTATTTGTATTTTTGCCAGGATTTGGTGCCTTCAGTAGTTTCTTTTACAGCAGCTGTGCTGGGATTTTTTGTTACATTTATATCTCCTCTGCAGACCACTGAGAAATAAAATATTTTATCTGCACTTGATTCCTCTCCTGATTTTTACCCTGACACATTCATTCATTTTCTTGTCGGCTTTGTCCCTTGCGGCGTCGCCACAGCGGAATGAACCGCCAACTTATCCAGCACGATTTTACGCAGCGGATGCCCTTCCAGCCGCAACCCATCTCTGGGAACTTCCACACACACATTCACACTCATACACTACGGACAATTTAGCTTACCCAATTCACCTGTACTGCATGTCTTTGGACTGTGGGGGGAAAACCGGAGCACCCGGAGGAAACCCACGCAAACCCAGGGAGAACATGCAAACTCCACACAGAAACGCCAACTGACCCAGCCCAGCCGAGGTTCGAACCTGCGACCCAGCGACGTTCTTGCTGTGAGGCAACAGCACTACCTACTGCGCCACTGGGTTGCCCCATATCATATCATATCATATCATATCATATCATATCATATCATATCATATCATTAAAGTTAAGTGATTCTATGTGGTGAATTATTAGACTTTTATTATCTGATTTATTAAATTGAACCTGAAAGTTCAAATAGGTAAAATGTCAAATTGATTTATTACTTGATGTGTGTGTGTGTGTGTTTTATAAGACTTTATTTCTAATGATTTAAGTGTCTTGCCTTTTTTTTAAAAACCTATTTGGTGGCCTTAATAGTGTTCACTTCACCCTAAAGAAAAATAAAAAAAGAGAAATTGCTTCCAATGCTTCCAACATCTTTCAATTGCAAAATGCTAACATTTTTTTCTCTCTCTCTTATCTCATTCAAGTTTCTTTTGTGTCTTTTGGTCTTCATGTTCAGATTCCAGCTCTCTCCTCTTTTTTTTTTATTTCTCTGTTAATGGCGATTCCAAGTTTTGCACCGGCGCGTGTTCTGTCGTCTTAGCGGAGGCCGAAGAAACATTTAAAACATTTTTGTGCGGTTCATTCAGCTCTTTTAGCAAACCCACACCTCTCGTCACATCTTAAATACTTTGTAAAAGCATGTTTATTATTATTATTATGATTTTTAGTCTCTTCTCTATTATTCAGGTTTTTTTTTCAGTCTGGGAGCGCCATCTGCGTCAAACACGCTCCGTTTTCATAGCACTTCATTCTCCTCAAATGTGAAAGCCAAGCAATCAGCTTGGATGGCATTGACATGTGCGCTCGCAGGCTGGATTTGAGAGGCAAATTTCTCTTCATGATTCTTGCTGCCGGCGAACAGATTGTACATGGAAATTTTGCCGACTGTGTCTTTCGCCTGCTCCTCTGGCGAAAACCATGCCAGCGTCATCAACTGAGATTGACAACAAGTTTTTTTTTTTTTTTTCTGAGAGTGTCTGCTTAATTCATAATGCATGTGGAGAGTTTTTTTTTCTGAAAAAAATATATATATAATAAACAAATTAATAATAATAATGCTAATAATAATAATAATAATAATAATAATAATAATGTTGTCACAGCCGTATCACCCTGCAGCCCAAGACCGGTTACTCGCTGAAGCTAAGCAGAGCTGAGCCTGGTCAGTATCTGGATAGGAGACCACATTGGAAAACTAGGTTGCTGTTGGAAGTGGTGTTAGTGAGGCCAGCAGGTGGCACTCAACCTGTGGTATGTGAGTCCTACTGCCCTAGTACAGTGAAGGGGACTCCATACTGTCAGTGGGCTCTGTCTTTCGGATGAGATGTCAAACCAAGGTCCTGACTCTCTATTGTCATTAAAAATCTCATGGCACTTCTCTTAAAGAGTAGGGGTGTAACCCTGCTTTCCTGGCCAAATTCCCTCCATTGGCCCTTACCCATCATGGTCTCCCAATCATCCCCATTCACTAAAATGGCTCTATCACTGTCTCTCCACTCCCCCTATAGCAGGTGTGTGGTGAGCACACTGGCGCCATTTTCCTGTGGCTGCCGTCATATCATCTAAGTGGATGCTGCACACTGGTGTTGATGTGGAGAGACCCCCCTCATGATTGTGAAGTGCTTTAGGTGCATGGCCATACACGATTAATGCACTATATAAATTTACATTACATTACATATTTTTATTTTTTATCATTATTAATATATTTTATTTTATATATTATATATAAAATTGTATTATATTTCTTTATATTTGTATATACATTTTGCAACAAAATCTTGTTATGGTAGTGTATTATTTGATGTCATTTTACAAAAAAAAAAAAGATAAATAATTGCATTATAATAATACTTTGAAATACTTAGAAGAATTCTGATTATTTTTACTGACAACTGTTA
This sequence comes from Danio kyathit, assembly GCA_903798195.1. Lineage (NCBI taxonomy): Eukaryota > Metazoa > Chordata > Actinopteri > Cypriniformes > Danionidae > Danio > Danio kyathit. The sequence continues at coordinate 51,853,497 of LR812538.1, read as the reverse complement.
TGATCACCAGCGATCTAGCGGCCGCAGATTGTTGGTAAACACGCAGTTCGGTAAAGAACTATAAATCCACCGGTATATGGACTACAAGTTCCGTTATGCACCTCATACACAGCTGTTCCTGTTTCAGTTTGATTACACGCACACACACACACAGCCGGAGGATCGTTATGGACTGAAACAGGAACAGTTGTGTGCAAGGTGCATGACGGAACTTGTAGTCCATATACCAGTGGATTTGTAGTTCTTTAGCAAACTACGTTTTTACCAACTATCTGCGGCCTCTAGATTGCTGGTGATTATAACAACAACATTTAAATATATGCAAGATTGTTGTTGTTTATACATTGTATTAGTAGTATTTTTTTAAATAAATTTTTGTGTATATGTTTTAGTTTGCTATTTACATGTCCATTATTTGCTTATCCCCAATGATGGTTGGGTTTAGGGGTGGGGTTTGGTTGCCACGCCTCCTTTTAAATCGTACATTTTCAGATTGAACTTGTATGAATTTGTACGAATTAGCAACTAAACTGACAAAACGTAAAATAGTTGCGTTTCCTCGTGAGATCAGGCTCGTTTCCATTGATAATGTTTGACAGGTGATGTTTACTGCAGGATGAGTTTGTTTAGCTGCTGATTTTCTGATTATTGTCATATAATACTCTCAGTCTCTGTTTGCCTGCAGAAGTCAGCTCACCAGAAGCGAGTGTTTCTCTCTCTCTCTCTCCTTCATTAGAACAAGCTGAAGCGCTAATCGCTCTGGAAAGTCATTATATCCATCAGGAACAGCGCAGGATAAGATCAGGACATGAGCAGCTAATAGAAACACAGCGTACCTTCAAAAGCGGTGTGTGAAGACACGTGTGTCGCGACACTCCAGTCTGAGATCTTACAGCCTTCAGGGACATAATTATTGATCAGGCTTTTCCCTTTACACACCAACATCACGCCAGGCTTCAGTATTGATCCAGTCGGAGCGAGGAACTCTTGAGATCTGGCTCAAATAATGCTGAATAGGTGGCTTTTGTCAGGTGTGTGTGTTGTTCTGTTGTGCTAAAATATAAATACAGTTGAAGTCAGAATGATTAGCCATCCTGGTAAGTTAGACCATGTCCTGTGGTCTGATGGAACTAAGATTGAACTGTTTGGCCATAATGACCAGTGTTACATTTGGAGGACAAAGGGGAAAGCTTACAAGCCTAGGAACACCATCCCAACTGTGAAGTATGGGGGCGGCAGCATCATGTTGTGGGGCTGTTTTGCTGCCGAAGGGACTGGTCCATTTCACAGCATAGATGGCATCATGAAAAAAGAACATTATGTAGAAATACTAAAGCAACATCTCAAGACATCAGCCAGGAAATTAAAACTTGGCCATAAATGGGTCTTCCAAACAGACCATGACCCTAAGCATACTGCCAAATTAGTTAAAATGTACTTTAAGGACAACAGAGTGAATGTTTTGGAGTGGCCATCACAAAGCCCTGAGCTCAATCCTATAGAAAATTTGTGGGCAGAGTTGAAAAAGCTTGTGCAAGCAATACAGCCAACAAATCTGACTCGTTACACCAATTCTGTCAGGAGGAATGGGCCAAAATTTCTTCAAACTATTGTGAGAAGCTTGTGGAAGGATACCTAAAACATTTGACCAAAGTTATACAGTTTAAAAGCAAAGCTAAAAAAATACCAAGGAAATGTATGTAAACTTTTGACTGTCTAGAAATTAATAAAAAATTCTCTATTTTTTTTTCTCATTATTCTGGCATTTGCAACTATAAGTCATTTAGGTAATCCTAACGGACCTAAAATAGTAAACGTTTAGTATGATTTACCATCAGACATTTAAAAAAAAATGGCTATGTTCCTTTTTTTAGTGTATGTAAACTTCTGGTTTCAACTGTATATATATCCTTCAGAAATCACTCTAATTTTAATTATTATTATAATCAATAATAATAATATCAATGGTAATGGTAATAAAAGCAATAATGACTGGAGTAATCATTTGATTTGAAAATACATACAATAAGAAAGCAGTTATTTAAAATATTAATAAATATTTAACATTTAACTTTTTTTTTTCATGTAGTAAATGCCGCCTTGATGAACAGAATAACTTATAATAACACAAAAAATGGAAAAAGAAAAAATTGACCCCAAACATTTGCACGGTAGTGTGTGTGTGTGTGTGTGTGTGTGTGTGTGTGTGTGTGCGTGTGCTTGTGCGTGTGTGTTTGTGTGTATGTATAATTCTTTTCTTTTTTTTACATAATATTATATATATTATTTATTAATATTAATTTTACAATTATTTATTAATTTAATTTATTTGACTTGATCTATATTTGTTCATTAATATTTAGTTAACTTACATGGAGTGCAGAATTATTAGGCAAGTTGTATTTTTGAGGATTAATTTTATTATTAAACAACAACCATGTTCTCAATGAACCCAAAAAACACATTAATATCAAAGCTGAATATTTTTGGAAGTAGTTTTTAGTTTGTTTTTAGTTTGAGCTATTTTAGGAGGATATCTGTGTGTTCAGGTGACTATTACTGTGCAGAATTATTAGGCAACTTAACAAAAAACAAATATATACCCATTTCAATGATTTATTTTCACCAGTGAAACCAATTTAACATCTCAACATTCACAAATATACATTTCTGACATTCAAAAACAAAACAAAAACAAATCAGTGACCAATATAGCCACCTTTCTTTGCAAGGACACTCAAAAGCATTGTCCTGCATAAAAATCATGTTTTTCTTGAAGGATGCAGACTTCTTCCTGTACCACTGCTTGAAGAAGGTGTCTTCCAGAAACTGGCAGTAGGACTGGGAGTTGAGCTTGACTCCATCCTCAACCCAAAAAGGCCCCAGAAGCTCATCTTTGATGATACCAGCCCAAACCAGTACTCCACCTCCACCTTGCTGGCGTCTGAGTCGAACTGGAGCTCTCTGCCCTTTACCGATCCAGCCACTAGCCCATCCATCTGGCCCATCAAGACTCGCTCTCATTTCATCAGTCCATAAAACCTTAGAGAAAGATGATTGAGATATTTCTTGGCCCAGTCTTGACGTTTCAGCTTGTGCGTCTTGTTCAGTGGTGGTCGTTTTTCAGCCTTTCTTACCTTGGCCATGTCTCTGAGTATTGCACACCTTGTGCTTTTGGGCACTCCAGTGATGTTGCAGCTCTGAAATATGGCAAAACTGGTGGCAAGTTGTCTTGGCAGCTGCACGCTTGACTTATCTCAGTTCATGGGCAGTTATTTTGCGCCTTGGTTTTTCCACACGCTTGCGACCCTGTTGACTATTTTGAATGAAACGCTTGATTGTTGGATGATCATGCTTCAGAAGCTTGGCAATTTTAGGAGTGCTGCATCCCTCTGCAAGATATCTCACTATTTTTGACTTTTCGAAGCCTGTCAAGTCCTTCTTTTGACCCATTTTGCCAAAGGAAAGGAAGTTGCCTAATAATTATGCACACCTGATATAGGGTGTTGATGTCATTAGACCACACCCCTTCTCATTACAGAGATGCACATCACCTAATATGCTTAATTGGTAGTAGGCTTTCGAGCCTATACAGCTTGGAGTAAGACAACATGCATAAAGAGAATGATGTGGTCAAAATACTCATTTGCCTAATAATTCTGCACTGCCTGTATAAGTAGGCCCATACAGAATCTGCGTGCACAGATTTCCGCATATTTTTACAACATCCTTGATTCTGTTTATTTACTTGTGTAAATGTGTGTAAATTTATGTTAATTCAGTTTTTAAATTAATTATAGTAATATTATTGACTAATATGAAAATACTCATATGATTTTTTCTGTATTTTAGTAGGTCTATTATATTAGAGACTTGCTTTTTTTTAACAAATAAAGTATATCTAATTGGATTTGCATTGTAAACATTAAAAGTTAAAAAGGCATTACTTTTTATTTCATATATTAAGGTTTTAGTTATGATACTCCCAGAATCATTCCGCATAAATCCGCAGATTTTTAGCAAAATTTTGCGCAGAAATAGCAAAAAATGTTCGCAGATTCAGTCTGGCCCTACTTATAAGTCTTCAAACTGAATTGATCTGATTGCAGTAGTTTACTTGTTGTTGATTCAGTCTGAGCGAATCTACCCCTTGATTCAGTGAATCAACTTGAGAATCACAATGACTCAGTCAGAATGAGTCTCAATAAATGAGTCAGAATGAGGTAAGAATTGTGACTAAAGTCCTCAGAGACTCCACATAATTTATAATAATCTCAGACTGACAAACTAAATGATAATTGAACGAGTTCAGTTGCAGCAAGTAACAGGTAACCGATTCAGTGATTTGGATCGGAGTGTCTCAAGTTAACAACACACTGATTTATTGCAGTTCTTTAGCGAAAATGAGCTGAGACACGCAGTTAATATATTATTCATAAAAATCATAATAATGTCAGAATGACAAACTGGATGATTCATTTGTGAACTGAACTGATCCAGTTGCAGCAGTTAAGAAGTCACTGATCCAATTATTCAGAGTGAGGGATAGTTCATCTGAAAATAAACATTCTGTCATCATTTACTCATCCTCCACTTTTTACAAACCTATTTGAGTTTTTTTTCCCTCTGTTGAACACAAAAGGAAGTTTGCATGTTCTCCTCGTGTTGGCGTACATGTAAGTTTCCTCCGGGTGCTCCGGTTTCCCCCACTGTCCAAAGACATGCGCTATACTACAGGTGAATTAAATAAACTAAATTGGTGTGTGTGTGTGTGTGTGTGTGTGTGTGTGTGTGTGTGTGTGTGTGTGTGTGTGTGTGTGTGTGTGTGTGTGTGTGTGTGTGTGTGTGTGTGTGTGTGTGTGTGTGTGCATTGGAAGGGCATACTGTATAAAACACATGCTGGAATAGTTGCTGGTTCATTTAGCTGTTGCGAACCCTCATAAATAAGGGACTAAGCCAAAGGAAAATGAATGAACTTAAAAGACGATGAACACAAAGGAAGATATTTAGAAAAATGTTGGAAGCCTAAATTCAATAGTATTTTTTTCCTACTATGTACTCTATGTCATAGGGTACCAGTTTCAAACATGTTTCAAAATATCTTCCTTTGTGTTAAACAGGAAAATAAAAGCATGTAAAGCTTTGGAATCATTTTGTATCTCTTTAACATCTAAGTGATTTTTTGATTCAATCAGAATGACTCTTAATAAATTAGTCAAAATGAGGCAAGAACTGAGAGCAATCTAATCCTCAGAGACTCCAAATAATTGATAATAATGTGAGACTGATGACTGAGATCTGATTTAATCTCTAGTTTATATGAGACAGACATTAGACCCTTTTATCATTTCATTATTTTTAAGGAGGCAAATGGAGCATAACGTTTAAAATTAAACAATAACATTTTAGATTTTCGATTGGTTTGAAATGTATGATAATGTTAGCTTTAAACATTTATTTTTTAATAAGCTTTTAAATTCCTGGAGGGCTACAACTCTGCAGTTTAGCTTCAAGCAACTCCAACTCACACCTGCTTAATACTCTAGTAGTCTTGAACACCTTGATTAATTGGATCAGGTGTGTTTAATTAAGGTTAGAGCAAAACTGTGCAGAGCTGTGGCCCTCCAGGAATCGAGTATGAGACCTACACTGTAGAGTAACGTTAGTAGAGGTTAATTTTGACTTGAACAACATTCTGGTAAACAATATGTGACTACTGTATATATACTGTGTGTGCGTGCGTGCGTGCGTGCGCATTTGTATATATGCTTGTATGTGTTTTAGTGCTGGGCAAAGGTTAATTGCATCCAAAATAAGAGTTTGGAACACATTCGTAGAAACATAACTATACAAAACTATATTGTTACAATTTCAATTTATATACAATTTGTTTCATATACTTATGTTTTATATCTAAATATAAACATTTTCAAATACATGCATCCATATATGTACAGTTGAAGTCAGAATTATTAGCCCCCCTTTGATTTTTTTTTTTCTTTTTTTAAATATTTCTCAAATGATGTTTAACAGAGCAAGGAAATTTTCACAGTATGTCTGATAATTTTTTTTCTTCTGGAGAAAGTCTTATTTGTTTTATTTCGGCTAGTAAAAAGCAGTTAAAATTTTTTTAAAAGCCATTTTAAGGTCAACATTATTAGCCCCTTTAAGCTATATATTTTTCGATAGTCTACAGAACAAAGGATCATTATACAATAACTGGTTTAATTACCCTAACCTGCCTAGTTAACTTAATTAACCTAGTTAAACCTTTAAATCTGACTTTAAGCTGTATAGAAGTGTTTTAAAAAAACTATCTAGTAAAATATTATTTACTGTCATCATGGCAAAGACAAAATAAATCAGTTATTAGAAATGAGTTATAAAACTATTATGACTAGAAATGTGTTGAAAAAATATTCTCTCCGTTAAACAGAAATTGGGGAAAAAAATAAACAGGGGAGCTAATAATTCTACATATAATATAATATAATATAATATAATATAATATAATATAATATAATATAATATAATATAATATAATATAATATAATATAATATAATTAAATATAATATAATAATATAATACAATACAATACAATATAATATAATATAACATAATATAATATAATATAATATAATATAATATAATATAATATAATACAATGTAATATAATATAATTAAATATAATATAATAATATAATACAATATAATATAATATAATATAATATAATATAATAAAATATAATATAGTATAATATAATATAATTAAATATAATATAATATAATTAAATATAATATAATATAATATAATTAAATATAATATAATTAAATATAATATAATATAATATGATATAATATAATATAATATAATTAAATATAATATAATATAATATAATTAAATATAATATAATATAATATAATATAATATAATAAGGGGCAATGCAGTGGCGCAGTAGGTAGTGCTGTTGCCTCACAGCAAGAACGTCGCAGGTTCGAACCTCGGCTGGGCTGGGTCAGTTGGCGTTTCTGTGTGGAGTTTGCATGTTCTCCCTGCGTTCGCGTGGGTTTCCTCCGGGTGCTCCGGTTTCCCCCACAGTCCAAAGACATGCAGTACAGGTGAATTGGGTAAGCTAAATTGTCTGTAGTGTATGAGTGTGAATGTGTGTGTGTGGAAATTCCCAGAGATGGGTTGTGGCTGGAAGGGCATCCGCTGCGTAAAATCGTGCTGGATAAGTTGGTGGTTCATTCCACTGTGGTGACCCCGCAAGGGACAAAGCCGACAAGAAAATGAATGAATGAATGAATAATATAATAATATAATACAATATAATATAATATAATATAATATAATATAATATAATATAATATAATATAATATAATATAATATAATATAATATAATATAATTAAATATAATATAATTAAATATAATATAATATAATTAAATATAATATAATATAATATAATATAATATAATATAATATAATATAATATAATATAATATAATATAATTAAATATAATATAATAATATAATACAATATAATATAATATAATAAAATATAATATAATATAATATAATATAATATAATTAAATATAATATAATATAATATAATATAATATAATATAATATAATTAAATATAATATAATATAATATAATATAATTAAATATAATATAATATAATATAATATAATTAAATTCATTCATTCATTCATTTTCTTGTCGGCTTTGTCCCTTGCGGGGTCGCCACAGCGGAATGAACCGCCAACTTATCCAGCACGATTTTACGCAGCGGATGCCCTTCCAGCCGCAACCCATCTCTGGGAACTTCCACACACACATTCACACTCATACACTATGGACAATTTAGCTTACCCAATTCACCTGTACTGCATGTCTTTGGACTGTGGGGGAAACCGGAGCACCCGGAGGAAACCCACGCAAACCCAGGGAGAACATGCAAACTCCACACAGAAACGCCAACTGACCCAGCCCAGCCGAGGTTCGAACCTGCGACCCAGCGACGTTCTTGCTGTGAGGCAACAGCACTACCCACTGCGCCACTGGGTTGCCCAATATAATTAAATATAATATAATAATATAATACAATATAATATAATATAATATAATAAAATATAATATAATATAATATAATTAAATATAATATAATATAATATAATATAATATAATTAAATATAATATAATATAATTAAATATAATATAATTAAATATAATATAATATAATATAATTAAATATAATATAATATAGGGCAACCCAGTGGCGCAGTAGGTAGTGCTGTTGCCTCACAGCAAGAACGTCGCTGGGTCGTAGGTTCGAACCTCGGCTGGGCTGGGTCAGTTGGCGTTTCTGTGTGGAGTTTGCATGTTCTCCCTGGGTTCGCGTGGGTTTCCTCCGGGTGCTCCGGTTTCCCCCACAGTCCAAAGACATGCAGTACAGGTGAATTGGGTAAGCTAAATTGTCCGTAGTGTATGAGTGTGAATGTGTGTGTGGAAGTTCCCAGAGATGGGTTGCGGCTGGAAGGGCATCCGCTGCGTAAAATCGTGCTGGATAAGTTGGCGGTTCATTCCGCTGTGGCGACCCCACAAGGGACAAAGCCGACAAGAAAATGAATGAATGAATAATATAATATAATATAATATAATATAATATAATATAATATAATATAATATAATACTCCTCCCCTTTAAAAAAAAAACTGCCCATGGTGTTTTGTTTTTATCACAACTCTGCCAGTGAGAGTGGTTGAGCTCAAGCGCATCAAATGAAAAGCGTCTTTAAGGGAGCGGGGCATGTCAGATACTAGAGAGCATTTGATTGGTCAGTAGATTTAATGAGAAACTGAAGTATTAGATGACGTGAAAAAAAAATTGTTGATTCATTTAGGCGGAAGGGACAAACTACTTTACATGTTTTTATCAGCTTTATATTTTCTACACATGAATTTTGTCACTGTTTTGGGGCACACTAGCTAACTAACAGACTGAACATCTACATTTTTTTCATTGTAATTTCATGGGACCTTTAAACCTCTAATTCTTTTTGATGTCAGCCGTCATTTGTCATTTTTTTGACTGACAGAAGGCAGAAATCTCTCATTTGTGAGCATTGCAGCTCTTTAATGCAGCCATACGGCACTCTGATAATTCAATCTCATCATTTAGCACAGAGTTGTTGTTTTGGCCGCTGCTGCTCCATCAAATATAATCATCCGCTGGGGGGAAATCAGCCTGAGGTTCCATCCGCATGTTACACCTTTTAATCTGAGGTGTAAATGAAGCGCTGTTGTCTTTGAGTCTCTGTCTGAAGGATCGTGGCTCTTGACGTCCCTCGACTCTGCTCATAGTCCAGGTTCAATTTTCCCCTTGAAAGATTGAGGCTTCTCCATGTGGGTTTGTGGGGTAAATTTGCTTCAGGCGATTCTTCCAGGCGCTTCTCTTCTCCTCTTTTAATCTTAGCGCACTTCTCATTTTTTTATGAACTTGTCTCGAGCCTCTTTAACCTTTTATGCATGAGAGAGAAAGAGTGGAGGACCGTGCCTTCCTGAAGAACACTAACCTCCATTCTTAGATGTTGTTCACCTTATTATATTATTGTTGATATACATGTACTCTTTATGAATTTTTATCTTAATTATAATTTTAATCAATCAGTATTTTATTATTATTATTATGTTTTGTGTTCTTTTTTTGTGTTTTGTTTTTCATTTAATTTTTTTGTTTTCATTTCTTTCTTTTTTTTTCTTTTAATTCTTTTTTCTTTTTTGTTTAGATTTTTTTGCATTTTGTTTCGTTTCTCTTTTTGTTTCTTGTTTCATTTTTCATTTTTGTTTTTTCATTTAGTTAATTTTTTTCTTTTAGTTTTGTTGTTTTTCACTTTTTTATTTTGTTTCATTTTTATTTATTTATTTTTTTTGTCTTTTTTTGTATTGTTTCACTTCGTTTTTCTTTTGGTTTAGGGTAAGAAAATGGATAAGCAACTTTAAAACTCATAATACACATGTAGGCGGTGCTGAAACATATTATAGGTGGGCATAGATAATTTTTTTTATCTAGATTATTCTTGGAACTAATCTAGATTAAAATGGCTCATTTGAATTCTGCCGAAGGCATTCAGAATATGTGTGCTACCCAAATCACAACTGCTTGAGAAACTGTTCTACTATGAATATTTGGTGATGAAAATAAATTATGTTCAATGTGTTTACTAACTGTTTATTCAGTTAAACATGAATGTTGAACTGTGGGCCTACATAAACTCGAAACAGCGATTTTTGATTACCTTAATCCGACTAAAGTCATAACTGAACTAAACAGAAATGGAATTAAGACATGTGGAGTATGCAGATATTAGTGGCATTATTGAAGTAAACACCATGGTCTTTAGGACCTTTCGCCATATTTTCTGGCAAGGTCCACACGCGGCTGTCAGTAAAGGACCACACACACACACACACACACACACACACACACACACACACACACACACACACACACACACACACACACACACACACACACACACACACATCGCGAAATGCAGAATTTTTTTCTTTCCATTTGGCGTTCGTTATTAAATTTCATAACACTCTCACCAGTCCTTACTCATTATTTGCGTCTAATACCCCAGTTTGTAACGAGGGCGTGAATGAAATGTTCATGAGTTAAAGTGAAACTGCCGAACTGCAGTTAGAGTCAGGCATCCTGCTGATTTGATTCAGAAGGGCACTCTTTTGTCAGATGGCTCACCAGTCAGGTATACATCCGTGCTAATATATCAAGGTGAAAGTCATCATAGCTTGGGTAAAATAGACCCAACACAACTTTAAGAATAGATTAACGGCGATATTTTTTTTTTTTTATCGCGCAATAAGAGTCTTGCGTTAACGCAGCACCTTAACGCCGATAACGGCCCACCACTAATATATATATATATATATATATATATATATATATATATATATATATATATATATATATAATTAAAATAGAAGGAAATAAAAAAAATAAAAAGGTACCCTTTGTTATAGCCCCAGGGCCCAATGTGTTCTTATTCTAGTCCTGCTAACAGCTATTAAAAAAAAACTAAACAATAAAAAAGTAACAATAAAGTAAAAAAAAGTAAACACTATTAATTCTTCTTCTTCTTATTATTATTATTATTATTATTATTATTATTATAAGCCTATTATTATTATTTAGACTTACTGTAGCTCTGAAACAACCATGCAAAGCATGTGCTGCTCCGAAATGGTTATCTTAAATTGCTCCGCATTAGGTGCACAGCAGCAAGAAGTTTGGCGGCGAACTATAGGCATATTATTATTGCTATTATTCATTTTCTTTTTGGCTTAGTCTCTTTATATTATTATTATTATTATTATTATTATTATTATTATTATTTATTTTTTATTTTTTAGGCCTTGCTCGGAAGCAATTATGCAAACCAGGTTCTGCTCAGAAATGCTCTTTGCTCAGCATTAGGTGCACAGCAGCAAGACGTTTGGCATAACTATGACCTTATTTTCATAACAAATGTCTAATAATACTGCTAATTTACATTTTTATTTATGCATACGTAATGAATGTAAGCCTGCTAACTGATCAAATGATAGAATATGTAAACTTAGTTTATATTAAATAATATTAATTAAAAGCCTGGGTGCTGATTCGCAGAGGACTATTATTTTGAGGGTGATGTCACAAGCTCAGATTTGGTTGACCAATCAGAGGAAAATGTGCTTTCAGCACCGCCTACTTGTGTATAATGAATTTTAAAGCCGTTTATTCATTTTCCTACCCTAAACCAAAAAATGAAAATCAAGCCAAAATCTTGTTTTTTGTTTTGTTTTTGTGAGCAAATGAAAATCAGAAAAACTGTTTTTTTTAGTTAAAATTTTTTTGTTTGAAAACGGATATGAAATGGACAGAAGATACCCTGATTTTGTTTGTTTTGTTTTGCATTGTTTCGTTTCAGTTTTGTTTAATTTTTTGCTTTGTTTTTCATTTCATTCGTTTCTTTTCTTTTGTTTTTTTGTTTTTGTTTTGTTTTGCATTTAGTTTTATTTTGTTCTTTTCATTTCGTTTGGCATTTTCTTTTGTTTTGTTGTTTTTCATTTAATTTTGTATCATTTTGGGTTTTTGTTTTGTTTTGTTTCATTTTTCATTTCGTTTCGTTGTTTCATTTTTTGTTTTGTTTTCATTCCTTTTTGTTTTTCATTTCATTTCATTTAGTCTTTTTTGTTTTGTTTTTGTTTTGCATTTTGTTTCATTTTTTTCATTTCGTTTTGTTTTCTTTTCAGGCAACAGCTACTAAAATCAAAAATGCGATGAAGTCACATAAGCATTTTACTTCCAGTTTTAAAAAAAAGAGTTTGTCATGTTTTAAATTGTGTGTGTTTGTGTGTGTGTGTGTGTTGTGTGGGTGTGTGGGTGTGTCGGTGTGTCGTTGTGGGTGTGAGGCTCTAGACTGAGCAAACAACAATTGTGATAAAAAAATGTAATTTGAAAAAATTAACGCAACCGTTGAGTTAACACAACCCAGCATTTTTAAAGAACACTTTTGATTAAGTCTCGACTGTGAGATCCTTGACTTTTATTCTCACTGTAATGAATTTTAAAAAGTCCTGGGAAATGATCTCTGTAAAAGAGTGGGAACTGCATAGCTTGTCATTGGGAAAGTCATTTTTGAATGAAGTAATTTGGAACTTTGGAGTCTTTTGTGTTGCCTGTGGTGTGATGGAGTCGAGCGATCTCTTCATCGATATCTCCCTCAATAAGTGTTGAGTTTTGCAGGAATAATCCGGTGACGGTGGTTTTGAATGTATTACAGCATGGCCTCACATGGCGCCTGGCTTCAGATAAACTGTCGGAAATCAATATGCTTCAAATCTTTCATCAGTTCAGCATAGTGGTGGTGTTTCTGCTCGGCTTGTTTTATTCTTTACTCGGGAGGATTTGGAGGAAACCTTCTAGCAGGACGCCAGTCGCTGAGAGGACGAGGCTCCTCTTCAATATTCTCATTATTGGTCCATCGATATGGTGTTTTTAATGGATGGTTCTTAACCGTATTATCACGGGTCCATCTCAGTCTTCAAGACTTGGTTACATCATCGCACACACCATTTGCAGAGTGATGTGTTATATGTATTTGTGGTGTACTACAGATTTGTGTGTGCGCGTGCATGTGTGTGTTCGATTTACTTATATTTTAAATATGTATATTCAAAATTATATATATATATATATATTGCAATATATACTGTTATATATACTGCTATATATATATATATATATATATATATATATATATATATATATATATATATATATATATACTGCTATATATATATATATATATATATATATATATATATATATATATATATATATATATATATATATATATATATATATATATATATATATATATATATATATATATATATATATATATATATATATATATTAGTGGGATTTTTAATAATTAATCATGGGTAATTGTGTACAAATTAAAAGTTTGTATTTACATAATATGAGCATGTACTGTGCGTAGACTATGATGTTTACATACTACTACTACTAATATTTTAATAAAATAATATTATTTTAAATATTAGTAGTAGTTGTAGTAAAAATTAAATAATAATAATAATAATAATAATAATAATAATAATATGTAAATAAAAATAGTAATAAATAATAATAGTAATTTAAGTACTAATAATAATAATAATAATAAAAATATTTGTAACAATACTACTACTACTAATAATAATTTAAATAATAATAATAATAATAATCAAATATTAATTAAATAATAATCAAATATTAATTAAATAAAAATGGTAATAATTAAACAATAATAATAATTTAAATAAGAATAATTGTAATAATAATACTAATAATAATTTAATTAAATAATAATCAAATAATAATCAAATAATCAAATAATAATTAAATAATAATCAAGTAATAATTAAATAAAAATGGTAATAATTAAATTATGATAATACTTTAAATAAAAATAATAATTGTAATAATACTACTAATAATAATTAAATTAATAATAATAATAATAATAATAATAATAATAATATCAATAATAATTAAATAATAATCAAATAATAATTAAATAAAAATGGTAATAATTAAATAATAATAATGAAAATAATAATAATAATAATAATAATAATAATAATAATAATAATAATAATAATAATAATAATAATAATAATAATAATTTAAATAATAATAAATGTAATAATACTACTACTAATACTAATAATTTAATTAAATAATAATCAAATAATAATAATAATAATAATAATAGTAATAATAATAATAATAAAATATTAATCAAATGATAATTAAATAAAAGTAGTAATTGTAATAATACTACTAATAGCTAAAATAATAATAATAATAATAATAATAATAATAAAAATAGAATACTAATCAAATAATAATTAAATAAAAATGGCAATAAATTAACAATAATAATAATTTAAATAATAATAATTGTAATACTACTACTACTAATAATAATAGTTAAAATAATAATAATAATAATCAATAATAATAATTTATTCTACATTATCCTTATTATTATTATTATTATTATTATTATTAGTATTTAATAAATTATTATTAGTAGTAGTATTATTATTATTTTATTATCAATAATAAACACTGCAATATCTCATCCTACATTTTTATTTCAAGAATATTTATGTAAAGGATTGTGAATCTCGGCATCTAAAACTATTTAGATTTCTCCATATGATAACTCTCCGTTTCCCAACATGTGTTTGTCTGTTTCCTAAGTGTCTTGAATTAGCATCAGAAGTGTTAAAATCTTCAAATCATGCTCCAGTCGTCTCTAATTAGGAGCAGAGCGCATGTGTGATTTTTCGCTGTGTTAACCTCTCTCTGTCCTCCTCCTCCTCCGTCTCTGCTCAAACGTTGACCTCCTCCTCCGGTTCTAGCGTTCGCCAGCCTACGTATTTCTCAATCTGCTCCACGTGCTTCTGATGGCAGTTCTACCCACATGAAGAGCATGCTGTGTGCTGATCATACACACACTTCCCGGTTAATATTATGGTCTTTTTTAAGGAGACGTATTATGCAAAACACACTTAAATAAGGTGTTTGAACACAGGTACAGTTGAAGTCAAAATAATTAGCCCTCCTCTGAGTTTTTTTTTTACTTTTTCAAATATTTTCCAAATGATGTTTAACAGAGCAGAGAATTTTCACAGTGTTTCCTGTAATATTTTTTCCTCTGGAGAAAGTCTTATTTGTTTTATTTCAGCTAAAATAAAAGCAGTTACATTTTTAAAAAACATTTTAAGGTCAGTATTATTAGCCCCCATAAGCAATCTTTTTTTTCCTCGATTGTTACGCAGCAAACCATCGTTATACAATGGGCTCTATTTTAATGGTCTAGGCAGAAAGTCTAAAGCAAAACCATTAAGGGCGTGTCCGAATCCACTTTTGTTATTTTAAAAGGTCATGAGCAGGGTGTTTAGTTAAGTATTTCAATGTCACTTTAAATTGAATACTGGTATCTTGAAAAATATCTAGTAAAATATTATTTACTGTCATCATGGCAAAAATAAAAGACATTAGTTATTAGAAATGAGTTATTAAAACTATTATGTTTAGAATTCTGTCGAAAACTCTTCTCTCTGTTAAACAGAAAATGGGGAAAAAAAATAAACAGGGGGGCTAATAATTCAGGAGGGCAAATAATTCTGACTTTAACTGTGTATGTAAACAATACAGCTTATAATGCTAACAATCTAGCCACTTTTATTTATTTTTTTGGTGTTCCAGGATTAATATGCCTCTTTTAGATCTCTCTTTATATATATATATATATATATATATATATATATATATATATATATATATATATATATATATATACATACAGGGAGTGCAGAATTATTAGGCAAGTTGTATTTTTGAGGATTAATTCTATTATTGAACAACAACCATGTTCTCAATGAACCCAAAAAACTCATTAATATCAAAGCTGAATATTTCTGGAAGTAGTTTTTAGTTTGTTTTTAGTTTTAGCTATTTTAGGAGGATATCTGTGTGTGCAGGTGACTATTACTGTGCATAATTATTAGGCAACTTAACAAAAAACAAATATATACCCATTTCAATTATTTATTTTCACCAGTGAAACCAATATAACATCTCAACATTCACAAATATACATTTCTGACATTCAAAAACAAAACAAAAACAAATCAGTGACCAATACAGCCACCTTTCTTTGCAAGGACACTCAAAAGCCTGCCATCCATGGATTCTCTCAGTGTTTTGATCTGTTCACCATCAACATTGCGTGCAGCAGCAACCACAGCCTCCCAGACACTGTTCAGAGAACTGTACTGTTTTCCCTCCTTGTAAATCCCACATTTGATGATGGACCACAGGTTCTCTATGGGGTTCAGATCAGGTGAACAAGGAAGCCATGTCAAATGTTTTTCTTCTTTTAGACCCTTTCTTGCCAGCCAAGCTGTGGAGTACTTGGAGGCATATGATGGAGCATTGTCCTGCATGAAAATCATGTTTTTTTTGAAGGATGCAGACTTCTTCCTGTACCACTGCTTGAAGGTGTCTTCCAGAAACTGGCAGTAGGACTGGGAGTTGAGCTTGACTCCATCCTCAACCCGAAAAGGCCCCACAAGCTCATCTTTGATGATACCAGCCCAAACCAGTGCTCCACCTCCACCTTGCTGGCGTCTGAGTCGGACTGGAGCTCTCTGCCCTTTACCAATCGAGCTACAGGCCCATCAAGACTCACTCTCATTTCATCAGTCCATAAAACCTTAGAAAAATCACTCTTGAGATATTTCTTGGCCCAGTCTTGACGTTTTAGCTTGTGTGTCTTGTTCAGTGGTGGTCGTTTTTCAGCCTTTCTTACCTTGGCCATGTCTCTGAGTATTGCACACCTTGTGCTTTTGGGCACTCCAGTGATGTTGCAGCTCTAAAATATGGCAAAACTGGTGGCAAGTGGCATCTTGACATCTTGGCAGCTATACGCTTGACTTTTCTCAGTTCATGGACAGTTATTTTGCGCCTTGGTTTTTCCACACGCTTCTTGCGACCCTGTTGACTATTTTGAATGAAACGCTTGATTGTTGGATGATCATGCTTCAGAAGCTTGGCATTTTTAGTAGTGCTGCATCCCTCTGCAAGATATCTCACTATTTTTGACTTTTCGGAGCCTGTCAAGTCCTTCTTTTGACCCATTTTGCCAAAGGAAGGGAAGTTGCCTAATAATTATGCACACCTGATATAGGGTGTTGATGTCATTAGACCACACCCCTTCTCATTACAGAGATGCACATCACCTAATATGCTTAATTGGTAGGAGGCTTTCGAGCCTATACAGCTTGGAGTAAGACAACATGCGTAAAATACTCATTTGCCTAATAATTCTGCAATGCCTGTATATATATATATATATATATATATATATATATATATATATATATATATATATATATATATATATATATATATATATATATATATATATATATATATATATATATATATATATATATAAAAAACAAAGCAAAACAAAAAAAAAGACTTTTGCTGCATTTTCAAACTACTTATTTAAAATGAGCAACACAATTCTTAAGATTTTTTGGGGGACAGTTTAATTGATTTGTGTTCAATCTACTTAAATTTGTAAAACAATTACACTCACCGGCCACTTTATTAGGTACACCTTACTAGTTCCAGGTTAGACCCCCTTTTGCCTTCAGAACTGCCTTAATCCTTCGTGGCACACATTCAGGTACTGGAAATATTCCTCAGAGATTTTGGTCCATGTTGACATGACGAAACCCGCAGTTGCTGCAGATTTGTCAGCTGCACATCCATGATGCGAATCTCCCGCTCCACCATATCCCAAAGGTGCTCTATTGGATTGAGATCTGGTGAATGTGGAAGCCATTTGAGTACAGTGAACTCATTGTCATGTTCAATACTCAGGGCTTTCGGAGGAAATAGGAAATATCACTGTCATTTTCATGTTAGCTGTGTAGCAGTATATAAAGTAAGATATGTGAATAAAATAACGTGAAGCATGAGGACACATTGCTTTGCACCCCATAAACACACCCAGGCCTTAACCATACACACTAGACCACCCCTTTAAAAACAGAAGCTGCTGCTTCATATTTAAAAAGCAATTGTTATATATATTAATTTACTTGAGTTGATTATTAGAATATTGGTTAAAAAACAGCGTTATGTATGCATTTACGTTTTTTTTTTAAACTAAAATAAACACATTTTACTATTGATATAGAGACACTATTAATAAAATGTCATTCATTGTCTTTGTGGTACTGTATATTTTGTCAGGCCATTTAAAAAGGAATCATTTGATGTCATGTTAAAATACTCTATTTAAGGATCACAGTGAAGCCCAAATATGCTCATTGATTGTGATTTTTACTTTTTTTTTATACCTTGCTGTAATCTTTAAACATTAGGTTTATGATGTTTTTAATGATGAGTTAAAAAACCTCACAATGTAGTAGGATTACTTGAAAAAATACATTTTCACAGGTCAGAATGAGTGTGATGTTTAATTATTTACACAAATATATCTGTTACACCGAATGACAATGAAACCTTATTTCACCCATATTACACCATAATTATTTTCACAAACATTAAAGGAGACCCTTTGCTTTCATTTTATATGCAAGAGACATCAATCACGTGGCATTTACTGCCCTCTTAACCCTTATAATTTGTACCCTGAAATCACATTCAATAGCTGGCCTAGATTTCCGCTGTGTTCTAGCAGAGCCAAACAAAGCCTCATGATCCGTAACCAAGCCGTTCGCTTACAGATTCACCTGAAGTGGCCACTTTAGAGAGACACATAATATCCAGCACATACGGCAGACGAGAAGAAGAATAGATAAATCTTCAATTCCAAAATGCAACAAAGCAGTTTTCAGGCTCATTTGAAAAGACCTAATGACTGCGAAATGGCGAGGGCATGGAGGCGGGAGCTCGAGACGAGAGTGAAAGACGGTGTGAACACCAGTCCATAATAAAGATGTACTGCAGAGAGAGGAGTTTTATATTTGGATTTTTATCCTGATGCAGACGTCTAGCTGAAACGGTTATATGATGAAGTCATTTAAAGTGCCCCTGTCATGTTTTTTCTTTGTTATATGTACACTCACCGGCCACTTTATTAGGTACACCTTGCTAGTACTGGGTTGGACCCCCTTTTGCCATCAGAACTGCCTTAGTCCTTTATGGCATAGATTCAACAAGGTACTGGAAACATTCCTTAGAGATTTTGGTCCATACTGACATGATAGCATCACGCAGTTGCTGCAGATTTGTCGGCTGCATATCCATGATGCGAATCTCCCGTTCCACCACATCCCAAAGGTGCTCTATTGGATTGAGAGCTGGTGACTGTGGAGGCCATTTGATTACAGTGAATTCATTGTCATGTTCAAGAAACCAGTCTGAGATGATTCGTGCTTTGACATGGCGAGTTATCCTGCTGGAAGTAGCCATCAGAAGATGGGTACACTGCGGTCATAGAAGAATGGACATGGTCAACAATACTCAGGTAGGCTGTGGCGTTGACACGATGCTCAATTGATACTAATGGGCCCAAAGTGTGTGAAGAAAATATCCCCCACACCATTACACACCACTAGCCTGAACAGTTGATACAAGGCTGGAAGGATCCATACTTTCATGTTGTTGATGCCCAATTCTAACCCTACCATCCAAATGTCGCCTCAGAAATCGAGACTCATCAAACCAAGCAACGTTTTTCCAATCATCTATTGTCCAATTTTGGTGAGCCTCTGCGAATTGTATCCTCAGTTTCCTGTTCTTATCAGACAGGAGTGGCACCCGGTGTAGTCTTCTGCTGCTGTAGCCCATCTGCCTCAAGGTTGGACGTGGTGTGCTTTCAGAGATGCTCTTCTGCATTCCTCTGTTGTAACGAGTGGTTACTTGAGTTACTGTTGCCTTTCTATCAGCTGGAACCAGTCTGGCCATTCTCCTCTGACCTCTGGCATCAACAAGACATTTGCACCCACAGAACTGCCACAGAACTAGATATTTTCTCTTTTCTCTTTCGCTTGGTTTGAACTGCAGCAGATTGTCTTGACCTTGTCTACATGCCTAAATGCATTGAGTTGCTGCCATGTGATTGGCTGATTAGAAATGTGCGTCAACGAGGAGTTGTATATAATAAAGTGGCCGGTGAGTGTATATGTTTGTGTGTTTTAAAGTTGCAAGCATCAAAGTCCATGTTAAATGAAAATAAAAAGGGGGAACTTTGCTTATAATTCCAGCTTTACTTCCTGCACAAACCTACATAGGTTCATAACTAAGGGGACATTCACACGACAAAGTTTCCAGCCATAAACAGGAAATCTTTTATGCATTTTGCCTGTTTGTTTACACAGCAATGGATTTTTTTGAGTTGAAAATATCTAACTAAAATACAAATTTCAGCATTTTTGGACTTAAAATTGGATTGAAAATGCATAAATCAGAAACTGGTTTCAAAGTGAACGTTTTTAAAAACGCTGCCTTTGTTGTATATTTGTAAACACTCAAAAATAAGTCTTTTGAAAATGGTGACTTCATGGTCGTGCATGGTGTGTGTGCAAGGGAGTGTATTATTGTAGAGACCAATTGAACAAAATGATAAACTTTCAAGAGTTCACACTTAGCTGATGATTGATAATAAAGTGTGTTTGGCATTCTGTCCCAGGAGAGAGCCCTGAGCTCAGAAGTTCCTTTAGCCCGGGGCTTCCTCTCATTTGAAGGGCGAGAGGGGAGTTTGAGCTCAGGTAGGTCTCGAGAACTCCCGTGCTTGTTATGGTTAATGACAAGTTAGGAATTGCTAAGAGAGCTATATGGCTGACTAAGAGTTCATTTATGGTGCCACTTTGGATTAGTCAATTCACTTATGTCGCATGTATTTGGATGGTGGGAGGAAACTGGGGAACCTGGGGGAAACCAACGCGAGCACGGGGAGAACATGTAAACTCCACACAGAAACGTCGACTAGCCTGGTAAGTACTTGAACCTGTGACATTCTTTCTGTGAGGCAACAGTGCTAACCACTGCACTGCTGTGCCACTCTATCTAGAAAAAGGGAGAAGGAGTAGGGGTGGAAGGGGGGGATGAAGATGAAGATAACTGAATTGAGAAACAGGTTATTTATAGTGAGTTAGGATTCATCTGAATGGTGCATCATGTGTTAGCTGATGCAGGACCAGCCGTGGTCAATCATAAGCATGGGATCCTCTCGAAATTAGTTACTAAATAAAGCACACTTAAAATAACTGCCCTGATTGACCTGAGCTGATCATTTCTTTACAAAAACGCTTGACTTGCCGTTATAACTCTGAGAATTTTTGCTTTAATGAACCATTCGTTTTTTAATTTTGTAATGAATTCAGTGATTTATGGGTCTGTTTGTATCAGAGTATTAAATGCGGGTCACTACCCCACATCTGCTGATCATTCAGCACATTTAATATGATGTTAATGGACAAGCTGTATTTGTCCCCCCCCCCCCCCCCCCCCACACACACACACACACTCATCCAATACAGTTTATTTGATGAACAAACTAAACATGGGCCGGTATAAGATTCTGACAGAATGATAACCTTAGATAAAAAATATCACGGTTTGATGGTATTGTGATTACTGTTCTCAAATATATTATTTTTAAATGTCTGGGTAAAAACCGGGTTTCTGCAGGTTTCATCTCGTCAAATTTAAGACTTTTTAAGACCTTTTTAAGACCATTATCAATAAAATTTCAGACTATCACATGGCAAAATGCTAATATTTTTTTGTAATAACCAGTGGATTTTTTTTTTACTTTCCCAGTTAAAATTAAAGTTCTGTTATTTCTTAGCCACATATTTAAAATAATTTGTCAAAACAAGCAATTATTAGCACAACCTTTCTTTAAAAAAAAAAGTTAAAAGCTATACATTTATGCACAACATAAATTAAATTTTTTTTTAAATGTAATTTTGTTTTCTAATGTTCAATAAAATATTTTCAGAATTCTGAGGTCTAAATCAAGGTTAATATTTATTTTGAGGGTAACTACACCTTTAGCTATATACATTATTTTAAAATGCTATATATAAAAAAGTAATCTTTTGGTGTCATTTATTGATTCGACACTCACAATGAGATACTAATCTAAAAGTCTTCCGAAAATCAAACCAAAACAGAATATTTTTCGCAGATACAATGTAGCATAAACAATGTTAAATTAAAGACAATCAGAATGTCTAAAAGTTTTAAAAGCTATAATAAACAACATTTATGCACAACGTAAATGTATGCATAAAAACATAAAAACATTGAGAACTTTTAAACAAATGTTATTGTAAGGATCTAAGGAAGACAATTAAACCATATTGCTAAATACAGTAAATGTTCGATTTGTTGGTTGTACTGATTGGTTATAGCTTTACATGGACAATTAGTGAAAACTATGACCTGGTTAAAAGTATTTAAGACCCACAACAGCATATTTCAGTGAATTTTTTTTAAGGCCCTAAATTTAGTTTTTGAAATTTAAGACATTTTAAGATCCCGCAGACACCCTGAAAAAACTAAAACTTTTTTCCTCTTTGAACACAATATATTTTATTTTGAGGAATATTTAAAATATTTTAAAGCAGTAAACATGTCAGGCTGCTCTCTTCATTAGTTTCAAAAACACTGATTTCTTTAAAAAAAAAAATTCTGCTGGCGATACTTTTTCCTAAAAAGCTGAAAACAATGTAAATAAAATAAATCTTACACATACCTTAGAAACGGTATAACAGAAAATGTTGGCGGTTTTAAAACCTTGACTTTTCCAAACCGCGGTATGCCTTGAAAACGGTTATCGTCCCATGCCTAGAGCAAACGCACAGATTTCCTTGCACTTGTAATGCTTATTTGCATCTAAATACTGTCAAGCGAATGTGGTGGTTGCCGTTGCTAAGATGCATATTGATTTATGAAGTCTGAATGCACAGCCACTGCTGACAGAAACACGTCAGACAGCATATGGAGCAGCAGAGACTGTTACCATGGCTGTAAATGCACTGTATGATGGTGATAAATGATGGTGACACGTGCTCCATTACAATGCTCTGTGGTGAGTCCATCTAGTGATTTACAGGCAGTTATTGTTTCATGCTGTGGTTTTGTTTGCCAGAGCTCGATTATATGCTAATGAGCATTTTATCAGAGATGATCGCTCTAATTTATGTTCTGGAAGACAGTCTAAAATGTGTTCTTTTTTTGAAGAAGTTGCACTCCATGAAAGTATTAAGCAGCTTGTGTTTGAGTGTCAGATCATCACTTTAGAGTATGTTTAAAGACTGGATTAATGATGCTGGAAGTTTAGCTTTTGCATCACTGGATTAAGTTGCTTTACAAAATGTACTGAAATATCAATATTGTTCGTCCATCAGTCTATCCAGTCAATGTTTGTTTGTCTATCTATTCATCTATACAATTTTGTTCATCCGTCAGTGCATCCATCCATCCATCCATTATCATCCACCTATCCATCCAATATTGTTTGTTTTTCCTGCCGACCATCCATCCATCCAATGTCATTTATTCGCACATCCATCCATCCATCCATCCATCCACTTATTCAGTATTGTTTGTTTGTCTGTCTGTCCATCCATCCATCCATCCATCCAACCATCCAATATTTTCACTTCCCATTTTCCAATATCCACCATCCATGCCATCCTCCCATCCTCCTCCATGCCGTCCATCCGTCCATCCTCCCGTCCATCCATCCATCCATCCTCCATCCATCCATCAGTCCATCCAGCATCCATCCATCCTCCATCCATCCATCCGTATTGTTTTCTGCTGTCCTCAATCCTTCCAACCATCCAATATTTCCACATCATTTTCCAATCATGCATCCATTCCAGTGCATCCGTCCTTTTATCCATCCAATATTGTTTGTCCATCCATCCACACATCCATCCCTCAACATCCATCCCATTATTCATTTGGTTTTTCTGGATGCCCCTATCGCATCCATCCATCCCATCTAATAACCTTCTTAGCATTTCCCCCTCATCTATCAATATGGTTTTTCTTTCAGTCCATCCATCCATCCAATATTTTCCACCCATCCATCCATCCATCCATCCATCCAATATTGTTTGTCCATCCATCCATCCAATACCATTCATTAGCATGTCCATCCATCCATCTATCTATTGAATATTGTTTTTCTTTCAGTCCATCCATCCATCCATCCATCCATCCATATTGTTTGTCCGTCTGTCCGTCCCTCCCTCCATCCATCCATCCATCCATCCATCCGTCCATCCAATATTGTTTGTCCATCTATTCGCACATCCATCCATCCACCCACCCGCCCATCAATTCGCACATCCATCCATCCGCACACATTTACACATCCATCTGCACATCCATCCATCCTTTCGCACATCCATCCATCCACTCGTTCATCCATCCACTCATCCATCCATCCATCCATCCTCACATCCATCCATCCAATATCATTCATTCACACATCCACACATGCATCCATCCATTCGCACATCCATCCATCCATTCGCACATCCATCCACACATCCATCCATCCATCTGCTCATCCATCCACCCATCGCCATGTCAGATCATCACTTTAGAGTATGTTTAAAGACTGGATTAATGAGGCTGGAAGTTTAGCTTTTGCATCACTGGATTAAGTTGCTTTACAAAATGTACTGAAATATCAATATTGTTCGTCCATCAGTCTATCCAGTCAATGTTTGTTTGTCTATCTATTCATCTATACAATTTTGTTCGTCCGTCAGTGCATCCATCCATCCATCCATTATCATCCACCTATCCATCCAATATTGTTTGTTTTTCCTGCCGACCATCCATCCATCCAATGTCATTTATTCGCACATCCATCCATCCATCCATCCATCCACTTATTCAGTATTGTTTGTTTGTCTGTCTGTCCATCCATCCATCCATCCATCCAACCATCCAATATTTTTCACTCATTTTCCAATATCCATCCATCCATCCATCCATCCATCCATTCAGTATTGTTTGTCTGTCTGTCCATCCATCCTTCCAACCATCCAATATTTTCCACTCATTTTCCAATATCCATGCATCCATCCATGCATCCGTCCTTTTATCCATCCAATATTGTTTGTCCATCCATCCACACATCCATCCTCACATCCATCCATATATTCAATATTGTTTGTCTGTCCGCCTATCCATCCATCCATCCATCCATCCATCCATCTAATACCATTCATTAGCATGTCCATCCATCCATCTATCTATTCAATATTGTTTTTCTTTCAGTCCATCCATCCATCCATCCAATACTTTCCACTCATCTATCCATCCATCCATCCATCCATCCATCCATCCATCCATCCATCCAATACCATTCATTAGCATGTCCATCCATCCATCCATCCATCCATCCATCCATCCAATACCATTCATTAGCATGTCCATCCATCCATCTATCTATTGAATATTGTTTTTCTTTCAGTCCATCCATCCATCCATCCATCCAATATTGTTTGTCCGTCTGTCCGTCCCTCCCTCCATCCATCCATCCATCCGTCCATCCAATATTGTTTGTCCATCTATTCGCACATCCATCCATCCACCCACCCGCCCATCAATTCGCACATCCATCCATCCGCACACATTTACACATCCATCTGCACATCCATCCATCCTTTCGCACATCCATCCATCCACTCGTTCATCCATCCACTCATCCATCCATCCATCCATCCTCACATCCATCCATCCAATATCATTCATTCACACATCCACACATGCATCCATCCATTCGCACATCCATCCATCCATTCGCACATCCATCCACACATCCATCCATCCATCTGCTCATCCATCCACCCATCGCTCATCTATCCATCCAAAATCTCATTCATCCGCACATACATCAATATTATTCATCCGCACATCCAGCCATCCATCTATCTATTCATCCAATATTGTTTGTCCGTCCATCCATCCATGCATCCATCCGTCCACCCAATATCATTCATCATAAACGTTCATCCATACATCCAATATCGTTTATTCAGTAGCATTCATTAATCCAATATAATTTATCTATCTATCCATCCACCCATCCGTCCATCCATCCAATATCATATATCCATCACCTCAGTTGTAATATAAAATATTTGAGGGTCAAATCATCAAACTAGATTTTTTTTGACGCTGCAATAATTATGCTAGAAGTTTAGCTTTTGCATCACCGGAATAAATTGCTTTACAAAATATATTGAAATATAAAAGTTATTTAAAGCTGTCCTAATATTTCACAATATTTCTCTTTTTTTTTTTGTAGCAGTTGAATCATGTTTACCATTTTACAAATATTGATGTAGTGTGTTGGCAATAACCGAGGATTTAATTAGATCTAAAGATATGTTTTGCAGCTTCGGTTATGAGGAAACATGAGTCTGCTGGTGGCTTAATTGTATACCATGTTTGGATTGGATCATTTATCACACACTGTATGCTAAATTAAATCAGGGACTTATGAAAACTACTGAGTGTATATAAAAGTGTCCGAGAACTGTAAAAGCGCTGTCACCTCTTTGCAGACTATTGCTAGTAATAGACTGTTGCATGATTTATTTAAATTGGATGTTAAGAAAAGATGCACGAAGCACCAATATGTTTTTATTATTCGTTTTTTTTACAATTGGATTTGATTGTTGAGTTGCTCGAGTATTGACTTTTACTGACAGTTTCACAAAATATTTACAGGGCTGGTTGTCATTCCTCTCACTTCAGTGAATTCCGCTTAGGGAGGGTTTGTTTTTGTCTGTTGTCAATGTCAGTATCTGTATAGACCCATTCTACATTGTGTTGGCTACAAGAAGTTATTGAGCATCTCCACTGTTATTGACCAGATACAGTTCATTGAACACATGTGCTGAACATGTTGTCAAGCTTTATGGGATAATGTGTCACAATAAAACCTGCCATTGAGCAGAGCATTATAGGCATTACATTGATCAAACCTGACAGGACTCAAATATATCTTAATAGGTCTCCAAAAATACATTTAGGTTGGATTGCAAGTCTGTTCATCAAAGAATGTCCATCCAATCATCCATCCATTAATCTGTATATATCTAATATCTTTTGTTCATCCATGTGTTGGGTTGAAATAATCACACCGTTATTCCATTGAGTTGATATCATTCATTCGTTTAGTCGAAAACATCCATCCTTTCTGTTCATCCATCCAGTCATTTTCATCCGTCCATCATCTCTCCCTCCAGTTAATGTCATTCAACTATCCATCAAGTCAACAGTATTTGTCCATCCACTCAGTCTATTTCATCCACGCAGTCAAAATTATTTGTCAGTCCATCCATCCAGTCAATATGACATCTATTCGTTTGTGCCTCCATCCATTCATCTGTCCATCATCCATTCAATATCATCTGTCCATCCATCTTTCTAGTTGAAATCATCCATCTTAGATAGGTTGTACATCCGTTTATCATCCATCCCTCCGAATTGGTTTGTCCATTCATCTGAATTGGTTTGTCCATGCATCCATTCATCCCAATTGTTTTGTTCATCTCTCCATCCATCCACATAGGCTTGTTTATCCGTGCATCCATCCGAATTGGTTTGTCCATCCTTCCATCCGTTTGAATTAGTTTGTCCATCCTTCCATCCATCCGAATTGGTTTGTCCATCCGTCTATTCATCTGAATTGGTTTATCCATACGTCCATCTATCCATCCGAATTGGTTTGTCCATATGTCCAATCATCAGAATTGGCCTGTCCGTCCGTCCATCCATCTGAATTTGTTTGTCCGTCCGTCCATCCATCTTAAAATGTTTGTCCATCAGTCTATCCATCCGAATTTGTTTATCCATCCATCCATCCATCCATCCGAATTGGTTTCTCCATCCTTCCATCCATCCGAATTGGTTTCTCCATCCTTTCATCCATCCGAATTGGTTTGTCCATCCGTCCATCCATCCGAATTGGTTTTTCTATACTGTACGTCCATATAACTGAATTGGTTCGTCCATCCATCCATCCGATTTGGTTTGTCCATCCATCTGAATTTGTTTTTCCGTCCGTCTATCCATCCAAATTTGTTTCTCCATTCTCCCATCCATCCGAATTGGTTTGTCCATCCTTCCAGCCATCTAAATTAATTTTTCCATCCTTTCATCTATGCAAATTGGTTTGTCCATCCGTCCATTTATCCAAATTAATTTATCCATACGTCAATCCATCCAAATTGGTTTGTCCATCTGTCCATCCATCCATTCGAATTAGTTTGTCCGTCCATCCATCCGAATTGGTTTGTCCATCTGTCCGTCCGTCCGATTTGGTTTGTCCATCTGTCCGTTCGTCCGATTTGGTTTGTCCATCCATCCATATATCTGAATTGGTTTATCCATTCGTCCATCCATCCGATTTGGTTTGTCCATCCGTCCATCCATCTGAATTAGTTTTTCCGTCCGTCTATCCATCCAAATTTGTTTGTCCATCCTCCCATCCATCCAAATTGGTTTGTCCATCCTTTCATCCATCCAAATTTATTTTTCCATCCTTCCATCCATTCAAATTGGTTTGTTTATCCATTCATTCGAATTGGTTTGTCCATCCGTCCTTTTATCCGAATTGGTTTATCCATATGTCCATCCATCCATTTATCTAAATTTATCTGTCCATCCATCCGAATTGGTTTGTCCATCCTTCCATCCATTCGAATTGGTTTGTCCATACGTTTATCCATCCAAATTGGTTTGTCCATCAGCTCATCCATCTGAATTGGTTTGTCCATCAGCTCATCCATCTGAATTGGTTTGTCCATCTGTCCATCCATCTGAATTGGTTTGTCCATCTGTCCATCCATCTGAATTGGTTTGTCCATCTGTCCATCCATCCAAATTGGTTTGTCCATCCACCAGAAATACCTTGTCCATTCACCCGTTTGTCCCTTCGTCCATCTCTCCATCTGAAATAGTTTGTCCATCTGCCCATCTATCCAAAATAGTTTCTCCATTCGTCCATCTATCCAAAATATTTTGTTCATCCGCCCATCCATCCAAAATAGTTTGTCCATCCATCCATCCAAAATACTTTATCTATTCATCCGAATTAGTTTCTCCATCCATCCATCTCTCCATTCATGTATCCGAAATAGTTAAAATAAAGTTTGTCCATCTCTTATTGCTTGTTCATAGTTGAACAAGTTGTAATTATCATCCATCAAGTCAATATTGTTGAATATATATATATTCAACCATTTCTTTTGTAATAGTTATTTGCACCCTTTAAAAAAAGGCTAAATCTATCAGTAAAGTTGGAGTATCTCAACTTCTGTGAACGCTAGCAAAAGATTTTTATTATACTTTTGTGTGTGTGCGTGATGCACAAAGGGCCAGAAAGAGGGCTTTCCATTACTATAACACCCTCTCTATGTCTTTGTCTTTCAAGCTCTCTGACACACACACACACACACACACACACACACACACACACACACACACTCATCTGTGAGGTGAAGGAGGCTGTGTTCTGAGCAGCTCTTCACATGTGATAATGCAGTGTTGTTCTGGCCAGAACAGTGAGCTGTTGTTTTATCAGGCTTTCCTTTCTGCAGGTTGAAGGACGCTTGAACACTCTCAGCTCTGAGCTCCTGTTCTCCTCTCTGACTCTCGTTCCTGCTGATCTTGTGTATAATTAGTTAATTTTCCACTTTAATAAGCTGGATGATGGTACGCGTTTTTCAGACAGGCCTCGCCGGCACGAACTGTCCCAAAGAGACATTCAGGTAAATGAGAATCTTGTGCAAGTTGGTCCTGCATGGGTGAAAGACTTCACATTTCACGCTGAAACGAAGAAAAAAGTGAAACGAAAATTAATTAGAATAAGAACAATAGGAAGTTACGTTTTTTTTTTAAATATACAAAATACAGAAGTTATTTGCTTTTTAATGATAAGAAAAAAAACTAATTAAAAGAAAAAAAGTAAAAATGTAAAAGTTTTTAATAAAACATTTATACAAAATCTTCAAATTATAAATAATAAAAATATGCATAATTAAACATTTTATTAATACTACTAATAATATTAAATTTGTTTTTGTCATTTTGTATTTTGCGTAAAAATGTAATTTTAATAAAAAAAATTATTGAAAAGTAGAACGTATTAAATTATATTTTGCATTAGGAAATTTTTTTAATATTAATAATAGCAGCAACAAAATAAAAGTTATATTTGGTATAGACAATTTAATTGTTTTTTTTATTTTGTATAGATGTTTTGATATTGTTTTGTTTTATTTCGATTTGTTGTTTTATTTTGTTTCAATTTGTTTCATTTTGTTTTGATTTGTTTCATTTTGTTTTGTTTTGTTTCGATTTGTGTTGTTGTTTTGTTTTGATTTGTTTCATTTAGTTTCATTTCGATTTCTTTTATTTTGTTTTGTTGTTTCATTTTGTGTTGTTTTTGTTTTGTTGATTCATTTTGTGTTGTTGTTTTTGTTTTGTTATGTTTCATTTCGATTTGTTAATTTGTTTTGTTTTATTTTGTTTTTCATTTTATTTCTTTTGGTTTTGATATGGATTTTGATTTCTTTTTTCATTTTGTTGTTTCATTTTGTGTTGTTTGTTTTGATTTGATTTGATTTTGTTTTGTTTGATTTTGTTTTTAATTTAGTTTTTTTATTGTTTTTTTTACTTTGATTTGTTTTGTTGTTTCATTTTGTGTTTTTTTTTTTTTTTTTTTCATTTTGATTAGTTTTTTTTTTTTTTCATTTCGGTTTATTTTGTTTCGATTTGTTTCACTTTATTTTCTTTTGATATGGATTTGGGTTTATTTATTTGAACAATTAATAGAATTTTTGTTTTGTTTCTATTTATTTATTTATTTTACACTTAAGATCAATTATATTTTTTCTTTTGATATAAGTAACACTAAAATATCCCTCAAACATGTAACAATGAAAACTAGGCTTCGCTTTCTTCAATCAAGCTAATTTTTTCTACATTTTTTTTTGCACTTGGGGAAAAATATAAAATGTGTTGTCGAGAGGATTTGTGATATTGACCCAGACCTCATCCTGAATCAGAGACATGAAGAGCGTGGGTCATTTTTAAGCAATAAAACTAACATCAATACAACAAACACTGAATCTGCAGAGTCATGAGAAATGATGCATAGTTATTGAATGATGCTTGATTATGTCGATGTGTCACAGGTCTGTCACATTAAACATTAATATTCTACATGCTTTTGACCCTCTGTATGGAAATATGATTGGTTATTCCCTATGTACTCTTCACATTGATGTTCATGAGATGGAGGTGCTGAATATTGAATAGGTGTTAATATGCAAATTAAGGGAGCCATATGATAATGCACTTTGTTTTTGAACATGTGAATGACCTCTTATGATTGGCTGACCCTTTTGCATATGAAATTACGGATTGGATATTTGATATGTAAATGTGGGTGGCATATGTTAATGTAAAGGTTTAGCTAAGCTTTTCGCATTATATTATATTATATTATATTATATTATATTATATTATATTATATTATATTATATTATATTATATTATATTATATTATATTATATTATATTATATTATATTATTCATTCATTTTCTTTTCGGCTTAGTCCCTTTATTAATCAGGGGTCGCCACAGCGGAATGGCTGGACCAGTTGGCATTTCTGTGTGGGGTTTGCATGTTCTCCCTGTGTTCTCGTGGGTTTCCTCTGAGTGCTCCAGTTTCCCCCACAGTCCAAAGACATGCACTATAGGTGTGTGCTATACAGTATGTGGCTGGAAGGCCATACTCTGCGTAAAATACGTGCTGGAATAGTTGGTGGTTCATTCCGCTGTGTTGACTTCTGATATTTATGGAACTAAGTTGATGGAAAATGAATGAATATTATATTATATTATATTATTTATTCATTTTCTTTTCGGCTTAGTCCCTTTATTAATCAGGGGTCGCCACAGCGGAATGAATCGCCAACTTATCCAGCATATGTTTTATGCAGTGGATGCCCTTCCAGCTGCAATCCAACACTGGGAAGCATCCATGCACTCTCATTCACATACATACACTACGGCCAATTTAGCCTAGCCAATTCACCTGTACCACAAGTCTTTGGACAACACTATGGACAATTTAGCTTATTCAATTCACCTATAGCGCATGTCTTTGGACTGTGGGGGAAACCGGAGCACCCGGAGGAAACCCACACCAACACGGGGAGAATATTCAAACTCCACACAGAAATGCCAATTCATTCAGCCGAGGCTTGAGCCAGCGACCTGCTAGCTGTGAGGCGATCGTGGTACCCACTGCGTCACCGTGCTTATTCAATTCAATTCAATTTAAAAAGTTCTAGTTTTTTAAGACTTTAAAAATATATTTTTTTAAATAAAAAATGAAAAATTAGGCTGCGTTTATTTGATTAAAATGTGGTGAAATTTGTGGAACCATTATTTCAATTTAAAATAACTATTTTTAATATAATAATATAATAATTCTATAATAAATATAATATATATTTTTGAATATATTAAGTGTTAATTTTATATGTTGAAATGTAATCAATTCTTTTGATTGTTTGAAAATCATTTTTAGCATGATAAATTCATAATATTATCAATCATTTGTAATCTTTTAAGTGTATTTTCTGTCATTTTGATCAATGCTGAATAATTTCTTTATAAACAAAACAAAACATAATATAATTTAATATGATATAATATGATATAATATAATATATGATATGATATAATTTAATATAATATAATATAATATAATATGACATGATATAATATAATATGACATAATATAACATAATATAGGGCAACGCAGTGGCGCAGTAGGTAGTGCTGTTGCCTCACAGCAAGAACGTCGCTGGGTCGCAGGTTCGAACCTCGGCTGGGCTGGGTCAGTTGGCGTTTCTGTGTGGAGTGTGCATGTTCTCCCTGCGTTCGCGTGGGTTTCCTCCGGGTGCTCCGGTTTCCCCCACAGTCCAAAGACATGCAGTTCAGGTGAATTGGATAAGCTAAATTGTCCATAGTGTATGAGTGTGAATGTGTGTGTGGAAGTTCCCAGAGATGGGTTGCGGCTGGAAGGGCATCCGCTGCGTAGAATCGTGCTGGATAAGTTGGCGGATCATTCCGCTGTGGCGACCCCGCAAGGGACAAAGCCGACAAGAAAATGAATGAATGAATGAATAATATAATATGACATGATGTTATGTAATTGATATAATATAATATAATATAATATAATATAATATGACGTAATATAATATAATATAATATGACATGATATAATATAATATGACATAATATAACATAATATAATATGACATGATGTTATGTAATATGATATAATATAATATAATGTAATATGATATAATGTTGGCAGCACGGTGGCGCAGTGGGTAACACAATCACCTCACAGCAAGAAGGTCGCCCTCACTGGGTCAGTTGGCATTTCTGTGTGGAGTTTGCATGTTCTCCTCGTGTTTGTGTGGCTTTCTTCCGGGTGCTCCGGTTTCCCCCACAGTCCAAAGACATGCGGTATAGGTGAATGGAATAAGCTAAATTGTCCGTAGTGTATGTGTGGGTGTTTCCCAGTGTTGGGTTTCTGCTGGAAGGTCATCCGCTGCATAAAACATATGCTGGATAAGTTGGTGGTTAATTCCGCTGTGGCGACCCTGATGAATAAAGGGATTAAGCTGAAAATAAAATGAATGAATGAATATAATATAATACAATAGCAATACAGATTACAGTAGTCCAATCTCTGTTATAGACTGTCAAACATTTACTGTATGTCCATGTAATATTGTGAAATAACTTGTGGCAACAACCAAACCGTTTTTTTATTTTATTTTTGCTTCAGACTATGACCAAATTACTTAAAAGAAAATCTTTAAATGCTTTTGTACAGTCATGAAAGTGCAGCTGAATGTCTCCATCGCAATCATTTCCGAAACTGCGAGACAAACGATTCAATTAGGGCCTGCTGGCTGCATCGCGCCTCATATTTTGTCATTAGGGCTATTCAGTTTCAGCCCAGGGCAGTTCTGACTAATAAAGTAGGCGCTTTGGCATTTGCTGGTGAGCTCACAGCTACTGTATATGCACACACACACACACACACACACACACACACACACACACACGCATACTGAGATGTAGGGCACGGGCCACTGAGCTACATCATTGCTTCATTTGGATCAAACTCTAGCACACTAGAGTCATTTATCTACATAGTCTCAATGTGTGTGTGCGTGTGTGTGTAACCTTGAGGCATTGCAAGCTCAAGTACCAGTGCGAAGTCAAATGAGAGTGAATGTATTCCCCTGTAACCCCCACACTGAAGCAACATAAATCCCAGACTTGCAGTACACACACACACACACACATGCACGTAAGCTGCTTGTTTGTTTTGGTAATGAGAGTGTAATTCCTTCTTACTGCACGCTTTGCTTTTAGCATCTATCAGAATGTGCTGCGTTTGCATGTTTATTTTCATGAACGTGTGCATATACGCACATGTGTGTATGCTTGCACTATGGGGGTGGTTTTTTTTGTGCAAAATGGAAATGCATTGATGTTTTTTGTGCACATGTACAGTAGGTATAATTATTAAACAGATATTCTCTGTATATATTTTGAATACTTTATGAATATTCATGACACAACTTAAGCTGCATCTGAAATCGCAATCTACTAGAAGGTACTATGAATTTACTTCACAAACATTAGTAAAGCATGTTCTATATCGTATGAATGTGAGTAGTATGAATGGACTTTTGCCATACTCCGTCCTCCATTTGTCATTATCACATGACCTAGTCGTGTCAGTTGTGTCACTTCACTCCTTTCGATAGTACAGTGTCCACTGGATCCGCACTTCAGAATCTCACCGCCAGTAATAGGTCATCCCTGTACCACTCACCAATCCTTTTCCCCATACTTAAAATGGGCATTTAATCAAAATGTACTCTTCTCATTTTTTCATGCATATAGTAGTGGTTTGTTATAAACAACGTGTTTGTACACTTCATTATTTTGTATGTGTTAATTTGCCCTCATAATCTTTAAATAAACACCATAACCTTCCCTCCACCTCCAAATGACTTCTCTTTACTTCTGGTCACATGGAATGCCCTTAGGGTGGGGCTATCAGTCTATCTATCCTTTAAAGTAGGGCTATCAGTCTTTTAGGGTGGACCTTTCAGTCCTTTAGGATGAAGCTTTTAGTTCTTTAGGACAGTTTTTCTCAACCACGTTCCTGGAGGACCACCAGCTATGCACATTCTTCATGTCTTCTTAACCAAACACATCTGATTCAGATTATTAGCTCATTAGCAAAGACTGAAACCCCTGGAATGGGTGTTACAGACAAAGGAGACATTCAAACCATGTAGTGCTGGTGGTTCTCCAGGAACGTGGTTGAGAAACACTGTTTTAGGGCGAAGCTTTGTTCTATAGGGTTGAGTTTTCTGTCTTTCTGGGCGGAACTATCAGTCCTTCAGGTGATGGATCTTTCAATGCTCTAGGGTGGGGCTATCAGTCCTTTTGAGCGGACCCTTCAGTCCTTTTGGGCGGATCTTTCAGTCCTTTTGGGCGGATTCTTCAATTTTTTAGGGCAGCGCTTTCAGTCTTTTAGAGTTGAGCCTTCAGTCCATTAAAGTTGAGCTTTCGGTCCTTTAGGGTAGATCTTTCAGTCCTTTAGGGTGAGGCTATAAGTCCTTTAGGTTGGAGTTTTAGGTCCTTTAGTGCAGATATTTCTGTCCTTTTTGGCGGATCTTTCAATTCTTTATGGCAGAGCTTTCAGTCCTTGAGGGTGGGGCTATCAGTCTTTTAGGGCAGAGCTTTCAGTCTATTAGGGTTGAGCTTTCAGTCCTTTAGGGCGGAGCTATCAGTCCTTCAAGGTGGAGCTTTCTGTCCTTTTGGGTGGATCTTTCAATTCTTTAGGGCAGAGCTTTCAGCTAGGCGACCATCAACAAATGACATTACTGTCACTCTGATACAAGTTTAGTTTATGGAAAAAATGACAAAGCATTGCAGTGTTTGGGTGTTCTGTGTTTGTCTGAGATAATTAGTCTTACCGAAATGTATATATTCCATACAATCTGAAGCTGATCAGTCAATTCTTGTCACATGACTCGCGGTGCACTCTCAGGATTCATTCAACTGAGTGCGTGTGGTCTGCAAAGTGCGGCGTGTCACGCCACTTGTGCGTTTAAGCCGCGCACCTCCATTGGAAATAACAAACTTGTGCGAACTCTAGAAAAGACGGTATATGCAAACGGCCCCTAAAAGGCCAATTATCATTCTTTTGTGGGCATCCGGAAGTTTCTATGCATTTGTTGACAACTGGGTTGCGGATCCATTCTTTGGCAGTTTGCGAGTCCTTCACTGAGCCTTTTCCCCTTAGCAAAGAAACTTTCCAAAGATATCTGTTTCTTACTCATTTGCTGCTTGTGGCTTAAATTTGGGCACTCAAGTGACCAAGATGTAAGCTAGAGAATATGATCAATTTTCAAAATAAAAGATTTTTCAAAATAAAAGATTTTTCAAAATAAAAGGTCTTTTAGACTCAGATAATAAATAAAACAGAAATAATTAATGATTTCTTTTGTGGCCCAGTACCAATTGGTCCACGGACCGGTACCGG
The DNA here is from genome assembly GCA_903798195.1 of Danio kyathit. NCBI lineage: Eukaryota > Metazoa > Chordata > Actinopteri > Cypriniformes > Danionidae > Danio > Danio kyathit. The sequence goes on along the minus strand of LR812538.1, from coordinate 51,816,649 downwards.
TCCGCGGCTCGGTGGTTGAGGACCACTGCAGTAGGACAAAGCTTTCAGTCTTTTAGGGCGGATTTTTTATTCCTTTAGGGGGGCTTTCAGTATTTTAGGGCAGATTTTTCAGTCCTTAGGGTGTGGGTATCAATTCTTTAGGGCTGAGCTTTCAGACCTTTAGGGTGAGGCCATCAGGGCATGTCTCATTTCTGCCCTGTGTTTGAGGGAGGCAGTGGTTTGAACAATATGATACAATATCCTATATGATACAATCCTCTCTGTAAAATGTAGCTTCTGGTTGTCATTATAATCGAGCATCTTAAAACATTTTGCACCAGAGGGTGTCAATAGTGATTTCACAACTGAGAACAAACTGGCATTCAAATCTTTCTCAATTTTGTTAACAACGCCCATCCTCCAACAATCCAATCGCTTCCCTCGGGACAAAATCATGCACCGGCCTACGTTTTTTTTTTTTCTCATTTCAGAAACCATTTTAATTGGTTGTGCATCACAATAGGAGAAAAACAACATTGTTATTCATTCCGTTTTATGCCAACTTTTAAAATAGCAAAAGTGGATTTGGACATGACCTAAGTACAGTACGCTTTAGACTACTCACATTATTAAAAAAGAGCCCAAGGTGTAAATGAGTCTCCCTCATCTACTCAATAGCAGATGTAAACAGGGTATCCATTGGTTCCAGTAGATCTTGATCCTAGACAAACAATGTATAATACATTAAAATGTCACACACAAATATTGAAAATAATATTGCATTCATAACGCCTTTAAACTGTTGTTTTTTCATCAGTAATGGTCTTGAATAAGTATTTTTAGCAGTTGTTTTTCATAATCCTGCTCCGCCTCGTGTCACTGAGCTCTTTGTTATTTTCAAAAGGTGTCTATGAAGATGCTTTAAAATGCAGTCTGGAGAGCTCAGATCTCTGTTTTCAGTCTCTAGTGGTTGATGAGCTTTTTAGATAGCTTCACAGAATAAATAAAAACATGTCTGGAACTAAAATAAGAGATGCATTCGTCAACACGTGAGATCTGCTGTGCAGAGGTGTTTGTGTGAACAGTCTTATTTCTCCAAGGATGGAGTGACGGGTCTCTGAGCGACAGGTTTCTGTGGTTTCAGCCTCAGGGTCACTGCAGGAGGGTCCACACGGGAGGCAAAGGAAGACCTGAGGAAAAATGAGCAGAGAGAGAGACACATAGGCTATAATCGCATGCTGCAGGCTCTGCGTTTTACACCTGTAGATCCTTTGCTTTGTTCTGAAACAGGAATTAGAAATGTTAAAATCTTGCAATTTCTTCTTGGTTTGGTTAATTTCACAAGCCAATCTTTGTAATTGGATCACAACAGCTGTGTTTCCATCCAAAGATTCAAATTTGATTTATGCACCAAACTGGAATATCGCATACAAAAGTTGTGAATAAAGCAGGTTTTCCATCCAGCGAATCAAAAAGAGAACAAAATCGTCACTTCCTGATAAACTGGCACCAAATATTAAAAGAAAAGTAGGAGGAACCAATGTGGTTCTTATAAAATTCTTATATAACCAATTCTTATAAAATAAATAACTTGTACCTCAGAAGATGTTCTGGAGGTAATAATAACATTCTGGAGGTAATAATAATATATTAATAATAATACTGAACCACTTTGATGATGGACTTTGGCTGAGGGATTTTAGAATTCAATTCAATTCAATTCATCTTTATTTGTATAGCGCTTATACAATGTAGATTGTGTCAAAGCAGCTTCACATGGAAGATTATAGTGAATTGAAACAGTGTCAGTTCAGTTCAGTTTTCAGAGATTAAGTTCAGTTCAGTTTAGCTCAGTTCAGTGTGGGTTAATAATCACTACTGAGAGTCCAAACACTGAAGAGCAAATCCATCGATGCGCAGCTCTACAGATCCCGAACCATGCAAGCCAGTGGCGACAGCGGCGAGTAAAAAACTTCACCAATTGGCGAAAGTGAAGATTTAAAAAACCTCGAGAGAAACCTGGCTCAGTTGGGCACGACCATTTCTCCTGTGGCCAAACGTCTTGTGCAGAGCTGCAGTCTCGGCGCATGAAGCTGGACCTCAGCGAAGACTCGTCTCTCCTTGGAGCGTCACAGGGGTCAGTCTCAGGCTCTCACTCCACGATGACCACCACAGCAGCTGCTCAGGATACGGCCTGGTCCAGAAAACCTTAGGATCATCTCGTCACTGGTCTTGGATCGCATCAGTGGCACTGCATAGTCTGAGGGCCTCGGGATGAGAACCCCCAGGTGAAAATACAGAATAAGGAGAATAATTAGCGTAGCTGCTGTTCATAGTGTATAAAAACAAGAAGCAAAATCCTGTGTGGGGCACATCATGCGTCATACTGCTATGTGCTACACTGAATGACCAATACAACTTTTCAAATGTTTTACAATGTGGTCTATCCATTGGTTTGTCCACTAATATTGTCCAGCCACACCCATTTATGTGATCACATAATCTGTTAAAACAAAATCACATGACTTTTTTGATGCACATGCTGGAATTCATTCAATAAATGTGATATTGTTTATTCTTATCATACTTTTTTGTGCATTTTCAGGATTTTTGTCGTTTCCATTTCAGCATATTCTTTATGCGATATGCACACTGCACATAAAAATAGGTGAATGGAAACATAGCTAATGTGGCACATGCAAGTAAACTTAAGGTATATGTTAACAAAGCATGGTATTTCATATTTCATAAAATTGTAGGCGCAGAGACATCATGTGATCATAAACTTATGCCTGTGCAGTCTGAGGTGCAAAGAGTACACTGTAAAAAGTGGTTAGTTACTTCAAAATAGTGAGTAACTGTTGTCTAGGGTTGGGCGATATGGACTTAAAATGATATTGCAATATTTTCTGGTATTTATTGTGATAACGATAATTTTGCAAATAATTTATATGTATCCACTGGGAGATTAAAAAATAGCATGACTTCTTCTTTGTTGTATGATATTAAACAATGTCTGGTCACAATTTTTTTTTACATTTTTGTTAGGTAAATATAGAGTTATAGAAGTATATAATTATGTCAGTAAATCTCAGTTTGTAAACAGGCTCAAACGTGCTAAACTATCGCACTTGTATTACTGCAGTAGTAAATCACTGCACATGTCAATTATAGGTTTTATTGTTATTGCAATAATTCAAATATTTTTTATCAAGGGGCGAATTTTTACTGGTATACAGCAAATGATAAAATATTGCCCATTCCAACTGTTCTCTTAAAAGCTTATAAACACTTTAAATTCACATTAAAAATGAGTAAACCTGTTAAAACTTGGAACTGTTAAGTTGACTAAATTAAATTTTATAACTATTCACATAGTTAATTTACTTAACAATTTTAAGGCAATAGGTTTACTCACTTTTTAGGTCAAGTCAACTAATCGCTTTAAAAGCAACAGGTTTACTCACTTAAGTAAAGTCAACTAATCGCTTTAAAAGCAACAGGTTTACTCACTGAAGTAAAGTCAACTAATCGCTTTAAAAGCAACAGGTTTACTCACTTAAGTAAAGTCAACTAATCACTTTAAAAGCAACAGGTTTACTCACTGAAGTAAAGTCAACTAATCGCTAAAAAAGCAACAGGTTTACTCACTGAAGTGAAGTCAACTAATCGCTTTAAAAGCAACAGGTTTACTCACTTAAGTATACTCAACTAATCGCTTTAAAAGCAACAGGTTTACTCACTGAAGTAAACTCAACTAATCGCTTAAAAAGCAACTGTTTTACTCATTTAAGTAAACTCAACTAATCGCTTGAAAAGCAACTGTTTTACTCATTTAAGTAAACTCAACTAATCGCTTGAAAAGCAAATGTTTTACTCATTTAAGTAAACTCAACTAATCGCTTGAAAAGCAAATGTTTTACTCATTTAAGTAAACTCAACTAATCGCTTTAAAAGCAACAGGTTTACTCATTTAAGTAAAGTCAACTAATCCATTTAAAAGCAACAGGTTTACTCACTTAAGTAAAGTCAACTAATCGCTTGAAAAGCAACAGGTTTACTCATTTAAGTAAACTCAACTAATCCGTTTAAAAGCAACAGGTTTACTCACTTAAGTAAAGTCAACTAATCGCTTTAAAAGCAACAGGTTTACTCAATTTAGTAAACTCAACTAATCGCTTTAAAAGCAACAGGTTTACTCACTTTAGTAAACTCAACTAATCGCTTTAAAAGCAACAGGTTTACTCCTTTTTTAGGTTAAGTCAACTTATCGCTTAAAGCAACAGGTTTACTCACTTAAGTGAAGTCAACTAATCGCGTTAATAGCAACAGGTTTACTCTTTTTTCAAGTAAAGTCAACTAATCGCTTTAAAAGCAACAGGTTTACTCACTTTAGTAAACTCAACTAATCGCTTTAAAAGCAACAGGTTTACTCACTTTTTAAATAGTCAACTAATCGCTTTAAAAGTAATGGGTTAACTCACTTTTTAAATAGTCAACTAACCAGTAGACTAAGGAACAGCTTCTTCCCCAGAGCTGTCTCCCTTTTGAACTCTGCCCCCCACTGACTCTTTGCCCCCCTGATACACCCCCACTATCCTCATAACTCCTCATAATCACAATCAATTTATTCTAACTGTACATACCCATGTACATTTGTAATTATGTACACACCCACTGTACATATACTTTTGTAATTATGTTTATATATCTGCACACTTCTGATTATTAATAGCAACCTGTACATCTATCCATCTATTGTAAATCTCTGTTCATAGCTAACACAACCTGTATATAATGTTCATAGTACATCCATTTGTAAATATCACCATAGTATATCTATAACTGCACTTTATAACTTATACCTGTATCCTGCACTTGCTGCTATTGCACTCCTGGTTAGACCTAAACTACTATAGGTAGGTAATCATCCTGACACAAACTTACAGTGTTCAGCATGTAGTTTTGCCACTGTTAGATCAAAAACAACAGCTGCAATTCATGTTGATACACTCTGTCTATCTTTATAAATAATGTCTTACATTTTACACTGAATTCTGTCCAAAATATATTGATTTTTTTCTTTTGCTAAAATAAATACTTATCAGATATGACTGCAAACTATTTTTTTTGCATTAGGCTAAAGCTTCTTATTCTCTTCAGAGAGTAGCTCTCATATATAACCTGCTATTTCAGTGTTTTTTCAGGGATTGTGGTTATTTTATTTAATGTATAAACATTAATTCTGTTACAGTTTTTCTCAGTCACTTTGGTCCATTTCTCAGATCAGAATTGAAATTCTCTAAACCCCTGTTCAATCTTCAGATCATCATTGTGTCACTTGTGCACATCAGAAAGCAGTTTCTCTTTATGAACAAGTTGCAAATATTTTTGTTCATCCATGCAAATGGTTATGTGCAATTCTCTGATGTTTCCTATATTATCAGTTGCTCATGTCATGTTGATCAACATGTATTATTTTATCTCTGTTGAATAGTCTCACCCCCACAACATTCAATCGTTCAAATGCCTGAACAAGTTGTCTTAATATTTAGTCATAATGCATTTTTTACATTTCTCCCAGATGAATCTTGACTTTTTCTAATAAAGGTCTAAAAGGAGGTTGTCCTGTTCACATTTTTACTTTTGTTTTTTCTTTGTGCTATGTGGTGCTCTCTTTTCCTTTCTGTATCAGAATGACATGATCTGGCAACAAATTACAGAACAAACAGCAAAAATATTGCCATAGTTTACACCAGAACAGCCCTCCAGAGTACACTGATACTGATAACATGACTAAGTAATTTGAGTCTTATTCATATACAATGACACAAGGACATGTCATTCTGACGCCACTGACATGTTCACTGACACAGAAATTTAGTTTTGAGAGATGAACTGAAGAATTTTGAGCAGGAGACTGGCTTTTGCAGGTAATCCATGGTGTTTTGCTATTTATACGTGTTGTTTTGAGAAACACACAGGCCTACTGTTTTACAAATTTCAGTTCTGATCTGAGAAATGTGCCAAAGTGACTGAGAAAAACTGTAATAGCCTACATTTATTCTATGCTAAAAGCAACATACACAGGTAAGACAGGTAACATACACATAAATTGCCCAGTATAACTACCTTTATTGTTGTAAAATATTTGTTAAAAATTATTAATTGAAGACAACAGTATAGCCCTTTGTAAAATCATATAGTCCATAAAACCTGAAAAACAGCATAAATTCTGTATTAGGAAATATGAACTCATCAGAAATAAAGGAAATAAACCGCAATGCATACATTTTTTATAAAGTATTTGATTGTTTAACAAAAAAAAAGCACTATTTTTCGCGGTATTAGATTGAAAGACCAGAGAAAGCTTATGCAGTATGATCGGAAGTGGAAAAAAAGGCGTAAGCATTTAAGCAGCATGTTTTTGACTGGAATGTGTCTCGTTTATCTGTGATCCGATCGAGCAAAAGATGTCTTATTACCGTGTAAACAGGGCAGCATCAGTCATGTTAAATTCGCCGTTTCCCTCTGACACTGCGTAGTAATCCTAGCCTTTCTCATAGTAATCCTCATGAACTAGGCCATGTACGGTGTGCGATAGCCTTGAAGAAGCCGCGCGCTACAGCACGCAGGCGCGCAATGAGGAAAAACAGACTGACTGCATCAGAAATGCGCTCACATTATTGCGCAATGACAAGAAATAATATAGATCGCGCCACCAAACACATAAAAACGAAAGTAACGACCGTGGTTTCAAAAATGTAAGAAGTAGAAAGTACAGATATTTGTGTAAAAATGTAAGAAGTAAAAGTAAAAAGTAGTCAAAAAAAATTAGTAGTGGAGTAAAGTACTGATACCCGAAAAAACTACTTAAGTACAGTAACGAAGTATTTGTACTTCGTTACTTCCCATCTCTGGTAATGACAATAAAGTTGAATCTAATCTAATCTAATCTAATCGCTTTAAAAGCAACAGGTTTACTCACTTTTTAAATAGTCAACTAATCGCTTTAAAAGTAATGGGTTTACTCACTTTTTAAAAGTAAAGTTAACTAATCACTTTAAAAGCAACATGCTCAGGCTTGTTTTTTAAAGTAGTCAACTAATCACTTTAAAAGCAACAGGTTTACTTACATTTTTTTTAAGTAAAGTGAACTAGTTGCTTTAAAAGCCACATTTACTTCCTTTTTTAAGATAAGTCAACTAATAAATATATATATTACAGTTTAATTGTTATTTAAAATAAGAGAAATTGTAAATATTTTGCACTTGCATTACATTTTAAGCTACAGGAAAGGCATGTAATATACAATTTAATTTACGCAACTTATTAATTGATCATTTAAAAAAAATGTTCATTGAGTAAATTCTGAATAAGCGGGTTCACTAGGTCAGTCTTATTTTCAGCTCTGTTTGTGTTTGTCGCAGCTAAAAGCAGAGCACTTAGAGACTTTGCACAGCCATGTTCACACAGCCATGATTTATTTATTGATTTACCATTAAAGGTCACATCAAAATGCTTTATATTTTGCTTAAAAAAATCAGGATTGTGTGTTCAATATTAAATCATTTATAAAGACACTACGGGTGAAAAGGGTAAAAATAAAATGAATGGTGGTATCTACTGTATAATTGCCTACAATAGATGTTGTAATCTTTTTTGTATTATGGTGTTACTAAAATGTTATGTTTAAAACTCAAAATTAGGCTTTTCAAAAAATTAAATATGTGCTAATTTTAGGGCGACATGGTGGCTCAGTGGTTAGCACTGTCACTTTACAGCAAGAAGGTCGCTGGTTTGAGTCCCGGCTAGGTCAGTTGGCATTTCTGTGTGGAGTTTGCATGTTCTCCCCGTTTGTGTGGGTTTCCGCCGGGTGCTTCGGTTTCCCCCACAGTCCAAAGACATGCGGTATAGGTGAATTGAATAAGCTAAATTGTCCGTTTTGTATGTGTGTGAATGAGTGTGCACGGATGTTTCCCAGTGATGGGTTGCAGCTGGAAGGGCATCCGCTGTGTAAAACATTATGCTGGATAAGTTGGCGGTTTATTCCGCTATGTTGACCCCTGGTGAATAAAGGGACTAAGCCAAAGGAAAATGAATGAATGAAAGAATGTGCTAATTGTACTAAAAACATCAATTCTAACCATAACCTTAATTTTTAATTAGATTCTGCAATCTTACATAGATTAGAAACATTAGATTCCAAGGTTTAAAAGAAGTGATTTTGGAAATCTCCTATTAACAGTCCATAGTTCAAATCTTTATAGCGTAAAATGTTGCATATTATCAGACAAATTATGTATGAACGCTAAAAATTACATTTAAAAATCATTTTGTCTCTAATAATATTTATGTATTAATATTGTTTTTTTTTTTTTTTTTTTTTTTTGAATAATGAAACCATATCATTGTTTGGAAATAATCATCTTCATGAATGCTAATAATTTGTATAAAAAAATAACTAAGAGAATAGAGATGTAAATAAAACATTATTAGTGATTTGCTAAGAGTATTTACAATTTTGTCTCTGTATTTAAAATAGAATGCATATGTTGGCATTTAAAAATATGTATTGTAATTAAAATACAGAGGCAAAAAAAATAGTTTTTTTCCCTCCCTTTTACTAATCACCAGAGTTTTATTCACATCTCAAACTTTACATCCCTTAAAATTATATTTTGTATGTTTTCTTACACATTTATTATGTCCGTCCATCCATCCATCCATCCATCATCCATCCATCCATCCATCCATCCACCCATCCATCCATCCATCCGTCTATCCATCCATCCATCCATCCATCCATCCATCCATCCATCCACCCATCCACCCATCCATCCATCCATCCATCCATCCATCCATCCATCCATCAAACTTTAATTTAAATTTACAATATAAAAATCTAAACTAATAAAAATTTAAATGAAAATTGAAGCATAAAATAGAAATAAGACAAATAGAAATTGTATTTTATTGATCTGGAATTCTAATATAATTGTAACTGGAAACAGTATCAATATTTTTTTTATTAACGTATTATTATTATTATTGTTATTATTATTATTATTATTATTATTATTGGTATTATTATTGTTATTATTAGTATTATTATTGTTATTGTTATTGGTACTATTATTATTGTTTTTGTTGTTGTTGTTGTTGTTATTGTTATTGTTATTAATATTAATATTATTGTTTTTGTTGTTGTTATTATTATTAATAGTATTGTTTTTGTTGTTGTTATTATTATTAATATTATTATTTGTTGCTGCTGTTGTTGTTGTTGTTGTTATTGGTATTAATATTATTGTTATTATTATTATTATTATTATTATTATTATTATTATTATTATTATTATTATTATTATTATTATTATTGTTATTGTTATTATGTAATTTTAGAATAATTAAACTATACCAGTGTTTTTTGAAAAAAGTGTCTTATTTGAAACAAGTTTTCATAAATGCTGCATATATTTGATAAAAATGGCATTTATTTATTTATTTATTTATTTAGTGTAGAAGCAATGTTTATATCCGCAGTGTCTGGTCTGAGTATCCTCCCTACTGCAGCTTGTCATCAGTGGTCTTTATCTCTCTTCATGTTGACCGGCGTCTGACCGTGGTACTGTGAGTCGGTTAGGGAGCAGGTTAAGTGACGTCTGTGTGTGTGTGTGTGTGTATGTGTGGTGACGTGAACCGGTCTGTGTGTGATGTACTCTGGGTGACCCGTGATTTGCGCTGAACCGTACGGGCCACATCATTTTTTAATGGCCCCGTGGAAAGCCCTCGCTGCTGCTGGGACCTGCCTTTACTTTAAAGCACTCTGAGGCTGAGGTACAGTAGCTGTTTATAGCCTCAGTTAGATCAGAGCCGCCGGACTGCCTGAAAGGGTTTGGACACGCAGTGCATTAAGAGGCGCCCGTAGTTCTGCCGTGTCCCTGCGGTGTCGATAATCACAGTCAGTCAACAGGCAAGTGTCAGGATGCCAGCCGAGAATGACACCCTCTGCTCTCAGTGCTTGCGCTTGCATTTGGAGGCTATGAGTTTATTTTAATATCTTTTTTGTTGTTTGTTTGTTTGTTTGTTTGTTTGTTTGTTTGTTTGTTTGTTTGTTTTAATTAAGTGAAAGTACATAAATGCTTGAAATGGCAGACATGGTGAAACATGTCACATACATTTTCTTTTAAACTTTTGCAACAAGAACTAGAGAAGACAAAATAGTAAAAAAATTAATAAATAGCAGCATATTGATAAATAAATAACGTAATTGAATAATAATAATAATAATAATAATAATAATAATAATAATAATAATAATAATAATAATAATGGTAATAACAATAGTAAATGCAAAAAAAACAAAAGAATAAATAAATAACAAAAAATAATGTACCTTTTTATTTGTTTAGTGGCATTTGTATTTTGTATTATTATTATTTTTTAATATTATTTATTTATTTTTAGTTAAAAATAATGACATTTTGAATTTATTTTAAAAAACATCTAAAACATCAGCTATAATTTAAATGTAAAATATAAAATAAGTAAAAAGTAAAATATAAAATAGTTACAGTAATTAATCTGTAATTCTAAAATAATTGAAACTGGAAACAGCATCAATATTCTTTATTATAAAGGTCAAAATAATAGGTAGTAGTAGTTTAGAATAATGAAACTTTTTTTTTTTTCAGTATTTTTCAAAAGCATCCTTATGAATCCTGGAGATATTTGATTAAAATGCCTTTTTTTTTGTTGTTTTATTTATTTTATTTGGTTTTGTTTTATTTTATTTTAAATTTAATTTATATTGTTATATTTTATTTATTAATTTTTTTCTCATTAAAAAGCGTTTGCCAAAATAACCAAAAATAAATAAATAAAATTAAAATTATAAAAGCATTACAGACACAATGTACAACAAAATCCTAAAACTTCAATTAAAATTACAATTTTAAATATAATATAAAAAATGTAAATATAAAAGTTATATTCAAGAAAAGTTAAACGGAGTAATTAATATGTGATTCTAAAATAACTGTAACTGGAAATACTTTCAATATTCTTTAAATAAAATAAAGATTAAAATCACTGTGTTTATTAGAAATTGAAATGTTTTGTAAAGATTTAAAGGTCATTTTATCACTATTCAATCCACACCTGCTAGATGAAATATATATATATAAAAATAATATATATATATATATAGATTTTTTTTTTTTTTCACTTTTAACTATTTATCTCATAGTCATAGTTTTGTCATAGTTAAATGTTTTTTTAACTAAAACTATTTCAGCATTAATAACAAACAAGAAATATGTCTTGAATAGCAAATCAACATATTAAAAAATATAATAAATGATGATTGATGATGGGCAGCATGGTGGCTCAGTGGTTAGCACTGTCGCCTCACAACAAGAAGGTCACTGATTCGAATCCTGACTGGGTCAGTTGCCATTTCCGTATGGAGTTTGCATGTTCCCCCCGTGTTCGTGTGGGGTTTCTCCAGGTGCTCCGGTTTCCCCCCCAGTTCAAACAAATGCACTATAAGTGAATTGAATAAACTAAATTGGCTGCAGTGTGTGTGTGTGTGTGTGTGTGTGTGTGTGTGTGTGTGTGTGTGCGTGTGTGTGTGCGTGTGTGTGTGCGTGTGTGTGTGTGTGTGAATGAATGAATGTGTATGGCTGTTTCCCCGCATTGGGTTGCAACTGGAAGGGCATCCACTGCGGAAAACATATGCCGGAATAGTTGGTGGTTCATTCCCCTGTGGCAACTAAGCTGAGGGAAAATGAATGAATGATGATGTGACTCTGAAGACTACAGTAATGATGCTTAAGAGATATACAACACAGTACTTTTAAATTATAAACATATTTCACTATATTACAAATATTATTGGTGACCATTAGAGCCATCTTTCATAATCATCATTAAATCTGATATATCCCAGTAGTGAATGAGATCATTACCCATGCAAACATGTTGCTAAGGTGTCTGGTGTGCTGATATGGTAATCCTGATTGGTTGCAGTGGTGTTCTCCTGTCCAATCAGCTGTAAGTGCCGCCCCCATGAACCCCTGGTCAAGAATGAGCAGTTTAATGAGGACAGCCCGAATAAAATGACTTGTTTATTGGACTTTTTTTCCTTCTTCTTCTCATTCTGACCTAATTTTCAGCAAGTCCATGAACATGAATGCAGCACAGACACATTTGTCTGCGGTCCCCGATGAACAGGCGGCCTTTACGCAGATTTACGATTGCTGGGGTCGGAACTACAATACAGGCACATGGAAAAAAATATCCTCTCTCAAGGACTGTGACATTACGACCACTTAAAGGAACAGTTCACCTAAAACGGAAAATTTTGTCATCATTTACTCACTCTTTACATGTTACAAATGTTTATGAGTTTCTTAAATCTGCTGAACAAAAAAGAAGATATTTTGAAGAAAGCTGGAAACCTGTTAGCATTTATTTGGTAATACTTTACTTAAACGGGTGTTCATACACCTGTCATAAAACCCCTATACATGACATGACACACGTGTGAGATTTTATGCATGCTTATGACAACTATTATTAAGTGTCATTATTTCAGTTATGTCATTTCAAATGCAAAGATGACATCGTTTGTTATGACAACTTGACATAAGAAAGTACATCACGACCTGTTTTTGTCTTTGTTATGACAATTTGACATTACCAAGACAACAAAACCTATCATGAATCTGTCATAAACATGATTGTCATGAAGCCATTTTAAATATGTGATGAATTTTATAACAGCGTCATCAATATATTTTATTTATTTTTATATGTACATTAGATTTTGCCTACCCTGTTGTTGTCTATTGGAAGGAATGCATCAATAGAGCCGCCATTTTAGTACAGGGTAGCGCTCCTTTGAAATGAATGTGGGACCCATAGATATATACACTAGATATCACATAGGGACCCTGAGCCTGCGTCAATAGCGCCGCCACATTGGTACAGTGCTCCTAGGACAAACGTCATTCAACCGCACTAGTCAAGACAGTGTGCCAATGTGAAGATGCTGGACTTTAGCGCTGTGTACGGGTGTAGTAACGAGCAAACATAGAAAACAAAGCACAAAGGCATCACATTTCATAGGTAATATTTCGTTTATTATGTTTTTGTATGTTATGAACTTTTGTGCTTAACAAGTAATGTTATTTATACAGTCTCTTGCTGCATTCACCATAAGGCAAAGGAGCACCAACTCACACTTAATTCTAGACTTATGCTAGTTTTGTTGAATAAAATAAGCAAACAAAGTTATGAAATATGACAAGAAGACGCTGCGCTGCCAGAAACTTGTATTTATTGTCAGCTAAGTGAACGAGTCGTTCATAACGGAGATTCATTCACAAACGAATCGCTCCCTCCGTCAGAATGAGAAGTGAAAGCAGGAGAGGGGGTGTGTTTCAGGACATGGATTAGATCAAATTAAACAGGGAAGGAGGATAATGCATTTCCATGCACACAAACACACGCTCTTTGTCGGTAATGCCTGTGCGGTCACATCCATCAATGTAGAAAAGTGATGTAAAATTATAATATTTCGTAATTGAAAAAAATATTTGCATACGGACCACCGGGGAAAACTCCCGATCATAGATATATGTGTATATGTGTATTTCTCTGGCTTTGGATGGCCACAATCCTCCACTTCACCTTGGTCCTGCATTCATTTTAAAGGAGCGCTACCCTGTACTAAAATGGCGGCTCTATCGACACATTCCTTCTAATAGACAACAGTAGGGTAGGCGACATCTAATGTATATATCTATGTGTGGGACCAAGCTACAGTGGAGGACTGTGGCCATCTAGAGCCAGTGATATACACATATATACTGTACATATATCTATGATCGGGAGTTTTCCCGGTGGTCATTATGCAAATATTTTTTTAATTACGAACATTATAATTTTATATCACTTGTCTACATTGATGGATAAGTGACTGCTCGGGCATTCCTGACAAAGAGCATGTGTTTTTGTGTATGGAAATGTACTATTCACCCTCCCTGATAAATTTGATCTAATCCGTGTCCTGAAACACACCCACTGTCCTTCTTTCACTTCTAATTCTAACAGAGGGAGCGATTCGTTTGTGAATGAATCTCCATTATGAACGACTCATTCACTTAGCCGACAATAATACAAGTTTTTGGCAGCGCAGCGTCTTGTCATATTTCTTTTGCATTGTTTGCTTATTTTATTTAACAAAACTAGCATAAGCTGAGTATTTAGTGCAAGTTGGTGCTACTTTGCCTTATGGTGAATGCAGTAGGTGACTGTATTATCATCAATAACGTTACTTGTTTAGCACAAAAGTTCATAACATACAAAAACGTAAAAAAACGAAATCTTACCTATGAAATGTTCTGCCTTTGTGCTTTGTTTTCTTTGTTTGCTCGTTTCTACACCCGTACGCCACGCTAAAGTCCAGCATCTTCAGATTGGCACACTGTCTTGACTAGTGCGGTTGAATGACATTTGTGCTGGGAGCACTGTACAAATGTGATAGATATTAACAAGATGTTGTTAATATTTTAAATCACTGGTGTGTAATACTATCATTTAATGAAATACAGTAGTTTACTGTAAAATTTTTACAATAATTATTTTAATAGTAAAGTTCTGGCAACCACAGCTGCCATTTTTCCATAAATATTATAGATTATAGTGTGAAAAAAAAGTTGTTTGTGATGAATATTGGTTTATTATATGACTTTCTCATAACCATATGATTATGATTGTGTTTTAAGTATATGATGTGTAGATATTAATACTTCAAAACATTGCTGCATGAGCACTATCAATGAGTGAAATACTGTAGTTTAGCCTACATATTTTTTTACAGTGAAGTTTATAATAAGTAATTAAATTAAAAGTAATCCTGTACTTTATTTTTTATAGGTGAACTATTCCTTTAATATGAGCTTGGCGACTTCTTCAATGAGTAAATATGGTGTTTTGTGTGATGCGTGACCAGCATCTGAACTGTCGGTCTTGTGGTTTATTAATGCTTTTATGGGGTTGGGTTAAATGCAGTACAGTAAATGCATGCGTTGATGTTGAGAGCCAGATGGCGAAGACACGTTTTGACACGTCTTTCTATTTTCAGAGCAGATGTAAATCATGTAAGGAGTCGTAAATGAAGCGCAGATGGTGGATGAATGCTGTGCTTCTTTAAAATAAAGGCCTATAATATGAGTAACTAAGAAATAGCTTGATTACCGTCTAAATGTGGGTCTTGAGGAACTTTGACCTATTGTGATGGATAGAATGATGTTACGACATGAACACACACACATACAAACATGAATATCTTGACATTTACATTAAATGTCACATGGCTGTTGTGAGATCTATGGTATTGTATTGCTTCCGCTAGCTATTACTGTAGTATGCACATGGGGAGAGAGGAAATCTGTAAGAGATGGATATATTTTGCCATTTTGAGGTTATTAAATGGTAACCGTGCCTGCTGGCTAACAAGCTTTGGTTTTCTAATTGTGTCATAAAATCTATTGAACAGCTTCATCTTTTTCTGATGAAGTATTATAATAATTTTTTTAGTAAGTGTTGCATGGAATACAGCATATGGTGGTTTTTATTTCACCTATTCACATTTGCTCTAATTAAAATGTATTATTCATACTACCGTTATTTTTCTTCAAGGATGCATTAAATTGTTCATAAGTGACACTAAGGACATTTGAAAGATTTATAATCTCAATAAATGCTATTCTTTTGGCAATTCATGCATTAAATTATTCTGAATTGTGTGAATTTTGCAATATTTTTTTTGCAATATTTTGCAAATATTGATCAGCACACTTTTTTAAACATTGGTAACAATAAGAAATTGTCAGAAATAAGCAAGCAAATCAGCATATTTTATTTGAAATTTGAAATTTAAAATTGGAGTAACGTTGACGGAAAGTCAGCTTTAGGTCACAGGAATAAATTGCATTTTTAAATGCATTTAAAGGGACTGTTCACTCAAAAATGATAATTCAGTTGTTGTTTTTTCTCAAAGTTATTACTTCCATTTATTTTTTTGTTTCTACTATGGATGTCAATCGCTGCTTTTCCTCCAAAGTTCTTCGGCATTATCTTGTTTCGTGTTCAACAGAAGAAATTCTTAAGAGTTTCGAACCACTTGAGTGTACATAAATAATGTGCAATTATTCTGATAAATGTAACCTTTATAGTTGAAAAACTGAATTATTCTGTGAAATATATATTTGTATAACAAAAAATATAATTAATATAGAGTGCATAGAGTGCAAAACGAAATAAGTAATGAAATGACTAACGAAGTATTTAACTAACAAAATAACTAACCATCTAATGAAATAATGAACTAACAAAGTAATGAACAAAAAAACAAACTAACTGACTAACAAAATAATGAAATAACGAAATAACTAATGAAATAAGGAATGAATAACTAAAAATAACTAACTAAACTAACTAATGTACTAACAAATGAAATAACAAACTAACAAAATGACTAACTGATGAAATAACTAACGAACAAAAAAAACTAACTAACAAAATAACTAATGAAATAACTAATGAAATAACTAACTAACAAAATTACTAACTAACGAAATAACTAATGGACAAAATAACGAACAAACAAAATAACTAACGGACAAAATAACGAACAAATGAATGAACTAAGGAAATAATTAATGAAAGAACTAACTAACAAAATAACTAACAAACTAACGAACAAAATAACACACTAACGAACTAACTAACTAATGAAATAACTAACTAACAAAATAAATAACTTATGAAATAACTAACTAACAAAATAAATAACTCATGAAATAGCTAATGAACAAAAAAAACTGATGAACAAACTAACTAACAAAATAACTAATGAAACAACTAACTAACTAACGAAATAACTAATGAAATAACTAACTAACAAAATTACTGACTAACGAAATAACTACAAACAAAATAACAAACAAAAAAATAACTAACGGACAAAATAACGAACAAACGAATCGACTAACTAACAAAATAATTAATGAAAGATTTAACTAACAAAATTACTAACTAACGAAATAACTATGAACAAAATAACAAACAACGAATGAACTAACTAACAAAATAATTAAAGAAAGATCTAACTAACAAAATTACTAACTAACGAAATAACTATGAACAAAATAACAAACATTAATTAATTAAATAAAAGAACTAACTAACAAAGTAACGAACAAAATAATGCACTAACGAACTAACTAACTAACTATTGAAATAACTAACTAACAAAATAGCTGACTAACAAAATAACTATTGAAACAACTAACTAACAAACAAACTAATGAAATAACTAACTAACAAAATTACTAACCGACGAAAAAACTAACGGACAAAATAATGAACAAGCGAATGAACTAACTAACGTAATAATTAATGAAAGAACTAACTAACAAAATAACTAACAAGCAAAATAACGCACTAACGAACATACTAACTAACTAATCAACTAACTAACTAATGAAATAACTAACTAACAAAATAACTAACGAACTAAATAATGAACTAACAAACAAACTAACGAAATAACTAATGAAATAACTTAACAAAATACATAACTAATGAAATAACTAACAAACTTACTAATAAAATAACCTATGAAATAACTAACAAACTAACAAACAAAATAATGCACTAACATACTAACTAACTAATGAATAACTAATGAAATAACTAGCTTACAAAATTACTGACTAACAAAATAACTAAAAAAAACAAACAAATTAAATAACTAGCAAAATAACTCATGAACTAACAAACAAAATAATAAAGTACTCAATGAAATAACTAACTAACAAAATAACAAACTAACTTTAAATATTTTTTTAAATGTTGTGATTCTCCTTGAAGCTGCTTGGTTTTCTTTATAGCTTGCAACGCTTTAACAGAGCCTCTTTTTTTGTTTTTGTTTTAATCCCTATGGGAAAATGAATTGAAAAAATGCTGAAGTGCTGCTGAAACAGCGTATGGCCGCTGATGCACTCTATTGAATCACTCTATTGGATCTCGTGCTGTGATTCATTGTAACCAACATCAGCCTCTGTTTGTTTCTTTTCCTCAAGTGCAGCAGTTCCAATGACTCCAGCGAAGCCTGTATTGACTTGAGCAGCATATTTAATTCGATGCTAATGGAAACGAGACTCTGAGGGCTGCAAGCACAATCCGTACGCTGTCCGTTCGTGTATACCCGCTTGTTGATCAAACGGAGCATTTAAAATGTAAAAGAAATGTAAATGCAGCGATATTTACTCGGACTAACTGCTTCTCTGCTGTCCTCAAATGACCCAACGAGCACATTTCACCTTCCGCGCCGGAGTTTATTTCCAAATATGCTGTTTGTAAAGAGGCTTAGAGGGAAATTACTCTCAAGGCTGATTTACAGGAAAACACCTTTCTCTCTTAAACTGCTTACAGTTTGTATTTTTTGCATTGGATTGGTGGAGTACGAATGGAATTATAACAGTAAAACGCCAGCAGATTCCTGGCACATTGATGGTGTTATTCAGTAGTGCTTTGATACTGCACGTGAAGAGGGTTTAATATACAGTTGAAGTCAGAATTATTAGCCCCCCTTTGAATTTTTTTTCTTTTTTAAATATTTCCCAAATGATGTTTAACAGAGCAAGGAAATTTTCACAGTATGTCTGATAATATTTTATCTTCTGGAGAAAGTCTTATTTGTTTTATTTAGTCTAGAATAAAAGCAGTTTTTAATTTTTTATAAACAATTTTATGGACAAAATTATTAGCCCCTTTAAGCTATATTTTTTTCCGATTGTCTACAGAACAAACCATCGTTATACAATAACTTGCCTAATTACCCTAACCTGCCTAGTTAACCTAATTAACCTAGTCAAGCCTTTAAATGTCACTTTAAGCTGTATAGAAGTGTCTTAAAAAATATCTAGTAAAATATTATTTATTGTCATTATGGCAAAGACAAAGTTCAATTTTAGAGATGAGTTATTAAAACTGTTATGTTTAGAAATGTGTTAAAGAAATCTCTCTGATAAACAGAAATTGGGGAAAAAAATAAACAGGGGAGCTTATAATTCAGGGGGGCTAATAATTCTGACTTCAACTGTATATACACAGTTGAAGCCAGAATTATTAGCCCTCCTGAATTATTAGCTTTTCCCCAATTTCTATTTAATATAAAGAAAATTTTTTCTACACATTTCTAAGCATAATAGTCCTAATAACTAATTTTTAACAACACATTTCTTTCATCCTAGCCATTATGTACAGTACATAATATTTCACTTGATATTTTTCAAGATACTAGTATTTAGGTTCAAGTGATATTTATAGGCTTAATTAGGTTAATTAGGCAAGTTAGGATTAGCCAGCCCAGTCACCAGACATAAACATTATTGAGAATGTCTGGAGTAAGATAAAGGAGGAGGCATTGAAGATGATTTCAAAGAATCTTGATGAACTCTGGGAGTCCTGCACGAACATTTCTTTGCCATTCCAGATGACTTTATTAATAAGTTATGTGAGTCATTGCAGAGATGTACGCATGCAGTCCTCCAAGCTCATGGGAGTCATACACATTTTTTTTTTTACACTGCACCATGACTTTATATTCTATGCTGTACATTATTTCTGTTAAGTGACAATGACTTTTGTCTAAGCAAAGTCAGACCTTACTGTCCTAATTAAGTAATTAAAAATCAAGGCATGATCATATTTTATTTATGTAAAATAAGCGTAATCTAGCGGCCTTTGCCTTTCATATAAGCCACTTCTGATACCAAATGATTAAATAGAAGTCAAGTTATTATTTGTTGTTCCTAAAACTTGATTAGGTGACAAGACTTTTGTCAGATAGTGTATACAACTGAATGTATCCCCATACATACCCAGTTACATAACCAAAAATAAGCTTTTCTGACTTAGTTTTTGACTTTTTATCTTATTTCTAGTCAAAATATCGAAACATTCCTAAATCAAAAAGCATTTTCTGACAATACTGTTTTGTTTTCATAAATAATAAGTCAAAATTAAGAGAGCGTTTCTTTAAAAGAAGATAAGTTACTGTATCTGCTAGTAAAATAATCTTGTTTTTAGTTTTGAAATAAGTTATTTCTATTTATCCGTTTACCTTACTGCAGATTAGTTCGCTTCATTTAAGTAAAGTGAAAAGTATAGATTTGTTTTCAGAAATAATAAGTCAATATTGGGTGTTTTAACTTCTGAAATCAAATTGTCCTGAAGATCTCTCTTTGTAGATATTTAGTTCGTTAGATATTTACAAGATGAACACTATGTAGGAAAAGCATTTTTGCACTGTTGATGATATTTACTATAAGAACTGAACATTGTATTATAGCATAATTTTTGCAAAAGCGTAACTTAAATATGCAAATGAGTGATTGCTTTATTAAACAAGTATAATTTATAATCAAAACCTTGACTAAGCTGAAAGTTTTTTTTGAGTCAAATAAGATTTTTGCAGAGAGCATTGTGAGAATATCATAATTCTTATAGAATCTAATGTTGTACCGTATATAATCAGGCAAATTATGTATGACCAAATTCCAGCAGAAAACAGATATGAATAAAACTGAAATTTGCTGTAAGTGGAGATTTAAGAAACTAATTAAACACATTTTCAGAAATTAAAAAATATGGGTAACACTTTAGTTTAAGTACAAATTTTGACTATTAACATTTGGCTTATTACCTGCCCATTATTAATATATTGGCTGTTTATTACTTATAAAGCACATTATCTGCATAATCTTACTACTTACCTAATCCTACCTAATACCTAAACCCAACTACTACCTTAATAACTATTAATAAGCAACAAATTAAAAGTTCATTAGGCTGAAAGTCATAGGTAATAGTTTGTTAATCATGAGAATTGTACTTTAAAATAAAATGTGACCAAATGCGACCATTTTGGGTACTTTTATTTTTATTACACTTACGCTAGAGGCCTTCTTGTTAGAGCAACCAAGTCCCATGCAAAGAATCGCCCAATCAATCCCAGCTCAGCACGAGTTGGGTACAGTAAGTCCAGTAGGTTACACATAGGGGGTTAAACCTCACTTAGGCAGGTAAACCTCACTTCTCTGACCTCTAAAGGTGCTCCTTCGCTATAGGCCATTGTCTTTAGCCTCCTTGTTAGAGCAACCAACTCTCATGCAAAAAATTGCTGGTTCGATCCCAGCTCAGCGTGGGTTGGGTGCAGTATGACCAGTAGGTTACATGTGGGGGCTCGTCCGGGATGGGAGTGAGGTTTAGTGGGGGTGAGTGTAACGAAGGCCAGCTATCGAAGTGCTATGCAGGTAAACCTCACTTCTCTGACCTCTAAAGGTGCTCTAGAGACTTACGCTATAGGCCATTGTCTTCAGTCTCCTTGTTAGAGCAACCGACTCCCATGCAAAGAATTGCCGGTTTGATCCAAGCTCTGTGCAGGTTGGGTGCAGTAGAACCGGTGTGTTACATGAGTAACATATTTATGCGTGTTAAAGTAACACTTTTATAAGCCAAAAAGCCCAAAATCTCGACAGACTTGCAGTTGCATGAATGAGCATTATTTTTGTAGTGTTTGGTTTTGTGAATGAATGCATCTGACAGTCGGAGATGCAGATACTTCAACAGCCAATGCTATTATTTACAACCCAGCAGATATTGCTGTTGATTGATTTTGCTCTTCGCTCTTGATTCCAGTTCATCCGTCATGCTGCAAATGAAAGGTCAAGTCAAGTGCATTGCATTGTGGGACACTTGATTACACACTGTGTGGTCTGTTGAATGCTGCTCATTTTGGCAAGTGTAGAGAATTATTCGGGTGTTTTATTCAGGCAGAAAATTTAGGCATACTGTGGACCGTATTTAAACATGGAATATTGAATATAAATTGAGTACATTTTGTGTCATTGGTTCATTTATAAAGTAAAGTCTGTAACTGAATTGTGCAAAAATTGCAAACAATTGAAAAATGAAATATTAAATAAACTGTAGCAACTGTGTAATAGAGCCGAGTCAATAACTGTATGTGTTAAAAAATTATGTAAAAGATGTGAATAGTGTGCGGTGTGTTCTTTTAAAAAGTAAAATATAGCAGAATTGCACAAAATTATTGCACAGTTTAATGTAATATATTTAATATTATTTAATACTAATCTATTAACTTATGTAAACTAATTATTCATATGAAGTAAATTTAAAAAGCATTTGAAGTAACTGCAAAAAGTAAATACATACTGAATATTGACTACATTTTGGGTAATTTGAACATAAAACAATCATATAATTGTGATAATAAAATCGCATAAATCATATATACCAAAACAAATCATTTAATCATAATAATAATAAATAAATAAAAATAAATAAATAAATAAATCTATACAGTTGAAGTCAGTATTATTAGCCCCCCTGAATTTTTACCCCCCCCCCCCCCTGTTATTTTTTCCCCCAATTTCTGTTTAACAGAGAGAAGATTTTTCTCTCAACATTTCGAATCATAATAGTTTTAATAACTCATTTGTAATAACTGATTTATTTATCTTTTGCCATGATGACAGTAAATAATATTTTACTAGATATTTTTCAAGACATTTCTATACAGCTTAAAGTGACATTTAAAGGCTTAACTAGGTTAATTAGGTTAACTAGGCAGGTTAGGGTAATTAGGCAAGTTATTGTATGATGATGGTTTGTTCTGTAGACTACTGAAAAAAATTGCTTAAAGGGGCTAATAATTTTGTCCCTAAGATGTTTTAAAAAAAAATGAAAACTGCTTTTATTTCTAGCCGAAATAAAAACAAATAAAACTTTCTTCAGAAGAAAAAATATTATCAGACATACTCCAGAAAATTTCATTTGTGAAATATTTAAAAAGAAAAAAAAAGTCAAAGGGGGGCTAACAATTCTGACTTCAACTCTGTGTGTGTGTGTGTGTGTGTATATATACTGTAAAAAACGATTATATAAAATGTGTTAAAATAAAAAAATATATAATCATAAAACAAATAAATATATATATACATATATAAAAATTATTATTTATAATATGTATAAATAATATTTTTAGAGTTTTGTGCAAATAAATATAATAATGAAATAATGTAAATAATAAAATGATAACTAGTTAAATATTGAACAAACTAAATAACTAACTAACTAGCTAGCTAAAAATAACTAACTAAATAAGGAACAAACTAATGAAATAATGATCAAACTAATAAATTAAAGAACAAACTAACAAAATAAATAACAAAATAAAGAACAAACCAACAAAATAAAGAAAAAACTAACAAATAACTAACAAAATAAAGAACAAATTAACAAATATAAGAACAAACCAACAAAATAAAGAAAAAACTAACAAAATAACTAACAAAATACACTAACAAATAAAGAACAAACTAACAAAATAACTAACAAAATAACTAACAAAATAAAGAACAAACTAACAAAATAACTAACAAAATAACTAACAAAATAACTAACAAAATAAACTAACAAAATAAAGAACAAACTAACAAAATAAATAACAAAATAACTAACAAAATAAAGAACAAACTAACAAAATAACTAACAAAAATAAACTAACAAAATAACTAACAAAATAACTAACAAAATAAGAACAAATTAACAAAATAAAGAACAAACCAACAAAATAAAGAACAAACTAACAAATAAAGAACAAACAACAAAATAAAGAACAAACTAACAAAATAACAACGAAATAAAGAACAAACTAATAAAATAAAAGAACAAACTAACAAAATAAACAACGAAATAAAGAACAAACTAATAAAATAAAGAACAAACTAACAAAATAACTAACAAAATAAAGAACAAACTAACAAAATAAAGAACAAACCAACAAAATAAAAGAACAAACTACAAAATAAACAACGAAATACAAGAACAAACTAATAAAATAAAGAACAAACTAACAAAATAACTAACAAAATAAAGAACAAACTAACAAAATAAGAACAAACTAATAAAAATAAAGAACAACTAACAAATAACTAACAAAATAAGAACAAACTAACAAAATAAAGAACAAACCAACAAAATAAAGAACAAACTAACAAAATAAAGAACAAACTAATGAAAAAAAAAATAAAAATAACTGCCGAAATAAAAAACAAACTAACAAATAACTAGCGAACAAAATAATGAACAAACAAACTACGGATGAACTAATGAAAAAACTAACGAAATAGCTAGCCAACAAAATATAAATGATATAACGAGTAAATGTTATTGCAAACTATGTGTTTTCTTTTGTTATACAAAGGCACAAATGACACTATATATTCATTTTACAAACCTTTTTTTTTTGACCAGCTTTTCTTTTATTTCTGAGCTACTGTTTGACACTAGATCTGACACAAGGGAGTTAACTCTTCAGTTAATCAGCCAAATGTCACCATCACCCAATGCCAACGATCTCTAAACAGCCAAATATCAGCTAATACATAAATATCCAGAGAGATCTTTCTGTTCTGAAGTTTGGGAATGCGCCAAGCTCATCTTGCAGATAATTGTGTGTGTGTATCATTCCGTCCAGGTGATTATCCACCAACACTGTATTGTAACGTGCAATCTGTCAACCCCAACTGACTTGGCACACTTTAGGCTGCCGGTTGCCTGGATATATGGGGCGGGTGGATGATTATGTTATTTTCCCCGCACCGCTGATGTAGTACCAGAGGAATTAATTTGGTGAAGCGTGCCGTGTCTGGAAGCGAGAGTCCAGTGGGTCCTCCCGGCGGGGTCATGGGGAGTTCAGGAGGAACACTTGGTCTTATGGGACACTGCAGGGCCTCTCCTTGTGTTCTCCTCTGTGAACCGTTCTCCGTGGGTCCCTCGTGAGCCCGACCATGTTGTCAAGGCTGTCATGAGTGTGCCAATGTGTTTTTCTGAGCGCAACCGGTCAGAAGTTTGGGGGTTTTTTTGGGGAAGGTTGTTAAAACATGTCTATTCTGCTTAAAGAGGCTGAATTTATTTGATCAAGAATAAAGAGCAGTTTTTTAAAATGTAAACATTTAAATGGACTGCTTTCTTATTCAAAGTAATTGATGTAATATGAGTTTGTGTTATTGAAAATAAGTAAAATTAGTGATTAACATTTTTTATTGATTCTTAGACAGATATCAGAATGGGATACAGAATACAACTCTATAAAGAATCAACATTTTTCCCTAATAACAATCCCAACCCAACCTAATCCCTAACTACGACTTTAAGGTCCTGGCTTGGCTATCCTTGAATACAGTTCAAAGCCTCCACTTTATATAATGAAAAGAGAATTTAAATAAAATACAATAAAAATAAAGTAAAATAAAAAATAAGTTCAGGCAAATAACATATCACATTTACACTATCACAATCAATATATTTCTCACACATTTATTGCTGTTCCATTTCCAACAGGTTAAGTACTTGGACCATTTTTTATAGTATAAATTTAGCTTGTCCATTTGCTTATTTGACATTTTTCAAATGTGGCCACTCTAGCAAGTTCTACTGCCCATTCTTGAAATGAAGGGGCATCTTCTGATTTCCAGCTCCTAATAATTATTTGTCCCTACCAATCAGTAAACTGGTTTGGACCCAGGATTTTATCTTTTTATTCTTTATTTCGTTGTCGGTCCATCCACACAGTATAAACAGTCAAGGACATAATGAAATCTGAAAATCTAAAACCAAACAAATATGCTCATGAACTCTTTTCCAGAAATCCTGAATTTTTGTACAAGACCAAAGAGCATGAAGTAAATCAGCGTTCTCTCGATCTTGCATCTCTAGCAACAAGGTGTATCTTTTAACCCAAGCTTAAAAAGTCTGAAAGGAGTCCAATAAAAAACGGTGCATAATCTTGAACTGTATAAGGCGTATTTTAGCATCCCTAGATGATGTTTTAACATTTAGAATTGCATGCCATTCTTCATCATCAAATGTCAAATTAAATCTCTCTCCCATAATTTCTTAAGAGCCTGTGAAGTTCCATCACCGAGACTTTGAATCAACCAGGAGGGTTACACATTTGTACTTACACATACTATTCAGTTGGTTGTTACATGAGTGTAGTTACACCAGTAAACACAAGTAAATACTCTGTACCAGTGGTACATACACTGTAGTTACATACTACTTACACATCTAATTACCATGTAAGTTCACAGGTATAAGCGACACTTAATATAAAGTGGGACCATATGATTATTATTAGCATTATCACTACTACTACTAACAATAATAATAAAACACCAATGATAATAATATAATAACAATGATGATTATTATTAATTATTATTATTACTATTGATCCAATAATAGTCGATAAAATAATAATAATAATAATAATAATAATAATAATAATATTGATAATAATAATAATAATAATAATAATGTTATTATTATTATTATTATTATTATTATTATTATTATTATTATTATCATTATTATTATCAATATTATTATTATTATTATTATTATTATTATTATTATTATTATTATTATTATTATTATTATTATTATTAGCATTATCACTACTACTACTAACAATATAGATTTCAGCTCCAACCCTGATCAAACACACCTGAACCAATTAATTAGAACCTGAGGAGCACTTGATAATTACAGGCACGTGTGTTTTGATATAGGCTGCAAACTGAAAACTGCAGGAAGGTCGATCGCCAGGAATAGGGTTGAAGCACCTCTGTTTTAGACCCTTTCTTGCCAGCCACGCTGTGGAGTACTTGGACGCGTGTGATGCAGCATTGTCCTGCATGAAAATCAATGTTTTTCTTGAAGGATGCAGACCTTCTTCCTGTACCACTGCTTGAAGGTGTCTTCCAGAAACTGGCAGTAGGACGGGAGTTGAGCTTGACTCTGCAAGATCCCTCTGCAAGATATCTCACTATTTTTGACTTTTCGGAGCCTGTCAAGTCCTTCTTTTGACCCATTTTGCCAAAGGAAGGAAGTTGCCTAATAATTATGCACACCTGATATAGGGTGTTGATGTCATTAGACCACACCCCTTCTCATTACAGAGATGCACATCACCTAATATGCTTAATTGGTAGTAGGCTTTCGAGCCTATAGAGCGTGGAGTAAGACAACATGCATAAAGAGGATGATGTGGTCAAATACTCATTTGCCTAATAATTCTGCACTGCCTGTATTATTATTAGCATTTATACTACGAGTACTACTAATAACAATAATAATAGCACTAATGTTAATAATATAATAACAACTATTATGATGATGATGATGATGATTATTATTATTATTATTATTATTATTATTATTATTATTATTTTAAACTTTTTGATTTACTTTTTATAACCATACTATACCAATAACATTTACAAATTTACATTTACAATAACATTTACAAATCATTTACATTTACAATAACATTTACAAAAATAAACAAATAGATGAATAATAATAATAAATAAAGGATTATAATAAAAATAATGACAACCTAAATAAAATACATTAAAAAAGTAGATAAATAAATAAAACTCCAATATAAAGACAATAACTACAACAACAAAGCCCCTGACAACTTTTTGTTGTTATTATTATTATTATTATTATTATATTATTATTATCATCATTATTATTATTATTATTGATCCATTGAAACTTGATCATATATAACCAGCAGACCATCATATTAAAATAAGTAAAATATTTTATGATCTGATGACTGGAGTAATGATGCTGAAAATGAACATTTGATCACAGTGAATAATTACATTTGATACTGCATTAATTAAAAGTGTTGTTTTAAATTGAACTAATTCTTTCAGATTTTTTCAACAGCAACAAACTTTTTTTTTTACTCTATTTACTCTATTCCTACAGAGAGTTTATGTCTGAGTCTCTGACAGTGCTTGTGTTTCGGCATGTTATAGAAATCCCGCTGCCCTCGGCCTGAGAGTTTTTCTGAATGAAGGTTTTAGGCCATTGTAACTGACAGGCAGCAAATACTGTTGAGCTCAAGCTAGAGAGGGTAACATGTCATGGACACTTCCTCAAATCAATACTGAAGTCAAATGTAACCTGTAACTCCTTTTAAGTACTCGATGCTGCTGTCCTCACCTCAAACTGACAGATGCCCGCTGTCCAATAATGCTGTTTATTATTTATCAAACAACCGTACTCGCATCAAAGACGAACATCGCATGAATTGTCTTGGATTTATTTCGGTTGTTCGGTATTATTGACTTGTTTACATCGTTCATTTCATTGAATAAACTGCAGTATTTAGGTTCATTGAGGAAATTCTTGGAATATGCATGGACAGTTGTATACACACACATACATACACACACTTTTCACTACCCGCCTAGCCTATTTCTGCGACTATCATTCAGTTAACAAAGGCAAAACCCACACATTGACAGATCAAATACAGTGAAATTGGTAAACCTTTTAGCATATTTATTCAAAGTATTGGTAAACATTATATAGGTATTTTTGGTTAACTTATAATCTTGCTTGTTGCAAGCTCCGTGACTGTCAGAGGTCGTGATGAATCCAGTCCTTCGTAACGGTGGTCATACAAAAATAAAATAAATATGTCCACCTATATAAGTAACCCAAACAGTATTATGTCTTAACAAAAAAAAAATTATAATAATTATCCTGACGAGGTTTCGAACTCGGGCTGGCGGCGTCATAGTCCAACGTGCTGACCACTGCACCACAGTGGTGCTGTCATACCGGTAGGGATCAAGAAATATTTCACACTGTCATCTGCAACACTTTTGACCACAGTATTCCCTAATAAATAAATAAAAATGCGTCAGAGTTGCGGCAAATCATGAATAAAAATAATGGGTAAAAGAGTGAGGGCTATAATAAAATACATGAAAAAAGTGCGGCTGCTGTGGATGCAAGCAGCTACGGACACAGGCCCTTGCGGCTAAAAAACGGGACCGGCCCACCGGGAATTCTCCCGGTCCTCCCGCTTAGCCAAACGGGCCTGTTCTCCAAAATAAATAAGTAAATAAACCCAGCCGCTGGAGGAATCCAGCGCTCTTGTATACAAATACTGTCCATGCACCCATGGCAACTATTGTAAGTCAATGGAAAAGCGGCTGTTCCTTGCGCCACCTGGTGGCTATTGCGTAAATTCACAGAAATGTTTAAAAAAAAAATGAAAATGTGGACTTTACGGCCGCTGTGACTACGAATCACAAACTGCAGTACTGCACAGGAAGAAACGCGCGTTCTTAGTAGCCATATCTGTACAGCATATAAGTGAGTACACGCCTTAGAAATGTACATAAATCCTCATTTTCAAAGTAATATAGACAATATAAAGTATTTTGGCGCATTTAAAACAAAGCTGTTTCATGTTCATAAAATAAGATTGAAGGAACATATTTAGGAACAAAAATATTCATTCAATTATTAATTTTTCTTTGGCTTAGTCTCTATTTCAGAGGTTGCCACAGTGGAATGAACCATTCCAACTATTCCAGTATACGTTTTACGCAGCGGATGAGCCCTTCCAGCTGCAACCCAGTACTGGAAACACCCATACCACTCATTCACACACATACACTATGGCCAATTTAGTTCATTCAATTCACCTATAGCGCATATCTTTGGACAATGGGGGAGGAAACCGGAGCACCTGGAGGAAACCCACACCAACACGGGGAGAAGAATATGCAATCTCCACACTGAAATGCCAACTGGCCCAGCCGGGACTCGAACTAGTGACCTTCTTGCTGTGAGGCGGGAACAACAGATAATATATTTAATAAATTCAAAAGAGGGTATTACAAACGAAATAAAGCTGCATAATTACTAATATGTTCGTATATAGACAGATGATTGATGGAATAGACAGACAGACAGGCAGACAGAGAGACGATAGACAGATGAACAGACATTCAGATGAACATATATAGAGTCATTCAGGCACATAGACAGACGAATGGATGGTCGGGTATTCAGACAGACAGGACAGACAGATAGACGGTCAGCACACAGTTGGTCAGTCAGTCAGACAAATAGACCAGACAGATAGATAGATGGATGGACAGATGGTCAGGTATACAGACAGACAGGACAGAGATGGTCAAACGGACAGAACAGATGTATGGATGGACGGATGGACGGACAGACGGTCAGGTACACAAACAGAGAGAGAGATAGGACAGGATGGATAGATTTACGGACTGACAGTCAGCTATACAGCTAGACAGACAGATGGATAGACGGACATGCGGGCGGTTAGGTAGACAACAGACAGACAGACAGGACCAGACAGACAGACAGACAGAGAGAAAGATGGCTAGACGGACGGATGGTCAGGTACTCAGACAGCTGAACAGACAAATGGATAGATGGACAGTCAGGTACAAAGACAGACAGAGAGACGATGGATAGACGGACGGACAAATGGACGGTCAGGTACACAGACAGACATTGGATAGACAAATGAATGATCAGATATACAGAGAGACAGACAGATGGAGAGATGGACAGAAAGACAAACAGACGGTCAGGTACTCAGACAGACAGACAGATGGACAGACAGACTGAGACAGCCCCCAGTCAGTTAGTTGGTCAGATAGATAGATAGATAGATAGATAGATAGATAGATAGATAGATAGATAGTAGATAGATGATAGATAGATAGATAGATAGATAGATAGATGATAGATAGATAGATAGATAGATGGATGGATGGATGCATGGATGCATGGATGGTCAGGTATACAGACAGAGATGGTCAGATGGACAGACAGATGGGATGGACGGACAGACGGTCCGGTACACAAACAGACAGAAAACAGATGGATAGAGGGACATGCGGACGGTTAGGTACACAGACAGACAGAGAGAAAGATGGATAGATGGATCGATGGATGGATGGATGGACAGATGGTCAGGTATACAGACAGAGATGGTCAGACGGACAGACAGATGGATGGATGGACGGACAGACGGTCAGGTACACAAACAGACAGAGAAACAGACAGATGGATAGACTGACGGACGGACAGTCAGGTACACAGCTAGACAGACAGATGGATAGATGGACATGCGGGCGGTTAGGTACACAGACAGACAGAGAAAAGATGGATAGATGGACGGATGGTCAGGTACTCAGACAGCTGAACAGACAAATGGATAGATGGACAGTCAGGTAAAAGACAGACAAAGAGACAGATGGATAGACGGACGGACGGATGGACAGATGGACAGACAGACAGAGACAGCACACAGTAGTTAGTGGATGGATGGATGGACAGATGGTCAGGTATACAGACAGAGATGGTCAGATGGACAGACAGATGGATGGATGGACGGACAGACGGTCAGGTACACAAACAGACAGAGAAACAGAAGATGGATAAATTTACGGACGGACAGTCAGGTACACAGCTAGACAGAGATGGATAGAGGGACATGCGGGCGGTTAGGTACACAGACAGACAGAGAGAAAGTGATAGACGGACGGATGGTCCTCAGACAGCTGAACAGACAAATAGATAGATGGACAGTCAGGTACAAAGACAGACAGAGAAACAGATGGATAGACGGATGGACAGACAGACAGACAGACAGACATATGGATTGACAAATAAATGATCTGATACACAGAGAGACAGACGGAGACAGACAGATGGAGAGACGGACGGACAGGCGAACGGACGGTCAGGTACACAGACAGATGGATAGACTGACGGACGGACGTCAGGTACACAATAGACAGACAGAGAGACGGACCGATGGATAGACGGATGGACGGTCAGTTACACAGACTGACAGAGAGGAACAGACGATCAGATGGAGAGACAGACGATCAGGTACACAGACACACAGAGGCTCACAGTCAGTCGGTCAGACAGACAGACAGACAGACGGTCAGCAACTTAGGCAAACAGACAGACAGATAGATGGTCAGGCACACAGTTAGTCATTCAGTCATACAGAGACAGATGGACAGACAGACGATCAGGTACGCGGACAGAGACGGTTATGAACACAGTCAGTTAGTTGGTTGGTCAGACAGATAGACAATGAGTAATGAGACACGGATAGACACCGAGAGACAGACACGGACGGACGGCAACATACTCAGACAGTCAGAAAGATGGACAGATGGACGGTCAGTTACAGTCAGTCAGACAGACAAACCAACAGATAACACAGAGAGAGAGAGAGACGGTCAGGCACACAGTTGTTCAATCAGAAAGAGGACGGACAAAGAAACAGACACAGCAAGTGTGAGACTCGGAGAAAGTGTGCGCGCTGAAGTGAGACTGAATGTCTGCCACAAGTGCTTTTAGCATTCTTCTTGGCGCCTCGTAAAATAAAATGAATTGATTTGATGGTTTTAGCTTCTCGGATGCGTAACGGGGAGCGAATGGCTGCTGCTGCATTTGTTTATCCTTTGTCCAGAGCGTCTGTCTGCATGTGGCCTTTTTAATGTGCTATGAAGGTGGACTATTCATAATTGATGCTCAGCTAGAAGCACCGCAGACCAGCGCTAGAGATTTCTGAAGTGTGTACAGAAACAAATATGATGATCTCCGCAAAGAGGGAAAAAAAGAATAATAATAGAAAATCGCCTAATAAATTCCCAGCTTTTTTTTGAAAGCCTTGGCCTTTCCCGAAGCCCTGACTAATGACCTCTGATTTCTGGTTCAGCGCTGCACTTCATGCCCGATCAATTATGAAAATGTGCTGGAAACAGAGAGAGAAACGCACCAACATACTTCATATTTCCATTTTCAATCAGTCTTTTCAGTGCTGCCGCTTGCTTTATCTGGCGTGCCGCTCTTCCCTTAATTTGATGTTTTGGTGTGATAAAGAAGTGCCGACAGCTTGAAAAAAAAACATTTTTTACTCGCAACATTTACTTGTCTCATTTTCAGGAGGACACAGTGGCACAGCGACTTCACATTTGATTTGTATAGACGAGCCAAAGAGGAAAACAACACCAGCCACTGATTCCTTTACTTTCCGCTCGAGTCGACTAGAGATTAACGCGAGTTTGATCGATGTTCTCTTTGACCTTAGTGTTGGGAGATTTTCTGGATTCATTTGACTCTGTGTGAAATGTATTACTCAAAATTATCAAGATCAACACTAGTTTTGGAACACAGTGTGTTTATTTAGATTTGTTTTGTTCACACAGATCATGTTTGAAGTTTACAACCATAGTCTGACGTCAAACTATTTTTTTTTTTTTTGTTTGTTTTTTAAAAGTCAAGTATAAAATACATTTGTGAGGAAAAAACGTTAATATTAAAAAAAAAAAAATATATATATATATATATATATATATATATATATATATAGGGCATCCAGAAAGCATTCATAGCGCTTCACTTTTTCCAATGTTTTTTTGTGGACACTGGAAGTGTCTGAGAAAAAATATAGGAAATACTGTGAACTTTCCTTGCCTGTTAAATCATTTTGGTGTATAAATTGTGGATAAATTGAGCTAATATTGTAATTTAATTCTTAAATAAATCAACAAACTCCAGTAAACTAATTTAATTTGCTTACAACATGAACACGTTTATGTATTTACAGTATCCGGCCATATTATCCTCTGAGGAGAAAAGTGATGGGTCTTTCTAAGGCAAGTTGACTGTGTAGGCGAAGACACTGCGCATTCATGTCACTTAATTAACTTAATCAAAGTTCAATCAAACATACGCCACTGACATGTTATTTAGCAGAGGCCAGAGCAAATGTATGTACATTTAAGTTTACACGTATCAGTATGTTTGTGCCTGGGAATTAAAATAATTTATGATATAGTGCTGCTTTATAGTTGATGTTCCTGTTATAAATAAACTGACTCCAGTATAGTAGGATTTAAATCAAATAACATAAAGTGTATAGTTTATACTGTATACCTCCTTAACATACAGTATAGAGCCATAAAAATGATATATTTGTTTTTGTTATTATTTGTTATTTTTGTAATGGATATTATTATTACAAAATTATTATTTCATGTTCGCGCGGGTTTCCTCCGGGTGCTCCGGTTTCCCCCACAGTCCAAAGACATGGCTACAGGTAAATTGGGTAGTCTAAGTTGTCCGTAGTGTATGAGTGTGAATGAGTGTGTATGGATGTTTCCCAGAGATGGGTTGCGGCTGGAAGGGCATCCGCTGCGTAAAACATATACTGGATAAGTTGGCGATTCATTCCGCTGTGGCGACCCCAGATTAATAAAGGGACTAAGCCAAAAAGAAAATGAATGAATGTATGAATATTATTTTCAATGGGCTCAGCGGCTCAGTGGTTAGCACTAAATTAAATAAACTAAATTGGCCGTAGTGTATGAGTGTGTGTGTGTGTGTCTGTGTGAAAGAGTGTGTATGGGTGTTTCCCATTGCTCGGTTGCAGCTGTAAGGGCATCCGCTGCGTAAAACATACGCTGGATAAGTTGGCCGTTCTTTCGTTCCG
The DNA here is from genome assembly GCA_903798195.1 of Danio kyathit. NCBI lineage: Eukaryota > Metazoa > Chordata > Actinopteri > Cypriniformes > Danionidae > Danio > Danio kyathit. The sequence goes on along the minus strand of LR812538.1, from coordinate 51,782,124 downwards.
TTGTGGCGACCTCTGATAATAAAGTGGAAGCAAAAAATGAATGAATGAAAAATTCTGTAGGCTTCACTTAAAACACAATATAATATGACCGAGTTATCATAGAGTATATAATTTATTATTAATTATATTATAATTATATTATCTTTACTGTTTTGCACAGTTCTGCTTTAAAATGCTGGGTTCCACACACTGTGTATTACTGTATATAGGTTTTATTTGAACAAATTTATTAAATAACAAAATTAAAAAAAAATGTCAAAATGACTGCCTTGGTATTTCTCTTCATGTTAATAATTATGTTTGTAGTTTTGAGTTTGATAAATAGGAAAGTATTGGAAACGTATTGCTTTTGCCATCTTTAGAAAACATTAACGGATCATTATATATGTGTGTTGCAGTTTTTGTAAAGAACTTTTTTTTTTTTTTACTTTTTAATTATTGGACATTTTGCATGAAGATTTTAGGATGTTTTCAAGAAAATAAATGGTCATTATTTTAACTTTTAATAAGTAAAAAGTTTACTTGAAATGTTATCATTACGGTCACTTATTTTGGCTTTATGAATGTATCAAATTAGAAAACTATTTGTCATTTTCCTTACTAATCTAAATTTAAGAAAATCTTCTGACTTCAGCTTTTACTTTTTTTAATAGTTTTTTTCTGAGGAAAGGAAAACATTGATCATGATAGAAGGTACAATATTAAATATCACGGATGTGTATTTACTTAATAATCATTAAAAAAAACTTTCCTGTACAGGAACTCAAAAACAACTATTTTCACCTGAGATTTGGAGTGATATTTTAGGAGTGGTAGAAATGACTTTGTGAAGATGGCAGCATCGTTAGGTTATTTTTACAGTGAGATTGATAGGTCTGCTGGTAAAAATCAGTTGACTTCAGCAATTTTGTTGCATTATATGCCAGCGGTGACAGTTTAAAAATGGAGAAAAAAAGTCACTTCTTGGCTTTTCTGTCCTTGCATGAAGAATTGATGATATCTATGAATTTTGGTTTTCAAAAAAAAAAAAAAGTATATATATTATAAGTGATATTTAAAGACTTAACTAGGTTAATTAGGTTAACTAGGTAGGTTAGGGTAATTAGGCAAGTTATTGTATATTGATGGTTTGTTCTGTAGACTATCGAAAAAAAGATAGCTTAAAGGGGCTAATAATTTTGACCTTAAAATGGCTTTTAAAAAATTAAAAACTGCTTTTATTCTAACCGAAGTAAAACAAATAAGACTTTCTCCAGAAGACAAAATATTATCAAACATATTGTCAAATTTTTCTTGCTCTATTAAACATCATTTGTAATGGGAAATATTTAAAAAAGAAAAAAAAAAAAGAAGATATAATTATATAAAAATATATATATTATTGCGCATGTCAAAACAAAGGACCGAAAGTGGTCCATGCTTTCTATTATGTCTATGGGCAGTACGTCAAATGTATGGACACACACACTAAACACAGCAGGGGAGAGATGCGCCAGTCACTGAATCCAGCATATTGGGGTTCTCAACTGTCCGCCACATTCTGTTATATAATATAATAATAATAATAATAATAATAATGGTAATACAATAGTAAATGCAAAAAAACAAAGAATAAATAAATAACAAAAATAATGTACCTTTTTATTTGTTTAGTGGCATTTGTATTTTGTTATTATTATTTTTTAATATTTATTTATTTTTAGTTAAAAATAATGACATTTTGAATTTATTTAAAAAACATCTAAAACATCAGCTATAATTTAAATGTAAAATATAAAATAAGTAAAAAGTAAAATATAAAATAGTTACAGTAATTAATCTGTAATTCTAAAATAATTGAAACTGGAAACAGCATCAATATCTTTATTATAAAGGTCAAAATAATAGGTAGTAGTAGTTTAGAATAATGAAACTTTTTTTTTTTCAGTATTTTCAAAAGCATCCTTATGAATCCTGGAGATATTTGATTAAAATGCCTTTTTTTGTTGTTTATTTATTTTATTTGGTTTGTTTTATTTTATTTTAAATTTAATTTATATTGTTATATTTTATTATTAATTTTTTCTCATTAAAAAGCGTTTGCCAAAATAACCAAAAATAAATAAATAAAATTAAAATTATAAAAGCATTACAGACACAATGTACAACAAAATCCTAAAACTTCAATTAAAATTACATTTTAAATAAATATAAAAAATGTAAATATAAAAGTTATATTCAAGAAAGTTAAACGGAGAGTAATTAATATGTGATTCTAAAATAACTGTAACTGGAAATACTTTCAATATTCTTTAAATAAAATAAAGATTAAAATCACTGTGTTTATTAGAAATTGAAATGTTTTGTAAAGATTTAAAGGTCATTTTATCACTATTCAATCCACACCTGCTAGATGAAATATATATATAAAAATAATATATATATATATATAGATTTTTTTTTTTTCACTTTTAACTATTTATCTCATAGTCATAGTTTGTCATAGTTAAATGTTTTTTAACTAAAACTATTTCAGCATTAATAACAAACAAGAAATATGTCTTGAATAGCAATCAACATATTAAAAATATAATAAATGATGATTGATGATGGGCAGCATGGTGGCTCAGTGGTTAGCACTGTCGCCTCACAACAAGAAGGTCACTGATTCGAATCCTGACTGGGTCAGTTGCCATTTCCGTATGGAGTTTGCATGTTCCGCCCGTGTTCGTGTGGGTTTTCTTCAGGTGCTCCGGTTTCCCCCCCAGTTCAAACAAATGCGCTAAAAGTGAATTGAATAAACTAAATTGGCTGCAGTGTGTGTGTGTGTGTGTGTGTGTGTGTGTGTGTGTGTGTGTGCGTGTGTGTGTGCGTGTGTGTGTGCGTGTGTGTGTGTGTGTGTGTGAATGAATGTGTATTGCTGTTTCCCAGCATTGGATTGCAACTGGAAGGGCATCCACTGCGGAAAACCTTTGCCGGAATAGTCGGTGGTTCATTCCCCTGTGGCAACCTCTGATAAATCAGAGACTAAGCTGAGGGAAAATGAATGAATGATGATGTGACTCTGAAGACTACAGTAACGCTGCTTAAATGTATAGATATACAACACAGTACTTTTAAATTATAAACATATTTCACTATATTACAAATATTATTGCACATTTATTGAAATAACCCCATCTTTGGTGACCATTAGAGCCATCTTTCATAATCATCATTAAATCTGATATATCCCAGTAGTGAATGAGATCATTACCCATGCAAACATGTTGCTAAGGTGTCTGGTGTGCTGATATGGTAATCCTGATTGGTTGCAGTGGTGTTCTCCTGTCCAATCAGCTGTAAGTGCCGCCCCCATGAACCCCTGGTCAAGAATGAGCAGTTTAATGAGGACAGCCCGAATAAAATGACTTGTTTATTGGACTTTTTTTTTCTTCTTCTTCTCATTCTGACCTAATTTTCAGCAAGTCCATGAACATGAATGCAGCACAGACACATTTGTCTGCGGTCCCCGATGAACAGGCGGCCTTTACGCAGATTTACGATTGCTGGGGTCGGAACTACAATACAGGCACATGGAAAAAAATATCCTCTCTCAAGGACTGTGACATTACGACCACTTAAAGGAACAGTTCACCTAAAACGGAAAATTTTGTCATCATTTACTCACTCTTTACATGTTACAAATGTTTATGAGTTTCTTAAATCTGCTGAACAAAAAAGAAGATATTTTGAAGAAAGCTGGAAACCTGTTAGCATTTATTTGGTAATACTTTTTAAACGGGTGTTCATACACCTGTCATAAAACCCCTATACATGACATGACACACGTGTGAGATTTTATGCATGCTTATGACAACTATTATTAAGTGTCATTATTTCAGTTATGTCATTTCAAATGCAAAGATGACATCGTTTGTTATGACAACTTGACATAAGAAAGTACATCACGACCTGTTTTTGTCTTTGTTATGACAATTTGACATTACCAAGACAACAAAACCTATCATGAATCTGTCATAAACATGATTGTCATGAAGCCATTTTAAATATGTGATGAATTTTATAACAGCGTCATCAATATATTTTATTTATTTTATATGTACATTAGATTTTGCCTACCCTGTTGTTGTCTATTGGAAGGAATGCATCAATAGAGCCGCCATTTTAGTACAGGGTAGCGCTCCTTTGAAATGAATGTGGGACCCATAGATATATACACTAGATATCACATAGGGACCCTGAGCCTGCGTCAATAGCGCCGCCACATTGGTACAGTGCTCCTAGGACAAACGTCATTCAACGCACTAGTCAAGACAGTGTGCCAATGTGAAGATGCTGGACTTTAGCGCTGTGTACGGGTGTAGTAACGAGCAAACATAGAAAACAAAGCACAAAGGCATCACATTTCATAGGTAATATTTCGTTTATTATGTTTTTGTATGTTATGAACTTTTGTGCTTAACAAGTAATGTTATTTATACAGTCTCTTGCTGCATTCACCATAAGGCAAAGGAGCACCAACTCACACTTAATTCTAGACTTATGCTAGTTTTGTTGAATAAAATAAGCAACAAAGTTATGAAATATGACAAGAAGACTGCGCTGCCAGAAACTTGTATTTATTGTCAGCTAAGTGAACGAGTCGTTCATAACGGAGATTCATTCACAAACGAATCGCTCCCTCCGTCAGAATGAGAAGTGAAAGCAGGTGAGGGGGTGTGTTTCAGGACATGGATTAGATCAAATTAAACAGGGAAGGAGGATAATGCATTCCATCCACACAAACACACGCTCTTTGTCGGTAATGCCTGTGCGGTCACATCCATCAATGTAGAAAAGTGATGTAAAATTATAATATTTCGTAATTGAAAAAAATATTTGCATACGGACCACCGGGGAAAACTCCCGATCATAGATATATGTGTATATGTGTATTCTCTGGCTTTGGATGGCCACAATCCTCCACTTCACCTTGGTCCTGCATTCATTTCAAAGGAGCGCTACCCTGTACTAAAATGGCGGCTCTATCAACCCATTCCTTCTAATAGACAACAGTAGGGTAGGCGACATCTGATGTATATATCTATGTGTGGGACCAAGCTACAGTGGAGGACTGTGGCCATCTAAAGCCAGAGAAATACACATATACTGTACATATATCTATGATCGGGAGTTTTCCCGGTGGTCATTATGCAAATATTTTTTTAATTACGAACATTATAATTTTACATCATTTTTCTACATTGATGGATAAGTGACCGCTTGGGCATTCCTGACAAAGAGCATGTGTTTTTGTGTATGGAAATGTACTATTCACCCTCCCTGATAAATTTGATCTAATCCGTGTCCTGAAACACACCACTGTCCTTCTTCACTTCTAATTCTAACAGAGGGAGCGATTCGTTTGTGAATGAATCTCCATTATGAACGACTCATTCACTTAGCCGACAATAATACAAGTTTTTGGCAGCGCAGCGTCTTGTCATATTTCTTTTGCATTGTTTGCTTTTTATTTAACAAAACTAGCATAAGCTGAGTATTTAGTGCAAGTTGGTGCTACTTTGCCTTATGGTGAATGCAGTAGGTGACTGTATTATCATCAATAACAGTTTACTTGTTTAGCACAAAGTTCATAACATACAAAAACGTAAAAAAACTAAAACGAAATCTATACCTATGAATGTTCTGCCCTTTTGTGCTTTGTTTCTTTGTTTGCGGGTCCTCTCGGTTTCTACACCCCGTACGCCACTGCTAAAGTCCAACCAAGCATCTTCAGATTGGCCCACTGTCCTTTGACTAGTGCTGGTTTGAATGACATTTGGTGCTGGGAGCACTGTACAAATGTGATAGATTATTAACAAGATGTTGTTAATATTTTAAATCACTGGTGTGTAATACTATCATTTAATGAAATACAGTAGTTTACTGCTAAAATTTTACAATAATTATTTTAATAGTAAAGTTCTGGCAACCACAGCTGCCATATTTCCATAAATATTATAGATTATAGTGTGAAAAAAAAGTTGTTTGTGATGAATATTGGTTTATTATATGACTTTCTCATAACCATATGATTATGATTGTGTTTTAAGTATATGATGTGTAGATATTAATACTTCAAAACATTGCTGCATGAGCACTATCAATGAGTGAAATACTGTAGTTTAGCCTACATATTTTTTTACAGTGAAGTTATATAATAAGTAATTAAATTAAAAGTAATCCTGTACTTTATTTTTTATAGGTGAACTATTCCTTTAATATGAGCTTGGCGACTTCTTCAATGAGTAAATATGGTGTTTTGTGTGATGCGTGACCAGCATCTGAACTGTCGGTCTTGTGGTTTATTATGCTTTTATGGGGTTGGGTTAAATGCAGTACAGTAAATGCATGCGTTGATGTTGAGAGCCAGATGGCGAAGACACGTTTTGACACGTCTTTCTATTTCAGAGCAGATGTAAATCATGTAAGGAGTCGTAAATGAAGCGCAGATGGTGGATGAATGCTGTGCTTCTTTAAAATAAAGGCCTATAATATGAGTAACTAAGAAATAGCTTGATTACCGTCTAAATGTGGGTCTTGAGGAACTTTGACCTATTGTGATGGATAGAATGATGTTACGACATGAACACACACACATACAACATGAATATCTTGACATTTACATTAAATGTCACATGGCTGTTGTGAGATCTATGGTATTGTATTGCTTCCGCTAGCTATTACTGTAGTATGCACATGGGGAGAGAGGAAATCTGTAAGAGATGGATATATTTTGCCATTTTGAGGTTATTAAATGGTAACCGTGCCTGCTGGCTAACAAGCTTTGGTTTTCTAATTGTGTCATAAAATCTATTGAACAGCTTCATCTTTTTCTGATGAAGTATTATAATAATTTTTTAGTAAGTGTTGCATGGAATACAGCATATGGTGGTTTTTATTTCACCTCTTCACATTTGCTCTAATTAAAATGTATTATTCATACTACCGTTATTTTTCTTCAAGGATGCATTACATTGTTCAGAAGTGACACTAAGGACATTTGAAAGATTTATAATCTCAATAAATGCTATTCTTTTGGCAATTCGTGCATTAAATCATTCTGAATTGTGTGAATTTTGCAATATTTTTTGCAATATTTTGCAAATATTGATCAGCACACTGTTTTAAACATTGGTAACAATAAGAAATTGTCAGAAATAAGCAAGCAAATCAGCATATTTTATTTGAAATTTAAAATTTAAAATTGGAGTAACGTTGACGGAAAGTCAGCTTTAGGTCACAGGAATAAATTGCATTTTTAAATGCATTTTAAAGGGACTGTTCACTCAAAAATGATAATTCAGTTGTTGTTTTTTTCTCAAAGTTATTACTTCCATTTATTTTTTGTTTCTACTATGGATGTCAATCGCTGCTTTTCCTCCAAAGTTCCAACAGAATAATTCTTAAGAGTTTCGAACCACTTGAGTGTACATAAATAATGTGCAATTATTCTGATAAATGTAACCTTTATAGTTGAAAAACTGAATTATTCTGTGAAATATATATTTGTATAACAAAAAATATAATTAATATAGAGTGCATTGAGTGCAAAACGAAATAAGTAATGAAGTGACTAACGAAGTATTTAACTAACAAAATAACTAACCATCTAATGAAATAATGAACTACCAAACTAATGAACAAAATAACAAACTAACTGACTAACAAAATAATGAAATAACGAAATGACTAATTAAATAACAAATGAAATAACTAAAAATAACTAACTAAACTAAATAATGAACTAACAAATAAAATAACAAAATAACAAAATGACTAACTAATGAAATAACTAACGAACAAAAAAAACTAACTAACGAAATAACTAATGAAATAACTAATGAAATAACTAATGAAATTAGTAACTTACGAAATAACTAATGGACAAAATAACGAACAAACAAAATAACTAATGGACAAAATAACGAACAAATGAATGAACTAACGAAATAATTAATGAAAGAACTAACTAACAAAATAACTAACAAACTAACGAACAAAATAACACACTAACGAACTAACTACCTAATAAAATAACTAACTAACAAAATAAATAACTTATGAAATAACTAACTAACAAAATAAATAACTCATGAAATAGCTAATGAACAAAAAAACTGATGAACAAACTAACTAACAAAATAACTAATGAAACAACTAACTAACTAACGAAATAACTAATGAAATAACTAACTAACAAAATTACTGACTAACGAAATAACTACAAACAAAATAACAAACAAAAAAATAACTAACGGACAAAATAACGAACAAACGAATCGACTAACTAACAAAATAATTAATGAAAGATTTAACTAACAAAATTACTAACTAACGAAATAACTATGAACAAAATAACAAACAAACGAATGAACTAACTAACAAAATAATGAAATAACTAACTAACAAAATAGCTAACTAACGAAATAACTATGAACAAAATAACAAACATTAATTAATTAAATAAAAGAAACTAACTACACAAAGTAACGAACAAAATAATGCACTAACGAACTAACTAAATACTATTGAAATAACTAACTAACAAATAGCTGACTAACAAAATAACTATTGAACACAACTAACTAACAAACAAACTAATGAAATAACTAACTAACAAAATTACTAACGACGAAAAAACTAACGGACAAAATAATGAACAAGCGAATGAACTAACTAACGTAATAATTAATGAAAGAACTAACTAACAAAATAACTAACAAGCAAATAACGCACTAACGAACATACTAACTAACTATAACTAACTAACTAATGAACTAACTAACTAAACAAAATAACTAACGAACTAAATAATGAACTAACAAACAAACTAACGAAATAACTAATGAAATAACTTAACAAAATACATAACTAATGAAATAACTAACAAACTTACTAATAAAATAACCTATGAAATAACGAACAAACTAACAAACAAATAATGCACTAACATACTAACTAACTAATGACATAACTAATGAAATAACTAGCTTACAAAATTACTGACTAACAAAATAACTAAAAAAAACAAACAAATTAAATAACTAGCAAAATAACTCATGAACTAACAAACAAAATAATAAAATACTCAATGAAATAACTAACTAACAAAATAACAAACTAACTTTAAATATTTTTTTAAATGTTGTGATTCTCCTTGAAGCTGCTTGGTTTCTTTATAGCTTGCAACGCTTTAACAGAGCCTCTTTTTTTGTTTTTGTTTTAATCCCTATGGGAAAATGAATTGAAAAAATGCTGAAGTGCTGCTGAAACAGCGTATGGCCGCTGATGCACTCTATTGAATCACTCTATTGGATCTCGCGCTGTGATTCATTGTAACCAACATCAGCCTCTGTTTGTTTCTTTTCCTCAAGTGCAGCAGTTCCAATGACTCCAGCGAAGCCTGTATTGACTTGAGCAGCATATTTAATTCGATGCTAATGGAAACGAGACTCTGAGGGCTGCAAGCACAATCCGTACGCTGTCCGTTCGTGTATACCCGCTTGTTGATCAAACGGAGCATTTAAAATGTAAAAGAAATGTAAATGCAGCGATATTTACTCGGACTAACTGCTTCTCTGCTGTCCTCAAATGACCCAACGAGCACCTTCCGCGCCGGAGTTTATTTCCAAATATGCTGTTTGTAAAGAGGCTTAGAGGGAAATTACTCTCAAGGCTGATTTACAGGAAAACACCTTTCTCTCTTAAACTGCTTCCAGTTTGTATTTTTTGCATTGTATTGGTGGAGTACGAGTGGAGTTATAACAGTAAAACGCCAGCAGATTCCTGGCACATTGATGGTGTTATTCAGTAGTGCTTTGATACTGCATGTGAAGAGGGTTTAATATACAGTTGAAGTCAGAATTATTAGCCCCCCTTTGAATTTTTTTTTTTCTTTTTTAAATATTTCCCAAATTATGTTTAACAGAGCATGGAAATTTTCACAGTATGTCTGATAATATTTTGTCTTCTGGAGAAAGTTTCATTTGTTTTATTTCGACTAGAATGAAAGCAGTTTTTAATTTTTTATAAACCATTTTAAGGACAAAATTATTAGCCCCTTTAAGCTATATTTTTTTCCGATAGTCTACAGAACAAACCATCGTTATACAAAAACTTGCCTAATTACCCTAACCTGCCTAATTAACCTTACCTAGTTAAGCCTTTAAATGTCACTTTAAGCTGTATAGATGTGTCTTGAAAAATATCTAGTAAAATATTATTTATTGTCATCATGGCAAAGACAAAGTTAAATATTAGAGATGAGTTATTAAAACCGTTATGTTTAGAAATGTGTTAAAGAAATATTCTCTCTGATAAACAGAAATTGGGGAAAAAAATAAACAGGGGAGCTTATAATTCAGGGGGACTAATAATTCTGACTTCAACTGTATATACACAGTTGAAGCCAGAATTATTAGCCCTCCTGAATTATTAGCTTTTCCCCAATTTCTATTTAATATAAAGAAGATTTTTTTTCTACACATTTCTAAGCATAATAGTCCTAATAACTAATTTTTAACAACACATTTCTTTCATCCTAGCCATTATGACAGTGCGTAATATTTCACTTGATATTTTTCAAGATACTAGTATTCAGCTTCAAGTGATATTTATAGGCTTAACTAGGTTAATTAGGCAAGTTAGGATTAGCCAGCCCAGTCACCAGACATAAACATTATTGAGCATGTCTGGGGTAAGATGAAGGAGGAGGCATTGAAGATGATTTCAAAGAATCTTGATGAACTCTGGAAGTCCTGCACGAACATTTCTTTGCCATTCCAGATGACTTTATTAATAAGTTATGTGAGTCATTGCAGAGATGTACGCATGCGGTCCTCCAAGCTCATGGGAGTCATACACATTTTTTTTTTTACACTGCACCATGACTTTATATTCTATGCTGTACATTATTTCTGTTAAGTGACAAGACTTTTGTCTAAGCAAAGTCAGACCTTACTGTCCTAATTAAATTATTAAAAATCAAGGCACGATCATATTTTATTTAGGTAAAATAAGCGTAATCTAGCGGCCTTTGCCTTTCATATAAGCCACTTCTGATACCAAATGATTAACTAGAAGTCAAGTTATTATTTGTTGTTCCTAAAACATGATTAGGCGACAAGACTTTTGTCAGATAGTGTATACAACTGGATGTATCCCCATACATACCCAGTTACATAACCAAAAATAAGCTTTTCTGACTTAGTTTTTGACTTTTTATCTTATTTCTAGTCAAAATATCGAAACATTCTTAAATCAAAAAGCATTTTCTGACAATACTGTTTTGTTTTCAGAAATAATAAGTCAAAATTATGAGAGCATATCTTTAAAAGAAGATAAGTTACTGTATCTGCTAGTAAAATAATCTTGTTTTTAGTTTGAAATAAGTTATTTCTTATTATCCGTTTACCTTACTGCAGATTAGTTCATTTAAGTAAAGTGAAAATTATAGATTTGTTTTTAGAAATAATAAGTCAATATTGGGTGTTTTAACTTCTGAAATCAAATGTATATATTTTTTTACTTGTCCAGAAGATCTCTCTTTGTAGATATTTAGTTCGTTAGATATTTACAAGACGAACACTATGTAGGAAAAGCATTTTTGCACTGTTGATGATATTTACTATAAGAACTGAACATTGTATTATAGCATAATTTTTGCAAAAACGTAACTTAAATATGCAAATGAGTGATTGCTTTATTAAACAAGTATAATTTATAATCAAAACCTTGACTAAGCTGAAAGTTTTTTTTGAGTCAAATAAGATTTTTGCAGAGAGCATTGTGAGAATATCATAATTCTTATAGAATTTAATGTTGTACCGTTTATAATCAGGCAAATTATGTATGACCAAATTCCAGCAGAAAACAGATATGAATAAAACTGAAATTTGCTGTAAGTGGAGATTTAAGAAAAAAATTAAACACATTTTCAGAAATTAAAAAATATGGGTAACACTTTAGTTTAAGTACAAATTTTGACTATTAACATTTGGCTTATTACCTGCCCATTATTAATATATTGGCTGTTTATTACTTATAAAGCACATTATCTGCATAATCTTACTACTTACCTAATCCTACCTAATACCTAAACCCAACTACTACCTTAATAACTATTAATAAGCAACAAATTAAAAGTTCATTAGGCTGAAAGTCATAGGTAATAGTTTGTTAATCATGAGAATTGTACTTTAAAATAAAATGTGACCAAATGCGACCATTTTGGGTACTTTTATTTTTATTACACTTACGCTAGAGGCCTTCTTGTTAGAGCTACCAAGTCCCATGCAAAGAATCGCCCAATCAATCCCAGCTCAGCACGAGTTGGGTACAGTAAGTCCAGTAGGTTACACATAGGGGGTTAAACCTCACTTAGGCAGGTAAACCTCACTTCTCTGACCTCTAAAGGTGCTCCTTCGCTATAGGCCATTGTCTTTAGCCTCCTTGTTAGAGCAACCAACTCTCATGCAAAAAATTGCTGGTTCGATCCCAGCTTAGCGTGGGTTGGGTGCAGTAGGACCAGTAGGTTACACGTGGGGGCTCGTCCGGGATGGGAGTGAGGTTTAGTGGGGGTGAGTGTAACGAAGGCCAGCTGTCGAAGTGCTATGCAGGTAAACCTCACTTCTCTGACCTCTAAAGGTGCTCTAGAGACTTACGCTATAGGCCATTGTCTTCAGTCTCCTTGTTAGAGCAACCGACTCCCATGCAAAGAATTGCCGGTTTGATCCCAGCTCTGTGCAGGTTGGGTGCAGTAGAACCGGTGTGTTACATGAGTAACATATTTATGCGTGTTAAAGTAACACTTTTATAAGCCAAAAAGCCCAAAATCTCGACAGACTTGCAGTTGCATGAATAAGCATTATTTTTGTAGTGTTTGGTTTTGTGAATGAATGCATCTGACAGTCGGAGATGCAGATACTTCAACAGCCAATGCTATTATTTACAACCCAGCAGATATTGCTGTTGATTGATTTTGCTCTTCGCTCTTGATTCCAGTTCATCCGTCATGCTGCAAATGAAAGGTCAAGTCAAGTGCATTGCATTGTGGGACACTTGATTACACACTGTGTGGTCTGTTGAATGCTGCTCATTTTGGCAAGTGTAGAGAATTATTCGGGTGTTTTATTCAGGCAGAAAATTTAGGCATACTGTGGACCGTATTTAAACATGGAATATTGAATATAAATTGAGTACATTTTGTGTCATTGGTTCATTTATAAAGTAAAGTCTGTAATTGAATTGTGCAAAAATTGCAAACATTTGAAAAATGAAATATTAAATAAACTGTAGCAGCTGTGTAATAGAGCCGAGTGAAAAACTGTATGTGTTAAAATATTATGTAAAAGATGTGAATAGTGTGCGGTGTGTTCTTTAAAAAGTAAAATCATAGCAGAATTGCACAAAATTATTGCACAGTTTATAATGTAATAAATTTAATATTTATTTAATATTAATTTATTAACTTATGTAAACTAATTATTCATATGAAGTAAATTTAAAAAGCATTTGAAGTAACTGCAAAAAGTAAATACATACTGAATATGTATTGACTACATTTTGGGTAATTTGAACATAAAACAATCATATAATTGTGATAATAAAATCGCATAACAAATCATATTTACCAAAACAAATCATATAATCATAATAATAAATAAATAAAAATAAGTAAATAAAATAAATAAATATATACAGTTGAAGTCAGAATTATTAGCCCCCCTGAATTATTACCCCCCCCCCCCCCTGTTTATTTTTTCCCCCAATTTCTGTTTAACAGAGAGAAGATTTTTCTTCAACATTTCGAATCATAATAGTTTTAATAACTCATTTGTAATAACTGATTTATTTTATCTTTGCCATGATGACAGTAAATAATATTTTACTAGATATTTTTCAAGACATTTCTATACAGCTTAAAGTGACAAAGGCTTTACTAGGTTAATTAGGTTAACTAGGCAGGTTAGGGTAATTAGGCAAGTTATTGTATAATGATGGTTTGTTTTGTAGACAATTGAAAAAAAAATAGCTTAAAGGGGCTAATAATTTTGTCCCTAAGATGTTTTAAAAAAAAATTAAAAACTGCTTTTATTCTAGCCGAAATAAAACAAATAAAACTTTCTTCAGAAGAAAAAATATTATCAGACATACTCAGAAAATTTCATTTGTGAAATATTTAAAAAAGAAAAAAAAAGTCAAAGGGGGGCTAACAATTCTGACTTCAACTCTGTGTGTGTGTGTGTGTGTGTATATATACTGTAAAAAACGATTATATAAAATGTGTTAAAATAAAAAAATATATAATCATAAAACAAATAAATATATATATACATATATAAAAATTATTATTTATAATATGTATAAATAATATTTTTAGAGTTTTGTGCAAATAAATATAATAATGAAATAATGTAAATAATAAAATGATAACTAGTTAAATATTGAACAAACTAAATAACTAACTAACTAGCTAGCTAAAAATAACTAACTAAATAAGGAACAAACTAATGAAATAATGATCAAACTAATAAATTAAAGAACAAACTAACAAAATAAATAACAAAATAAAGAACAAACCAACAAAATAAAGAAAAAACTAACAAAATAACTAACAAAATAAAGAACAAATTAACAAAATAAAGAACAAACCAACAAAATAAAGAAAAAACTAACAAAATAACTAACAAAATAACTAACAAAATAAAGAACAAACTAACAAAATAACTAACAAAATAACTAACAAAATAAAGAACAAACTAACAAAATAACTAACAAAATAACTAACAAAATAACTAACAAAATAACTAACAAAATAAAGAACAAACTAACAAAATAACTAACAAAATAACTAACAAAATAAAGAACAAACTAACAAAATAACTAACAAAATAACTAACAAAATAACTAACAAAATAACTAACAAAATAAAGAACAAATTAACAAAATAAAGAACAAACCAACAAAATAAAGAACAAACTAACAAAATAAAGAACAAACCAACAAAATAAAGAACAAACTAACAAAATAAACAACGAAATAAAGAACAAACTAATAAAATAAAGAACAAACTAACAAAATAAACAACGAAATAAAGAACAAACTAATAAAATAAAGAACAAACTAACAAAATAACTAACAAAATAAAGAACAAACTAACAAAATAAAGAACAAACCAACAAAATAAAGAACAAACTAACAAAATAAACAACGAAATAAAGAACAAACTAATAAATAAAGAACAAACTAACAAAATAACTAACAAAATAAAGAACAAACTAACAAAATAAAGAACAAACTAATAAAATAAAGAACAAACTAACAAAATAACTAACAAAATAAAGAACAAACTAACAAAATAAAGAACAAACCAACAAAATAAAGAACAAACTAACAAAATAAAGAACAAACTAATGAAAAAAAAAATAAAAATAACTGCCGAAATAAAAAACAAACTAACAAATAACTAGCGAACAAAATAATGAAACAAACAAACTACGGATGAACTAATGAAAAAACTAACGAAATAGCTAGCCAACAAAATATCCAAAATGATATAACGAGTAAATGTTATTGCAACTATGTTGTTTCTTTGTTATAAAAATGCACAAATGACACTATATATTCATTTTACAAACCTTTTTTTTTTTGACAGCTTTCTTTTATTTCTGAGCTACTGTTTGACACTAGATCTGACACAAGGGAGTTAACTCTTCAGTTAATCAGCCAAATGTCACCATCACCAATGCCAACGATCTCTAAACAGCCAAATATCAGCTAATACATAAATATCCAGAGAGATCTTTCTGTTCTGAAGTTTGGGAATGCGCCAAGCTCATCTTGCAGATAATTGTGTGTGTGTATCATCCGTCCAGGTGATTATCCACCAACACTGTATTGTAACGTGCAATCTGTCAACCCAACTGACTTGGCACACTTTAGGCTGCCGGTTGCCTGGATATATGGGGCGGGTGGATGATTATGTTATTTTCCCCGCACCGCTGATGTAGTACCAGAGGAATTAATTTGGTGAAGCGTGCCGTGTCTGGAAGCGAGAGTCCAGTGGGTCCTCCCGGCGGGTCATGGGGAGTTCAGGAGGAACACTTGGTCTTATGGGACACTGCAGGGCCTCTCCTTGTGTTCTCCTCTGTGAACCCGTTCTCCGTGGGTCCCTCGTGAGCCCGACCATGTTGTCAAGGCTGTCATGAGTGTGCCAATGTGTTTTTCTGAGCGCAACCGGTCAGAAGTTTGGGGGTTTTTTGGGGAAGGTTGTTAAAACATGTCTATTCTGCTTAAAGAGGCTGAATTTATTTGATCAAGAAATAAAGAGCAGTTTTTTAAAATGTAAACATTTAAATGGACTGCTTTCTTATTCAAAGTAATTGATGTAATATGAGTTGTGTTATTGAAAATAAGTAAAATTAGTGATTAACATTTTTTATTGATTCTTAGACAGATATCAGAATGGGATACAGAATACAACTCTATAAAGAATCAACATTTTTCCCTAATAACAATCCCAACCCAAC